>JAUIMM010000135.1:5197500-6410367 GCA_031769625.1 Taudactylus pleione
CACATACGCCTCTTTCTGTCACTCAAAATAGCAGGCATTCGCTGTTTTGCGAGCACATGAAGTTCGGCCGCACTGACTGGTTAGCGCATGCGTATAACGATCCGTACGCATGCGCAGTTGGGCTAACATCGCTCGGAACGAACGAGCGGCCGCTTACGAGCGGCTCTGAATCAGGCCCAAAGTGTGTAGTACGAGCAGAATGATACTGTGGGGGACTTTGACAATAAACGTTCAGAAATGTTCTATTTTCTTGAAAACATTGCAGTCACAATAAAGTAAAATGGAACTTGTGATGCTGCCTATGCTTTTATAAAAATAAACATGTTTATCTAACGGTTGTCAGTTCTTGAACTGTAACTACACGAGTGCTTTAGAAATTTATATTGTAATCAAATATAATTGATGTACTAATTTTACAGCTCCATGTAGACCTTGCTTTGCTCCTCAATTAGTGAATTGGAATTATCCACCTTTTTTCCACAGCTTATTTTCAACCACCTAGCACTTTCTAGTTTGTATTGTTTTGTCTGTCAACTTTTTTTTCAGATATTTTAGCTTTTCCATAAAAATCTTCAAGAAAGTTTCAAATATTTCAATACTTCAATAACTCAAAAGCAATTGAAATTACTGTTACCAGAGCCGGATTAAGGGGGGGGCAAAGGGGGCAAGTAACCCCGGGCCCCCCTCTCACAAGTAGTAAAAAAAGTATTTACTTGGTCACTATTTAAATTGTTAAAGCATGATCTCCATACTTGAGGCTAAGCACATGAAAGATGGTAGATAGCACCCATTATCTTTTTAACAGTATCTTCCTCAGGGCTGTAACTAAGAGTATATGATTGATACCATCACTCAGGAAACAAAGGCGGCAGGACTGTGGCACCTTTATTTGGCATGAATGGTGTCTGGAATGACAGACCTAGGTGTATATTTATTAAAGATCAATTTTAATCTATTTAAAAATCAATCAAATCGATCAACATTGATCTTTTCTTTATGGGGCTAAATCATATACTATACTGATACTTAAAAAACTAAATTTAAAAGTTGTCTGTTTGTAAATGTGTGATTTAGATTCAGAAACACAAAATCGATTTTGAATGATTTTGAATCAATTAAAATCGATTAAATCAACCTTTTGTAAATATACCCCTAGCTTTTGAATACTCCAGAAGCTCAGCCTATGCCTAGGCCCAGCAGGAAATCACCTAGAGCATCGTAGGGCACACTCAGCTTCTGCTGCCTGAAAATAAAGGTATGGCCAAAACAGGCTGATCTCATTTCTATTTTGTTTGTTTACAAAACATGGAAGACATTCAAAGCCTATGATGGTGACCATTGTCCAGTGTAAATCTCTGTGCATCTATGATGTAATCAGATTTTTATTTAATAGGCACTAGTGTGACATACATAAGCAGCCACAAAGTAAGATAGAGACAGCAGATACAATAATGTCACAAAATAATAGTGTTGAAGGGCACACTTGACCTACACTACCACCAGCTGACAGCATCCAAATGTACTACTCCTCCTTTAAACTCCCTCCTTCTCAAC
This sequence comes from Taudactylus pleione, assembly GCA_031769625.1. Lineage (NCBI taxonomy): Eukaryota > Metazoa > Chordata > Amphibia > Anura > Myobatrachidae > Taudactylus > Taudactylus pleione. The sequence continues at coordinate 5,199,055 of JAUIMM010000135.1, forward strand.
TATCTATGAGCCCAAGTGTCCTTTCTCTATTTACACATGAATGCATGAGCAGACTGACCATTTGGCTGTAGTGGTAAATGTCAGCTGGGCCAATGATCTGATTGGTCAGATCAGCTGAGTAGCTCGGCCTTCCAGTGCTGTGCTCAGTGGCTGGAGTTTCAGTAACGTGCAGCTGCATCATGACATAATGATGTAACATGACACAGCCACATTGATTCGAGGAGTCGAGGTCACCATCTTCAGTCCCCCTGGGATCAGGCAGAATTGGATGTTTCCATGCATTGGCAGAGTGTTATGAATCGCGGCAGTGGATCATCTTGGTGGCAGGTCCCAGCCATATTAGGTGACTGGGACACTACATCATGTCTTGATTCCAGTTCCGGCTCTTGCCGGTAGCTGGAACTCTGTCTGTGTCTGTGTGCAGCTTATTGCTGCATTCCTGCCTGTAGGTTTGTGTGCAAAGATTAGCTGCATACTATCCTGTGATTAGGAAGGCTCTCTGCAGGGATTGTGGTGATTGGTTCCTGCTTCTGAAAAATTTTAGCCAGCCCTACACTTTATGCCAGGATATTGTCTGACTTTTAGAGTATTTGTTGGTTCTGTGCCCAGAAGCCTCAGTTTTAGCTGGTCTTACCTCATTCTGTATTTCCTACATGCTAAGATTATCTCTCCTGTGTCCTGTGCCCATCTGCCCAATCAGAAGTTGCCTGTGAGTCATCTGCTGTGATTCCATCTGCTCATGTCCTTGCTGTTGGCACTTCTCAGACCAATGACTGCAGCCGCAGTCTAGCTGTGTCAACCTGTGTCAACCTGTGTCCAGCCGATTCAAACCAGCAGTGTTCTCTAACTCGCTGCCTCCAGCCTGTGTTCCAGCCATGCCTGTGTTTACCTGTCTGCTCAGTCAATGGTTTGTCGTACCTTGGCCCTCAAGCCCACACCTTGGCCCTCAAGTGTGATGTTCTGGTTTTGTTGTGGGCCTGGGGTGGTGATAGGAGCAAACACAGAAGCAGATTTAAAACAAAACGTGGAACTTTTAATGAGTGGTGTGGCAGACATGAACAATGGGAAAAAATAAGTCCAGGTATGGCACTAAAGTGCAAATGGAAACTGAGGTGAAGCAATGAGTAAAATTCCAGGTAGTGGCAGATAGGAGCAGTCCAGTAATCCGGGTCTTGTGAGGCTGTAAAGAATTGCAGGTTGAAGTGAATTGCAGACTGAAGTGATTTGCAGGCTGAAGTGAATTGATAATGTCCAGGAGATTAGCAAGTGGAGGCAGGGTTCAGGGTAATAGCTGACACAGGTACTTAGGCAAGGGAGAGGAAATAGGTGGAGGTAGAGGATTCCAGCAGGGTATGGAGCAAGTCAGGTAAAGCAGGCTTAGGCAGAGATCCAACAGGCAGGTGGACAAGCTCAGGAACTCTCTCTCAGCTTGCGCTGAGAAACACGTTGCACTGGCAATGCAAGGGAGCCCTGAGCTCCCCTAAATACCCAGTGCTAAGCCGTGACTGGTCAGAGAGTGAGCATGTGACATGCCAGGATTGGCCGACTAGGTCACATGGCTGAAACAAGATGGCAGCGCCCATGCTGGATTGGAACAGAAGCACTGCCAGGCCTACCCAGCACAGAGTGACAATATGCCCAAACAGGTCCACGCAGAGCCAATGATCCCGGCCAGGCACCAGCACCACCGCCAGACGCCACCCCGACCACCATGCCGAGAAACCCTGGTTGTGACATCAAGGCCTCTCCATTTTGTTCCTGCCGCACCTCAGCCCCCATGTTCACTCCATGTTGTTCCTGTTGCACCTTGCCCTCAAGGCCGCACCTCAGCCCTCAAGGCCGCTCCATGTTGTTCCTGTTGCTCCTCGGCCCTCAAGGCCGCACTTCGGCTCTCAAGTCTGCTTTGTATTGTTCCTGTAACACCCCACCCTCAAGGACACATAATGTTGTTCTTGTCATGCCTTGGCCCTCAAGGCCGCACCTTGAACCTAGTCTGTTACTTCAGACAGTGGCCCAGCCACATTATAGTGCATTTCCTGTCTGTCCTGTCATAGTCTGTATGTGGCCCTCTGGCATTGGTTGTCTTGCCTGTCTAGTCCTTGTTTGTAAATCCTGCAGTCCAGGTCATTCCTGCTCCGCAGCTTGTATTCATTGTCTAGCTGCTTCTTGCATGATGCCGTAGCTGCTCCATAGTCCCAAGACGTACCTGAAACCTTCTTCATCTGCCGCTGCTAATGAACCTTGGGCCTGATTCAGTTTGGATCGCAGTTGCTAACTTGTGTGCTATTCTGTAGGCAGGTCTTAGGCAAATATATGCAAATAGAGAAAATTTAAGCGAAACGCTAAATAAGTCTATTATCTTTAAAATAAAAACCGTTGAGTTGAATACGAAGCACAATAAAACAGTTTATCCAGGCATCCTAATTTGTAGCCACGGGATTCAGATGGTTAATATAGTATTCAATGGAAAAGGAACAAATGTGTCAATTTCTATCAATTTAACCTGATATATGACAAAGTGTCTTTCAGTGTTTATAAAAAGGAGAATATAGACACAATGCCTACAGGTAACTTATGAATCCAAAGTGCAGCAATGCATGAGCTCAGAAAGGGACAACTAAGGAGACTCAAAAGTAACTGCTCTAATGCAGACAACTTTGTAGATATCTAATGAATTAATACAGGTCTCCAAAGAGAAGGAGTACCCCGACCCCTCCTGAATGAGGACCTAGGATTTTCTAAAGAACTAAATAGAGAAACACTCCTACAATCAACCCAATATGCTTCAGATACTTCACAAAATGAAATTCACTCGACAGCCTTCATAACAAAATACAATAGCCAATCTAACCAAATTAAGAGAATAGTAAATAAAAATTTGTTTGCACTACAACTAGTGTCTTGCCTTCAGCATAGGCTTTGTTATACATCGCACTTCTATGTTACATTAATTCATATTAGCAGCCTCACATAGTGGTCAGGACAGTAGCATCTTAAATCTGATCCATTTTGTCCCTCCTAAGAGTCCTTAGCAGTCTAGCAATACATTCTGGGCAAAAGGAGCTGTAAGCAGCCATTTCCTATTCTCACATGGTCCCAGGCAGACATCACCTCATGTGCTCAACCTGGTATAGCATCCGATGGTGAGTTTCTAATGGAGCGTACACACGGTCAGATTTGTCAGACTTGTCAGATTTGTCAGATGAACGACTGAACGATTAAACGATTTGAACGATTTGGACGATTTGACCAAAGGTTTGAACGATTTTTGACTGCATTAAAATGAATGGAATCGTCCAAGTCTGACTGCAAACCCATCAGATGTCAGATATCGTTATCTGACAAACGGGAACGCGCATCGTTCATCGTCCATCGTTCAGGCATGTCAGATATGAACGATTTTCCTTCAGATATGAACGACTGAACGATTTTTAAATCGTTATCGTCCATATCTGAAGAAAAAATCTGATCGTGTGTATGCACCATAAGCTTCAATTGTGCCATCATAGATCTGCTTAGCCAGTTATGTATGTTAGCTGTACTATGTCACACTGCAGCCTATACTTTACATACTGTATAACTTCAGGCTGTTTGTATATTCCATGTTGTGTATATGTTTGCCTTGCATTTCCATGTGCATATTGTAATTGCCTTTTATTGTTTACATTTACAGTTTTACCATACACACGTACTCATGCTCCTCTATTGAATAATACATTTCCGTTCTTCAGATCACATCTGACTGGATTATTGGAAAATAGAGTATTGGTTATGCCATCTGCTCCAAATTTGTCAGACACTTAGTGAGGGGCAGAACAACTAGACACGGCACTTAAGGAAACTATAGGTACTCACCCGAGGATTATATTCAAAAAGGTCAACAATCTTAAAAATATCCTGGCACCGAGCCTTCTAACTAGAACATAAAGACAAAACTAACTGGCTTCCATAAAATATAAAGGGGTGCTTTAAATGTAACCACACAAGATGCACCACATGCTCATTTATAACTCATCGGGCAAAACCTTTAGTTCAACTAAAAATAAAAGGGTTTCCCCGATTAAGACCTTCATCAATTGTAACAGTAACTAAAGAGTCTATTTACTAAGCAGTGTTAGGAGACAGAGTGAAAAGTGATAAGGTGCCAGCCAATCAGCTCCCAACTGCCATACCACAGGCTGTGTTTGAAAAATGACAGTTGGGAGCTGATTAGCTGGTACCTTATCACTTTTCACTCTGTCTCCTAACACTGCTTAGTAAATAGTCCCCTATGTAATATAGTTACTTCAATGCAGCTGTATGCTACAATACATAGGACAAACCATTAGATGTTTGAAAACTAGATTTATAGAACATAAACGCAATATCATAAATCCTAAAACAGACCATAGTATCCCATGCCATTTCAAGCAACATCATAACAGAAACCCCCAAACTCTGACTATCACAGGACTCAAACTAATAAGAAAGATAGATATCAGAAACTTCGATTTAGAGAGACCTACTGGATACACACACTACATACCTTATACCCCAATGGACTGAGTGAGACAATTGACTTAGACTTTTGATTATCCCAGTCTGAATGAATGCATGGTTTTCACCATGGGCATGGGAGTGACTTAGTGGTCGCATTATGCCCATCTGATAACTATGCTTCCTTTTTCTATGTATATAGTATGACATATGCTTTTCATATATCTCCACCTTATCCCTATATCATGTAGGAACTAATATAGGCATTATGTAGAATAATTTAATGGATTCAATAAACTGAAAGTAGGGTATTTTTAACATCAGCATGAACAAGAATTACCCTGGTTGGACTTTGACAGTACAGGTTCTTTACTATTATGACACCTTACTTCATTTTTAATAATTTTTCATGTATGTTTTTATTAGTTTTATTCTTATATTTGTTTATATTTATTGACAACAGATGCAACCACATATTTTCGATAGCTTTATCGGTCTGTTTTTTAATGATTACTGCCATTCTCTAGTAACTTTCCTCCCTCCCTATGTATTGCTGAAAAATGTCTATTTAATCATTCCTTTGAAATAAGAAATGCGTATGATATAAATATATATATATATATAGATATATACAAATATACATAAATATATATATATATATATATTATTTTTACATTTTTTATTATTATACATCTCTATTTTCCATTTCCTTATATTAATTATAATTTAAATTCGAGACGTGACTACTATAATAAGAACTATTAATTTCCTTCTATCATTAAACTCTTCAATGGAGTGTTTGAATGGAATTACAATATGATCTTTCACCTCCATATGTGCACTATAAAATGAAGAGTTCATCAATAAACCCCTGCATGGCTTTTTTCAAACAACGCAATGGCTAATTGAGAACATAATTACATTCACCTGTCCTAATAAGGATATATGAGGTCTAAAGGCAAGTCACAGGTGACCAAAACCAAACTGCAGGCGTACAAGGGAGAGAAACGTTTCAAGGTAGCGCACCCATGATAGCCTAAGACAGAGGTACCCTGTCTGCAATCCTACAATCTATTAACCAACTTGCTAGTCCTGTGCAGTGTCCGTGGTATGCAATAGGCAAATACACTCTCTCCCTTCTTTTATTCCTGGCCATGGCCGGACTGACGAGCGGCATCGCAGTTTTTACACTCTGCAGCCATCCTATAGACAGGCCATTCCACACACATTCTACATTGGAGAAGAGGACAGAAATATCTGGTAGAAGGTAAGTATGTGTGATAGATGGATGTGTGTAATAATTCTTTACTACGTGTGTGTGTTGTGTTTTTTTTTTACACATTTCTTTACAGGTGAACTACAGGTACCAGTGGGCCCTTAATGCCCACATGCTGGTACTTGTGGTTCTCCAGGTACCAACATGTGGGGGTGGCTTGCTGGGGCCTGCAGTTCTACTGTAAAGACAATGTTGTTAATTCTAATTATTATACACTACATACAGTATTAACCCACCGCCCAGGGGTGGTGGGGATAGCCCAAGCTATCAGCCTAGGCCAGGGGTGCCATGGAGAGGGGGACCCCTTTATTGGGGGTTCCCCAACTCCCCAGGGATCCCTGGCCTGAGCTGACTAGTGGTCAGGGCTAATGCTGTGGCTGGGGGCCCCAGTGAAAGGGCTCCACTGGCTGTGGCATCAGTCCCCCACTAGAAAGAGTCTGGAGCTGGTTTTAAATATAGGGGGAACCTCATACAATTTTTTTTCACCCTATATTTAAAACCAGGTCTGGCCCTGCTGCCTGGTGCTGGTTCTTAAATTACAGTGGAACCCTGCACATTTTTTCCCTGTAATTTTAAGAACCAGGACTGGCTGGCAAGTCCAGGGCTGGTTATGCTTTAGGGGGACCTCACGTCACTTTTTTTAAAAATAACATTTACCCATTTTATACAGTTCTTAACACACAAGCAGCTTACACATATCTCACTGATATGTGCAAGCTGCTAGCTCGGGAGAGATTTGCAGAGACAAAACACTGCAATCTCGGGTGAGTAATCTCATCTTCACTTGCAACTTGGGGGAGACATCTCGATATGCTTCACCATAGGCAAACTCACTTTCAGCTAAACTCACTTCTTAGTAAATTTGTGAGATGAAAAACGGGAAAATCACCCGAGATTCAGAGATTGCAAATCGAGATGAAAAAAACTAAACTCGACCATTCTCAATTCTTAATAAATTTACCCCTTAAAGTTAATTATTCTGGTGTTGTATAACAAGATTGATTGTAAGCGCCTAGTTTAGTGTTTTTGTACACTTTTTCTTTGAATATATGCAAATGTTGCATTTGCAATGCCATTGCACGGCTTACATACACACGTGCTATGCCTACGCTCACATTCATTACACCACCCAAACGAGGCCAAACATTGGACACATCGAAGGACATCAAACCCACACCCAGCATTGCGGCAGGTCAGACAATACTCACAAATTGCTATCTTTCCAGTTCACATGGAAAGTCCGGCTAATTTATGCACGCTTATGCAACGGCGTTCAAATGCACAGGCACACCTGTTTTTCCCCAACCACCCCCAAACGTTCACTGCCTGCTAATGCCCTGCATGGTGTCCGTAGTCTCCATGCATTTGCAAAGGTGAGTTCGCACACTGCAATGCATACGCATGTGCAGTATGCAACAATCGACCGATAGCGTGCGCATTAGCAACTGCGATCTAAGCTGAATCAGGCCCCTTGTCCTCTACATCTGTGCAAGTAACCATCTGCCTGCAGCCTCAATCCAGCTAGTTCCATTAGTGGAAGGACTGCCACTCCTCAGCTTTGCCTTGTTTCCAGTCAGCAGTCATGCGGTCTCTCATCTGTTGTGTAAGCCTCTACTGCTGGAGAATTAAATCCAGGCGGCCACTTAAGTACCAGTGTGAGTATAAATCACTAAGGGAACAGGTGACTGTTATTGGTGGAAGGTCCTCTCCTTGGCTCTAGAGGTCTTACACAACCATGCGAGAACTGTAACACAGAGTTAGATGTCTCCTGGTGCTAGTATCACTCACATCTAGTAAAGGTAGCCAGTACTGATGAATAATCATTGAGTAATAATATACAATGAATGTGCATTGTGGACCTTCTGGTTGATAAATAAAAAGCATGTGGGGGCATTGTGCGAATAATATCTGCTGTCTACTACAGTGGAATCACAAGGTGGGTGCGGGGGGTGTGGCCGGCACCCAAGTGTCACCCACCGAGGGGTGACACCAAGGTGCAGGCTCCCCCTCAGTGACAGGGGCCGGGTACTGCACTATAGCATTAAGTGCAGCACTCGGCTTCTGTCACTGAGGGAGCCGGCACTGCCCATGCCCGCACCTCCTGCACCTCCCACCGGCACCACCATTGATACATAATGTTTCATACATTTTGTTTACCACAGCCACTGGCCTTTCCCGAAGGTCCGACCTGTGAGGCCACGCCCCTGACACACCCCTCTGGAAGGCCACGCCCCCATTTCGGTAGGTGCCGCGCGCATGACGTCCCTCCCTGCACCGGGTATCACCGCGGGGAGGGACGCCACTGGTCTACTATATTGTGTTATGAGCCATCGTGACAGCTCATATCTGCTGCAGGTTCCAGCCAGAGCTGAGAGGGTTAACAGGCAAAGATAACAACTGTTAGGTTTGGTCCCAGTTGAAAAGACTCTGTGAACATGCAGCACTCAGCTGTTTAAAGTGGTAATTACCAGGAACTGGTCTTGTTAGCTCAGATTGGGATTGGCTATGACAGCCAGCCCATTTTTGCATTGCCCGAGATAGTTTCTTGTGGAAGTCATGCTATCCAATACCTGTATCTGCTGTTTGGTATTCCTGGTTCCTGTTCTGGATCTGCCTTGCATTACCTGTATCTGTTGCAAGTATAAATGAAATATTATTGTGCTGCAAATCCACTCTGCAAGCCACTCATGTTGTGTAATGTTGCTATTCCATCCTGCAATATATGTACATATCTCTTGCTGCTATTATACTCTGCAAAACACATGCAGGTTAATATATTGCTATTCCATTCTGCATTATATGTCATGCTGCAATTCCATTCTGCCAGCTGCATGTGTATCTGAGTTTATTGCTATACCATCTTGCAATATATCTGTTATTTGTGATTGCCACTATTTTAAGTAGTTGTGTTTACAATAGAGTTGTGCGCCCACCCCCATGTTTTTTAATTTTGGATCTGTATCTCCTTCAAGGTTTTGGATCTGGATTTGGTTCTACAAAACCACTCTTGCATATTTTGGTTTTGGTGTTGGATCTGTATATTTTCTAAATAATCATAAAAATATATTTTATTAACCTCCTATAACATTTATTTCCAGTCATTTCCAGTCAATTTTGACCACCTCACAGCTCAAAATATTGATTTAATCGAGTTAGGCAAAAAGGTTGCATCGAGCTAGCTGGCTGAATAAGCTAAGCGACAGCAGTGGGTGGTACTAACATATGGCAGTTCAGCTTCCAATATGGCATAGAGTGGCACTGCAGTGGTAGACATGAAGGCAGTTTAATAAACTATATGACCCCTAGGTAGTTTAAAAACCAAAAATATTTTCCTTAACTAGGTCAGAGGCCTGATGAAGTTGGAATATATTTATTGACTGAAGACAGGGAAAGGACAGAAGGATTGATTAGTTTTTAATTTGTTTATTTTAATGTTTTGATTCTTAAATAAAGTATGAGGGAAGATCAATCTAGGATCAAGTTCTTCAGTTCCTAGAAGACCTCTTTGATCTGGAGAAAGTTTTTAAATTTTTATACATCTAATAGAAATGAGGTTGTGGAGGTGCTGCTAGAACATACTTTAATCAGACATTTACTTTGTACTCAGGGAGGTTGCTAGGGATAATGTGACCAAGACTTGCTCTATACATCAGAAGAAAGTAGCCTGTAGTTCTCCTGCTGAACTAGAACTACCAGCATCTGTGATGTTTGATATTAAATGCCCTGACTTAAGCCCTTGGGCATTGGCCTTTGCAGATGTTGACGGCCATGTATCATCATCATGACTGCTGCCAGCAGCTCCAAAACAGGTATGTGGTTCCTGCTCTCCTCTCATTTGATCATCCTCCATATCAACAAACTTACACTGTGGTCTGACAGGCAGTGTCACCAAACAATATATTTTTTTTAAGACTGGGGAAGACCACCCCTGAAGGAGGCAGCAGCCCTTTGATGAACAACACAGAAAACACCCCTTCTTTATGGATAACAAAGCACCCCTGCTGAGTGCTTTCAGACTGCCTGAAGTGCAGAGTCAAAAATACGTGGACGATAAACTGCAGTCCGGCCGGCAGTTTCACCAAACAATAACAGTGCAGCTAAGTTGCTAACGCAGACAAGCAGAAAAAATATATCTTTTTTTATCTTTTGTGGTTTGATAATATTAATTTAATTTCACTTTTATTTTTTTTACACTGGGGAAGAGCACCCTGAAAAAGGCTGCAGCCCCTTGATAAACACAGACAGCATCACTTCTTCATGGACAACAAAGCACCCCTGTCAAGAGTTGACAGACCACCTGCAGTGCAGAGTCACAAACACATGGATAATAAACTGCGGTCTGACTGGCAGTGTCATCAAACAATAATAGCGACAATAAATTGCTAACGTACACACAAAAAACAAAAAAAAGAAAAAAAGCACTTTTTTACACTAGGGAAGAGCACCCCTGATTGACAGAGCACCCCCCCTGGATAACACAGCACCCTTTTTTGGACTGCAGCCCTAGCCCCTTAATGGACAGGACAACAACACAGCAGCAGCACCGTGATTGATAGGACAAGTGACACAGCAGCTCCAGCACCCACTGAATCCCCCCTTTATATACTGCAGCCCCAGCCAACAGGACAACAGAGGAGCAGAATTCAGCCCCAGTCCCCAACAGGACAAGTTGGACAACACACTGACACGGACAGTGACAGCAACACTTCTGTTCAGTTCACCATTCACACCCAGAGTGAAAATGGCACAATTCACTGGGACCTTTATAGAATTCAAAACCCACGAGAATCCGACAGTGGGTGGATGATGTTTATGTTTTGCCTCAGTTTGAGATCCAAGTCAGGTGGGAAAGCCCGAGCTGAGCTTAGTTCTCACCTTAGATCTTGAAGTTCGGGTGGGTCCGGTTCTTTGAGAACTGAACCCGCTCATCTCTAATTAAAATAGTCTTCAACCATTCTTTGAAAACTTGGTTGTGTTGACTCATCTGCTTCACCAGTGGGTCTTTTTTTTGGGAAAGTTTAGTTTTTTACTGGCAGTCACACTTGCTGGAGAAACTGAAGGAGGAGCCAGCGCTGCATCACATGCTGCTTGAGCTGACAACTTTCTTACCAACAGCTCTTTGCCTCTCTTCAGATCTGTGTCAACTGGGAAGAAAGACACAATGTATGACTTAAACCTAGGATCCTGCACGGTCGCCAAAATGTATAGATCCGGATGTAAGATCCTGACAACCCTTGGATCCTGACAAAGCAAATAAAGGACTTGATCTACAAGTCCAACTTGCTTAGTGGAATGACTTCATTTTGGCTCCTCTTTCAGTTTCTGAAACTGCTTTTCCAGTAGCCTAATTGGGGGAATTATCTGACTCAAGCTGGCAGTGTCTGAACTCACTTCATAGGTGATTATGAGTTTTAGCACTTTGCACAACACAGAAAGTATTTTCCACTGAGCTTGAGTAAGGTACATTCCCCCTCCTCTTCCTATGTCATAGATTGTTGTGTAGCTTTGCATGGCTGTTTGCTGTTCCTCCATCCACTGAAGCATATAAAGGGTGGAGCTCCACCTTGTAACTACCTCTTGCTTCAGCTGGTGAAAGGGCAAATTCAACATTTCTTGCATGTGCTGCAATCTTCTACATGCACCTGCTGAATGGCGAAAATGTCCAGAAATTTTGCGAACCACAGAGAGCATCTCCAGCACAGCAATGTCATTTTTAATAAAAATTTGCACCACCAAGTTTATTGTGTGAGCAAAACATGGGATTTGTTGGAAGTCACCCTGCTGTAATGTTCTCACAATATTGGTAGCATTGTCAGAAATCACAAATCCTGAGGAAACTCCATGTGGGGTATGCCATTTTGCAAAGACTTCCCTAAGTGTTTCTAAAAGGTTGTCAGCAGTATGCCTCTGAGTGAAACCGATGATACACAGAATAGCTTGCCTTTGAATGAACTGCTGTTTCTTAGATGCTGCTGCTGTTGGTGGTGCTAAAGGCAATACATCCACCCTGTGTGCTGTTACAGTCATGTAATCTTGCATTTGTCATGTTCCATTTGTCCACATATCTGTGGTTAAGTAGATAGTGGGTACAACAGCATTTTGGAGGACAATAATTAAGTTTTTTTGAAGTGGAATAAACTGTCTAAAACCCACTGCACTAATGGCAGATATTGGATGCACATCTATTACCAGCATAACTGTTATGGCGTCAGTGATCTGCTTATGAGGAATCCAGGATAGGGGAGAACAGAGTTAGCCTTATCAAATTCGATGCAGGACTAGTTCCATGATTGAGGATATTGTTGATAAAGGTGTTGGTGGTGAAGATGCCAGGTGCTTGGATCTAGCAGAGAATGGAGCTAGCTGACGCTGGACTGTTTGTTGTTACTTTTTTAGCCAAAGTTTCTGAATTTTGCAAACCCTTTGAATGATGCTGTAGATGACGTAACAGGGAGTAGCTTCCTAAATGGTTAAGGTCCCTACCTCTACTTACTATGGCATGACAATGTGTACAGATGGCTTGACAATTGTTGTCCTGATTTGAGTAGAAATTATTCCACACATAAGAAGTGGATTTTTTTTGTTTTATGCCCAGGTATGACAATTGGCTTTTCCTTATCATGGGCAAGAACTGTTTCCACTGAGGCCTGATTTACACAAACAACATCCTCTTCAACAACATCCTCATCAACAACATCCTCATCATCAATATCCTATCCTTATTAACATCAGCTACACAAATATCCTCCTTATCCTGGTGCAGTTCCATAGAAGCATCCTCGATTTATATGTCAGCATGATGACTTGTGCTGCTCATCCCCACAATTGCAGAAAAGTAGTGGAATGAGGCTCCTCTTTGAGTACAGCTTTGGAAAGGTCAGGCTCACACATGGCACCGGCCAACACACTTAGACTCTCGTCAGACATTTCTGAGTGCACAGTTAGTTCCTGTGCATTAACGATTTTAATTTTTTTTAAATGTCTACAGGGAGAAGGGCTTACATCATCATAAGAGGCAGAACCACCAGTCATAAATAAAGGCCAAGGCCCTAGCCTTTCCTTGCCACTTCATGTGGTGAAAGGCATATTGCCAATTTTATGAATTTCTGCAACTAACTTTCCCTTTGATGTTTGGTTCTTTACCAGTGTAAAAGATTGGTCCTTTGAGGTTAGTTGTCCTGATTTAAGCTCTGTATGCCCTTGGGCATTGGCTTAGTAGATGACATAGACAGGCTAGTATTGTCATGACTGGTGGCACTGGCAGCAGCTCCAGCACTAGTATGTGGTTCCTGCTCTCCTCTCAACTGATCGTTCTTCATATCAACAAACACAGAGGAAGTAGGGTACAGCACAAACGTCAATTTGTACCAATTTTAAATATTACACTTCAGTATCAATGACCTACAGTGTCACAATGTTTGTTTAGAGTAAAACACTGTGCTACCACTTACAGTATCACAATACATTTTGAATATTACACTGCATTCCCACTGTCACAACACCGCCGAATCCAGGTTGCTCCTACCTGGTCCGGCGACGCTGGAGTCCGGGATGGTGTGTGACAGTGGGTGAGAGATCCCCGACACCCACTGTCAGCTGCTCCTCTTCTCCCCCGGTGGCTGTGTGCAGGCAGCCGTGGCTTCCTTAGAAGTGTGTGCACCGCTCTATTAAAGCATTTAAAGGGACAGGCAACAAAGTAGGGAAGCGCTGATTGGGACTAGTTGAACTCTGACCTATAAATGGAAGTTCCTGGGAGCACTCCAGTGTGAGAGTATAGGCTCCATTACCATACTCCTGCATTCCTGTGCATATCCTGATTATTGGTTCTGACCCTTGGCGTGTTTTGTGACTCTGATTCTGCCTGTCCCCTGGTTCTATGTTGATATCTGGTTCTGACCTCGGCTATTCCTAGTGACCCATTTACTTCTGCTGCCTGATACCGCTTCATCCGTTTGGTTCTGACCCGGTTAAGTCAACTACGCTCAAGTCTCCTGTATACCGACCAAGTGCCAGCACCTGTATAGGGAAACCTAACCTGAAGGCCGCGACCTGTGTGTCGGACGCAGCCAAGTCCATACCTTCTTGCGAGGGTCCCTGGTGAAAACCGCCAGCACATTAGACTCCGCACCTCAGGAATAGGTCTAGCCAATTCCTTGAATACAGGTAGAATCCACTATGCGCCCGTGAGTTTGTGACACCCACACAGTGTCACAATACGTGATGAATATTACACTGTGTTTCAACTTAGTGTCACAATATTTTTTATAAATAATACACTGTATTTCCACTTACAGTGTCACAATATTTTTTATGAATACACTGCCCTACCACTTACAGTGTCACAATATTTTTTATGAATACACTGTGCTAAAACTTACAATGTCACAATACGTGTTGAATATTACACTGCGCTACCACTTACAGTGTCACAATAATTTTTATGACTAATACACTTTGCTACAACCTATAGTGTCACAATATTTTTTTTAATACACTGTGCTACCACTTACAGTGTCTTAATAAGTGTTGAATATTACACTGCGTTGGATGTAGTCGGTATCCCGGTGTGCGGGATGCAGACAATTTGAATAACATCACCAAAATCCCGACAGGTCGGGATTCCGGCAGCAGTTTCCTGACCACTGGCATCCCGAAGGTAAGTATCGGGGTGTTAGGGGGAGATTAGGGTGCGGGGTTAGGGAAAAGCACTCTGGGGAGGGTTAGGGTTAGGCACTGGGGAGGGAGGGTTAGGAATAGGGTGCGTGGAGAGTGAGGTTAGGTTTAGGCACTAGTGGGGAGGTTAGGTTTAGGCACTGGGGAGGGAGTGTTAGATTTAGGGAGCAGGGATGGGGAGTTTAGGCTTAGGCACTAGGGGGGTAGGTTTAGGTTAGAGGTTAGGTTAGCGTGAGACTTACCATTCTTCCCTATGGGTGTTGGGATTCTGGCTGTAGGGATGCTGATGTTGGTATTATGACCTGCGGTATCCCGACAACCGGGATTTCATACCCAACCACACTGCGTTCTCACTGGGGAGCTTTATCACATATTAGCGGTCTTTTTTAGTTACGATGATTGTATCTAGGGTGCTCTCAGAGACCCCTGGGATGGGATCTTTGAAATGACCTATGCATCCCCTCATATTCCATCACCAATCTGGGCCTGTGTGCTTTAAATATCAGGACCAATTTTTAATCTCAGTCCGGCATTGGTTGAATGTCACAATGATACAAAAGAGAGCTTCATATTCGTTTGTCCCAGAAACATCATGTCCTCTCAGATTTCCTTCATCAGCAATAACACCTACATTTTCTCATTCTCCCAAATTCACTTCCTTGTTGTAATCTTACCCTATGCTTTACTCAGGACATTAGAACATAAAGCATAACATAACAAACCATGAGAAACTCTATCTTTATACACTTATCAGGATGAAATTTATTGGAAAGTCAATATGTGATGCTAATACAGCAATTACACTGTGCCTTTGTACAAATAGTTGTAACACAATTCTTGAAAAATAACACTATAACATCAAAGATATGATCAGTGTGCTCAGCATTTTGATTAATTTTATAGTGATCTCTGGGCCTGATTCTGACCCGGTCACAAGCGCTGTGCACTCGCAACTGGGTTGATGGTGGGCCAGTGCGCATGCGCAAGACGGAGCCGGCTCCGTCGTGCGCATGCGCGAGACCCGGATAGCGACGGGCACTCCATTTCTCTGGGTCTCGTACCAAAGGGGGCGTGCTGTCGATGTTGAGTGACAACACGCCCCCTTTGGTGGATGGGCCGGGGGGGGTGGCTGCCCAAACGGAGGCGTTCCCATGTGAACGCCTCCATTTGGGGGCGGCCCCACTGACATCACGAGTGATGTCAGTGGGAGAGATTTCGGCTCTGTTAGAGCTGAAATCTCTCTGGGGCTTGCGGCAATGAGACCCTACCACAAGGGTCTCAACGCAAGCCCGATCTTCCTGGCCGCTTGCTATAGCTGTGGTCACCCACAGCTATGCAAGCGGCAGGAGGCCGTTCTAAAAACAAATAGCCCGGCCCTGATTCAGAGCGAGCGCTCTGTCAGAGCGTCCGGCTCTGAATCAGGGCCTCTGTGAATTAATTCGTCAGCTTTAAAGCACTAGTATTTATAGAAATTTGTCATTACAATCATTTCCAGCTTATGCAATAAGTTGATTTTTTTAATTTTATTAAATATAATAATTTTCAGCAGAATTATTGCAAAATAATAGCCTGATTTAGAGTTGGACATAAATCATGATGTATCACACATATATATACCCGTGCAGTCGCTCAGCCAGCCCTGTGTCGCATGGAGGTGCCGGGCTGGAGAGACACTGCCGCTGCCTACTCTATTTGCCAGGCGTCCTCTGAGATTTTGTTATCAGTGGGTGGTCGGCTCCTTCCCTACAGTGGCAGCCGTAGACTGAAGTTCACTCCTGAGCTCCGCCTTCCAGCTCCAGCAGTGGTTGAAGGGAGAGATGTCATGATGTCTCTCCCATAGATCTGAGGAGCAGTCGCATGGTAGCGGATACAGGAGCTGGCTTAAGGTAAGTATTGAGCTTCTTTTTGTGTAAGGGGCATTACTACTGGGGGTACTACTAATGGCGTCAATACCACTGGGGCACTGCTATTGGGGGCATTACTACTAGCGGCACTACTACTGGCACATTAGTAAGGGGGGCACTAATACTAGGGGCACTACTACTGGGTCCATTACTACTGGGGGCACTACTAATGGGGGCACTTTTAATGGGGGCATTGCAGAGGGGGCACCACTCCTGGAGGCACTGCATAAGGGGCACCACTACTGTGGGTCTGCAGAAGGGGCTCTACCACTGGTGGCGCTGCATAAGGGGCACTATCACTGGGGGCACTGCGTAAGGGGCACTACTAATGGGGGCACTGCATAAGGGACAAGACTACTGTGGGCAATGCATAAGGGGCACCAGTACTGGGGGAATTGCATAAGGGGCATCACAATAGTGGTCATTGCACCTATTGCTGTGGGCTATTATGTGGAATGGGAGAGAGGGCGCAAATTTATATATCTATAATCTGCAGGGGGGCACTGAGGACAGGGGTGGGGGGTGAGTTCCACCACGTCTCTAAGACCACTTTAAGCACAGGTTACAAGTATCTTTAAAAGACACCAGATTGGAGGTATACGGTATCTTTGCTTAGTGTATAGTCCTGTGACAAGTTCCTGAACTGATGAGGATGACTTGTGTATATCTTAAGTGATATACAACATAAAATATAGTCACAGTAATGTAATTATATGGATTTATGCCAGTGTCCAAAGTTGCAGTTTATTGTGTAACTCTAAATCGGGCTATAAATTAGTAATTTCTTGGTCAGTTAGGTCAGTTAGAATAAATCATTACAAAATCACTGGGTATACAGGTTTAACTTTCATTTTTTGATTACTATATCTACACACAGGGATAGCAGAAATTTAGTGAGATGAACCATAATGAGAATACAGCCTGCAAGGATCCAGCGACATCACCAAGGCCCGAATGACCAACACACATCAGACATTGGTTACTAGCGAGTTAATAGCCTGCATTATAAATATATTGTCTCAGGTCACAGAATCTACCTCCTCTGTGTGCAGTTGGCAGGTACATTTAACACAATTATGTTGTTGGTCCAGCTGTGACATTTTCGGCTGTATATTGCGATGGTTGTGTTTGAAATTGTGGAAGCTTAAACACCTGCGAGCAGAGATAACAAATGTCATCAAACTATACATCAAAATTCCCATAGTAACCGAGGTGTGCATACTGTGTAAGTGTAACCTCTGATCCCTCCAGCCTTCTTAAGAGTAGGATGTGTCTGTCACTGAGCTTTACAGACACAATGTTGCCACCACTTACCACTGTGTCACCATTGCTCACCACTCTGTCACCACCAATTGTGGAACTACAAATCCTGTGTAGCGAGGGGATGGGTTGTGATGTCAACGGTCTGTGGGCCTTATTCAGCATGGATCGCTAATCTGCTTATACGCATGCAACGCAGTTGATAATATCAGCGGTGAGATGCGAGAAAATTGCATTCGCATTGCCAACGCAGCCACACATAAGGACGCCCACTTCCCCTTGTCTCACATCCGTAATACTTAATGATACAGCAAAACCATCAGACACATCGAGTGCCATCGGACTCATACGCACACTTGCACAAACCCAGACCCCACTCAGGAATTGCTCACGTTAGAGAGACCTCAGGCTGTGTATGGGATCGCAGTGGATAAGTTATGCACGCCCCTGCAATGGCACTGGCACTGGCACACCTGCGTCTGGCTGACAAATCCCCTGTTACCAACCACAAATGGCACTTCTTGTCAATCACTTACTGGTGGAACTGTGTAGCCGCTGCATTCGCAGTCCCGAATGCAGTGGCTATTTCATGCAGGCGCAGAGTGATGCAGGCACATGCACAGTACATAAAAATCGGCCAATTATGTGCCTCTTAGCAACTGTGGGCCTGATTCAGACCCACTTGCTAGGCTGCGTTCACACGCTGCTGGTTGATTTTCGCGATCTGCGTATGTGTATGCATTGCACTGCGTATGCACAAACCAGTCGCTGCCATCAGGTAGAGAACACAGCGAGTACACAGACTGCCCGCTAGTTTGAGTGTCAGAATGTGCCATTTGTGGGTGGTGACAGGGGAAGGTCCATGAAAACAGGGGAATGGTCGTGCGGACGCAGGCGTGCCTGAGCATCAAAACATAATTTCTAAGGTGTGCATAATTAAGACGCAGCGTCATTGTACATGTCACATGGCTGTTTAAAACACTGCTGCACTCGCAGTGCTTGCGGTAGGGAAGGGTTGACCACAAGCGCTGCGTATGCCTCCGATGGCACTCAATATTACCGATTGTTGCATACACTTCCTGGAGATGACGTGTGTAACAAAGGGCAAGTGGGCGTCTTAAGACTGGCTTGTGTTCGCACGCTAAGACATAGTGGGCGTACTAATGTCTTGCTGTGGGATCGCGGGATTTGCATACTCTCGCTGCGGACACGTGCGAGCAAAATGGGTCCGAATTGAGCCCTGTGTTTCTTGCTGAATAAGGCCCTGTGACTGCTGACATCTAGTTTCTGCTCCCGAGAATGCCTTGCACTTGGCATTCTGGAGGTCCACAGTTTCCAGCAGAAGAGTTTAGAGGAGAACTGAAGCTCCCTACTCTAAGCACTGGATCTCGGGTTGAAGGCACTCAGAGTGGGCTGATGTGTGAGTGCTGCTTCCTGCTCAGCAGGGACTGACTGATAGGTCCTCTCTAAGCTTCTTGTCACATGCTCTGCCACACCCTGCTGTGTAAATATGGAATGGGAGGGGGGGCATCGCACTAGGGGGATCTGTAATCAATGAAGGAGAGGTGGTGTCACCTAGGGAGCTACAGTATGGTCACTGGGGTGTATGGGGTAGGGGAGGAGTTACTCGGGAATAGAGGAATAAGTCACAGTGGTGGGGAGGTAATACCTGAGGTTTTCAACATTACAGGGTGGCGCCAGACACCCACTGGGGGTGTGGGAGGTTCCGTGACATGCCCTTGTCCCAGGTGCTGTGGCTCCACGCTACGCCTCTGTGTACCTGTCTCTCTAGACACCTCTGCATATCACATTTTCATAAAAAAAATAAAACCTCATGCCAATGATATCTATTGTAAGTTGACCTTATGCACAGAGTTCTCCACTCAATCTGAATATATTTAGATTTATAAGCTGTGTTGACACTTGACTTACTTTATAATATAGTATATTTTATTATATTTTTAATATTATTATACTTATTGGAATGGCTGCTCATTTTACAACAGAGCACTTTGCTCAAGGGCAGATTAGAGATTAGGCAACCCCTATCTAAATAGGACATCCCCCCTCTCCTCCTAATTTTATTATTTTCATATCAGGTTCCAAGCCCTAAATTGGTGATTTTTAGTAAAAATATACTCATAAAACATTACTTTATATTAGGGGTGAGCGGGTTCGGATTTCTGAAATCCGAACCCCCCCGAGCCCCCCCGATCCGAGTCCGATCCGAGTCAGGCTCGACTTTTCCCGCCTGACTCGGATCTGACATCGAGGCAAAACGTCATCATCCCGCCTTCCGAGTCTCGCGGGTTTTGGATCCTATATAAGGTACCCGCGTCGGCGCCATTTTCTCACTCGGCTGTGGACAGTGAAGAGGGAGGGTGGGAGTTAGTGCTGTGTAGTGTAGTGTAGTGTAGTGCTGCTGTTGTCCACTACTTCAAAGTCCATAGGGGCTGGCTGTGTTGTGCTGTGCTGCTGTTGTTAATAGGGGCTGTGTCCACTACTTCAAAGTCCATAGGGGCTGGCTGGACTGTGTTGTGCAGTCAGTTCTCCATAGGGGCTGTGTCCACTCCAAAGTCCTGTGCAGTGTCCCAGTCCTAAAGGGGTGCTGTAGTGTTGTCCAGGGGGTGCTCTGTCCATCAGGGGTGCTCCCCCCAAGTGCTAAAAAAATAATATATTTTCTGTGTTTGTGAATTGTGTGCGCAGTAGCCGCACGTGCATCAACAAAGTAGTGCCAAGCGTGCGCCTGTGTCATAAGTAAAGGGCCGGCTGGCTTGACCGTTAAAGGGTGCTGTAACCCCCGAAAGTACACTCCAGTCCAAACCAAAAAAAAATTATTTTCTGTGTTTGTGAATTGTGTGCGCAGTAGCCGCACGTGCATCAACAAAGTAGTGCCAAGCGTGCGCCTGTGTCATAAGTAAAGGGCCGGCTGGCTTGATCGTTAAGGGTGCTGTAACCCCCGAAAGTACACTCCAGTCCAAACCAAAAAAAAAATTATTTTCTGTGTTTGTGAATTGTGTGCGCAGTAGCCGCACGTGCATCAACAAAGTAGTGCCAAACGTGCGCCTGTGTCATAAGTAAAGGGCCGGCTGGCTTGACCGTTAAGGGTGCTGTAACCCCCGAAAGTACACTCCAGTCCAAACCAAAAAAAAAATTATTTTCTGTGTTTGTGAATTGTGTGCGCAGTAGCCGCACGTGCATCAACAAAGTAGTGCCAAACGTGCGCCTGTGTCATAAGTAAAGGGCCGGCTGGCTTGACCGTTAAGGGTGCTGTAACCCCCGAAAGTACACTCCAGTCCAAACCCAAAAAAAAATTATTTTCTGTGTTTGTGAATTGTGTGCGCAGTAGCCGCACGTGCATCAACAAAGTAGTGCCAAGCATGCGCCTGTGTCATAAGTAAAGGGCCGGCTGGCTTGACCGTTAAGGGTGCTGTAACCCCCGAAAGTACACTCCAGTCCAAACCAAAAAAAAAATTATTTTCTGTGTTTGTGAATTGTGTGCGCAGTAGCCGCACGTGCATCAACAAAGTAGTGCCAAGCGTGCGCCTGTGTCATAAGTAAAGGGCCGGCTGGCTTGACCGTTAAGGGTGCTGTAACCCCCGAAAGTACACTCCAGTCCAAACCTAAAAAAAAATTATTTTCTGTGTTTGTGAATTGTGTGCGCAGTAGCCGCATGTGCATCAACAAAGTAGTGCCAAGCGTGCGCCTGTGTCATAAGTAAAGGGCCAGCTGGCTTGACCGTTAAAGGGTGCTGTAACCCCCGAAAGTACACTCCAGTCCAAACCAAAAAAAAATTATTTTCTGTGTTTGTGAATTGTGTGCGCAGTAGCCGCACGTGCATCAACAAAGTAGTGCCAAGCGTGCGCCTGTGTCATAAGTAAAGGGCCGGCTGGCTTGACCGTTAAGGGTGCTGTAACCCCTGAAAGTACACTCCAGTCCAAACCTAAAAAAAAATTATTTTCTGTGTTTGTGAATTGTGTGCGCAGTAGCCGCACGTGCATCAACAAAGTAGTGCCAAGCGTGCGCCTGTGTCATAAGTAAAGGGCCGGCTGGCTTGACCGTTAAGGGTGCTGTAACCCCCGAAAGTACACTCCAGTCCAAACCAAAAAAAAAATTATTTTCTGTGTTTGTGAATTGTGTGCGCAGTAGCCGCACGTGCATCAACAAAGTAGTGCCAAGCGTGCGCCTGTGTCATAAGTAAAGGGCCGGCTGGCTTGACCGTTAAAGGGTGCTGTAACCCCCGAAAGTACACTCCAGTCCAAACCAAAAAAAAATTATTTTCTGTGTTTGTGAATTGTGTGCGCAGTAGCCGCACGTGCATCAACAAAGTAGTGCCAAGCGTGCGCCTGTGTCATAAGTAAAGGGCCGGCTGGCTTGACCGTTAAAGGGTGCTGTAACCCCCGAAAGTACACTCCAGTCCAAACCAAAAAAAAATTATTTTCTGTGTTTGTGAATTGTGTGCGCAGTAGCCGCACGTGCATCAACAAAGTAGTGCCAAGCGTGCGCCTGTGTCATAAGTAAAGGGCCGGCTGGCTTGACCGTTAAAGGGTGCTGTAACCCCCGAAAGTACACTCCAGTCCAAACCAAAAAAAAAATTATTTTCTGTGTTTGTGAATTGTGTGCGCAGTAGCCGCACGTGCATCAACAAAGTAGTGCCAAGAGTGCGCCTGTGTCATAAGTAAAGGGCCGGCTGGCTTGACCGTTAAAGGGTGCTGTAACCCACAAAGTACACTCCAGTCCAAACCAAAAAAAAAATTATTTTCTGTGTTTAGCCGCACGTATATATCAAATCGATATAACATAAATGGAGGACCAAACTTTCTCCGATAAAAATAAAATAGAGAAAGATCAAGAACCACTTCCTCCTAGTGCTGAAGCTGCTGCCACTAGTCATGACATAGACGATAACATGCCATCAACGTCGTCTGCCAAGGCCGATGCCCAATGTCATAGTAGAGGGCACATACAATCCCAAATGGCAAAGTTCAGGAAAATGACCTTGAAAAAGACATTTAAATCAGCTGAAGAGAAACGTAAACTTGCCAATATGCCATTTACGACACGGAGTGGCAAGGAACGGCTAAGGTCGATCCCTAGTATGTTCATGACTAGTGGTTCAGCTTCACATGACGATGGAAGCACTCCTCCCACTAAAAAAATCAAAAGAGTTAAGCTGGCAAAAGCACAGCGAAGAACTGTGCTTTCTAAGAAGATATCACAAATCCCCAAGGAGAGTCCAAGTGTGGTGGTGGTTGCGATGCCTGACCTTCCCAGCACTGGACGGGAAGAGGTGGCTCTTTCCACCATTTGCACGCCCCCTGCAAGTGCTGAAAGGAGCACCCACAGTCCACTTGCTGATATGCAAATTGAAGATGTCACTGTTGAAGTACAACAGGATGAGGATACTGGTGTAGCTGGCGCTGAGGAGGAAGTTGGCGAGGAGGATTCTGATGGTGATGTGGTTTGTTTAAATCAGGCTCCGGGGGAGACAGTTGTTGTCCGTGGGATGAAAAAGCCCATCACGGTCATGCCTGGGCAGAAGACCAAACATTCCACCTCTTTGGTCTGGCAATATTTCTATCCAAATCCGGACAACAACTGTCTTGCCATATGTACCATATGTAAAGGTGAAATAAGTAGGGGTAGGGACGTCAACCACCTAGGAACATCCTCCCTTATACGGCACCTGCAGCGCGTTCATAAAAAGTTACTGTCAAGTTCAGAAACTTTGGCTCAGACCGTAAGCAGTCCAGGGACACCTAAATCCCGTTGTCCTGTTGTATCCAAGCGCCTGCAAACCACACCGTCAACTCCCTCCTCGTCAATTTCCTCCTTAGTCAGGATCGGAAGTAGTCCTGCAGGCCATATCACTGGCATGACTGACTCTCCTATCCGGGATTCCTCCGGAGGATCCTGCATTGCTACGCCTACTGCTGCCGCTGCTGCTGTTGCTGCTGCTGCTGGGAGTCGTTCATCATCCCAGAGAGGAAGTAGGAACACCACTACTTTTACTAAACAATTGACCCTCCAACAGTCCTTAGCGAGGAGGATGAAGTACGACAGCAGTCATCCTGAAGCAAAACGTATAACTGAGGCCTTGACTGCTATGTTGGTGTTAGACGTGCGTCCGGTATCCGCCATTAGTGCAGTGGGATTTAGACAATTGATGGAGGTAGTGTGTCCCCGGTTCCAAATCCCGTCTAGATTCCACTTCACTAGGCAGGCGATACCGAGACTGTACAGAAACGTCAGAAAAAGTGTCCTCAGTGTCCTGAAAAATGCCGTTGTACACAATGTCCACTTAACCACGGACATGTGGACAAGTGGAACAGGGCAGACTAAGGACTATATGACTGTGACAGCCCACTGGGTAGATGTATCACCTTACGCAGCAACAGCAGCAGCGTCACCAGTAGCAGCATCTCAGAAACGCCAGCTCGTTACAAGGCAGGCTACGCTGTGTATCACCGGTTTCAGTAAGAGGCACACCGCCGACAACCTCTTAGAGAAACTGAGGGAAATCATCGCCCAGTGGCTTACCCCACTTAGACTCTCCTGGGGATTTGTGATATCTGACAACGCCACCAATATTGTGCGGGCATTACATCTGGGCAAATTCCAGCACGTCCCATGTTTTGCTCACACAATAAACTTGGTGGTGCAGAATTTTCTGAAAAGCGACAGGGGCGTGCAGGAGACGCTTTGGGTGGCCCGAAAAATTTCTGGCCACTTTCGCCATTCAGCGACTGCGTGCCGAAGACTGGAGCGCCAGCAAACACTCTTGAACCTGCCCCGCCATCACCTGAAGCAAGAGGTTGTGACGCGGTGGAACTCAACCCTCTATATGCTTCAGAGGATGGAGGAGCAGCAAAAGGCCATACAAGCCTATACATCCACCTATGACATAGGCAAAGGAGGGGGTATGCACCTGACTCAAGCGCAGTGGAGAATGATTTCCGTGTTGTGCAAGGTTCTTCAGCCCTTCGAACTTGCCACACGTGAAGTCAGTTCAGACACTGCCAGCTTGAGTCAGGTCATTCCCCTCATCAGGCTTTTGCAGAAGCAGCTGGAGAAAGTGAAGGAGGAGCTAAGACGGAGCGATTCCGCTCGGCATGTGGGACTTGTGGATGAAGCCCTTCATTCGCTTTGCCAGGATTCCAGGGTGGTCAATCTGTTGAAATCAGACCACTACATTTTGGCCACCGTGCTCGATCCTAGGTTTAAAGCCTATGTGGTGTCTCTCTTTCCGGCCGACACAAGCCTGCAGAGGTGCAAAGACCTGCTGGTGAACACACTGTCAGCTGAAGCGGAACGTGACACGTCAACGGCTCCTTCTTCATTTTCTCCCGCAACTGGGGCTGCCAGGAAAAAACTTAGGTATCCTAAGCAACCCGCTGGCGGTGATGCAGGGCAGGCAGGACCAAGTTTGGACATCTGGTCCGGACTGAAGGACCTGGCAACAATTTCTGACATGTCTACTGTCACTGCATATGATACTGTCACCATTGACAGAATGGTGGAGGATTACATCGGTGACAGCATCCAAGTAGGCATGTCAGACAGTCCATAACTGTACTGGCAGGAAAAAGAGGCAATTTGGAGGCCCCTGTACAAACTGGCTCTATTTTACCTGAGTTGCCCCCCCTCCAGTGTGTACTCCGAAAGAGTGTTTAGTGCAGCCGGGAACCTTGTCAGCGAAAGGCGTAGGAGGTTGCTTCCACAGAATGTGGAGAAGATGATGTTCATCAAAATGAATTATCAGCTCTTCCAGGGAGACCAGCCTCCAGAACGTACAGAGGGACCTGTGGTGGTGGATTCAAGTGGGGACGAGTTAATACTTTGTGAGGATGAGGATGTACACACTGAAGAGGGTGAGGAATCGGTGGATGAGGAGGATGAGGATGACATCTTGCCTCCGTAGAGCCAGTTTGTGCAGGGACACATTAATTGCCAGCTTGTTTTGTGGGGGCCCAAACGAACCAATCATTTCAGCCACAGTTGTGTGGCAGACCCTGGCGCTGAAATGATTGATTTGTTAAAGTGTGCATGTCCTGTTTATACAACATAAGGGTGGGTGGGAGGGCCCAAGGACAATTCCATCTTGCACCTCTTTTTTTCTTTGCATTATGTACAGTTTGGGGCCTAGTTTTTCTAACTGCCATCCTGTCTGCCACTGCAGTGTCACTCCTAGATGGGTCACGTGTTTGTGCCGCCCACTCGTGTCGCTTAGCATAGTCATCCAGCTACCTCGGTGCAACCTTTTGGACATAAAAACACTATTGTGAGGTGTGAGGTGTTCAGAATAGACTGGAAATGAGTGGAAATTAAGGTTATTGAGGTTAATAATAGCATAGGAGCAGAAAAACCTACAAATTCTGTGATTTTAGCTGTTTTTATGCTTTTTTTCAAAAAAATACAGATCCAAAACACAAAACCCAGAACCCAAAACACGGAAGGGTGGTTTTGGCAAAACCAATCCAGATCCAAAACACGAAGAAAGATCCAGATCCAAAACCAAAACACAAAACACGAAAAGTGGCCGGTGCACACCCCTACTTTATATGATATGTGCACCACTTGCTGGCAGTAACAAAACACTTTGATACCTGGTGACAGTCTGTCAGCCCAAAAATTCTCCATAGGCCATCTTGAGTGGAGTGTGGATGGGTCACATATCAAACTTCTCCTGCAGCCCAGTCAGAGAGATGCCAGTCTGACGTACCTGGCAACTGCAAGCACATCTGCTGATTGGCCAGACCCCAGGCATGGACACATGCTGATTGGTCTAACCTTTTTCCTGTATCTTCAGAATATGTCCACTGTATGGTAACCTGTCCTATCCTTCCACATTCACACTCAAGATGGAATACGGTACTCACTCACAGTAAAAGAACAAGTGTTTGACTGCCATCCTCAGCAAGTGGCATCACTAGGCACATTCTCCACTGACTATACTTAGGGCCAAATGTAATAGGGTGTCTGTTTTGGAAAATTGTGGTAAACTTGCACTTTTTCGCAACTTGCCCATGCAATAGGGTGTCAGTTTATTAAAACTCACATTTTTTCGGCATTACTAAAAATCGGCATGTACAAATTCGCATCCAGATGTTTTCCCATTTTAAACATGCAACTCGCCAAAAGTAATAGGGTACGAGTTTCAATCTTGCCAAAAAAAAGATTACCAAAACACACCAAATAATAGACCAGCTTTAGGATAGTGAGTTTATCCTGAGCAGGTCAGAGTAATACAGAAACATGAACATATCCATGAAATACATGCATGTTTCTGTGTGTACATATGAAAATGTTTGTTTTTTAAAAAAATACATGCACCCCCCTCCCCAAAAGCATAACCAGCCCTGGGCCCAGTGAAAGAGTCCGGTGATGGTTATGGAAATTACAGGGGACCCCTACTCACTGTATTTCCATAACCAGGACCGGCTCAGCAAAGCCCTGTGCTGGTACTTAATATACAGGGACCCCCTACACATTTTGGTCCCTGTATTTTTAGAACCAGGACAGGCTGTACAGAGCCTGGGGCTGGTTATGCTTTTGGGGAGGGGTGCACGTAATTTTTTTTTTATAAACACAGACAGAAGCCGTCACAGATCTCACTGATCTTTGATGACTTCAGTATAACTCGCACCATTTAATGCTAGTTGAATTAAAAGGTGTCAGTTTACATAAGGAAAAACTCACATAGATTCGCATAGTATAGTAGCCTAGAGCTGAAAAGTTTGCAGTCTATTACATTTGCGAGTCCCAGCACAAATTTGCACCTTTAAAAAATGCAAGAAGGTACGAGTTTGTGCTGTTATTAAAATTAACAACCTATTACATTTGCACTCACATCCATCCTTCTCTTACCGGGAGACCATTTTGTGGTACATGTGATAGAGAACAACATCCACAAATGGAGATAGAGAGGGACACTGAGAACAGCAGCACATTTATCACAAGGAGAAGAGATTCAACAACATATCCACCGATCTGTGAAAACAAAATGAATACAAATAATATATATAAATATATATATATATATATATATATATATATACATATATATAACAGTGCTGCTTATTGGTCAGGTTGTGATTTATGCAACAATTCTAATTTAGAGTTCCACACATGTAATCCCTATTGTGTCCGGGGCCATCACAGAAGATATATGTTATTTGTTCTCAACCCGCCCTGAGTTATTACCAATGAACCCTGGTATATTTTGCCATCATAAGAGAGCAAAAACATCATTTCTATATCATTATCTAGTATGATACAAGCTTGTCATCTATAGTATAATCCTGATGTCTGTCCAGCACAAATCTACAATAGTGAGAACCCTCCTATCACGTTTAGGCTCAGAAGATCTTCCACAGATGGTTTTGAAGTCGGGTGCTAGGTTGGGCTAGGATCCAGAGGCAAGGGGCAAGGATATATGTCTTCCTAATCCACGAATACCGGATGTTGGCTAGACCTTACAATAGGCGCAGAGTCTAACCCATTGGGAGGTGTTCTCCCTTGACCTTTCCAGTAGTGATATGGGTTTAAGCTGCACCCAGCAGGCGGGTTGCGGCCATTTGGTCAGGTATCCGGTACAAGTGGGAAACGAAGGGAGAACACAAACACAGGGAAAGCACAGGAGAATGGAACTAGGAGTCAATACTTTGGTGACATACTGAGTACACACACTTTTGATCCAGATGCTGGACTGGTACAGGAGAATGGCACTAGGGGGTAAATTTACTAAAGTGAGAGTTTTTAGAAGTGAGTGTTAAAAGTGATGTTGCCCATAGGAACCAATCAGATTCTAGCTATCATCTTCTAGAAGGTGCTATTTAAATGCTAAGTAGAATCTGGTTGCTAAGGGCAACATCACTTTTAAAACTCACTTCTAAAAACTCTCACTTTAGTAAATTTACCCCTAGGAGTTAGTACTCGGATGATGTACTGAGTACACACACTGTTGATCTAGAAGCAGGACTGGTACAGGAGAATGGCATTAGGAGTTAGTACTCGGGTGACGTACTGCTTACACACACTGTTGATCCAGTCGCAGGGCCGGTACAGGAGAATGGCACTGGGAGACAGTAGTCGGATGATGCACTGAGTACACACACTGCAGAATTACACTAGGAATAATACACTAGAAGAAAGGAGCATGGAACCTGGAATGCTGCAATAGCAAGTAATCACTGGAAGTAGCGAAGTTGTATAGGCAACTTCCTGTTGCCCGGAGCCCGGCTAAATATCCTAAGGTAGCGATCTATTGGAGAATATGTCAGCTGACAGCAACCAATGCTACCATTGGTTAAAGGGCTAATCAGGTGATGTAGACTGTCATGGCTGTGTCCATGATGGTAACTGCAGGAATAAAATCATGGAGCAACACATGAATGTCCTAGTAGACCCCAGGAATAATCCTCAGCGCATCACTCACCGCCACACCTGGTGTCTGACTGCTCAGGAGGTCAGGGAAAGCCAGCGCTGAGGTGAGTAACGGCAGATCCTATGCCGCAGCCTGACACCTCCTAGCTCTCACTGGCTGTCTGACACCCAGACACATCCTTTTTTCTTCTCCCAATGAATATAACTGTCAAAGGAGAAGATCCCAAACCTGACACGCTCTATGAATAATTCCCCTATCCGAGGAGAAGGCTATAATCCTTGCCTTCCCCAACCCCCTGCCGAATGAGAAAGTAACTGTTAATGTTATCCAATCTGTGCTGCTGTCCCTGATTCAGAGATATATGCTAATGCTTCTACAGCTGCAAATTTCAGCGGTTGTGTGAATTTATGCATATGTCACAGATGTCTAGATTTGTATTGCGATGTCCACTGGCACCTTTGCAAATTGAATCGTCTGCATACAAAGACAATAATAGTCCTTCTAAGCAGGGCTGCCATCAGGGGGTGACTGCCGGGACTGGAGTCCCGGGCCCGGCCCCTGGCTGAAGGAGGGGGGCCCACCGGCACCTGCCTGCTTTCGCCACTGCACAGCTTGCAGTGACCAGAAGAAAAGGGGCCCTGCCCACTCGGGCCGCTCCTCCACCAACCAACATCTGTCTGCCCCGGAATGTCAATATGCTGCATTGAAGTCGGTGCACGTGACATCATTACATTGTGCCGTGCCTCTGGAGGGAGAGCCTGAGGTAGGAGGAGCCGTGGATCAAGAGAAGCTGGACCAGCATCTGCAGTGCTGGGGAAGGGGAGAGAAGAAGCCGAAGACTTCTTCAAGGAAATAAGGTAAGTGACAAGAAAGGTGTGCTTAGCAGGCAGAGACTGGATCTAATAACGGGGGGGAGGGGAAGTGGGAAACAATGCTGGGCAGACACTGGATCTAATAACAGGCGGGGAGAGGGGAAGTGGGGAAAAAAATGCTGGGCAGACACTGGATCTAATAAGAGGGGGGAGTGGGAAAAAAAATGCTGGGCAGACACTGGATCTAATAAGGGGGGGAGTGGGAAAAAAATGCTGGGCAGACACTGGATCTAATAAGGGGAGGGGATGTGGGAAAAAAAATGCTGGGCATAGACTGGATCTAATAACCTGGGGGGGCCCTGCCTATTTTGTCATTTACGGGCCCCACCATTTCTGATGGTGGCCCTGCTTCTGAGTAACCCTATGGCTGTGCGGAATGGCTGCATGTACTGTGATGCCAGAGCCATTTTTATTGCCTATGGTCTTGACATACTTGCGTTTATGCCAATGCGCCCCCATTGCCTCCCCCTAATGCTCCCTGACTGTGAATCACACTGTGGGTAAATAGTTGCTGCAAGTTACATTGGTAATGTACCCTGAGGGATGCATAGTTTTCCGATAATCTCCCCCCCATTCACCTGCATACCAGCAGTAATACTTTCTACTCGGGACAGATCTTCCGAAATAGAGCTGTCCCGCTGATGCATAGTCTTCCAGGTTTATGATCTGGAGGTTAAAATACTCATACATGTCCTTCGACCTGCTCTTGCACAAGCCACAAGTAAAAGATAAGGATCCTTCGGATGCCTCTCCAGGGATTTTTGCAAAAAGAAGCCCATAGGCTTCATTAGCCAATGCCATTAAATTAGAAATGAGCATGTTCGGTTCCCTGCGAACTGAACTCACCCGAACTATGGGGATCTGAGGCAGATCAGAGTCAGCTCGGGTTTTCCTGCCTGACTTGGATCTAAAAATGAGGCAAAAAGTCATCATCCTGCTATCGGATTCTCGCGGGTTTTGGATACTATAAAGGTCCCACGACATTTTTCATTCCGGCTGTGGAGAGTGAAGAGAGAGGGAGCTGGGAGCTGTGCTGTTGTTAATACTTGTTATTGTTAATTGCACGCTGATGCTGTGCATAGGGGCTGGCTACTGTTGTCCATAAGGGCTGGCTGTTGTCTATAGAGGGGCTGGCTGGCTGGTTGTTGTCATGTCCATAGGGGATGGCTGGCTGTCGTTGTCCTGTCCATAGGGGCTGGCTTGCTGGCTGTCATTGTCTTGTCCATAGGGGCTGGCTGTTGTCCTGTCCATAAGGGCTGGCTAGCCATAGTGCTGTGTCCTTCAGGGGTGCTCTACACCCACCCCCAGTGTGAAAAAAATAAGAAAAATTAGTGTTAGTCACACCTGTCTTCAGTGTAGGGGTGCTGTGCTGCTGTCTGTTAAGGGGCTGCTGTTCCCCAGTGTTAAAAACATAAATACAAATTTTGTGTGGCGTGTTAGCCACAACTGTCATTGGCGTAGGCGCGCAGGGGTGCTGTGCTGCTGTCTGTCAAGGGGCTGCTGGCCCACAAATGAAAAAAAATTTTGTGTGCGTGTTAGCCACACCTGGCTGTCACTGTCATCGGCGTAGCTTTGCAGGGGTGCTGTGCTGATGTCTGTCAAGGGCTGCTGCTACAAAATTAAATAAACAATTTTTTTTGTGTGCTTGTTAGCCACACCATCAGTGAAAAAATTAAAACAATTTTTTTTTAAAATTTTGATAAATATATTTGTGATAATATTTGGTAATTCCTGACAAAGGTGGGTATTATAGTCAGACACTTTGAAGGCTGTAAATTTAAGCTGCTTTATAGAAAACATGTGAGTAAAACATTTCCACCATGCAGAACATGATGGAGAAATCCCTTGAAGTTCAGCATCTAGAGCATCTTTTTTTATGTTCTCTGAGGCCTCTCCTGACTGTGAAGATTCTCCACACTGTAGTCTTCCATTGTGACTTTTTAATGGTGATTTCAATGTTGTCCACTGGCTGAGATCCATCTAATCTGAGTTTTGGGTTTTTCCCATGCAAATGAGATAATTCACATCCAGAAGGTGACTCTTATGTTTAGTCGTAGTGTCAATCTCTGTTTTGGAAGAATTTGCACAATCTTGGTCTTGGGCCACCATGATGAATCAGACAGATCCTCCAGGGTAAACATCTGATCTTGTGTTGTATCTATTTCTATTAAACCTTTGTGTGTGAGTTTAGTCATCTGCTGCTTGTGGTGGAGCTCTTTTCTTGCTTTCTAAATGATCTCCATACACAACGTAAAACTAAAGCTGCATACACATGTATCGATTTTTTGAAAGATTTAACTATAACGATGTCTTTATCATTCAAAAAATCGTTCAGTTTCTGAGTTATAACGATGAACGATAATCATTCATGCACGTTCCCATTTGTAGTTTGTAGTTCATCGTCCATTTCTGACTGACCAGCTTAACGATTTTCATTAAGGGACGGCACATTTTTTGTTCATTGTTGAAAAAATCATTGTTCATTACACTTAAAAAAATCGTTCACCTTTTCAAATTAAAAACTGATCGAAAATTGTTAACGAAAATTGTTCACTAACAAAATCGTTACCTGTGTATGCAGCTTTAAACCTTAGGGCCGCATTCAATTTGAGGCGTTAAGTCCGGATCCGTGGTAATTTAACGCCGATGACATCATTACCGCCTGTTTTGGTTTTACCCCGTATTCAATTTCAAAGACTTTCTGCCTAGGCGGAAAGTCAATGCAATGTTCTAGGTGGTAAAGTATCGCCTATGAATGACAGGCGGTAAAAAGTGCAGAATTGGGGTTTTCGGGTGCAACATTTCGGGAAGCCCCGTGCAGCCTTCAGACAGTCCCCCAAAGGTAATCTGTGTGAAAAAAAAAAAAAAAACTTTAGGACACCCCAAAAATTTACTTTGAAAAAGGGAGCAAAAAAAAAAAGTTGGGGTACAATCTTAAAAACTGCAGACTAATACAAAGAAAAAGGAAATGTCCATTGCGGTGCACTAATAAAAAAATATGGCATAAAATATAACTTTTATTAATTTATACACAATATAAAGGACTAAAAAGCTAAATATTTAAAAAGGGGGTAATAGTGTGTGTAATATGAATGAGTGTATTAATAAAAAGGTGTACGCTCCTATTACACTATGTATCCTGATGTCGGTATCAATTGACTGGTTAACATATGTAATCCAGGATAGGTAAAGACCTTATCACCTAGTTACTATGATCCATGCACGGGAATAATAATTAAGGTTTGCGTAATATGTGGGACCTTGTCCCCTTACAAATATATAATAGGGTACCTATATCCCAATGGAAGCTTAATTATTTCCCACTATTATAGGCAGAATAATACTATCCTCTAATATAGTAACCCACGCTACCTAAATTGTATCATAAATTGGAGCGTGTGAGGATTGCCATTTCACTGTTCCAAATGGTGACAATGGAGGATAACTCTCCTATTAGTATTTATTAATAAGTTATCATCCAATTCTTATACAGTGTTCGTGAGTCTTCCACTGTTTATAGTGTTTCTCCACATATATACACAATTGTGGTGTTCTTTACTTCTAATATTAATTGGTTATCTCAGCACATTAGTAGTGTGATTCCTCTCTTTATTCTTCACTCTTACAGTGACAAGCTTTCGTGCTTATATCCTAAATATTCAACCACATTTAGTGTCTTATTGCTCTTAATATAGATATATGTCTCCCACACAATTTCTAGCTTTATTCCATATGTTTCATACCATTCATACTCCCATAAATCTATATGCAAATGTTGCTAGGAAATAGATTATGCAGATAGTGAGTATCTGTCATTCTCACTGTCCTGCTGTGTCTACAAATCTCTCTGTGCTTAAGTGCATATCCGGGGGGTCCCTCCGTGACACAGCACCGCACCAAGCCAATGTGTCAGCAGCAATCAGAGCATTTCATTACATTGGTATATTTTTCACCTTTTGTTTTATGCCTCTGATTAAACAAATTCCACAGCAATACCCTCTTGCTATTCTGTAATATACATAACTCTCTTTGCTAACAACAGTCTCATGCAGGTTGCGCTGCCGCATGTACACATATATCTTAGTTAAATACACATTCCTAGTCTTGCAGCGTTCACTAGCAGAGTATCTCAATAGGACATAGTGATATAAGGAGCGCCGCTAACCGACGCAGCGTTTTGCTAGGTAGCTTTATCAAGGTAAGACAATCCGCTTACCGGAAGTGTCTTAAATACCCTTCTAAGTTTCACATATCCAATCCAGAGCTCCTTAGACTGTATTCTCCAATCCGATAGCTCTATATCTCCTGGTACCTCCCCTCCTCTATTAGATTGACAGATTCACTCCATTTCAGTGAATATTAATGAGTCCTATCCACATCTTTCAGACCAAAATAATCAAACCCCAATTGCTCAGTTCTTGCATTTCCCAATCGCATTGTATTTGTGTTTAAAGAGGTTATCTCCGTATGTATTATGACACTGAGTTTCTCCAAGTCCTAATTATCTGTCTGTGATAGATATCTGCGTCGGTTAGCGGCGCTCCTTATATCACTATGTCCTATTGAGATACTCTGCTAGTGAACGATGCAAGTATAGGAATGTGTATTTAACTAAGATATATGTGTACATGTGGCAGCGCAACCTGCATGAGACTGTTGTTAGCAAAGAGAGTTATGTATATTACAGAATAGCAATAGGGTCTCTGGTCTGTGGAATTATACCCCAGTCAGTTGGGTCTGGTGCTGGTCTTAAATATAGGAGGATCCCCACATTTTTTACGGTGGAACTCTACACATTTTGTTCCCCATATTTTTAGAAACCACCACTGGCTGGCAAGCCTGGGGCTGGTTTGGCTTTTGGGGGGGGACCTTATGTCTTTTTTTTTATTTTTACTTCTTTTTTTACAGGTACGACACAGTGGGAATTTTCAGCAAATATTCCAGGGAACACCCTAAACATGTGTAGACATAGGGGATGACTATGGGTACCCGCATTTTTAACTCCTGAAAGATGTCGGGGTTTCAAATAGCCGTGGCAGGTGCATTTTTGCAGAATTTTAAAACAATACGTTTTGGGACTTAAAAATATGCTAGTAACCATTTTCACGTACCCCAAATTTGATGGGACCATTTTTAAAAATTAAAAAAATAAGCTAAGTGCTCTTCTGCATCACTTCTTCAAAGTCAGGAAAAAAAACACCTGCCGTGGCTATTTAAAAACCCAACTTTCTATTGCAGCCAAAACGGGGGTACCCATAGTGATCTCCCATGTCTGGACATCTTTAGGGGGGTCCTAGGATTATTTCCTGAAAATTCCCTTTTTACCGCCGATCCAAGTATCGCCGGGTCCCGTTTTTGCCTACTTTCAAATTGAATACGGGGATATGCGGGCACGCGTGCGATACTTTAACGCCTACAAAACAGGCGAAGGCAGCGTTAAGTCAGGGCCACGTTAAATTATCGCAGCTCGGCTCAAATTGAATATGGGCCTTAAACTGAAATGTTGCATTTAATGTTCTGTTCCGCTTGTTAACATATCTAAGAAACATGGTTAAGTGGACAGTGGGAACAACAGCAATTTGAAGGCCACTAACTAACTCTGTTTTTTTTAATGTCCCTGTACAGGTTGGAAAATTCCTTTACAGAACAGAAGGTTTGCAGAGGATTATTTAAGGCAATTGTTTATTTATTTTTGGAAAGCACGCTTCCCGTGCCTGTTCCCTTTCTGGGATGAAAAAAATCCACTGCCAGCAAGCAGGCATGGCACTCAAGAAAGAATTCCCAAGAAAGACACAATGTAAGACAAATCTTAAATCTGAAATGTTGCATTTAATGCTCTGTTCCGCTTGTTCACATATCTGATATGGTTAAGTGGACAGTAGGAACAATGGCAGTTTGAAGGTGACTAACTAACTCTTTTTTTTGTCCCTGTACAGGTTGGGAAATGACTTTACAGAAGGTTTGCAAAGGATTATTTAAGTCAATTGTTTTATGAAGCACTGTTCATAGTCCCCTTCTAGGAAGAAAATCCACTCCTAGCCGTAGAAGCAGGCGCAGGATTCTCAAGAAAGACACAATGTAAGGCCTTAAATCAGAGGTAGCCAAACTCAGTCCTCAAGAGCTCATGTTTTCCAGACAACCTAGCTGATGCACAGGTGTATTCATGACTCACCAAAACATATAGAAAGATCCACAGGTGGAGTTAATTATAGTTGTGATTCTGTGAGGAGACCTGGAAAACAAGCACTGTTGTAGCTCTCAAGGACCAGGGTTGACTACTCCTGCCTTAAATCATAGATCTTACGCTTGTCCACATATCTGTGCTGGTTAAGTGACACTATGAGGCCACTAACTAAGTTTTTTTTTTCATGTCCCTGTACACATTGGGAAATGCCTTTATAGAAGTTTTTCACAGTATTATTTAAGTCAATTGTTTATTTGTGTTTGGAAAGCACTCTTCCGGGTCCCCTACTGGGATGAGAAAATGAACTCCCAGCAGCAACAGCCATGCTCAAGGATTCTTCTGTGGCAAAGACTGATGTGAATGTATCACATTTTTTTTGTAAATGCCTCCTCCCCTTCCCTTCTCCTTCATAAATTTTCTTCGGAATCAAAAAATGAAATTAAATTTACTACCAATCAACCCTTCCTGTCCCTGCCCTGCCTTCAACTACATACATACTCAGACTCCCTTAGGCCTCTCTTGAATAATAAAAGTGTTCCCTGATGTGCCATGTTTGAAGTTGAACTGCCATGTGTTTGTGCTGCCCACTGCTGCAGCTTAGCTTAGTCAGTCAGCTATCTTGGTGCAAATTTTGGGCCTAAACTAGATGAAAAAATTAGAGATGAGTGGGTTCGGATCTCAGAGATCCGAACCCACCCAAATTTTATGATCTGGGGTGAGAACCGAAAGTGCATTCGGTTCCTCTGCCAGCCCCGGATCTCAAGCCGAGGCAACACCATAGAGATGAAATGTTGCGGCTCGCGAGCTTTCATCTCTACGATCTATGTAGTATATAGGGACCACGCGGCGGATGCCATTTTACTCCGGCTGTGGAGACTGAACAGGGAGGGTGGGTAGTGTACGGCTGGGAGAGGTGCTGGTGCTGTGTTATCTACTGTGTCCTGGGCTGGTGCTGATACATTCTGGGCTGGTGCTGTGCTGTCTGCTGTGTCCATCTG
Organism: Taudactylus pleione; assembly: GCA_031769625.1. Classification (NCBI taxonomy): domain Eukaryota; kingdom Metazoa; phylum Chordata; class Amphibia; order Anura; family Myobatrachidae; genus Taudactylus; species Taudactylus pleione. Next base: position 5,236,084 of record JAUIMM010000135.1, read on the forward strand.
GGCTGTTGCTGATAAATCTGGGCTGGTGCTGTGCTGTCTGCTGCATCCATCTGGGCTGGTGCTGATCCATCTGGGCTGGTGCTGTGCTGTCTGGTGCTGGTGCTGTGTTGTCTGCTGTGTCCTGGGCTGTTGCTGATCCATCTGGGCTGGTGCTGTGCTGTCTGCTGTGTCCATCTGGGCTGGTGCTAATCCATCTGGGCTGGTGCTGTGTTGTCTGCTGCGTCCATCTGGGCCCAAGTTCTGGACCCCCCCAAAAAATTTATTGTCAATATATTTTCTGTGTGCGTGTTAAGGTGGGTATCCACTTACAGATATACAAATGAGAGCACGATTACGACATTGCTGTCGTGCTCTCGTTTGTATAGCTAGTGATGTGCCTAGACTGTATGTTCACTCATTTAGTCCAGGCACATCCCTCATCCCCGCACATGCTGAACCTGGTGAGATCATCAGGGTGATCAGCATGTACGGATGATGTTTGATGTCGGAAGTGACCAGCGGGCACGTGCATCGCTGGTCGTTTCTAACCAAAACATGCCCGATGCATGCATAATGCATGCGCAATTTGCAAGTGATTGCATGTTAACAATGTCATTATCGTGCAATCGCTTGGTTAAATCGCTAAGTGGATACCCCCCTTTAGGCTTAGCCGCACAAGATACAGCATGTTGCAACCTAGTACTGCCAGACTCCAGTCGTCATCAATCGGTGCTCCAGGCTCAAGTTCTGGACCTGAAAAAAAATAAAAATAAATTGTCATTTTTGTCTAATATTTTTCTGTGTGCGCACGACTGCACGTGTGTGAATTTTGTAACTGCATCTGGGCTACATTATTAGTGCTTGTGACACTGCTTCAAGACCACAGAAAATATGGAGGGCTGTCACATGACAGGAGAGCAAGGCCAAGAACCACATGTTGTAGCTGCTGCCAGCAGTGCAAAGCCATCAACTTCCTCATCCTCTATGAAGGCCCATGCCCCAGGGCTTGTCACGCCATCGATATGGTAAATCTTCTTTTACTGAAGTTAAGAAAAACAATTTAAAGGAAATTTGCCTTTAGATAAACAAAAAATTGGCAATATGCCATTCATTACACAAAGTGGCAAGGATAGGATAAGGCCTTGGCCTTTCTTTAGGAAGACTGCTGGTTCTGATTCTGATAGCCCTTCTGCCTGTAGTAGTAGTGGTGGTGGTGGTGGTACCATAAAAAATTGAAAGTTGTTAAGATAAATAAGACAGCTCTGAAAAAACCAACTGTGTGCCCTGAGAAATTTAAATCACAAATCCCAGAGGAGAGTGCAAGTGTGTCTGCGGTTGCCATGTGTGAGCCAGACCTAAATACTAGTGTACTGGAGGATCCTCCAAGTTCCAACATTTGTGTGCCCTCTGTAAATGTGGGGAAGGGCAGTCAACATCTTGCAGACATAGTCATCGAGGATGCTTCTGTGGAATTGCACAGGAGGAGGATATTTTGGTATTTGCTAAGGATGATGAGGATGTTGATGATGAAAATGTTGGTGATGAGGATGTTGATGCCGATGATGTCCTTTGTGTAAGTAAGGCAACCGCTGTTGCACATGGATTGAAAAAGCCAAAGCCCATTGTTGTCATGCCAGGGCAAAAGACCAAAAAATCCACTTCTCATGTGTGGAATTATTTCCACCCCAATCCGGACAACTGTTGTCAAGCCATATGTTACCATTGCTAAGCAAAAGTGAGTAGAGGGAGGGACCTAAACCACCTAGGAACCTCCTCCTTGTTATGTCACTTGGAGCGCATTCATCAAATATCAAAGTGTATGTCACCAAGTTCCAAAACTCAAAACGTAACAAGTCCAGTGTCACCTACCTGCTCCCTCTCTGTGGGATCCAATCGCCTTCGATCTCCAACACCAGCACCTGCATCATCAACATCCTCATTCATCATCGGGAGTAGTCCTGCTGCATTCAATATTGTTATTTGAAGCATGATTGACTCCTCTCCTATCCGTGATTCCTCAGAAGGATCCTTGATGACTATGCCTATTGCTGCTGCTGTTGCTGTGAGTGGATCTTCATCCCAGAAGGAGACCAGGAGGAAGACTAATTGTAGCGTATCCTCCAAAAAACAATTAACTGTCAAACAATCATTTGCAAGGGCAAACAAGTATGACAGCAATCACCCAGTTGCACAGCGGATTACTGATGCCATAACAGCTATGCTGGTATTAGATGTGTGTCCAGTATCCGCCATTACTGCAGTGGGTTTTCAACAGTTAATTCAGGTCCTGTGTCCTCGCTACCAGATCCCTTCTAGATTCCACTTTGCTAGAAGAGCAATTCCAAATCTATACAAGGACATTAAAAAAAACCTTATTAATGTCCTCAGAAATGCCGTTGTACCCACTGTCCACTTGACCACTGATATGTGGACAAGTGGGACAGGGCAAACTAAGGATTCCGTGACTGTGACAGTCCACTGGGTAGGTGTATTGCTACAACAGCAACAGCAGCAGCAATATCTACCAAAAGACAGCTGATACAGAGGCAGGCTACTCTTTGTATAATTGGTTTCACTAAGAGGCATACATCTGAGAACCTCTTAGAAAAACTCAGGGAAATCATTGCTAAATGGCTTACCCCACTTGGACTCTTCTTGGGATTTGTGATTTCAGACAATGCCACCAATATTGTGAAAGCATTACATCTGGGCGAATTCCAACACATCCCATGTTTTGCTCACACAATTAATTTGGTAGTGCAACATTTTTAAAAAAGTGACAGGAGCGTGCAGGAGATACTCTCGGTGGCCCGCAAAATATCCAGACATTTTAGACATTCGGCAAACGATTGTCAAAGATTGCATGACCAGCAGGTACTGTTAAATTTGCCCTGCCATCAGCTGAAGCAAGAGGTTGTAACTCGGTGGAATTTTACCCTCTATATGCCTCAGCAATGGAGGAACAGCAAAAAGCAATCCATGGCTATATAACAGAATATGACATAGGCCGTGGAGGGGGACTGCGCCTTACTCAAGCACAGTGGAGAATAATTTCCCTGTTGTGCAAGGTTCTCAAACCCTTTGAACTTGCCACACGTGAAAATAGTTCAGACACTGCCAACTTGAGTCAGGTAATTCCCCTCATCAGACTTTTGCAAAAACAGCTGGAGAAACTGAAGGAGGAGCTGAAACGGAGTGATTATGTAAAGTATGTTGGACTGGTGGATCAAGCCCTTGAGTCACTTCACCAGGATCCAAGAGTTATCAATCTATTGAAATCTGAAAAATATATTTTGGCGACCATCCTGGATCCTAGGTTTAAGTCCTACCTTGTGAGTTTTTTTCCAACAGCCTGAAATCTAAAACTATTCAAAGAGCTGTTTGTAAAAAAATTGTCAGCTGCAGCAATGCCTGCTGGTCATGCAGATTGTTCACCAAAAAATTATATCTGGTCGGGCCTGAGAGAACTGCCTACTAGTGACATGTCTTCTACCATGACTATGTGTGATGTGGACTGCATTCACAGACTGGTGGAGGACTATTTCAGAGATAACATCCTAATAGGCATGTCAGACAGTCCCTGTCAGTACTGGCAGGAGAAAGAGGCAATTTGGAGTCCCATACACAAACTGGCTTTACATTACTTAAGTTGCCCACCCTCCATTGTGTACTCCGAAAGAGTTTTCAGTGCAGCTGGCAAACTTGTCAGTGATCGGTGTAGGAGGTCACTTCCTCAAAATGTGGAAAAGATTATGTTCATTAAAATGAATTCCAAATTCCACGAGGAAGACCTCTACCAACAATCACATTAAAAAATTACAGAGGCGCCTATGGTGGATTCCATCGGAGACAAATTAATATTGTGTGAAGAAGAGGATGTACACACTGATGGGGATGACGAGGATGATGACAACTTGCAATGTAAAGCCAGTCTGTGTATGGGATCATTTTAGTTTCCATGTTCAATGCACATTGGCAGCTTGTTTTATGGTGGTCCAAACAAACCAATCATTTCAGCCAATATTGGCAGTCCTTGTCGCTGAAATGACTGGTTTGTTAAACTGTGAATGTCCTATTTCGTATATACAATATAAGGGTGGGTGCGTGGGCCCAAGGACTATTCCATCTTGCACCTTTTTCCTTTTCACTATGTGCTGGTTGGGGTATTGCTGCCTGACATTTTAAATTAATGTTATGGTTGGGTTAGGAACCAATGATTTGTTTTTAAATTAATTTATTATCAATTTTACAGCCAGGGGCTGCACCAATGAATTACTTTTTATTAATTTTTCAGCCCAGGGCTGCACCAATGAATTGTTGTTTTTTTTTCTAATCTGTTTTATTGGCATATTTTCATTAAATACAAAAACATACAAATATGTTATAATTCATATTTAGTGTATATAATGTAACCAGTCCTCTATGCAGAGGTTAACATGTTTTATCTTCACAGAACCTGAAGATCAGAAAATCTATAGTAAAGTTACTTATATCTAAATAGACTGGAGGGACCTAAACAAGACAAGACATAAATGTGACACAAGAAGGAAGGGGGGGAGGGACATGGGATAAAACATCAGATAAATACTTAGCGAAGACAAGTAAAAGTTTACCCCTATGAACATATGACAGTATCTAATTAAAAGATAGACAAGTTAGTACATCGATTTTGCCGTTATTATAACCATATTTAGTTATTCGACAATAATAAGCTTCTATGTAAAAACTAGTCTGTGGAATTAAATACTTTAAAGATATGGTCTTGCGTCTGGGGTTTCAGAGTGTCAATGTATAATCCCCATTTCTTATAAAATTTGACTACTCCATTTTCAATCGCTGGGATGGCGGATCTCCTGTCAAAATATAATATTTGAAGAACCTTCTGTTTCACTTCATTTAGGGTGGGAGAAGAAGGGGATATCCAATGCATAAGTATTATTTTCTTTGCTACAGTTAGGAAGATTGTTAAAAGTGGAATTAAAGACCTCTTTCTTGATCCTAAGTCCCAGTTTTTAAAATTGGAGCAAAGACATGCTAGCCAGTCCAAATGGAGGCGTAGGGAGAAACAAGAATTTAAATCAGTTAATACCTTAATCCAAAATTTTCGAATTTTATAGCAGTCCCAAAAACAATGAAAAAAACGTGCATTATTCATATGACATTTTACACATTGCCCCGTTTCCAGGGAGACCATATGCTTTCGCTGAGCGGGGGCTATATAGGCTTTGAATATGACCCGTATATGTACTTCTTGGAGGTAAGAAGATTGTAATATTCGTAGTGTGTTATCATAATATAGGAATAAATCTTCAGATATAGGATTGGATGGTACCTCTTGACTGCAAGAAAATGTCATCTGGTCCCATTGAGTTCTTTATGATATATTTACTAAAGTGGAATATAACATTTTTGTCTTATAGGGGATTAATAGGATACATTTTAGTAAGGAAGATATAGGATCTGTTTGTGTAAAAGAGGACATTGCTTTAGGAAGAGTCTGAATGTAGTGTCTTAGTTGCAAGTACATAAAAAATTCTTGAGTAGGAATTTGGAAAGAAGATTGCAAGCTAGAAAATGACATCACATTGCCCCCTGGGTCAAAAACCTTGGCGATGCTTTTTAAACCTTTCAAGTGCCAATTTCGAAATTTAGCGTTCTGAAGGGATGGAGGAAAGTTTGGGTTAACTCATATCTGTATTAAGGGTGAGCTGAGAAAATTTCTATTAAGTTTTTTGTTTATGGATAACCATGCATAGTATGTGTCCCGGAAAATTATGTGATTGAGGATATGAGGAGGGATATCTTCACGTTTAGTATGAAGAAGAGCACCCGGGGAAAAGGTGAAAATAATGCGACATCTAATAAAAAGTCAGTATACGAGTTCTGCTCCAACATCCAGTCACTTTTATGTATCTAAAAGAGGTAGATACGAATATGCGGCGAAGTCTGGGATTCCCAAACAACCCTTTGATCTGGTCAAAGTCAATTTAGACATAGCTATCCGTGGACGTTTACCTTGCCACAAGAATCGGGATATCATTCCTTGAAGTCGTTTCAGATCAATTTTAGAGAGGGTAATGGGGATCATCTGCATTAGTAGAATATCTTAGGAAAGATTATACTCTTGACCACAGACAATCTACCCAAAAGCGACAAGGAGAGGCATTTCCAGCCCTCTAATAAAAGCAATATTTTAGAGAGCACTGGTGTGTAACTTACTAAATATAATTGAGATATGTCGAAGGGAATATGTATCCCTAAATATTTAATCTTTGAGGTATTAAATCCGAATTGGTCTATGATGAGAATATGTTTCAATTGTGTGATTTGGGACATGGATCCCGTTAATGGTAAGATTTCTGACTTGTCTACATTTATCTTGTATCCAGAGAGGAAGCTAAATGATTGTATTAAGTCAATAATGGCTGGTATCGTGGTAATTGGGTCAGAGACAAATAGTAACATGTCGTCTGCACATAGTGCGACTTTAAGTATCTTATTACCTACCTCTAGACCTTTGATACAATTATGTGAACGTATAGCAATAGCTAGAGGTTCTATTGCTATGGCGAAAAGGAGGGGTGACAGTGGGCATCCCTGCCTAGTTCCTTTCTGGGATGGGAAATGGTGAAGATTTATATCCATTGCATATTATGTGGGACTGTGCTCCAGTGTACAGAGCCTGAATTATGTCAATGAAATGTTGTGGGATACCAAAATTATAGAGTGATTTAAACAAGTGGGGCCAGAGAACAAGGTCAAATGCCTTTTCAGCATCAAGTGATATAATGAGATTAAGGTCTGAAGTTTGGGAGGATTTTAGATGTTGCGTAATTCCCAACACACGTCTTACATTCACAACAGAGTGTTGACCACATATGAATCCTGTTTGATCTCCATGTATTATACTGGGTAAAAGAGGCCTAAGTCTCTCTGATAATATTTTTGTTAGTATTTTATAGTCTAAATTAAAAGAGATATAAGCCTTTATGAGCTTGGTAAGGAGAGGTCTCGGCCAGGTTTGGGCAAGACTTTTATGGTGGCCATATTAAAGTAAAGTGGGAGCGTTTTCTTTGTTATAATGGAATTATATACATCAACCAGGTTTTCCCCTATTTTAGGTAAGAGATATTTAAAAAAATCACCACTGAAACCATCTGATCCAGGAGATTTGGTTGTTTTGAGACCTTTTATGACATTTTTGACTTCCGTTAGTGTAATTGGTGGATTCAGAGATTGAGCCGTTTCCAAGGGGATTTGAGGATAATCCATATTTTCCCATAAATTGGGGACAAGTGTAGAGGATATAGATATATTCTCCGATTCTAGAGGGGAAGTAGAATGTGAATAGAGAGCTTCATAGAAGTTGTGCATCATATCTGTAATCTGAGAGTTGGATGAAGTATACGAACCAGCTGACCTTTTTAGCGGTTTAACCAGCATAGGAGATGGTATGCAATCGGGAAGCCGACTGCCTATATCCGGCTTCCCGACTGTCATATCCTGGCAAGGGTGAAATGCCGGGCGTCTAGATGTAGATGCCCGGAATTTCCCCGACGCTGGGAGACCGGTACCCGGCATCCCGATCGTAGGGATGCCTGGCGCCGCAAGTGGAAAGCCGCGGGGGGGAGGGTTAGGTTTAGGGCTCCCAGGGGGGAATTAGGGTTAGGCACCCCCCCGGCAGGGTTAGGGTTAGGCTAGGGAGAGGGAGGGTTAGGCACCCCCGGGGGGGACTTAGGGTTAGGCAGCAGGGAAAGGGGTGGTTAGGGTTAGGCACTTACAGGGGGTGATTAGGGTTAGGCACTTGGGGGGAAGTTAGGGTTAGGCACCCCTAAGGAGGGTTAGGATTAGGGGGGTTAGGTTAGGTTAGTCTATACTTACCTATCCACGATCGGGATTTCCAGCGCTGTCGGGCTTCCGCTGCTCGGAACTCTGCTCATGTCGGCCGGTGGTATTTCATACCAATTCCTAGGAGGTTGTGTGCCTTTTAATAAATTGGTCAAAAGTCGGCCTGTCTTATAGCCAAATTTATGGTATTTATGATTCACGAAAAATAAATATCTATTTCCCATTGTTTGCAGGAATTCATCGAAGTTATTTTTTTCAGTTTGATATGTGTGTTTATTTATCTGAGTAGGACAGATTTTGAACTTTTGGAATGCATCCGACAGGGATGATTGCATTTTAATGTATGAAAAAGTGTATTTCTTGTGTACAGAAGAAACATAAGAGATTATAGCTCCTCTAATTACCAGCTTGCCAGAAAAGAGGGGGGTCTAAAGTGGCATATGCAATATTATTAAGCCTGAATTCTTCCCAAACCATGTCCAATCTGATTTAAAATTTTTAGTGGAGTGAGCTAAATGCGAGGGAAATTTCCAAGCGGAGACTGATCCTTTCTCTAACGCAACATTAACTGTTGACCAAACCAAAGCGTGATCTTATATAGCGATTGGTTCTATTTCTATAATTGACACGCTGGGGAAAAGGGATTCAGATACAAATATGTTGTCTATCCGGGAGAAGGTGTTATAAGTCCCAGAGTGGCATGTGAATTCTTTATCTATGGGGTGCAATGCTCTCCAAACATCTACTAGGAGCAGACTGGAAGCAAATGAGGGGACTCCCAATTTCGGTAGTTTGTTTACCCTAGACATAGTTTGAGATTTGTCTAGTATATTAGAGGACACCAAATTGAAATCCCCGCATACTATAAGGGGGAGGTCCATGTGAGAGAGTGTTTGGAGAAATTTTTGGGAATATATGTTAGGGGCGTATACATTGCATAGGACATATGAAACATTTTGATATGATACGAAAGCTATGACATATCTCCCTTTAGGATCCGCTTCTATAGCTGATACTGTTAAATGAAGAGACTTTTTGGCCAGGATAACTCCTCCTCGTGCTCTAGAATTATACGAGGCTGCCGCTACCAACGACCACCCCAACATCTGGAGTTAGGTTGTTTCTGTGGGAACCAAATGTGATTCTTGAATTAATGCGATGTCTACATTGTGTTTAGATAGGTATATAAGAAGTTTCCTTCTTTCACATGGGGAATTGATACCACCTATGTTCAGGGTCCCTATAGTCCCTATAGTCAACTGAGACATATATTCATATATAACACTGTGTAAATGGGTAAACATATTCCCTATAGCATCAAATCTGAAATACAAGTAAGGAGAGTGGGAGGGAATAGACATAAGGAAAAAGACTACATAATATCGGGTAGACAAACACATACGAAAACAAAAGCAAAACACTATAGCCAACGGTGTTGGCCAAAGCAAAGAATTTACATAGAACAACTGGGAGATCACAATGCATACAGTTACTATCTGTATCATAATAAGAAACATTTTCCAGATAATGCTCCCACCTTTAACCGGATATTAAACTAAACAGGTTATTACCACATTACCTTTTGTAATAAAGCACTTTTATAACGTATTAATACCAAAGTCTTGTTAGGTAAAGCAAGGGCGAAAGAGGTAAACATATAAATCTCGCTACAAAGCAATTCAAATAGTTAAACCTTACTTTTTTTTTTTTTGTTAGACAGCATATATAGACCAGCATGTAAAAACCAGCATAGCAACAACAGAGGCCACTAATGGCCTTGTATCTTTCCCAGAGACCAAAACCCATAAACGGGGTTCAAAGAGGGTCGCATTTAGTAATAATATGGAGAAATCTTTCAAGGTTCACAATCTCTCACGGTGGCAAAGTAACGGGATCAGATATATCTGGAGCATTTAGATGGTTTTCCTCTTGGAGAAAGGCATGTGCGTCTTCTGGATTGGAGAAATCTAGGTAAGTATCCCCTGGAAAAGTACGAAGCTTGGCTGGGTAAATTAAAGCAAATTTCTTCCTTTCTTTTACCAATTGGGAACATATAGGAGAAAAGGCTTTTCTAGCTCTTGTCAGTTCAACAGAAAAATCTTGAAAAATTTACAGTTTTTTTCCCTCCCAAACAATAGATTTTTGCTTCCGGGAGGCCTGCCAAATCGCCAACTTATGTATGTAGCTTAAGCATCTAAACAAAATCACTCGTGGGCGACCTTCCGCTGATCTTGGAGTGTGGCCAATTCGGTGAACTCGTTCAATAATTAAATCTCGGCATTCTTCTTCAATGCCTAATAACTTTGGAAGTGTAGTACGTACAAACTGGTGAAGGGAAGGGCCTTTAACGGTCTCCGGTAAACCAACCAGCCGTGTGTTGTTCCGTCGTGACCTGTTTTCAAGGTCATCGACCTTGTTCCAAAGCTGGTGATTGTCCTTGTTTAGTTGTATTATGGTGTGTTGCGCATCAGCCAAATCATGGCAGATTGAACCTATGTGGTTTTCAGTATCTGCCACGCGATGTGTAAGGGTGTGGATCTGCACTGTGATGTCTGCTACCGCTTGGCTTAACAGAGGGGCCATTGTGGTGTTTTTTGCTGTCACTATTTCCTCATATGAGATAGGTGTTTCAGGATTGCGACTTACCTGTGGTAGGTCGCTGACAGCAGAACTCCCTGCAGCCTTCTTTGAAGCCGGAGAAGATGTCCGGGTATCGGCGTCCAGCACCATATTGTTGTCAGCACGGTGCTTCTGTTGCTGCGGCAGCGGGGCTCTCGTGGCGGTCTGACTGGACAGATATCTGTCCATTCTATGGGGCTGATGCCCAATTGTGTGTGAACCGAGGCTATTCCTGTATTTTGGAGTCCGAAAACGGACTTGTATAATATATATTGCCGGCGATGTGAGGGAGCAGCACGGAGCGTGTCCTCACCCCATGCAGCCGGAACCGGAAGTCCTGTGAAGATCAATGAATTGTTTTTTAATAAATTTATTATTAATTTTATAGCCAGGGGCTGCACCAATGAATTGTTTTTTAATAAATGTATTATTCATTTTACAGGCAGGGGCTGCACCAATGAATCTCTTTTTATTAATTATTCAGCCAGGGGATGCACCCAATGAATTGTTTTTTAATTAATTTATTATTCATTTTACAGCCAGGGGCGGCTGCACTAAATATCAACTATCAGTTCTTCAATCCTCAAGGGTATCCCAACCATCATCTTTGCACAGTCCTCAACTCTATTAATAATTATATCAATCCGTTTTGAGCAAGGAAGCTGGATGCAACCTTTTGGCCCTTTAACTAGATGAAAAAAATCAATATTGTGAGCTGTGAGGTGGTCAAAATTGACTGGAAATGAGTGTAAATAAATGTTATTGAGGTTATCAATACTGTAGGAACAAAAAAAGCCCATTTTATGTGATTTTACCTGTTTATTTATTTATTTATTTTTAAATCCAGATCCAAAATCAAAACATGAAAACAAAACATGTACTTGAGGTTTTGGCAAAACCAATCCAAAACCAGGGGAGATCCAGATCCAAAACCAAAACCAAAATGTGGGGGTCGGCGCACATCTCTAGAAAGAAAAACAATATTGTGAGCTGTGAGGTGGTCAAAATTGACTGGAAACGAGTGCAAATAAATGTAATTGAAGTTAATAATACTGTAGGTACAAAAACAGGCCCATTTTATGTGATTTTAGCTGTTTTTATGATTTTTTAAGAAAAAATACAGATCCAAAACCAAAACCGAAAAACAAAACTTGGAGGTGAGGTTTTGGCAAAATCAATCCAGATCCAAAACCAGGGGAGATCCAGATCCAAAACCAAAACCAAAACATGAAGGTCAGTGCACAGCTCTACATCTAATGATACGTTAGCAAGTGGGCTTGATGAATGCGGCCAGATTGCAGCATCATAGAACTCTATGGGGACTGCTGTGCCACAAGGCTGAAGTAGATATCACCAATATCTGCTGCGGTCCCTAATCATACATATGGGGAGCCATATGAGTACCTCCCAAAATGTTAGATATCCATAGTGGGTCTCCTTGGGTGCACTGAAGGTGCATGCTCAAAATGGGACATGGTCTCAAGTCCACGAGGTCAGGCCCCCTGTTTGTAGACATTTTAGGGCAACATCAGTTTTCCGTCACAATAGGGTTGTAATTGTGAGTGCCTGCCGAAAGCAAGATAGCAGTGAGAGGAAGGGAGTCCATGTATCCCCTAGGCTACAGGCGGGATGTACCATGCATTGCATATTGCATGTGATATATCCTGCCACTTATCGCATGCTTAGCTGCATTTATTCATGCCATGGGTTAATTGGCTCCCAACAAAATTAACCCAAGTGTGTATGGGAATTTAGATTGTAAGATTTGGTTTGAAAGCACCCCTGGGGCAGGGACTGATGTGAATGGCCAAATATTTTCTGTAAAGCGCTGTGGTATATGTGTGCGCTATATAAATAACTGGTAATAAATAAATGTGATTAAAAATGCAAAGGACAGCTGTTCCTATAGGATCTGTCCTTTGCGTGAGGACTACACAATTTATATTCCTGGAGTCAGACTGCACATGTGCAGCCATCAGTCTGAGCAGGTGCAAGCCGTGGACGGTGGGTAGGGTCAGTGAAGGTTTTTTCAGATCCCTTTCAGTTGATCTTTGCATTAAGAAGGCCATAGGCGTTGCCTATCGGGAACAAGCTTGCTGCATATTGACTCATTGCAGCCCATTATATTGTATAGGTACTGTAGTGCTTCAGGGCCACAGCGGATATCTCTAATATCTACTGCGGAGCACTTTCAAGCATATGGGGTTTACGGCAAACCTCCAAAAGCTGCATTTTTAGAGGTATGACTGAGGTTTGACACATCCTGTCCTGTGTGTGAGATGGATAAGCTTGGGATTGGCTAAAGACAGGAAGACGTAATGTGCTGACTTTCTGTATGATATTTACAATGTTACAGTGTGATAAATAACCATTCCTATAGAAGTGCTATACTATAGTGGGCAAAGGTTTGCGTAAAATTAAGATAAAGCATTATTTATTCAGATATTTGATTGGGTGAGAAAATGCTTTCCCATATAAATGGCACTGTGGGGGTTGCCAGACTGGAAAGTCGCCGGTATTACCTCATCTATGCCAGTTTCTGTGCATCTTCTTCCTGTTTTTACCCCCACAGCGGTATCCATCATCATTAGAATCGCCACTAGCACCCCATGCTGGGTGCAAAATAATATGTCTGTAACAGGCATCCCATCTCCATCTGCATGCTGCAACCGAGCATGGAAGTCAGACTACATGCACACAACACTTCCATGACACTCCTCTGAGACAAATATGTTCCATGCGTCTGCATGGTTGCCAGCCAGTTGCCACCCAAGAAACATCCATTTCACATTAGGCCCTGTGGGAGTTAGGTGCGAGTCACCCAGAGCTGCAGTACCTGTTAGTGCAGATGCATCGCAGGACACTTGCGCAAACCTTGTTTTTTGATGTATACGCAGTCAAGGGAAAATTGTAAAATACTTGGACTCAATGGACTCAGTATCAGGCCTTTGGTATAAAAGTCACAACTGGTTAATTCTGGTTACATACTGCACTTGGCACAAGCAAATTGCCTGTACATGTCCTGGTATCATGACACTGACTAAATAATATATACATATATATATATATATATATATATATATATCATACAAACTCGGCACTCACATGCTTTTTTGCCGTGGATTGAGCCTGTCGTTTATTTAAATTTTGTGGTCACACTTGCTAGGGCACCCTGTTTTTCAAATGTAAGACAAACTTTTTTCTTTTTCCAGGTGCTTATTAACTGATAGCCCAGGGTGTGGTCCTGTCTCTTCAAGGCAGGACCCAGTTTTCTGTTTAAAATGTATGTAAGCTTGAGGCCAAGATGGCAGCTCAAGTTCATTTATCTGAGAATCAGTGTAGGTACTGGCTAGATGGGAATGACCGTGAAGCGGTGGCCAGCTTAACAAATTATTGCAATATTTTGGAACCAACATTCCCTATGTTCAAAGGAGTTGCAGTTTGAAAAGCATGTGAGTGCCGAGTTTGTATGATATTTTTTATATAGATGGTGTGGTCACATACCAAGGGCTCCCCAGATGGTCGAGTGCCGTGGATTGAGCCTGTCGTTTATATATATATATATATATATATATATATATACACACACACATATATATATATATATATATATAATATATATATATATATATATATATATATATTAGGGATGAGCGGGTTTGAATTTCTGAAATCCGAGCCACCCCGATCTGAGTGGTATCCGAGTCAGGCTTGACTTTTCCCGCCTGACTTGGATCTGAAATCGAGGCAAAACGTCATCATCCCGCCTTCCGGATCTCGCGGGTTTTGGATTCTATAAAAGGTCCCCGCGTCGGTGCCATTTCTCACTCCAGCTGTGGACAGTGAAGAGGGAGGGTGGGAGCTAGGGCTGGCTGGGCTGTGTTGTGCTGCTATTGTCCATAGGGGCTGTGTCCACTCAGTCCATAGGGGCTGACTGGGCTGTGTTGTGCTGCTGTTGTCCACAGGGGCTTGCTGGGCTGCGTTGTGCTGCTGTCATAGGGGCTGGCTGGGCTGTGTTGTGCAGTCAGTTGTCCATAGGAGCTGTGTCCACTCCAAAGTCTATAGGGGCTGGCTGGACTGTGTTGTGCAGTGTCCCATAAAGGTTGTAGTCCTAGAGGGGTGCTGTAGTGTTGTCCAGGGAGTGATCTGTGCATCAGGGGTGCTCCCTCAAAGTGCATGCATCAACAAAGTAGCGTCAAGCGTGCGCCTGTGTCATAAGTAAAGGGCCGGCTGGCTTGACCGATAAAGGGAGCTGTAACCCCCAAAGTGCACTCCAAACTAAATAAAAAATTATTTTCTGTTTTTGTGAATTGTGTGCACTGTGGCCGCACGTGCATCAACAAAGTAGCGCCAAGCGTGCACCTGTGTCATAAGTAAAGGGCCGGCTGGCTTGACAATTAAAGGGTGCTATAACCCCCAAAGTGCACTCCATACAAAATAAAAAATTATTTTCTGTTCGTGAATTGTTTGCACTGTGGCCGCACGTGCATCAACAAAGTAGCGCCAAGCGTGCACCTGTGTCATAAGCAAAGGGCCGGCTGGCTTGACCGTTCAAGGGTACTGTAACCCCCAAAGTGCACTCCAAACAAAATAAAAAATTATTTTCTGTGTTTGTGAATTGTGTGCAATGTGGCCGCACGTGCATCAACAAAGTAGCGACAAGTGTGTGCCTGTGTCATAAGTAAAGGGCCGGCTGGCTTGACCGTTAAAGGGTGCTGTAACCCCCAAAGTGCACTCCAAACAAAATAAAAAAATATTTTCTGTGTTTGTGAATTGTGTGCACTGTGGCTGTACGTGCATCAACAAAGGAGCAGCGCCAAGCGTGCGCCTGTGTCCCATAAGTCTGTTAAAGGGTGGTGTAATCCCCAAAGTGCACTCCAACAAAAATAAAACATTTTCTTCTGTGTTTGTGAATTGTCTGCACTGTACTGTACGTGCATCCTCAAAGCAGCAGCGCCAAGCATGCATCTGTCTGTTAAAGGGTGGTGTAACCCTCAAAGTGCGCTCCACAAAAAATAAAAAATTTTCTTCTGTGTTTGTGAATTGTCTGCACTGTACGTGCATCCTCAAAGCAGCAGCGCCAAGCGTGCATCTGTCTGTTAAAGGATGGTGTACCCCACAAAGTGCACTAGTCTCCAACAATAATAAAAAATAATTTTCTGTGTTTCTGTGCACCTTAGCCGCACGTATATATATCAATATAACATAAATGGAGGACCAAACTTTCTCCGATAAAAATAAAATAGGGAAAGATCAAGAACCACTTCCTCCTAGTGCTGAAGCTGCTGCCACTAGTCATGACTTAGACGATAACATGCCATCAACGTCGTCTGCCAAGACCGATGCCCAATGTCATAGTAGAGGGCATATGCAATCCCAAATTACAAAGTTCAGGAAAATGACCTTAAAAAAGACATTTAAATCATCTGAGGAGAAACGTAAACTTGCCAATATGCCATTTACGACACGGAGTGGCAAGGAAAGGCTAAGGTCTTTCCCTATGTTCATGACTAGTGGTTCAGCTTCACATGAAGATGGAAGCCCTCATCCCGCTAAAAAAATCAAACAAGTTAAGCTAGCTAAAGCACAGTGAATAACTATGTTCTAAGAAGATATCACAAATCCCCAAGGAGAGTCCAAGTGTGGTGGCGGTTGCGATGCCTGACCTTCCCAGCACTGGACGGGAAGAGGTTGCTCTTTCCACCATTTGCACGCCCTCTACAACTGCTGAAAGGAGCACCCACAGTCCACTTGCTGATATGCAAATTGAAGATGTCACTGTTGAAGTACAACAGGATGAGGATATTGGTGTAGCTGGTGCTGAAGTTGGCGAGGAGGATTCTGATGGTTATGTGGTTTGTTTAAATCAGGCACCGGGGGAGACAGTCGTTGTCCGTGGGATGAAAAAGCCTATCACGGTCATGCCTGAGCAGAAGACCAAACATTCCACCTCTTTGGTCTGGCAATATTTCTATCCAAATCCGGACAACAACTGTCTTGCCATATGTACCATATGTAAAGGTGAAATAAGTAGGGGTAGGGACGTTAACCACCTAGGAACATCCTCCCTTATACATCACTGTCAGCGCGTTCATAAAAAGTTAATGTCAAGTTCAGAAACTTTGGCTAAGACCGTAAGCTGTCCGGGGACACCTAAATCCCTTCGTCCTGTTGTATCCAAGCGCCTGCAAACCACACTGTCAACTCCCTCCTCATCAATTTCCTCCTTAGTCAGGAGTAGAAGTAGTCCTGCAGGCCATGTCACTGGCATGACTGACTCTCCTATCCGGGATTCCTCTGGAGGATCCTGCATTGCTACGCCTACCGCTGCTGTTGCTGATGGGAATCGTTCATCATCCCAGAGAGGAAGTAGGAACACCACTACTTTTACTAAACAATTGACCCTCCAACAGTCCTTAGCGAGGAGGATGAAATACCACAGCAGTCATCCTGAAGCAAAATGTATAACTGAGGCCTTCACTGCTATGTTGGTGTTAGATGTGCATCCGGTATCCACCATTAGTGCTGTGGGATTTAGACAATTGATGGAGGTAGTGTGTCCCTGGTTCCAAATCCCATCTAGATTCCACTTCACTAGGCAGGCGATACAGAGACTGTTCAGAAACGTCAGAAAAAGTGTCCTCAGTGTCCTGAAAAATGCAGTTGTACCCAATGTCCACAACCATGGACATCTGGACAAGTGGAACAGGGCAGACTAAGGACTATATAACTGTGACAGCCCACTGGGTAGATGTATCACCTTATGCAGCAACAACAGCAGCGTCACCTGTAGCAGCATCGCAGAAATGCCAGCTCGTTCCATGGCAGGCTACGCTGTGTATCATCGGTTTCAGTAAGAGGCACACCGCCGACAACCTCTTAGAGAAACTGAGGGAAATCATCGCCAAGTGGCTTACCCCACTTAGACTTTCCTGGGGATTTGTGATATCTGACAATGCCACCAATATTATGCGGGTATTACATCTGGGCAAATTCCAGCATGTCCCATGTTTTGCCCACACAATAAATTTAGTGGTGCAGAATGAAAAAGCGACAGGGGCATGCAGGAGATGCTTTGGGTAGCCCGAAATATTTCTGGCCACTTTCGCCATTCAGTGACTGCGTGCCGAAAACTGGAGTGCCAGCAAACACTCTTGAACCTGCCCCGCCATCACCTGAAGCAAGAGGTTGTGACGCAGTGGAACTCAACCCTCTATATGCTTCGGAGGATGGAGGAGTAGCAAAAGGCCATTCAAACCTATACATCCATCTATGACATAGGCAAAGGAGGGGTATGCACCTGAGTCAAGCACAGTGGAGAATGATTTCTGTGTTGTGCATGGTTCTCCAGCCCTTTGAACTTGCCACACGTGAAGTCAGTTCAGACACTGCCAGCTTGAGTCAGGTCATTCCCCTCATCAGGCTTTTGCAGAAGCAGCTGGAGAAAGTGAAGGAGGAGCTAAGACGGAGCAATTCTGCTTGGCATGTGGGACTTGTGGATGAAGCCCTTCATTCGCTTTGCCAGGATTCCAAGGTGGTCAATCTGTTGAAATCAGACCACTGCATCTTGGCCACCGTGCCCGATCCTAGGTTTAAAGCCTATGTGGTGTCTCTCTTTCCAGCTGACACAAGCCTGCTGGTGAAAACACTGTCAGCTGAAGCGGAACGTGACTCGTCAACAGCTCCTTCTTCATTTTCTCCCACAACTGGGGCTGCCAGGAAAAAACGTAGGTATACTAAGCAACCCGCTGGTGGTGATGCAGGGCAGGCAGGACCAAGTTTGGTCATCTGGTATGGACTGAAGGACCTGGTAACAAAATTACTGACATTTTTACTGTCACTGCATATGATACTGTCACCATTGACAGAATGGTGGAGGATGACATCGGTGACAGCATCCAAGTAGGCATGTCAGGCAGTCCGTACCTGTACTGGCAGGAAAAAGAGGCAATTTGGAGGCCCCTGTACAAACTGGCTCTATTTTACCTGAGTTGCCCCCCCTCCAGTCTGTACTCCGAAAGAGTGTTTAGTGCAGCCGGGAACCTGGTCAGCGAAAGGCATAGGAGGTTGCTTCCACAAAATGTGGAGAAGATGATGTTCATAAAAATGAATGATCAACTCTTCCAGGGAGACCAGCCTCCAGAACATACAGAGGGACCTGTGGTGGTGGATTCCAGTGGGGCCGAATTAATACTCTGTGAGGATGAGGATGTACACAACACTGAAGAGGGTGAGGAATCGGTGGATGAGGAGGATGAGGACGACACCTTTCCTCCATAGAGTCAGTTTGTGCAGGGACAGATTCATTGCCAGCTTGTTTTGTGGGGGCCCAAACGAACCAATCATTTCAGCCACAGTCGTGTGGTACACCCTGTCGCTGAAATGATTGGTTTGTTAAAGTGTGCATGTCCTGTTTATACAACATAAGGGTGGGTGGGAGGGCCCAAGGACAATTCCATCTTGCACCTCTTTTATTTCTTTGCATTATGTACTGTTTGGGGTCTAGTTTTTCAAACTGCCATCCTGTCTGCCACTGCAGTGTCACTCCTAGATGGGCCACGTGTTTGTGCCGCCCAATTGTGTCGCTTAGCATAGTCATCCAGCTACCTCGGTGCAACCTTTTGGACATAAAAACACTATTGTGAGGTGTTCAGAATAGACTGGAAATGAGTGGAAATTAAGGTTATTGAGGTTAATAATAGCATAGGAGCAGAAAAACCCACAAATTATGTGATTTTTAGCTGTTTTTAAGCTTTTTTTCAAAAAAATACAGATCCAAAACACAAAACCCAGAACCCAAAACACGGAAGGATGGTTTTGGCAAAACCAATCCAGATCCAAAACACGAAGAAAGATCCAGATCCAAAACCAAAACACGAAAAATGGCCGGAGCACACAGCTAATATATGTATTAGGGGTGTGCACCGGCCACGTTTTGTGTTTTGGTTTTGGATCTGGATCTTTCTTCGTGTTTTGGATCTGGATTGGTTTTGCCAAAACCACCCTTCCGTGTTTTGGGTTCTGTGTTTTGTGTTTTGGATCTATACTTTTTTGAAAAAAAGCATAAAAACAGCTAAAATCACAGAATTTGTAGGTTTTTCTGCTCCTATGCTATTATTAACCTCAATAACCTTAATTTCCACTCATTTCCAGTCTATTCTGAACACCTCACACCTCACAATAGTGTTTTTATGTCCAAAAGGTTGCACCGAGGTAGCTGGATGACTATGCTAAGCGACACGAGTGGGCGGCACAAACACGTGACCCATCTAGGCGTGAAACTGCAGTGGCAGACAGGATGGCAGTTTGAAAAACTAGGCCCCAAACTGTACATAATGCAAAGAAAAAAAAGAGGTGCAAGATGGAATTGTCCTTGGGCCCTCCCACCCACCCTTATGTTGTATAAACAGGACATGCACACTTTAACAAACCAATCATTTCAGCGCCAGGGTCTGCCACACAACTGTGGCTTAAATGATTGGTTTGTTTGGGCCCCCACAAAACAAGCTGGCAATTAATCTGTCCCTGCACAAACTGGCTCTACAGAGGCAAGATGTCATCCTCATCCTCCTCATCCACCGATTCCTCACCCTCTTCAGTGTGTACATCCTCATCCTCACAGAGTATTAATTCATCCCCGCTGGAACCACGGGTCCATCTGTATGTTCTGGAGGCTGGTCTCCCTGGAAGAGTTGATAATTCATTTTATGAACATCATCTTCTCCACATTTTGTGGAAGCAACCTCCTACGCCTTTCACTGACAAGGTTCCTGGCTGCACTAAACACTCTTTCGGAGTACACACTGGAGGGGGGGGCAACTCAGGTAAAATAGAGCCACTTTGTACAGGGACCTCCAAATTGCTTCTTTTTCCTGCCAGTACAGGTACGGACTGTCTGACATGCCTACGTGGATGCTGTCACCAATGTAATCCTTTAACAGACAGATGCATGCTTGTCGGTGCTGCTTTGAGGATGCAAGTGCGGCTACAGCCCACACAATTCACAAAGACAGAAAAAAGAAGATGAATATTTTTATTGTTTGTGTAGCACACTTTGAGGGTGTCACCACCCTTTAACAGACAGACGCACACTTGTCGCTGCTGCTTTAAGGATGCAGGTGCGGCTACAGCCCACACATTTCACAAAGACCGAAAAAAAAAGAACAATATTTTTATTGTTTGTGTAGCACACTTTGAGGGTGTCACCACCCTTTAACAGACAGACGCACGCTTGTCGCTGCTGCTTTAAGGATGCAGGTGCGGCTACAGCCCACACAATTCACAAAGACAGAAAAAAGAAGAAGAATATTTTTATTGTTTGTGTAGCACACTTTGAGGGTGTCACCACCCTTTAACAGACAGACGCACGCTTGTCGCTGCTGCTTTAAGGATGCAGGTGCGGCTACAGCCCACACATTTCACAAAGACCGAAAAAAAAAGAACAATATTTTTATTGTTTGTGTAGTACACTTTGAGGGTGTCACCACCCTTTAACAGACAGACGCACGCTTGTCGCTGCTGCTTTGAGGACAGTATCATATGCAGTGACAGTAGACTTGTCAGAAATTGTTGGCACATCCTTCAGTCCGGACCAGATGTCCAAACCAGCCCTTGACTTATGACACAGGCGCACGCTTGGCGCTGCTACTATGTTGATGCACGTGCGGATACATCGCACACAAGTCACAAACACATTAAAAAAATAGTTTTTTATTTTTGGAGCACTTTGAGGGTTACACCACCCTTTAACAGACAGACGCACGCTTGTCGCTGCTGCTTTGAGGATGCAAGTGTGGCTACAGCCCACACAATTCACAAAGACAGAAAAAAAAAGAACAATATTTTTATTGTTTGTGTAGCACACTTTGAGGGTGTCACCACCCTTTAACAGACAGATGCACGCTTGTCGCTGCTGCTTTGAGGATGCAAGTGCGGCTACTTTGCACACAAGTCACAAACACATTAAAAAATTGTTTTTTATTTTTTGGAGCACTTTGAGAGTTACACCACCCTTTAACAGACAGACGCACGCTTGTCGCTGCTGCTTTGAGGATGCAAGTGCGGCTACAGCCCACACATTTCACAAAGACAGAAAAAAAAAGAACTATTTTTATTGTTTGTGTAGCACACTTTGAGGGTGTCACCACCCTTTAACAGACAGACGCACGCTTGTCGCTGCTGCTTTAAGGATGCAGGTGCGGCTACAGCCCACACATTTCACAAAGACCGAAAAAAAAAGAACAATATTTTTATTGTTTGTGTAGCACACTTTGAGGGTGTCACCACCCTTTAACAGAAAGACGCACGCTTGTCGCTGCTGCTTTGAGGATGCAGGTGGAATCTAGATGGGATTTGGAACCGTGGACACACTACCTCCATCAATTGTCTAAATCCCACTGCACTAATGGCGGATACCGGACGCACGTCTAACACCAACATAGCAGTCAAGTCCTCAGTTATACGTTTTGCTTCAGGATGACTGCTGTCGTACTTCATCCTCATCGCTATGGACTGTTGGAGGGTCAATTGTTTAGTAAAAGTAGTGATGTTCCTACTTCCTCTCTGGGATGATGAACAATTCCCAGCATCAGCAATAGCACTAGGAGGAAGTGGTTCTTGATGTTTCCTTATTTTATTTTTATTGGAGAAAGTTTGGTCCTCCATTTATGTTATATTGATATATACGTGCGGCTAAAGTGCACACAAACACAGAAAATATTTTTTTATTTTTGCTGGAGAGTAGTGCACTTTGTGGGTTACACCACCCTTTAAGAAATGAGCCAGCCGGCTCTTTACTTATGGGACACAGGCGCACGCTTGGCGCTGCTCCTTTGTTGATGCACGTGCAGCCACAGTGCACACAATTCACAAACACAGAAAATAATTTTTTTTTTGGTTTGGACTGGAGTGTACTTTGGGGGTTACAGCACCCTTTAATGGTCAAGCCAGCCAGCCCTTTACTTATGACACAGGCGCATGCTTGGCACTACTTTGTTGATGCACGTGCGGCTACTGCGCACACAATTCACAAACACAGAAAATATATATTTTTTTGGTTTGGACTGGAGTGTACTTTGGGGGTTACAGCATCCTTTAACGGTCAAGCCAGCCGGCCCTTTACTTATGACACAGGCGCACGCTTGGCACTACTTTGTTGATGCACGTGCGGCTACTGCGCACACAATTCACAAACACAGAAAATAATATTTTTTTTGGTTTGGACTGGAGTGTACTTTGGGGGTTACAGCACCCTTTAATGGTCAAGCCAGCCGGCCCTTTACTTATGACACAGGCGCACGCTTGGCACTACTTTGTTGATGCACGTGCGGCTACTGCGCACACAATTCACAAACACAGAAAATAATTTTTGTTTTGGTTTGGATTGGAGTGTACTTTGGGGGTTACAGCACCCTTTAACGGTCAAGCCAGCTGGCCCTTTACTTATGACACAGGTGCACGCTTGGCACTACTTTGTTGATGCACGTGCGGCTACTGCGCACACAATTCACAAACACAGAAAATAATTTTTTTTTTGGTTTGGACTGAAGTGTTCTTTGGGGGTTACAGCACCCTTTAACGGTCAAGCCAGCCAGCACTTTACTTATGACACAGGTGCACGCTTGGCACTACTTTGTTGATGCACGTGCGGCTACTGCGCACACAATTCACAAACACAGAAAATAATTTTTTTTTTGGTTTGGACTGGAGTGTACTTTGGGGGTTACAGCACCCTTTAACGGTCAAGCCAGCCGGCCCTTTACTTATGACACAGGCGCACGCTTGGCACTACTTTGTTGATGCACGTGCGGCTACTGCGCACACAATTCACAAACACAGAAAATATATTATTTTTTTAGCACTTGGGGGGAGCACCCCTGATGGACAAAGCACCCCCTGGACAACAATACAGCACCCGTTTAGGACTGGGACACTGCACAGGACTTTGGAGTGGACACAGCCCCTATGGAGAACTGACTGCACAACACAGTCCAGCCAGCCCCTATGGACTTTGAAGTAGTGGACACAGCCCCTATTAACAACAGCAGCACAGCACAACACAGCCAGCCCCTATGGACTTTGAAGTAGTGGACAACAGCAGCACTACACTACACTACACAGCCCAGCCGGCCCTAACTCCCACCCTCCCTCTTCACTGTCCACAGCCGAGTGAGAAAATGGCGCCGACGCTGGTACCTTATATAGGTTCCAAAACCCGCGAGACTCGGAAGGCGGGATGATGACGTTTTGCCTCAATTTCAGATCCGAGTCAGGCGGGAAAAGTCGAGCCTGACACGGATCGGACTCGGATCGGGGGGGCTCGGATTTCAGAAATCCGAACCCGCTCACCCCTAATATGTGTGTGTATATATATATATATATATATATATATATATATATATATAGCGACCTGTCCAGTCCTGCACTCTGATGTTTCCTCTTCCCTGCCCCTTCTGCTTCACTCTCACAGTGATGTTTCAGCCCTCTCTTGCTTGCCTTAGCCACCATATTAATCTTACCTTGATTCGTGTGTTCCCGGCTGCTGCTCCTCAGATGTTGTGGCTCTTCTCTCCTAGTCCTTCAGTGGCGCACGGTGACGTCACGCGTGCTGAATAAACTTTATTGTGCATCGGCACTGCAGCGGGTACTGACGTTGGACAACAGGACCAGGATCTCTCTCACGGCGGGCTCCATTCAGTAGTGGCCGGTTGGGGAGTGGACCGTCCAGGGGCCCCATATACATCATTTGTGGTGGCAGTGGGTGTAGGACTCTTTCACCTACACTGGCTGTAGCAGCGGCAGGCAGGTGGCAGGATCGGTCCAGTCCCCCCTTCTCTATCTTAGTGTCCAGGCCCGGGACATTGGTCCCGACAGTCCCCCCCTGCTGGCGGCCCTGATTACAGAAGTAGCCATCTAGATCGTTACCACGATTATAGCATAGCGCAGCTCTTGGCGGACTGCGACTTGGCACGGTCGGCATTCTCCACATTGAAGTCTATGGCATGTGCATGCACCATAGACGCATGCACACTAGTCAAGCCATCCATGCCTAGAAGAGCCCAGCTACATCTGTACATACCATTAGCAGAAGAGTATGCTGAAAGCTAATGAGTCCTCCTTTGTTTTTACCCCCATATCTACTGTGTGTCAGACATTGCAAAAAGCACTGTTATTTGGCATGACTAACACTCTAGGGGAGATGTATCAATCATTGGAGAGAAATAAAGTAGAGAGAGATAAAGTACCAATCAACTACTGACATTTTACAGGGTGTCCAGTTATTATTATTATTATTATTATTATTATTATTATTATTATTATTATCCTTATTTATATAGCACCACAAGAGGTCCACAGCACCTTACATAGTACATAAACAGAAACAATATGAACTAAACAAAAGAGTTACTTATGCCGGCCAGAAGTCTACAATCCAATTTCACGTTCTTCTGGTGGTTGAAATAAATGCTAATTGGTGGCATGGATTATCAGGAATCCACATGCGAATAGGGGAAATTCAACATGTTAAAAATCCCCACTCTCAGATTCTGACCATTTTCGGATTGGAATTGGATAATCAAAATTGTCCAACCATAGGGTGGGCAGATGTCACAGCACGCCGGACACTGGCAATCTCTTACCGGGTCCGGCCACGCTAGTCCATGGTAGGGCAGTGGGTGGGGCATTACCAGTGCCCGCTGCTGTGCAGTCCTTCCTCGCCCGGTAGCATAGTGCAGACGGTCGCGGCTCCCTGCGGGAGCGCGCGCCAACCTGAGAATACTTAAAGGCATACACACACCTGTGGGTGACATCACAGTAGGCACCCTATTCAAGCCCTGCGTATATAAGGAAGTTCTTGGGAGCACTCCTGTGCCAGAGTATAGGCTCCATTACTATACTCCAGTGTTCCTGTGCATATTCTGATTATTGGTTCTGACCTTGACTTGTTTGTGACTCCGATTCTGTCTGACCCCTGCTTCTGTGTTGATATCTGGTTCTGACCTCGGCTACTCCCTGTGACCCATTTACGTCTGCTCCCTGGTACAGTCTCGTCTGTTTGGTTTTGACCCGGCTCGTCTACTATGCTAAAGTCTTTTGCACTCCAACCAAAGTTCACCAGCACCTGTATAGGGAAACCTAACCTGAGGGCCACGACCTGTGTGTTGGACGCAGCCAAGTCCATACCTTCTTGCGAGGGTTCCTGGTGAATACCGCCGGCATATTAGACTCTGCGCCTCAGGAATAGGTCAAGCCAATTCCCTGAATACGGGTCGCATCCACAATCTGTCCGAGAGTTTATAACAGCAGAAAGGGGAATTGCAAGATCTATTGGCCCCATAACAGTTCAAAACATTGCAGAACATGGACAAAGATTATAAACATTGCTGCAGCAGCTGTCATACTACCCAAATGAGCAGTGCGTTGGCAAAACTCAAAGGTTTTTGTTGGCAGTGGGAGGAGATGATGGTACTCCCGGCAGTCTAAATCCTGGGTCCAGAATCCCTATGTGCTGACATCCCCTTGGTAAGTATTAGGGTTAGGGAGAGAGTTAAGCTTAGGGTCCCTTATATTTCCACCAAAAAAAAAAGCAATTATTATTATTACAGTATATGTCTGGTGAAACTAGTAGGTAATCAATAAAATAAAACTTGTCTGGTCACCAATAAACAAACACCCTGCAGATAAGGAGTTAGCGCTAAATTTAAACATAAATGTACTTTGTACAAACTGTAATATAATCTCTGATGAACACTATTTTCAAGAATATAATATGTAATTAAATAGCACATGATTACTGCATTCCTTAGATTGTGGTGAATAAGAATTTATACTTACAAGTTGTTCCTGGCATCTTTTATAGTAGTCTTTATAATAATAACTGTCATAATAATTGTAGTAGTAATTATAAGAATGATAGCAAATTGTTGCTAGATCATTGCTGTTTAAGATGATGGCAACAAGGCTGAAAATTGTGCTAAAGATGTTCAATGAGAGGGATCCTTTTAACTGTACAAAGAAAAAGGGAAAATCAATGTGTTATGTATATATACATTACATTATTGATTGTCATAGCTCCAAGGGGCCTATTTATTGTTAATTACACACTTGTTGCCTCTATAGTTATAATTTATTTTAGAAACATATCGCAGCAATAAGATTATATATATATATATATATATATATATATATATATATATATATTAGGGATGTGCAGGCTCGGATAGGTTCGAGTTTACACGCCGAGTTCGGATTTTTCCCTTCAAAAAACGGGACTCAGAAAGAGGCAAAACGTCATCTTGCATGGACAAACATCATCATTCCTGGACTGATTTAACTATCCTAGGGAAGCTATCGGCTGCCACCTCAATTTGGGAGTGTTAAAAATACGTTTAAATTTTGTTTTTTGTTTTTTAATTATTATTGTACTATTTGTGTTGTATTTTGAGCTTTGTGCGCCACTTATATCATTGATATATATATATATATATCAGGGTAATTTATCAATATTTTCTTGCAGGGACTCTGACAGATCACCTTACCTCTGGGATCAGACCCCGCAGGGTCACGCACATGCACAGCCATAATCTGTCTGATCCCTATCTAAAAAGAGTGTAGAAAATGTAGCAGTAGGCTACAATAAGCTGACACCATCTAATGTGTTTAATAATGCAGGACTTCTACAGTGGATGCCCTGGTAACAAGTTATTTTATACAGTATTTCTGATTAAATTGCATGTATAAGTGAGTGAAATGTATAAAATATTTAATTCTCTCATACCTTTTTCACATAGAAAAGCAAATGATTGGGTAAAGCACTTTTGCTGATCAACAAGGGTCGTTTTTCCGTGTGAAAGGGTCAATCTGGGTCAAAATTTCCAGGACTTTGACCCTGGTTTTTACCAGGGAGGGGACCTATCAATTTCAACCTGGGTTGACTCTTTCACACAGGAACAATACCCGTGTTACTGGGTAGAAATGCTTGACCCGATTTTTTACTTTTCAGTCTGAAAGGGGGTTCAGTCTGGGACCGACAAAACGACGCAGCACTCAAATGCCAGGTAAAAGCTGTTTTTTGGGGGGGGAAATTTCTGTGTAAAAGTGGTATTAGTGAAATTTTTATTTATTTTTTTAATAGTACTATGGGATGGCCCCCTGCTACTACTTCATCATACATTTTCTCAAGATTTATCAAATCTTGGAGAGATATAGGGGAGATGTATTGTATGATGGGGCGGCTAAAGGTAAATGCCTGGACCTGATATGCCTTTTGGGGCACTACTGCCTGGACCTGATTTGCCTTTTGTGGTGTACACAGGTCTAAGTAATTGGTTTGCCAAAGAGTGCAGCGAATCACACTCTCCATCTGACCGACACTTGCAGTGAATCAGAGCATGCACCAGTCAGAAATCCCCAATGCCACCCACAATGTTATTAAAACAAAAACAACTTTATTTGGGTTTTTTGTAAGCACAGTCAATAGCTGCATTTTCCAGCAGTTAAGGGCAGTGCAGTCTGTGGCACTACACACTAACTAAAACAAACATACCGCCTGTGCTGGGTATTACTATGCGGCAGTGGTTTTGTTGGTTTTAGCAGTCATGACGTCTCTCCCATAGTGCCGAATGGGATGGGAGGAGCAGATTGCGGCAGGGGCAAGAGCGGGGTAATTATAATTTTATGTTGTGTGCCTGTGTGTTTTATGTATAAGGGGCTCTACTATGGGGGGCACTGTATAAGGGGCACTACTGGGGGCCCTGTATAAGGGGCACTACTGGGGACCCTGTATAAGAAGCACTTCTGGGGCACTGCATAAGGGGCACTGTATAAGGGGCACTGTATAAGGGACACTACTGGAGCACTGTATAAGGGACACTACTGGGGCACTGTATAAGGGACACTACTGGGGGCCCTATATAAGGGGCACTATTGGGGACCCTGTATAAGAAGCACTTCTGGGGCACTGCATAAGGGGCACTGTATAAGGGACACTACTGGGGCACTGTATAAGGGACACTACTGGGGCACTGTATAAGGGACACTACTGGGGCACTGTATAAGGGACACTACTGGAGCACTGTATAAGGGACACTACTGGGGCACTGTATAAGGGACACTACTGGGGCCCTATATAAGGGGCACTACTGGGGACCCTGTATAAGAAGCACTTCTGGGGCACTCCTAAGGGGAATTGATGAGATCACGCACCCTTTACCTGGGGCACTGTATAAGGGACACTACTGGGGCACTGCATAAGGGACACTACTGGGGCACTGTATAAGGGACACTACTGGGGCACTGTATAAGGGACACTACTGGGGCACTGTATAAGGGACACTACTGGGGACCCTGTATAAGAAGCACTTCTGGGGCACTGCATAAGGGGCACTGTATAAGGGACACTACTGGGGCACTGTATAAGGGACACTACTGGGGCACTGTATAAGGGATACTACTGGGGCACTGTATAAGGGACACTACTGGGGCACTGCATAAGGGACATTACTGGGGCACTGTATAAGGGACAGTACTGGGGCACTGTATAAGGGACACTACTGGGGCACTGTATAAGGGACACTACTGGGAGGACTGCATAAGGGACACTACTAGGGGGACTGCATAAGGGGCACTGCATAAGGGGAACTACTGGAGGTACTGCATAAGGGGCACTACTGGGAGGACTGCATAAGGGGCACTACTGGGGGGACTGTATAAGGGGCACTGCATAAGGGGCACTACTGTAGGCAGAGGTGCCGAGAGGGGGGGAGTGGGTACTAATTACCCAGGCCTGGGCTTGCTGGAGGGGCCCGGTGGGGACCCAGTGCAGCCCCCCCTTACATTACAGCAGCCCAGCACACACTGCTGTGTGCTGGGCTGCATAGGGAGACTGCTCACAGCTGCTAAGCAGCAGCCACAGCAGTCTCCTATGCCTGTGAGGGGAGCAATCTCACTGATCAAGCCCCCCACTGGCTATGTGCTGGGCTGAGAGGTTCACAGCGCACCCCTCCCCAGCACGCAGTGCCACAAAAAAAATAGTTTTTTCTCTCCTAAGGGGAATTGATGAGATCACGCACCCTTTACCTGGGCTCCTGGAGGCATTGCATAAGGTGCACTACTACTGGGGACATTGCATAAGGGGCACTACTACTATGGGCACTGCATAAGGAGCACTACTACTGGGGGCATTGCATAAGGGGCACTACTACTATGGGCACTGCATAAGGAGCACTACTACTGGGGGCATTAAGGTGCATATGTAGTGGAAAGGAATGTTCCCAGAGTGAAGAGCAATGGTGTTGTGTCATGTTGATATGCCCCCATTTTTCAGTGGTCACACCCCTTGTGGCATGTGGCCATGCCCAGTCTTTTGGTGCTCGCATGCAGTTGGGGGGGCACCATTTTTCATCTTGCCCATGGCACCAAAGGCCCTAGTTACACCAATGTTTAGTACAGCTTGTAAAAAGACAGCTAGGGGTAAATTTACTAAGATGCCGATTTCTATTCAATGTCATCCAAGATCAAACTCAGATTACATCGTCCGGATCCTGTGTGTAATTTTTCGAACAGGTTACTGAATATACGAAGCTGCCGCGTTCCTGTCGTTCGTGTTGTTCGATGGTGTAATCATTGTCATTCCTATTATTCATTTTTATTTAGCATTTGGTTTTGACTAACTCCAATGAACAGATGCATGCAGGTGATCCGTGATACATGCATCTGTGTGCAAATAAATAAACACAGGAGCATGGATGGGATCAGTGAAATTCATCTGTGCTTCTGTGTTAAAAAAAATGAATACCAGTGTAAAATTAGAAGAAAAAAAAAACAGCGTAGCCCCCTCCCCAAAAGAACAACCAGCACCAGGCTATTCAGAACCAGCCCTGGTTGCCAAAATTGCAAATACAGGGAACAAATTACATAGGGGTCCCCTGTATTTAGCGCAGCCAGCGCTGGGCTCTGAGCCAGTCCTGGTTCTGGAAATGCAGAGGGAAAAATTAATAGGTTTCCCTGTAATTTCCAGAACCAGCACCAAACTTTTTTCTAGGGAAGGGTAATACAACAGCCAGGAAACCCTTTCACCAGGTCCCCCAGCCATAGATTCCTCTGCTGGCTGCAGTAGCTGCCTTGTATTCTTCACAGGCTGCAGCCTATTTAGATTATCAAGGGTTGAATGCCATCACAGGATGGAGTTCAGTAATACAATCAAGTTCTGGAAAACTAAAAAAACTTTTTTGGAACTTGATGAATGGCCCTGACAC
This sequence comes from Taudactylus pleione, assembly GCA_031769625.1. Taxonomy (NCBI): domain Eukaryota; kingdom Metazoa; phylum Chordata; class Amphibia; order Anura; family Myobatrachidae; genus Taudactylus; species Taudactylus pleione. Next base: position 5,266,785 of record JAUIMM010000135.1, read on the forward strand.
TTAATTTATACCTAGTGTTAATTTTCACATGCTGTTGTATAAATTAAAAGATGATGAATAGACCCCTCAGTCTTTTGCAATATCTCAACAATTTTGAGTGAGTAAGATGTTTGGTGTGGCCAAGTTGCCTGCACCTGGTGCACAAAAAGGGGCTATTTGAAGCCACAGTGTAAAAGGACACATCTGTGAACAAGCATTTTAAAGCTGTTGGTAAACAGTTGACAGATCCATTTAACTCACCAAGCAGATGCTGGGCTTACACTGGGCTGCAATTGTCAGAGCTCCTGCAATTATATACTGCAAAAAAAATAAATATAATTTAGATCAAGAATTTTGTAAAAACATTATAGGGGAGTTGTATCAAACCTTCTAAAGAAATAGAGACATTTCCCATAGCAACTAACCAATTTCTATAGCTGCATACACACACAACGATTTTTTTAACGATTATCGTTAAACGAAATCGTTTATCGATAATCGTTTGCAAAAATCGTTGACTTTCTGAGTCAAATGATGAACGATTATCGTTCATGCGCGTTCACGTTTGTAGTTTGTAGTTCAGTCAGACTTGTCAACTGAACGATTTTCATTAAGGGAATATGCAAAAATCGTTTGTAGTTCATAAAAATCGTTCATTACACTTTAAAAAATCTGACAGATAATCTGACAGAAAATCATTCATAAAATCGTTGGTAACAAAATCGTTGTGTATGCAGCTTATTTGTCATTTTATAGAATGTACTGTACTAAAAAATATAGCTAGAAGCTAATTGGGTGCTATGGTCAACTTCTCTTGTCCTCTAAAAAGGTTTTATACATCTCCCCCATATCACATACTGGGGTAGATGTATGATAGCGGCACGTTACCGAGGCGCAGCAGGAAGCACTACCGATGAGATGAGATAACTCCCCTTCCGGCGCTACCCGCTAGAGACAGCAGCGCATCAGCCTAGTGCTGATGCCCTGTGTCTCTGTCTCCACTGAGCATGCGCGAGATCCCCGCGTGCAGCCTGGAGCTGGCAGCAGGGTCAGCGCTGTCCCTGCTGTGGGTATAGGTTAGCACCAGGCTGTTGCTGTCGATAAAGACAGCTACAGCCGGCCAAATGGTCATGCGGTATGACCATTCATACATGGGTATGACCATTCGTGCATAGCGCCCCTGTCATTTACCGCCCAGACCTCCCATCATACATCGGGGAGAAGCAGTATCAGCGCACATAACATGCGCTGATACTGCTTCTGGGTTTCATACATCTACCCCATTGTCTATTTCAGAGTTTCCCAAATGCAGTCCTCAAGGCTCCCCAACAGTTGGGTTTTAGAATATCCATGGTTGTGCACAGGTGTTAAATCAAATTGACTGAGGTACTAATTAAGTCACATATGCTCAACCATGGATATCTTTAAAACCAGAACTGTTGGGGAGCCTTAAAAATAACAAGATTGGGAACCTCTGGTCTATTTCAAACACACTTACTGTAGGTGTCTGTACACAATAGAGAGGTGTGTGGTGGGGAACCCCATATTTTGCTTTTTGGCAAATTCACCCTCAAGTGTTTTGTTTTTTTCAGTTATAGTTTTGAATTTCTTTAAAACTTAATAGAAAAAACAGCTAAAATCATGTAACTTGGACCTGTTTTTGTTAGAGATGTGCGCCGACCCCTAAGTTTTAGTTTTGGATCTGTTTCTCCTTTGTGTTTTGGATCTGGATTTGGTTTTACCAAAACCGCCCTTGCATGTTTTGGATCTGTATTTTTTCTAAAAAATCATAAAAACATACATAATTTGGGACTGTTTTTGTTCCTGCAGTATTATTACCTCATTAAAATTTATTTACAGTCAATTTTGACCACCTCGCAGCTCACAATATTGATTTTATCCCGTTTAGGCCAAAAGATTGCATTGAGCTAGCTGGCTGACTAAACTAAGCGACAGCAATGGGTGGCAGATCAGCTTCCAACATGGCACAGAGTGGCACTGCAGTGGTAGACAGGATGGCAGTTTAATAAACTATATGACCCCATAGGAAGTTTAAAAACCAAGAATGTTTTCATTAATCAATAACAAAGTCAGTGGCCCGAGGAAGTAGGAGTATGTTTATGGATTGAAGACAGTGAAAGGACGGAAGGATTGATTAGTTTGTAAATGTATTTATTTTAATGTTTTGATTCTTAAAAAAAATGCAGGATCAAGTTCTTCAGTTCCTGAAAGACATCTTTGATCTGGAGGAGGTAATAGAAATGTGGCCTCCTTGCTTGTGGATGTGCTGCTTAATAGTACACACTGTAAAGAGAGATGTTTACTTTGTGATTAGGGAGGTTGTTAGGGACAATGGGACCAAGAGTTGCTGTTTACATCAGAGAAAAAGCAGCCTGTAGCTCCCTTGCTGAACTACAACTCCCAGCTTCCATGCAGTTTGCCGGGCCTGCTGGAAGTTGCTTGCCAACAATGGGCGGCATACCTCAGGTTACCTCAGCCTGCTTTATGCACAGTATGTACCATGTAAATATGTATGTGACCAATATACACAACTAATTTTTGTATTAAACACATTTGTACTTTATTGCACACATCCTGGCGGGAAGATGCTCTGTGCTGCTGCTCATATTTCTGGTATGACACCCACCACCAGTTATTTTGCTTAGAGTCACCTACAAACAAAGGAGGCAGGTGTTTATTGAGCTGAACCATTATTAATAACAGCCTATCAAATCACCAGGATCTTTGGGAAACCGATTGGATTTGGGAGCAATGAAATAAATAGGTAAATTTGAAAATCTACCCACACAATCAACTTGGTTATTCAGAATTTAAAAAAAATTATTGAAAGGGACATACAGAAGCTGCTGTCTGTGGCCATAACAATTTTTGGACATTTTTGGGAATTATCAACTGCTTGTAGAAAATGTCAGCGACTGTTGCAGTGTGACTTCCAATGTGGCACATCTAGGAAACAAGAGTGGCACTGAAGTGGCAGACAGGATGGCAGTTTAATAAACTATAACTAATGTTTGTCATCTACACAAGAAGACAGTCAGCAATACCCCAAAAAGCACATAATGCAAAGAGAAGATGTGCAAGGTGGAATTGTCCTTGGGGACTTTCACCGACCCTTATGTTGTGTATAGTAAAGAGGACATGCACAGTTTAACAAACCAATCACTTCAGTGACAGGGACTGCCAATTGTGGCTGAAGTGATTGGTTTGTTTGGGCCCTCACAAAACAAGCTACCAACGGCAGCTGACATTGCTGGCAATGATCTCTACGTACACAAACTGGCTTCACAGAGGCAAGATGTTGTCGCCATCATCCAATTCCTCACCCTCATCAGTATATACTGTACATCATCTTCACACAATATTAATTTGTCCCCGCTGGAATTCACCACTACAGGAGCATTTGTATTTTTTGGACTTAATTGGCCATAAAGCCATCATCGTGGAATTTGTAGTTTATTTTGATGTACATAGTATTTACCTCATTTTGAGGGAGTAGCCTCCCATGCCAATCACTGACAAGGTTTCAAGCTGTGCTGAAAACTCGAAGTACACTCTGGAGGGTGGGAAACTCAAGTAGAGCAAAACCAGTTTAGGCTAGGGCCTCCAAATGGCTTTTTTATCCTGCCAGTAGTAAAAGTGACTGTCTAACATGCCTATTTTGGTGTCATCATTAAAATAGTTCTCAACCAATCTTTGAATAGTGACATATCAGATGGAGTCTCATGGTAGAGGTCTCATTAATTGTAGGCATTTCTTCAGGAACTGACAAGATGTCAAAACTTGGTTGTGCTGACCCATCTGCATCACCAGTGGGCCTTTTGGGAAAGTATATTTTTTTCCTGGCAGCCACACTTGCTATAGAAACTGATGGAGGAGCCATCGCTGCACCACATGCTGCTTGAGCTGATGATTTGCTTACCAGCAGCTCTTTGCATCTCTTCAGATCTTTGTCCATTGGGAAGAAAGACATAATGTATGACTTTAACCTAGGATCAATCACAGTCTCCAAAATTTATTGATCCAATTGGAAGATCCTGACAACCATTAGATTCTGGTGAAGTGAATAAATGACTTGATCTACAAATCAAACATACTTAGCGGAATCACTTTGTTTCAGGTCCTCCTTCAGTTTCTCAAGCTTCTTTTCCAACAGTCTAAAGGGGGGTATCCACTAGACGATAAACTTGAACGATAACGATAAAATCATTCGATAATCATTCGATAATCGTTTGAAAGTTTGGTCTGTTAGACATCGTTTAGACATCTATCATCGTTCAAACATGCTGGTCAACCTGACGATATTGTCAGGTTCAGCATGTTTGCAGATGATTGTGCCTGCACTGAATGACATATCGTTCAGTGTGGGCACCCTGCAGTGTAGTGAATGACTGAATGATAACGATATCCTGCCTTAATAAGGGGAATGACCTACTATAACTTAAGATGGCAGTGTCTGAACTCATGTCACAGGTGACTACTTTGAAGGGTTTCAGCACCTTGCACAACACGGAAAGTATTCTCCACTGAGCATGAGTAAAGTACATACTCCCTCCTCTTACTATGTCATAGGTCGTTGTGTAGCTTTGGATGTATTTTTGCTGTTCCTCCATCCTCTGAAGCATATAAAGGGTGGAGATCCACCTTGTTGCTACCTTTTGCTTTAGCTGGTGGTAGGGCAAAGTCTACAGTTCTTGCAGGTACTGCAATCTTCTACATGTATCTGTTAAATGGCAAAAATGTCCACAAAGTTTGTGGGCCACAGAGAGCATCTCCTGCATGGCCCTGTCATTTAAAAAAAAAATTGCACCACCAAGTTAATTGTGTGAACAAAACATAAGGTGTGTTAGAATTCACCCAGCTGTAATGCTCACAATATTAGTGGCAACACAAATGACAAAATCCTGAGGAAAGTCCATGTTGGGTAATACATTTTGCAGTGAATTTCCTAAGTTTTTCTAAGAGGTTGTCAGTAGTATGCCTTTTAGTTAAACTGGTGGTACACAAAGTAGCTTGCCTCTGAATGAGCTGCTTTTTCTAAGATGCTGCTGCAGCTGCTGTTGGTGCCTCTGCAGGTAATACACCCACTCAGTGGGCTGTTACAGTCAAAATATTGAGTTTGGCCTGTTCCGCTTGTCCACATATCTGTGGTTAAGTGGACAGTGGGTACAATAGCATTCTGAGATGAAGATCCATCCCCATTTCAGGCATATCGCTTAAGGATTCTTCTGAGGAATCCTGGATAGAGTAAGACTCAGTTAACCTTATCAAATTGGATGCAGGACTACTTTTGATCATTATTGAGGATAGTGTTGATGAAGGTGTTGGTGGTGGAGTTAGCAGGTGTTTTGATCTAGCAGAGAGATGGGAGCTAGCTGACGCTGGACTGCTTGTTGTCTTTTTTAGCCAAAGTTTATGAATTTGGCAAAAACAGTTGTTCAATGTGCTGCAGATGCGGTAACAGGGAGGAGGTTCCTAGATAGTTAAGGTCCCTATAGCATCTATAGCAATTGTCAAGCCATCTATAGCATTTGTAAAGCCAGAGTTCTTACTCTGGCTTTACAAATGCTATAGATGGCTTGACAATTGTTTTATGGATTTGGGTAGAAATAATTCCACACATAAGAGGTGTATTTTTTTGTTTTATGCCAAGGGATGACAATGGGCTTTTTCTTATCATGGGCTACAACTGTATCCACCAGTTATGAATTTACACAACCAACATCCTCATCATCAATGTCCTTTTTAGCATCAGCTTCCCAAATATCATCCTCATCTCGTGCACTTCAAGAGAAGCATCCTCAATTTCTATGTCAGCATGTTCACTTGTGCTTACATCATCATAAGAGGCAGGACCACCAGTCATAAATAAAGGCCAAGGCCAGAGCCTTTCCTTTCCATTTCGAATGGTGAAAGGCATATTGCCAATTTTATGTCCTTCTGCAGCTAACTTTCCCTTTGATCTTCTTTTCTTTAGCACTGTAAAAGACTGCTTCATTGATTTTAGAAGCCCTGACTTAAGCCTGTACGCCCTTGGGCATCCGCTTTAGTAGATGACATAGATGGACTAGTATCGTCATAACAGGAGGCACTGGCAGCAGCTCCAGCACTAGTATGTACTTCCTGCTCTCCTCTCAACTGATCGTTCTCCAAATGAACAAACACAAAATAGTGGAGTACAGCACACATGTGAATTTGTACCAATTTTCAAAATTACACCGCGGTATCAATGATCTATAGTGTCACAATATTTTTTATGAATAATACATTGCATTTCCACTTAGTGTCACAATATTTTTTATGTGTACACTGCGCTACCACTTACAGTGTCATAATAATTGTTAAATAGTACACTGCGTTTCTACTTAGTGTAAATTTTTTTCTTATGAATACACTGTGCTATCACTAACAGTGTTACAATTTGTGTTCAATATTACACTGCATTTCCACTTACAGTATCACAATATTATTCATGAATACTCTGCGCTACCTCTTACAGTGTCACAATACATGTTGAATATTACACTGCATTTCCACTTACAGTGTCACAATATTTTTTATAAATACATTGTGCTACCACTTACAGTGTCATAATATGTGTTGAATATTACAGTGCGTTTCCACTTACAGTGTCACGATATTTTTTATGAATATAATACACTGCGGTATTACTGACCAACAGTGTGACAATGGAATCGGTATGTATTACTGCCAGCCGCACAGTTCAAATCCCGACAGCGCTTGCCCATCAGGGATGAAGATCTCGACTGATTGACATTTTTGACTGGGTGACTAAGGAAATACATAAAGGGGGGGCCATAGATATAGCTTATCTAGACTTTAGACTGTTCCACATCGCAGACTGTTAAATTAAACTGGAAAGCATTGGATTGGATACAAAGATAGTTGAATGGATAAGATAATGGCTGCACGATAGGAAACAGAGAGTTATAGTAAACAGAGTGCAGTCTCAAGAGGGAAATGTTACCAGTGGAGTACCTCAGGGATCTGTTCTTGCACCAATGCTTTTTAATATCTTTATTTGTGACATTGCAAATGTTATTGAAGGGAAACTACTGTATGCCTTTTTGCAGATGACACAAAGGTATGCAACAGGGTAGACACACCAGGAGGGGTAAAACAAATGATTGATGATCTAGGTACTGTAGACTAGAGGAATGGTCAAGAATGTGGCAACTACAGTTTCATGCCAAAAAAATGCAAGATCTTGCACTTGGGTCTCAAAAATCCAAAGGCTAAATATAGTATTAATGGCACTATACTGGAAACTGCTGAAGAGGAAAGGGATCTAGGAGTCACTATTTCAGGTGACTTAAAAGCAAGCAAACATTGTAAAAAAGCAATGAGGAAGGCAAGTCAGATGCTTGGTTGCATAGGGAGAGGAATCAGTAGCAGAAAGAAAGAAGTGATAATACCACTGTATAGGTCATTGGTACGTCCTCATCTCGAATACTGTGTTCAGTTCTGGAGGCCATATCTCCAGAAGGATATTAATATATTAGAAACTGTACAAAGAAGGGCAACTAAAATGGTGCAAGGTCTACACCACAAACGTACCAGGAAAGACTAACAGATCTTAATATGTATGGTTTGGAGCAGAGAAGGGAAAGGGGGGACATGGTAGAAACGTTCAAATATATAAATGGTTTTAACAAGGTAAAGGAAGGAGACATTCTTCAAAGAAAGAGAAGTATTAGAACAAGAGGACATGTTCTAAAACTGGAGGGTGATAGGTTCAGGGGAAAATGGGGGAAAAATTACTTCACAGAAAGGGTAGTGGACAAGTGGAATAGCCTCCCATCAGAGGTGGTAGAGGCTCAGACAGTAGAGCAACATGCATGGGATAGACATAAAGGTATCCTTCAGAAGAAGTAAGGATCAATAAGGGTTGAGGTAACAATATGTTTAAAAATGGGGCAGACTAGATGGGCCAAGTTGTTCTTATCTGCCATCAAATTCTATACCTAAAGGTAAGTAACCCTACTCTTTTCCCCCCTAACCCTCCCTTAGGGGTGCCTAACCCTAACCCCCCCCCCAGTGCCTAACCCTAATCCTCCCTCTAAGTGCCTAAACCGAACCCCCCCTTACCGGCTGAGTCTCCCGGGGGGGTGCCTAACTGTAAGTCCCCCCCAGGAGCCCTAAACCTAACCCTGCCACCCCATGGCTGTCTGCGCCCGGCACCCGGCTTACCTTCGATCGGGATTCCGGGCATCAGGCTCCCGCCAAGATTAGACAGTCAGGAAGCCGGCAGTCGGGATTGCATTTTTCGGCTTCCCGACTGCTTCCCATGACAATACTTGTATGAATAATGTTACACTGTGGTATTACTGACTGACAGCGTCACTAACAATACTTTACGAATTATAGACTGCAGTGTGATGAATGTACAGCATCACTCATAATAGGACCAGCAGTATCACAGTGTTTTGGATACACTGGAAGGGGATACGGCATAGGAGATAGTATTCAACCTCTCATCATGTACTCTGACCAAGGATGAATTGAGTGCACTGAACAGGAGTTGTCATTTGTGCCTACTTAGGCACCAGATTGTTTTCAGAATAAAGTGGACCTATTTAAATTTGCCCGCAGCATCAAGCTAAAAGAGTTTTAAGGTCAATCTCCAATACGAACTGATATGCCTCCAATATACAAGAAATCTTCATTCATTCCTCAATCTTTCAAGTGTTTGTGTGTTTGTTGTTGTATGTGGTCCTGATGAAGGGGTGCTGATCCCTGAAACATTGATTTGGAATACACTAATATTTTGTTTATTCAAGCACCTGAGTGCCGTTTGTTCTGCTGAAGTACTGTATCTATATGTATAACAGGCACCGGAGCCATTTGACTGTGTTTTAAGGAATGCCGGAAGATTGTGGAACTATATATATATATATATATATATATATATATATATTTATTTTATTTATTTTTTTACCACAAAAAATCCTAGACTGCGTTAATCAATTCAAATACAGCAGCACCCTTCAGCAAGTCCTCTGTTAGAAGGACTATTTTAAAGATATACAAATGGGTTACTGATGGGGCGCTTTAACACAACACAATTTTAAATATATTGTAAAATTCAATGCAATCTCTCCAGAGGCTTATATGTCTTCTTTTTCTTTTGAAGAGACAACTTCACCGTTATTTCTACTCGTTTTCAATTCTGATCAATTAGTCCAAACAATGAGCTCGCTTTAAATCCTCCTTGAGGTTCTAAGAAAGATACCCTCGTACCAAGACATCCAAACATAGGCCCAAGGCCATCATTAATAAAAATTGGAAAATAGAAAATTAAATATTCCTTTATTAAAATTTAAAATTTGACAATGTGCTAGATCGACAATCTTACACAATTTTGGTAATGCACAGCCTTCCAATCTTTGGAAAGGGATATCATACACCTTCCGATCGGGCAGATGTTTAAATGTAGTGTCACCTTTCATTTAAAACCCTGTATATATCACAACACAAAGAAACATACAAGAAAGGGCACTACTGACAATTTAAGACCTCCTACTTTGATCTTAGGTAATTGACTTTAATTATAATAATAAAAAACTCCTTATAAAAAGTATTTTATTAGTGATATACACGGGTATCCCACAAGACTTAATTCTTTCTTTGCAGCAATATCTCCATGTAACTTCTTTCAGTGGAAGAAAACCCTCCAGATCTGAGGTTACTCTCGATTAATGTTATCAGAGACTTTAGCGGTATCAGAGAACGTAGACCAATAGAATAATTCTTTAATCCATATAATTCTCCTTTTGGGTTTCAGCTGCAAACAAACACTCGCACCAAAAGAAACCCAAAAAACAAATCAATATACCAATGGTAATATTTGTATATTTATTTGAACATGAAACATTAATTTTTATAAAATATTTAAAATATTTTTCCGGTATATACCATAATAGTTACTGTGGTGGTTATGTAAAATAAAGCACCATTTGTGGGAATATTACAAATGTTTTCCCACCTTACACTTCTGTTACTCACATCAGTGGGAACCCAACAAAATGTGCCAAGTGAGTAACTCAATGCATTTCGTCCTTATAAGGACTTCTTCAGGGGTAACTTTTTTGACAAAATAAAACAAAACAATACAACATGGGTATCAAATTAACTGTGCAAGTCTGTAGTACAGTACTTATAAAATAATTGTTCACATATAACCCTATTACATTGATAGCAATAAAACTACATAATAAGTAACAATCTTGAATTATGTATAATCAGTACACTTCATATTTCTTCACTTAAACATTGTTATATCTCCATTATACAATAATATTTTTTTATATATAATATATGAGTACATACCAATAAAATTATGCCATACCAGGCAGACGTAGAGGTTTCTCTGAATAGATTATTTCTAAAGCTATACCTAAAATTATCAAGAGGGATTTCTCAGGGTCATATTACATTCCAAGCTTGAAACACACTAACTTTTTCTTTTCACCCAGATTTTATACTCACAGATTCTACCATAGGAATGAACACAACTTGTCTCTTGAATATATGCTAATATGAGCACCTAAAAATTAGATAAAAAATAAATATATGACCTTAACATTCCCATAGGGAGTTAATATCAGCCTTATTGAGCATTCTTTAGTCTAGGAGCTTCATTGAAATTAGCTTACTGTGTTATAGTATACATTTCTATTAATTTTCCTTCCAAAATATTCTGTATTCACAATCCCAAATAAATGCTCAAATAGCCACAATCCTACAACTCAAATAGTTAATATTCTCCATGGCTATATGAACACAAATGCATACAACAATCCAAAATATTCACTCCAATAGTCATAATCATACAGCTCAAATGGCTAATGTTTTTTTACAGCCATATAAGTACATATGTATAAAAGTATAACAGCATACTCTTTACAACCACAAAACAAATACAAAAGCAGTCTTAATTGTGAGCATTGTAGGGAAGCATGTGACTCACTTACCTAGACCACATAATCAGTCCAACTGTCTCACCAAACTTGTGATCTCTTATGCCCAGATCTTCCTATTTATTCCCCAGGCTGGGTGACATCACTTCCTCTAATTAGCTTAATTGCAGTACAATTTAGCTAAATTCCATTTATATTTGTCAGGCACTAGAGGAACAAATAGCTACACTGCAGCTATTTCGTTAAAGGGATCACAGAAATCTGATCAACTCCTAAAGAGATAAATACTACATGATGTGATTCAAATACTAATAATACTAATGGTTAACCATTATAAACACTTACTAGTCCATAAACGGAAAACCTTTATGAACTAAATACTACCTATTACCAACTCTTAATTTAAACTTTCCCAAATATTGCTATTAATAAACTATAATGATAAACTACAATAAACACTGCATTTTGTGAATGATATACTAACCTTACCCTTATTATCCAATAAATGGGAAACCTTAATGAACTAATTACTACCTTTTTATTGACCCTTACTTTAAAATTACACAAATTAGACCTATACTGCATCTATAAATCCCTCTTAACCCTTTACTAAATTGTGCCCCAATCTAGACACTTAAACCTATATTATTACTATCAAACTTATTGATACCCAACATTACAATACATACATAAATACATAAAATATGTATATATATCCCCTTTTTAATATATATAATACTTTATAACATTTTTTATAAATGCACCACTATATCATTAGGGGTTATAGTTTCACCCCAAAATGTGTTTAAATTACACCCTTAGTTATCAATTCCCCACAATGCTTCATAATTTTACAATCCATACACAGAAAATAAGCCCTAATACACTTATGTAAAACATCTTATAGTTGCAATCAGATAAACAAAACCACATCAATATTCTAATTTAAACCCACAGCTTGTAATGTATCCAAAGTAAAGATCCAAAAAGATTCTATTTTAGATAATTCACGTTCTCTACTCCCGCCTCTTTCATTAATCCGAATATGCTCAAGGGCCGTGAAAGTTAAACACTTTTCATTAGATTGATGTACGTTGTGAAAGTGTCAAGGTAGACTATGCGTAAAAACTTAATTTTGGATGTTATGTAATGTACCTGTATATGGATCTTCAGGGGTCTTTTTGTCTTTCCCACATACATCTTACCACAACCAAATGTTATTCTGTATACTACAAACGTGGTATCACATGTAATCACATCTCTGATAGTATACTTTCTACCATATTCTTTATTATCAAGGAGAGCAAATGATTTTCTTTCCATATGTTTGCAACAGATTCATCTTCCATGGAAAACAGCCAGTCCTCTGAGCTAGAAAATTGCTATCATTACTGGTTTCTCTTTTTTTCTGATCTTTATTTACTTGGAGTTAGTATACTTTTCATGTTAGCTGCCCTTTTATAAATCATCCTCGGTTCTCAGGGGAGAGCAGGACCCAATATAGGATCTTTCAGCAAAATGGTCCAATGGAGTCTAAGAATATTCTTTATTTTATTACTCTCCCTATTAAACTGAGTAACAAATGGTCTGACTTGTATCTTATCATCATTCCTAGGGGCAATTCTTTTTTGCAAAAGGGCATTCCTATCCAACATTGAAGCTTTTACAATTGATTCCATTATTCTTTTTTTATCATAATATCTTTCCTCAAATCTCTTCCTCAGCAGACTGGACGGTTCCCAAAACTGATTATCATTACTACAATTTTTTCAAATTCTCAAGAATTGAGCATAAGGTACATTATTGATCCAAGATGGTAAATGGCAGCTAGAGGATGGTATAAAGATATTTGCATCCACTTCTTTAAAAAAGGTCTCCTTCCAAAACTATATCTAAATAATAACCTCCTTATGTTTAAAGGTGAATTTTAGATTGAATTCGTTATCATTTATATAGACCATAAACCTCTCTATGCTAGCCAAGTCCCCTTTCCAAATAAAAATAAGATCGTCTATATACCGACTAAATAAAACTATATTATTAGTCTCAAACTCTGAACCATAGATGTACTGTTGTTCCCATTGCCCCATCAAGATGTTAGCATATCATGGGGCAAATTTCGTGCCCATGGTAGTCCCTTATCTTTGCGCAAAAAATTCCCCCTCAAATTAAAAAAAAATATGTTTAAGGATAAAAGCTATACTTTTCAGAATAAAATCCCTTTCCTTATCGCAAAACTTTGCAGACCCCTTTAGTGTCTCTTCTACTGCTTCCCTACCTTTGGAGTGTGGGATCAAAGAATATAAGGCCTGTACATCTATTGTAAGCCAGAAAAAGGAAGGTGACCACATTATGTCCTTCATCAATTTTAATAAACTAGTAGAATCTTTGAGATGCGATTTCAAATCCTTAGCAAAGGTTGCAACTTTAGATCTAGGAAATGGGATAAATTCAAAGTCAAGGATCCTATACCCGATATAATCGGGTGACCTGGTGGTCTTTCTTTATTCTTGTGTAGCTTCAGAATATGATAGAACAAAGCAATTTTTGATTTTTAATAAATAAAAACTCAAACTCCTTTTTGTAAATGAGGGCTGAAGAGCCGAAGTCAGAAGTCTAAAAAAATCCTCCCCTGATACTCAATTGTGGGATTCTCAACCAGTCTTTCATATGTACTGTAGATGTATCATTCAAAATTACATAGGCTTCTTCTAAATAAGCCACCCTATACTGTAAAACAACTGCCCCCCCCCCTTATTCACCTTTTTAATTACAAGACTATCATCCTTTTTTGATTGTTTTACAGCCAATTTTTCCCCAGGTTTCAAGTTACTCCTCCCTTGATCATTATTTACTTTAATTTTAATGAAGTCATCCCTTACACTCTCATAAAAAATATCTATATAATTACCCCTTGATTCAACTGGATAGAACTTGGAGGGTAATGACATCAATGATTCCGAATTGGGTCTATAGACAAGTTTAGGCATCGGGTTTTTGAGGAAATGCCTCTGAAATGTTAAATTATGGACAAACTTATTCAAATTAATAAACAAATCAAACTTATTTACATGAGAATCAGGAGCAAACTTTAGCCCCTTGTCTAATACTGTGGATTGTGATGTGGAAAGAAATTTTTGGGATACATTGATGATCCCTGTTGTCCGTTTACTTGAAAGTTTTCTCTCCATTTTTTTGTGAGAGCTTCCCCCTTCCCCTTTTTCCTCTCCTCCTATTCTTAAAATCCTCTGTGTACCTTGTGGGGAATCCATTAGTATAAATAATTCTTCCTTTCTCTTGGTGTTGGGAAAATGAGTCTCCCTCCTCCCCTCTAAAAAATGAGATCGACAATCATTGGAGGCTGGGGATGGTGATCTTAATAATTCAAATCTATTACTATATCCGTTATCTCTGTTCCTCTCTTTCCTGTATTGTGGAGAGGAAAAGGAAGAATTCCTTCTTGGCTTCATTTTTATCTGTTGCCACTCTGACCTATGACGGTAACATGATTGACGTTGAGGGTAGCTTTCCCATCTGTTTGTCATCCCAAAACAATTTTCAGAGTTCCCTATTAGTGGGCCACTATCCCGCCAGGACCACATACAACAACAAACACACAAACACTTACCCTCTTAAGTACCCCTGTAAGTAGGTAATAGGTCATTTTATGTGTATCAGACACCCCCAATTGGCTACATGTCTGCCTGACTGAGTCCAGTGTCGACGCTGCTGGTGGAACGCAGGAAGGAGGGAGCTGTGGAGCACAAGCTGTAAATTGCAATGATAACACTTCCAGTAGACCCCAGAAGTGTGCCAATGGGACTTCTGATGGGCAGTACTGGTGAGCAACTTGGTGGTCTGGATGTCTGGTACTTAGAGGGGTACTGAAGAGGGTAAGTGTTTGTGTGTTTGTTGTTGTATGTGGTCCTGATGAAGGGGTGCTGATCCCAAAACGTTTATTTGGAATACACTAATATTTTGTTTATTCAAACACCTGAGTGCCGTTTGTTCCACTGAAGTACTGTTTCTACTTGCATAACAGGCACCGGAGCCATTTGACCGTGTTTAAAGGAGTGCCGGCAAATTGTGGAACTATATATATAATATATATATATATATATATATATATATAATGTGTGTATAAATATACATATATATCACAAAGAAACATACAAGAAAGGGCGCTACTGACAATTTCAGACCTCCTACTTTGATCTTAGGTAATTGACTTTAATTATAATAATAAAAAACTCCTTATAAAATGTCCTTAATTAGTGATATACACAGGTATCCATGTAACTTCTTTCAGTGGAAGAAAACCCTCCATATAGATAGATAGATACATACACAAGAAATATCCTTTACTCATGCTAGATATCCAAAATACAGCAGCTCTTCACAGTACTACCCCTGTTAGTAGGTACCAAAATAGCATAACATACAAACAATAAACCAGAAGGCGCTGTTACTTCTATCAATGTTCTTCGGAATACTCTCAATCCCTTCACTTGTATTGTAGAGAATATTTCTTATTTTTCCCAAATCTGGTGGAATATTTTATACAGTCTTTTCTTAACCATATATATGGTGTTATTGGTCTGAAAAAAACCCGCTCACCAAGGAAAAGGGCCAACACAAAAGGCCAGAAGGCTGCGTATTAGTATAAATAACAATAATTTATTTTGATATTTATTAAAAATATGTATAAAATGCTTACATAAAATAGCTAAAAAGTCGTTGACACCCATGAGGGAATGTTTACAATACACCCACTTTCACCCTTGGGTGTGAGCTCAATAGTGAGGTCCACTCAGAGGCATCTAGAGTATGATGGCTTTTATTAACCCTACACATTTCGTCCTATGGAGAGGATTCATCAAGGGTATTTTAATATTAAAAATAAATACAACAATGGTAACAATGATTAGATGGTGGTACAATTTAAACATTAATCCATGATGGGCACTAATTCAAGTAAATATATATATATATATATATATTTATATATATACATACCAAGAAAACGATCTCGGTCTGAAAGTAGACACTAATTGTCAGCTGATCATGCTAAGAGTAACGAATGCAATCCAAATATGGTCTAATAATAAAAACTGTAATAGTCCCAATATAATTGTTTATCTAAAGTCCAATGGGACAAACCCTCAATAAATCTAAAAACATGCATGGTCTTAATAAAAATTAATGTCTCTTTCAAGTAGACAGTACTTCAAATCCATCATATTAAACCCAATACATTCATATGTAAATAAAATACAGATATTAATATCCAAATAGCTGGGGATCAAAATAAGGATTATAAACCTATAAACTTACCCTAATACAGGTGGCTGCAATATACACATCCAGTCTCTGTGCTAGTGTGAGTAATTAAACACCCAGGCCTAATGCCCTCTTATACCTCCCCCTAATGTGATGTCACTTCCGCTCAATCAATCTCTTAATAAACCCCTATGTGCAGTGTATAGAGATTTGGAGTTAACAAATAGATATAAAGTCATATCCTCTAACCTCAGTGATTCCGTTGCATATAAATGTGTGTTAATATAGTGGTGTATTTCCTATAAACTAACTTATTTAGATGGTCTGCTCACCAGGACCATCATGCATTGCGTCTGTGGGTGTTTGGAAGTGCAAGTCCACACTTCTTGTGTTGTGTTCCACAGGTTAATTGTGCGCTCCATCATCCAGTCATATGATGTGCCGGTCATGTGGTACGCATACAACACTAGGCTGCATCTCCAGACTAGATGTGTCCTTGGACCCAGTCATATGCCATGCTGGTCACATGGTGTGCTTCACACCCAATACAGCAGCATACATTCAGCAGGGACTGCAATCTCCCTGGAGATGGAACGCAAGCTTAGTAATAACTGTGTAATACCAACCCCTTTATAACAATATGTGAACCTTGCATATAGCCAATTTTAATTCTTATGGTCTTTACTATTCCCTATTAGACCTCCAGCTTTACAAAAGATCATATATTGTATAACATTAGGATTATACATAATTATCAAATTGTTCTACCAAGAAATAAAACTAAAATAGATCTATGGATTACTTTACGATCAATACCACTTTTTTTCCCCTTATATAAAATATACTACATCTATTCCCTCATTTAGGCCTTTGGGAGAAAGTGTATTTAGTGTATAAATCCAATACGATTCGCATTTAGACAAAGTTAACTCTCTATTGCTGCCCCTATTGTCTTCCTTAATATGTTCTAAAATGGTAAAAGATAAACCCTTTAGGTCACCACCAGTAGATTCCAAGAAGTGTCTAGGCAGCTATGTGTTCTTAATTTATTTTTAATATTTTGGAGGTATTCTTGTATACGTATTTTAATACTTCTCTTGGTTTTACATATGTATGTTAGACCACACATACAGGTGATACGGTAAACTACGAACTCAGTATTGCATGTCACTACATCTTTTATACTGTAAAGTGCCCCATTATCTAATTTCCATGAAAATGTTTTTTTCTCCATATATTTGAAACAAATGCATCGATTGCAGGGAAAACAGCTCTCTCTCTTGGGCAAAAAATTAGTAGACACATTTTCCTTAGATGGAATAGATCTTAGTCTACTAGGTGCCAACATTCTTTTGAGGTCTAAAGATTTCCTAAAAACTATATTAGGTTTACTAGTTAAATATGGACCTAAAACAGGATCTTTTAAAATATTCCAGTGTTTCCACAATACTTTTTTAATACAATGATTTTCATGATTAAACTGAGTAATAAATGGTCTAAGTTCCTTAAAAGTTGTCTCTTGTGCATTTTTTTGTTCGATAAGTAAATCAGCGAGTGGAGGCTTTAAGTCTAGCTTGTTCATTCATTGGTAACTTGTAGCCTCTGTCTATGAAACGTTCCCTCAGAAGTGCTGATTGATCCCAATAAGTTTCTATGTTACTGCAGTTTTTTCTGAGTCATAAAAATTTTGCAAAGGGTACATTGTTCTTTCAAGTTGGGTGATGACAGCTTGTGGATGGAATTAAGCTATTTGCATCTACCTCTTTAAAGAATGTACGGGTCTTAATCTCCTCATTTGGTCTCCCCTCTGAAACCAAATTTAGATAATCTATAGTATTTTCATGATGTTTATAAGTGAAGCTGAGATTTTAATCGTTCTTATGCATATACGTAATAAAATCTTCAATGCTGTTATCTCCTCTCCAAATGAATATTTAATCATCAATATAATGACGAAAAATGTTTGCTCCCAACAAAAATTAACCCTAGGGGTACATTTACTAAAGTGAGAGTTTTTAGAATTGGAGATGTTGCCCATAGCAGCCAATCAGATTCTAGCTATTATCTTCCTGAAGGTGCTAGTTAAATGTTAAGTAGATTCTGATTGGTTGCAATGGGCAACATCTCCAATTCTAAAACTCTCACATTAGTAAATGTACCCCTTTGTGAGTAAATGAGTAATGGTAGGGAATATAGATTGTAAGCCCTACTGGGACAGTGACTGATGTGAATGTTCAGATATTCTCTGTAAATCGCTGCAGAATATGTGTGTGCTATATAAATAACTGTTAATAAATAAAATCTCTACTGTGTCATACACTGCATTAGAGTGCCAATGTTTAGTATTTTAATACCATTTTGGTGTTGCCTTACTAAGCATTGCCACTTTAAACTTGACTGCTATCTTGCCAAAATCTCAGCAGTTTCAGAATCCTACATTTGGCCATGTGAGTGGGAGGTGTGATAGAATTTCACAGAAATATGGCAGCATGTACTGAGTGATAACTGTTCTAACTTAGAAGCAAGGGATAAGCTACAGTTCAATATGTTATTTAACTAAAGGATATACATTTACTTAATATCATACCTTCCTACTCTCCAGGAAGTTGCGGGAGACTCACGATTTTTCGGGGAAACCCCCACACCCCCGGTAGAGTAGGCATTTCTCCCACATTCTTGCCCACTTCCTAGTAAAGTGGGCAGAATAGGGAGAATTTCTGATGCAATCGCGGGTCTCCGTGTAGGGGGAGGGGCTTAATGATGCGATTCTCCATTAATTGTGCCATTTGGTCATGCCCCCTATTTAAATTTGAGCCAATCTCAGAAATCTACTATGAGGGGGCGTGGCTTATTGACAAAAATCATCAGGCCCCGCCCCCCATCACCACCCTCCTGCATCTCTTACCCGGGCTTCTCCCAGGAAGAGAGAAAAAAATGTAGGCAAATATGCTTAATGTGTGCTGCAAACAGAATACAAAGGAAATAAATACATATGCCAACATATCAGTAGTTTATGTACTTACAAACACTGGGCCCCAGAAAGGGATACCACTTAGAAGTGAAATGCTGAGTGGGGTAAAAACCAGACCAATACCTACAACAATCTGCAAGACAGCTGCAATAATCAGCACAATCTAAGGGAAAAAAAAGAAAATATCAGTTAGAATTTAAAAAAATCAGTTGCCTTAGCCCAGACTTCTTAAGGTCCTAATACATGAATCATTGTTATAACTAGTTTTCAGTAATCCCTGCTAAGTGTCACCTGCAACTGGTGCTGGTGGCTGTTATACTGGAAAATAAGATATTTGCATTTTTAAAAAAATACCACTCTTTTTAGTTTCCCTTTACAAAAAGCAGGCTTATGTGTAGCGTCTTATAACATAAAATTCAAGGATAAATAGTGTTTTTGTTTTTTTACCATGAGAGTAGTGTGTCCTTTTTGTAAGGGTCCCTTTCCCGATACAAATGTCCGCAGTATTAGAGGTTCCCAGATGAAATCAGGCCCCAGAAAGGAAGACCTAGAGGGCTGAGTTTGAGTCAGATGGATCTCTGTGTACAGGTTCAATGCATACAACGCATGCGCAGATGACAATTACAGAGTAAGGCAGTTCGGGTTTGGTTCGGATCTTCACGCAATGTACTAACCTCGGACCGAGGCAAATTGTCATCTTTTATGGACATCTCTGCTCATCTCTAGCCAATTTACACATTTCTGCGTATATTCATCCTCTTCTAAATCAGATGGAACTTGGCCTGATCTGTCTTGGAATGAAATAGGTATATCAGGGTGGGAACTGGGTGGCAACAATCCGATCGCAATAAACTATTCTGATTTGTGGGAGTATCATGGGAATATAATAGGAGTGTGATGAGTTCAGAGACCGGAAGCCGGTTTTAGATGGATTTCTTGCACTTAGCATGGGCTGGTGCATGTGCAGATACTGATGATACTTGTGGTGTTTGGTGTAAAGAACAGTGGGTGGCCCGGATTTCTGTTTGCAGATGCTGATAGGGATCCGGTCAAAATCCCAACAGATGGGATGCCGGCACTTAGAATGGTGGCATTCTAACCCTGTCAGGATGCTGGCATTGGGGTTCTGGAAGGAGGTGACATCACAGCGTCACATGCCGCTTGAGCTGACAATGTGTACACCAACAGCTCTTTGCATCTCATTATATCTGTGGACCTGATTCACTACAGAACACAATTGTGAATTCAATAGCAATTATGCATGCAGTTCAACTGCAATAGTATGTTAATCCATTGTGATCGCAATGCCCTCGCAGCACTACACAAGGTTGCCCACTTTACTTAGCACACATCCGTAATGTTTAGCAAGACTGGGAAACCAGCAGTAAAATCTAGTACAGTTACAGCCTCATCAACACTTGCACAAGCTCTGACCTTACTCAGGAATTGCTAACTTCCACGCATGCTATGAGACCTGTGAAGCCCTGTGTCCGTAAGAAAGAAAGACACAAAATATGATTTCAACCTCGGTTCAAAAATGATCGCCAAAATGTATTAATCTGATTTTAAAATTCAGACAACCCTTGGACCCTGCCGAAGTAAATAAAGGACTTGATCTACAAGTCCAACAAACTTCTTCAGTTTCTCAAGCTGCTTTTCCAAAAGTCTAATTAGGGAAATCACCTGACTCAAGCTGGCAGTGTCTGAACTCACTTCATAGATGGCAACTTTAAAGGGTTTCAGCACCTTGCACAACTCTGAAAGTATTCTCCACTGCTCTTGAGTAAGGTACATTCTCCCTATGCGCTAGCATTTGCTTGCTGTTTCTGCTCTTCTCTTAAATTATTATTATCCAAATTATTGAGTTATCGTAGAATACACAGACTTAGTACAATTAGAAACAGCAATAGAATAAATTATTTATTTTCCATTTTTTTAAATGCGCAGTTCAGCTGACACCCAGTGCTTATATGTATGTGAACAAGAGGTACTGGGGACAGCGCACAGACCTAGTACAAACAACAATAGAAATCTTTTTTTTTTCCACTTTTTTAAATGCACAGTTCAGCTGACACTGCGTGCATTCACAGTGCCCCGCAACCACTTTTTAAAAATTGGATCCTGCAGGTATTGGGATCACGCATACCTGCAGTAATAGAAAATTTTGCGTGAGATTTTTTACGTTTCTAAACCTCGCACACAATTGAATCACCCCCATATGGCACTTGACTGGACACAGCACAGCAGCAGCCACTAGAGGTGGAGAGGCTGAACATAGCAGACATTGGACACAGGGAGTGGATGAACACAGCAGCAGCCACTGGACACAGCACAACAACAGCCACTGGAGGTGGAGACATCACCGCAGGAGGGACTTATATAAAATCCAAAACCCACAAGAGTCTGACTCTAGGATGATGACATTTTGCCTCGATTTGAAATCCAAGCAAGGTGGGAACACCTGAGCTGCCACTCAGATTCACTTGGATTGGGAGAGTTTGGATGGGCTCGGTTTTTAGAAAACTGAGCCAGTACATCTCTAATTTCAGGCTTCCGCAACCTAAAGCAAAGCAGCCATTTTGTGGACAAGCAGCCCCCTAATGTGCAGAACTGCAGGGTACAATGTTGAACCAACAAAAAGTTCAGAGAGGGAGGAGTTAATTAGTACCTGGACATACTGTAGGACTGTCTTGGTGCATTGAACTGCCAGAGACACAGCCACACCCAAAAGCAACACAGCACCACAGACCCTCCAACTCACCAGTGTCAATATAATCCTCACTGCTGCTGCCCTGCATCTGGCTGGGGCCTGGTTACTAGGATGTACTGGGAAGGGCAGTAGGATCATGGATGACAGATTTATTTCAGCAGCATGTCCCCGGTGCTGTAGTGCCTGTGCATGTCCATGTGCACCACTTCACCACCTGCCGAACATGGCAATGAGCAATGTCCTCTTTGCATAATGTATACTGTATTTCTTTGGCTTCCTATTGAACTTCCTTGCTGTGGTGCCCCTGTCCGAGAAAAGAACTGACTTCCATAGTAGGAAGCAGGAACATCATGCTGGAGAGGGAGCAGTTCATGATGGAGACGTGGTGGTCGGAGTCCGTCTGCAGGTTCAGCATAGGGATGGACATTGGAATCAGATAGTTACTAACCATAGATAATTTTATTTTGATGGTAGTGTTTTTTACCATTTGATAGTGGTGGTCTGATGTTTGCCACCATCAAATGGAAATCATTTGCTGGTGTTTCAATGTTTTTTTTTTTTTATATTCCTGATAGCTATGCCATCCCTGGCTCATTCCTGGCTACTGAGTTTGCATCAGGGCATCTTCTTGGTTAATTGAAGGATGTGTTTCACTCTTTGTCTGCCTCAGATGGGACCCTGCTCAGTCCCTGTCTCCCACCCCTCTCTAGGCTGCTGCTAAGCTCAAGAGAACATTGCTTTCTCTGATTCACTCTCACTGGGCCTGATTCAGGATGGAACGCACAAGAGATAATGCACGCACCCATCTGCTGCGAGAATATGCTAATCAATGCTTAAGCATGGAGGGTCTGAATCAGCAAGGCACGCAAAGGAGAGAATGCACACACCTGTCTGCTGCGAGAATATGCTAATCAATGCATACGTATGGAGATCGCAGCACAACATGCAGACGCCCAACCCTATATTAAGCCTTTACTCAAAGCCTGATCAGTACTCAAGATAGCGTAAACATCGGTAACATCAAGAACCATCAACCACATTTGCATAATAGTGGTTGACCAGACCTCGCGCAGGATCTTGGCAACTTCCTGCATGCACAGAGTCTCATCACTAGGTCCGGCGCCACACTGGCTTAATTGTGGATGCACTTAAAATGTCGTCCCAATGCACAGACATGCCTGCATTCACCATACCACCCCCCCGTCACCACCCACATATGGCACTTCCTGTCAATCAATATCGGAAAGAGTATGCATACACGCTGCGTGTAGTCTGCATACGCTTACCCGATCACTATGGCCCGTTCACGCAAGCACAGTGCGATGCATATGCATTCGCAGTACAAATACAACAGCCAAGTGTGTGCATTCTCTCCTGTGCATTCCTTGCTGAATCAGGCCCACTGTCTCTTGCTGTTTCAGCACCCTGGCCATCTTCCATACATCATCTTGGTGCAAGATTTTTTCTGTGACTTGCTTCAATAAAGTCGTCGTTGCTCGGCTCCTTTTTGTCACAGATAAATGGTTCATACCCCTAAACCTTCCTCGACAAATGCAGTATAGATTAGGGAAAACACCATAAAATTCATCCAGTGGTTTGAGATTTTATTTTATATATAATGATTAGATATGTGAGGCGCCGGTTTTCAGAGAACTGTCTACAACCAAATTTAGTGGTTCAAAGACGAACTGAGTCTGAGTTCGGAATTACTTTAGGGTACCAAGTCAATCCGAATCCTAGTTCTGATCTTCCAGTGGTTCGGAATGCACATTTAAAAACCTAACATGGATTTTGGATTGCATGCTAACAGGTCAAAATGACATCATTTTAGCTGTTCTTTTTTTTTTTCTTATTTTAAATACAGATCCAAAACCAAAATATGTGAGGGAGAATTTTGTAATTCGTTACTTACTTCTGACATTCAAACATGCTGCTGTCTCCAAATGAAGAATTAAAGTTATTGTCACATTTCTCAGCAAATATTTGTAAACCAATGGATAAAATGTAAAACGTGCTATACCATAGAACATATGTATATTTCTGTGCATCGCCATGTGCTGCTGCCCTGTCCTCTGATTATTTAAATATTAATGAGATAAGATATATGTGCCTGCCTCATGTTGCATAATTATAGAAATATAACAGATTAATAATAGGGCAGATGGGACCATAGCCTCAGGCCTCCACATAATAATAGACCCAACACCATGACAGCATGATGATGACATCCACCTTCCCTCCTGCCCATGGCCAGTCACTCAGCCAGCCCTTCTTTCCCTCTCGTCTGCGGACAGACAGTACTGCCCTCACTCACACTGCTAGCCACCCAGCCAGCCCTTCTCTCCCACCCGCCCATGGCCAGCCAGTACATCTCTCCCAACCACGGCCAACCAGACCTTTCCTCCTAGCCGCCGTGGGCAAGCCAGCCACTGCTCACAGCTCTGCACTGTGGGAACCTGCAGCTGATGAAAGACAGATGCCGGAGAGGAATCTAATACCCTTGTAAAAGTAAGGTATCAGTGGAAATGAAGGCGAAAGCTGTCCCAGACTCAGAGCTATAAAACTGTCATATTCAAGGGATCAGGTCAGAACACCCATGGGTCTCAAACAAGTACTATGACATAAGCAAGAGCCAAAGAGAAACGGACCAAGGACAACTCCTGGCATGACAGCAGAGCCTCACACTATCATTCTACAGTTATATGACTCTTCAATACTCAAAAGAAAGCTGTATAACTAACTACAGTACAACCCTTTGGAAAAGTTGTGAAGTGTTATCCTACTCAGAAGAAGCACCTACTTTATAAGGAGGAACTTTTCATCGTAAGAAGTGGAAGGCAAACTTTAACATCAATTGAGCCTAAAAATACCTCGAAGAGCGCATGTAACCACAAGTACTTTTATCTGACATTTGATTATGCAGAGGTGAGAGTGACCATCTCAGCGGTATCTGCAGCACTATTGTTTTGGAGTGCAAGTTTTTCTATTATTAATCCACCCAGCTGACAACACGATCAGCCTCATATTATAAGTGTTGAAAATGTGTTTCTGTGTTCCTTGCAAAATGGTGCAATACTGTATTGCTATTGCTGGCACCTAGCATCAGGCTACACTTCTCTCCCTCCCTGGGGCTGACCCAAGTCCTGGGAGCAGTGACACTTGCGGGTCCAGGGGAGACTGTCCAGGTTCAGTACTTGTCTGTGTGTGTAACACTTGCTATTACATGGAAGGGACATTGAGATAATAAAAACTGTTGCATATAAATTGTGCTCAGACTCTGAGGGAGGAAGATGCACTTTGAGTGCTGTGCTAGAAATCCGTGTTGCTGTTATAGTAATAAACATTACAAACACACACTCTCTCTTGTTTCAGAGACAGCAGTCAGACCAACGAGATTTGCGGGTCTTTTTAAAAGGGGAGGAGCCAAATGCTGAAAGGAGTGGGGCATAATCGCGAGCCACAGCAGGCAGCTCCGTTTAACTGCTCCCTACCTCTGGAACTCTCTCCCTCTCCCCATCAGACTCTCCACCTCTCTAAATCTCTTCAAACTGGCTCTCAAGACCCACTACTTCATCAAAGCCTTCCAGCTTCAACCCGTTGCTACATGCTATGTCCTCCCTGTCTACCACATCTGTGTCGTGCCTGTTTGTCTGTCCCTCCCCATTAGAATGTAAGCTCTCACGGGCAGTGTCCTCTACCCTCTTGTGGTTCTCCTTACTTATACATTCATCTACTCCTTACTCCCCACTAAGACACCTATCACTTGGTTGTTTATGACCTGTACCTTATTTGAGTGTTATAATGGCTAACTCAGCAATGCATATAAACCTTGTCCTTGTCCTGAATTGTATTGTACTGTAAGTTACTGGTTCCTTGTTCACTTATTTATGTACTTTGTAAGGTGCTGTGGAACCCCTGCGGTACCATATAAATAAACGATATTAATAAGGATAATCATATTAGGTGTTAGTAAGCAAGACGTACTAAAACGCTTTGTATGCTGGACATATGCTTGGCCAAAATACACCTTATTTTTAGATAGACCCATCTTTGGATATGTAGGGATCAAAATACATTTGTTTTTCATGTGTCTTTTTTCAGTATATGTTCTAAGCGCAACTGTGTTCAACTATAAATGATGCACATTACACTGTTTCGGACAAAGAGCCTGATTCAGACTCACTCGCTTCTGGTGGCAGCTCGCAGGTCTAATGGGCGTTTTCTTTTTTTGCCTCCAGCCCACTCGCAAAGCTATGGTGACCACCCACAGCTTGTGCGAGCGGCCTGGAGTCCATGGCCGGATTATAGGCGGGGCGAACGGGGCGGTCGTCCAGGGGCCCCCACACATTTGGGGCCCCCACACATTGCCCCTACCTGGCCCACTGTGCTACCTCCCTTGCCCACCCGTCGTCCGCAAGCATAGCTGACTTGCACACTGCAACCCTTTCCCTACTCACCTTCAAGTCCAGGGTCCACACCGGCTTTCCCTCAGGTGGCGGAGATGTGCTCCACGGCGCTCTGCTCTCTTGCCTGGCTCCCTGCTCTACCAGCCCAGGCTGCTGCTCCTCTGTGAAAGCCAGGCCAGTGACAGCACCTCCGGCAGAATGAAGATGGCAGCCGATGACGTGATGCGCACAACTCGCGGCCACCGGGTTCCTGACAGGTAATGCACCAGGTCCTGGCCCCTCCTTGTATGTGTGTGTGTACGTGCGTTTTGCCCATCCACTGCCCATTGCGGCTGTGATGGAGGGCTCCAGCCGGCAACCTTGCATTGCAAGATTGTACCTGGCTGCCCAGAGACCACCTTCCTGCTGGCTCTATTGCCCCCAATGTTCCTTACCGCCATGTGTCATACTGTCATGCAGGGGCATAGGAGAGGCAACAGGCAGTTAGTGTCTATTTGGTTGGGGCCCCAACAACTTAGTTGCCCCGGGGCCCCCACAAGTCTTAATCCGGCCCTGCTGGAGTCAGTCACGATTATCGTGACCATCAGGCTTGCAACGAGATCCTGTGGTAGGGTTACGGCGCCTGCAAGCCCAAGTGGACTAGTGATGTCAGTAGGGCCGCCCACAAACGCCAGGTGTTCCTAAGGGAATGCCTGCATTTGTACAGCCACCCCCCCTCCCCGCCTACAAAACGGGGCAAGCTGTCACTCACCATTGACAGCCGCCCCGTCTTGTAGTGAGACCCATGGCGATAGAGCTGCAGTCGCTTGACGGGTCTCACGCATGCGCATGCCGGAGGCGGCGCATGTGCAGTGGGGGACCATCGACCCGCTTGCAAGCGGATCTGAATCAGGCCCAAAGTGTTTGGTCTGTTTATACAATAACACAATAACTAGATGATTAGGTTATAAATAGATACATGGTTAATTTGCCTTTGCAGGCACTTACCCCCAGAGCTTTTGGCTTGGATTTCAGGAATGTTCTGTAAAAAAGGGATGATGAATCTATACATTGTGGCGTGAGTGCAGCCAACCTCGGAATGTTCCACACCACGGTTTCAGCAGGGACACCATATAAAGGCATGATATTCTGGTGAGTGGTTGGTACTGGCGTTTTCATATTGGGAACAGCTGAGGAGGCGGTAACTGGTATGGTCTCATAGATATTAGGAGGGATTTTGCCTTCAACATTCATGATAGACACTAAGACAGAAAGCAAACAGTAAGTACAATTTTGCTAAATAAATAACCAAACAAGCACAATACAGCCAAACTTGTGTTTATGGATATGAGGGATTTAAATATTTTGTAGCACCTTCTAAATTCTAATTCTGGAAACAAAAACAAGCATAGAAAGTATTACGATTAGAAACTGGGGATAGATACTGTATATTTTAATAATAAAGCAAGATTAAACTGTCCATATAAAGTTCTAAGGGCCAAATGCGAGTATGCAAATTTGTAAAAAATGCGAGTTTAGTGCTAAACTTGCATTTTTTACTCACTTGCAAATGTAATAGGGTGCGACTATAGTAAAACTCACATTTATCTGGCTTTACTATAACTCACAAAAAGAAATCTTCCATCTAGATGTCTTTCCATTTTCTAGCTAGAACTCGGGCAATGCAATAGAGTGCGAGTGCTTCACTCGCACATATTACTGCCTGAGAAATCGCAAAAACAATAGACCAGCTTAAGGATAGTGAGTTTATCCTGAGCAGGTCAGAGTAACATAAAAACATGCACATATCCATGAGATATATGCATTTTTCAGTGTGTACATATAAAAAAAAGCATTTAAAAAAAATTACGTGTCCCTCCCTTTCCCCACAAGTATAACCAGCCACGAGTTCTATAGAGCCTGTGCTGGTTTTTAAAATACAGGGGACAATAATGCATAGGGGTTCCCTTTATTTTAAGAACCAGCACAAGGCTTTGCTGAGCCAATCCTGGTTGTGGAAATACAGGGGACAAAATGAGTAGGGGTTCCCCTGTATTTTCCATAACCAGCAACTTTCTAGCGGGGGTATAATGCCACAGCCAGGGGAACCTTTCACCGGGTCCCCCGGCCAAAGCATTAAACCTGATCGCTAGCCAGTCCGGGCCAGGTATCCCTAGGCAGATGGGAACCCACCAAATAAAGGGGTCCCCCTCTCCACGGCACCCCAGGCCTGGGCTGATAGCCCGTGGCTGTCTCCGACACCCCTGGACGGTGGCTGTCGGGTTGATAGTGTAAATGTGGTGTAAAAAATAAAAGCAAAAATATTGTCTTTTGCTGTAGAACTACAGGTCCCAGGAAGCCTCCCCTGCATGCTGTGACTTAGAGAACCACAAATACGATCATGTAGTGCATTATGGGCCCACTGGTACCTGTAGTTTTTCTGAAAAATAAATAGTAAAACAATGACAAGACACACACCGTGACAGTACAATTTTATTTAAACATACATGCACACTCACATATACACTCACAAACACTCATACTCACCTAGTATCCCTGTAGCCAAACACATCCCCTTGTCCATGTAGAAATCCATGGATACCGGTAAAAAAAAACAATACTCACCTCTTCCTCTGCGTAGTTCATGTCCTCTTCGGTCCATGTACAGTAAGCACCAAGGGGGTTAAAAAAAATACAAAGTCCTGATCCAGTGCAGACAGGAGAGAGGGTATGTGTTATTTTTCCTCTGCGTGAATGAATTGGACCCACATGTGCCCAGTCATTGCAGGAGCCGCCAGTCAATTAGTGGGAACCTCTCCGTAGGAGCTGCCCACTGATTGGCTTTGCGCAGTCAGCCTGTCTCCCCCTTAGAATTCAATGGTGTGAAATCTCCATTGAAGTCTATGGTGGGAACCTCTACAATGTAGCCAATGATGTAACCGCAAGGTTCACCTCAATTAATTTTGTGGTTACATCATTGGCTACAATAAAAATAAAAACAAAGAGACAAAGAGTAGAGGTATGTTTTACCAAGAATCCCTTTAGATTAAAAAGAAGTACATTAAACAAATATGCAAGTGCTTTCATCTTAGTATCATGGATCACAGCAGTCTCATCACTCTAGCTCAAACACCCATGTCAGATGCCCTTCTCTGATACAAGCCTCATTTAGGAGACATTCACTACAGTACATCACATGCCGTTACTTAGCAATGGACCCTACCCTACCCTACACACATATATACATACACAGTCACAAACATATATAAACTTACATAGATATGTCATACATACCTTACATGCACACATATATAGACACACATACATGTCACATATCCATTACAAACAAACTTACCTTGCAGCAGATGTGATTGGTACAGGACCTAGCAGGCTGGCACCATGTAATTAGGCCCCTCACGGAAAAATGCAGTGGTTCGTGGGTCAATCGGGAGGGGGCGGGGATAAATGATTTGATTCGAAATAAATAGCATCATATTTTCAACACCTCTTCCATTTTGACCTGCAAATCGTGGCAATTTGCTGCGAGGGGGTGGGGCTCAAGGACATGGTGCCTGCACTCCAGTCTGTCATGGGGGTTTTCTGGGTACTCAGAAACCCCCCTGCATGCGCTACTGTCAGGGGTAGTGCTTATGCTTTGATCACAATATATAGGTGTCTCAATGCAATAATCAATACTCAGCTATGAAATTATTCAAAATAAACAATAAAATAATTATTAAACAATCAATTACAAAAGCAGTTACAAAAAACTCTTTTTTGGTATTGTTTATTTGATTTCACATGCCATAATTTTAACAATTTTCTGCCCCTCAGATTTCAAATAGTAAAAACAAAGGAATATTTTATATTGAAACATTTACCTACTATAACAAAGATAATAAACCATTAACAAAAGTATAAAAACTGAAGAATTGCAAATTATTCAAAGCCCCATTTTATAACCTTTTTCAAGGTAATCGGTATGATTTACCGCCGGACCCACGTCCGGCAGTTGGAATCCCGACAGCGGCATCCTGGCAGAGGAGGAAATCCTGATCGTCAAAGGTAAGTATATACTAACCTATTTCTAACCCCTAACCCTCCCTTAGGGGTGCCTAACCCTAACCTTCCCCCCCAGTGCCTAACCCTAATCCCCCCTCTAAGTGCCTAAACCTAACCGCCCCTTCCCCGCCGCCTAAACCTAAGTCCCCCGGGGGGGTGCCTAACCCTAAGTCCTCCCTGGGGGTGCCTAACACTAACCCCCCCTTCCCCTAGCCTAACCCTAACCTCCCGGGCGGTGCCTAACCCTAAATCCCCCCTGGGGCTGCCTAACGCTAACCCCCCTTCCCCTAGCCTAAACCTAACCTCCCGGGGGGGTGCCTAACCCTAAGTCCCCCCCGGGAACCCTAAACCTAACCTCCCCCCCACGGCCATCCACGCTCGGCACCCGGCGTCCCTTCAAACGGGATGCTGGGCATCAGGGTCCTGGCGTATCTCTAATGACAGGCGTCGTCATATTGATGCCTGTCTTTAGACCCTTGCCGGGATATGACAGTCGGAAAGTCAGGTGTCGGGATTAGGTCAGCCGGCTTCCCGACTGCATACCTATTCAAGCTCATAAATTGTAGCATTCTAAAGGCACATGTCAGGACATGATTCCCTGGTGCATAATCTGCAGAATCTACTATATCATCCCCTTTTTGTGATAACTTCTAATTCTTTCATTTGTGTTGCTATGTCCTATTGGTGTAAAACAATAGCCATGAGCAGAAATTGAAATGGTCCAGACAACTTATCCTTAAGCAGGTTTGGAGGTTTATTCAGGATACCAATGATTGTCAGCAGCAGTGGTAACACAATATAAATAGAGATGAGTGGGTCCGGTTCTCAGAGACCGCACCCACCCGAACATTGCAATTCCAAGTCGGATTCAAGTCTGCCAGACTCCGATCCCAAAATGAGGTAAAATGTGATCATCCCGATGTAGGATTCTCTTGGGTTTTGGATACTATAAAGGTATCCGGTTATCGGCGCCATTTCACTCCACCTGTGGAGAGTAAGCAGACGTGCTCTGTATATCCAGTGGTGCTGTGTCTGTCCAGTGGTGCTGTGTATGTCCAGGGGTGCTGTGTCTTTACAGGGGTGCTGTGTCTGTACATGGCAGGGTCTGCTGTGTCCATCAAGGGTTGCCATGTCCATTCAGGGGCAGTGTCTGCTGTGTCCACCCAGGGGCTGCTGTGTCTATCCGGGGCAGTGGGCTGCTGTGTCCATCCAGGGGCTTCTGTGTCCATACAGGGAAGGGGCTGCTGTGTCCATCCAGGTGCTGCTGTGTCCATCCAGGGCAGGGGCTGCTGTGTCCATCCAGGGGCTGCTGTGTCCATTCAAGGGCAGTGACTGCTGTGTCCATCCAGGGGCTGCTGTGTCCATCCAGGGGCAGGGGCTGCTGTGTCCATCCCGAAGTGCTCTGTTCGTCCAAGGGTGCCCAGTGTAAAAAAAAATAAAAGCTAATAAAGGCTAAATAATATTTTTTTTGTACTATACCCCAGTGTACTATATTTTTTTTTTTTTACTGTGTTGCTGTCGGTCATAGCGCAGTGTAATATTCACACATGTATTGTGACACTGTAAGTTTAACCGCAGTGTAATATACACATATTGTGACACTAAGTGGAAGCACAGTGTAATATTAACACGTATTGTGACACTGTATGGGATGGTGCAGTGTCTTTATAAAAATTATTGAGACACTGTAAGTGGAAACAAAGTGTAATATTCAACACGTATATTTTTCTTAGTGTAAGTGGTAGCGCAGTGTATTCATAAAAAATATTTTGACACAATGTGGAAATGCAGTGTAATATTCAACATGTATTGAGAGTCACTGTAAGTGGTAGCACAGTATATTCATAAATAATATTGTGAAACTGTAAGTGGAAATGCAGTGTAATATTCAACACATGTTGTGAGTCACTGTAAGTGGTAGTGCAGTGTATTTATAAAAAATATTTTGACACTGTAAAACGAAACTTCCCCCAAAAAAAGACCCACTGGTGATACAGATGAATCTGGTCGGGTGTAAAAGAATTGCCTAAAAATGAGACATCTTCCGTGATTCCATCTGATATGCTCACCATTCAAAGAATGGTTGTGGACTGTTTTAATGTTAACGTTCAAATATGTCTGGCAGTCTGTCGACTACTGGAAGGAGATAAAAGGCAATATGTAGGCCCTTGCACAAACTGGCTTTGCT
Source organism: Taudactylus pleione (assembly GCA_031769625.1). Classification (NCBI taxonomy): domain Eukaryota; kingdom Metazoa; phylum Chordata; class Amphibia; order Anura; family Myobatrachidae; genus Taudactylus; species Taudactylus pleione. The sequence continues at coordinate 5,299,318 of JAUIMM010000135.1, forward strand.
TTACTTGAGCTGCTCACCCTCCAGTGTGTACTCAGAAATAATTTTCAGCACAGCCGAGAACCTTGTCAGCGATCAGCGTAGGAGGCTACTTCCTCGAAGGAAATACAGATCTAAAATTAAAACCAAAACACTGGGATCGGCGCACATCCCTAAATGTAATACAGAGTAAGCTGTTATGTAACCAGAGGCAGCAGCAGGCATGATATATGCAGTACTGTAATGTATTGTAATTATAAGTAGTTTCTGTCATTATCCCTGCAATGTACAACACTATGTAATGTGTGTTTTCAAATTAATTGACACAAATATAAGGATTTAAAAAAATGTCTGTTTCTAATGCATTGTGATGCTCCACGTATATACCGTAGCAACCCATTGTTAATAAAGGTACCCATATAGCAGGGTTCCCATTCATATAGCGCCCCCATATAGTAGATGTGGGACAGGTATATGGGGGTGCTCTATGCATGGGACATATTTTCTTAAGAATTCAGGTGGATGTTAGAGGTGTATTTTTTATGTTTTTTTTAAAGTGAACTTAAATTACACCAATATATACTTATAACCATTTCTATGTACCCCCAATTTATATAGGACATTGATTTAGCAAAATAACATTTGATTTCTATCATTATTTGGTTGTTTTAGAAATATGCATAAAACAGCAATTTGACACCAAATACTTTTATTAGAGCAACTAATTCACTTCTATATTGTTGTCCTATATCACTATCACCCCTCTATCAGGAGTACAGATATGTTCCCCCATTTTCACCTACTCTTACTGTATCACATGTAAAAGCAGGAAAAAACTTGGTGCAAATGTCGTCACGACTTTTGGGATTGATTTGTGCAAAAAATGGGTGCATGGATAATGTATGGTTTTATAATGATGACTATGAGGATATGCAATAAACTATCATAAGAAAGTGTTAATCTTTTTTAATTAAAGATAGTTGTGTTTTTTTTAGGTCTGCATAAGTAATTAAATGCATTTCCCCAATAGTATTATACTGAATTTACAGTTTCTGAAAATTAACTACATTTCCATTATTGCATATACTGTATGTGAAATAAGGGGTTTCAAAAATCCTGAACCCTTCAAAGTAATATGGACTAAATAAAGGTATTTTACAATAAAGTTACCACGATATGTCTTTATTTCTATTATGTAAGAGTGTAATGAGCGATGATATTTGTGAAAATGTTATTACTGAAGGACGCATCATTACAGCAGGCTGTTTTATGTAAATCCACATCCCTAAAGAATCCCTAAAGAATAAGTGACACAAAGAAACACATCGGGTGGCTACAGGTAAAGGAACAGCAAAGCTTGCACACACATTAAACAGGGCTCGCACCGTCTTCATGGGTGAGGAACACTTGCCGATAACATTGGATGTTGATGAAGTTCAGTTATGTGCACACAAAGTAAATGTGTTTAAGCAGTATTTTGTTCTTGTAATTAATATTAAAAAGTTACTGTACTATGAAATGAATTGCCATTTTTTGTCGAGTGCATTTATGGACATAATGTGAACTATTTACTTTTTAAAATTTTGCCTCTTTAAAAATATGGTCTATTGAGAGAGAGAGACTAATACTGCCCATCCACTAGGCGATTAAACCTAGCGATGGAGCGATAAAGACGGTAGTTATCGCTCCATCCCTTGGCAGTAAAATGTTAAAAACAACCAGCGATGCGCGCGCCCACTGGTCATTTTTAACATCAATCATCGCCCGAACATGACGGTCATCCTGACGACCGCCGTCAGGTTGCCATGTTCGGGGATGATTGATCTGCACACTGAACGTCTGAACGTTTAGTGTAAGCACTTCACCCGCGGGAGACGACGGCGTCATAATCGTGCTATCGTCCCCGCATCGCGTAGTGGATGGGCAGCATTAGGGGTAAATTTACTATAGTGAGAGTTTTTAGAAGTGAGTTTAAAAAGTGATGTTGCCCATAGCAACCAATAAGATTCTACTTAACATTTAACTAGCACCTTCTAGAAGATAATAACTAGAATCTAATTGGTTGCTATCGGCAACATCATTTTAAAACTTACTTTTAGTAACTCTCACTTTAGCAAATTTAACCCTTACAGTCACATGTGACCTGAAACCAAGGGAGTGAATGGTTGGGCAACAGCCCAACATATCCCTGCAATAACTACATCACCAAGAAGTTATATATTGTCTCTTTATATTTAAAATAAAGTTCCCGGTTAGGGGTCTGTTTGTTCATTTGAGCTAATCTCTTGAACCACTGGGCAGATTTTGATGGGGTCTCCCTATTCTATACAGCATTGGTCGAGGAAGGTTTAGGTATATGAAAAATTCATCTGTGACAAAAGGGAGCTGTGACAATTTTAGTGAAGCAGTCACAGAAAAAAATCTTGCTCCTAGCAGAGGAGCTGGCCATGGTGCTAAAACAGCCAGAAAGCATCTGAAACTGAAACTGTTGTGCTGTGTGAGTGACTGACTGCTGCTGCAGCAGCGAGGGTGCACTCTGATTGGCTCTCTAAGGCAGTGAGAGCCAATTGGCGCTAGCCATGTGCCCTGTTGCTTAGCAGCAGCCTAGAAAAGGGAGGGAGTCAGGAACTGAGCAGTTCGCATCTGAAACAGACAAAGAATGAGAGGCAGCCTTCAACAAACCCCTAAATATGCCCTGATGCAGACACAGTAGCCACGATGGAGCCAGGGGAGGCAATGCTAGCATAAATTTAATAACAACAAACAACCATTAGAACACCATCGAATGATATCCAATCTATGGTGGCAAACATCAGACTGCCACCATCAAATGGTAAAATTACTACCATCAGAACAAAAACATTGATGGTTAGTAACCACAGATTCCAATGTCAATTACTACTCTGAACCTGAAGACGGACTCCGACCACCACACCTTTACCGTGAAGGGCTCCTGCTCCAGCATGATGTTCCCACTCAGCCACACACCCTCAGTGAACAGGAGGCACCTCCCATGGAAGTCAGTGCTGTTCTCGGACAGGGGCACCATGACGATGAAGCTCAACAGGAAGCCCAGGAAATACAGGGTACACTGTGCAAAGAGGACATTGCTCATTTCCATGTTCAGCAGCTGGGGAGGTTGTGGAAATATGTACAGGTGCCCCAGCTCTGGGGACATGCTGCTAATAATTCTTACGGTACAGTAGCTGCAATACAAATCTGTCATCCATGATCCTCCTGCCCTTCCCAGCTATTCCGAGCAGGAGTGGGGGTTGTTGTGACACTGGTGAGATGCTGGAGGCAGGAGTGAGATGCAGGGATTTGTGGTGAGATGCAGAGGCCTGTGTTGTGATACAGGGGGCTGTGGTAAGAAGCAGGAGTGAGAATCAGGGGCCTGTGGTGAGATGCAAGGGGCTATGGTGAAATATAGGATGCTGTGATGAAATGCATGGGGCACTAATGAAAAGCAGGAAGCAGTAGGCTGTTGTGAGATGCATTCAGAGTCTGCACTAGGCATAGGCATAAACAAATGCCTAGGGGCGACTGGAATGCCTCCAGTGGCGTCCCTCCCCTCCCTCCCAGCGGTGAAACCCATATATATATATGATTGTATGTATAGATAGATATATATGTAGATATAGCTATATAGATATGTATATATATATTAGGGGTGTGCACCGGCCACTTTTCGTGTTTTGTGTTTTGGTTTTGGATCTGGATCTTTCTTCGTGTTTTGGATCTGGATTGGTTTTGCCAAAACCACCCTTCCATGTTTTGGGTTCTGGGTTTTGTGTTTTGGATCTGTATTTTTTTGGAAAAAAGCATAAAAGCAGCTAAAATCACAAAATTTGTGGGTTTTTCTGTTCCTATGCTATTATTAAACTCAATAACATTAATTTCAACTAATTTCCAGTCTATTCTGAACACCTCACACCTCACAATATTGTTTTTAGGCCAAAAGGTTGCACCAAGGTAGCTGGATACATAGGCAAATGCAGGGGGGGTTTCCATCTATTTGGAAACCCCCTCCCCAGCACATACCATGACCACAGCAGAAATAGTAATATAATAGAATTTTACTAGTGCTACATGTTCTTCTCAGTATCACAAATTAGTACCACATGTGGATCTTTTAACATGTATCAGCCAGTAACTGGCTGCACCAACTGGCTGCACCAACTAGGAGATCTGGAAAACATGCACTGTTAGGGATGCACTGCTATAGAGCCCAATATGTAAATATATGTCCAGGGAAGTGCTAGGTTCTTCTGCTGCTCCTCCAGGCTCCCGGACTTGCTCCAATGCTCTGGAATGGTGCTCACATCTAAAATAAAAACATTCAGCTCAGGCAGGATGGCTTACTGCCACATCAAGTGACTTACTGTGATCACTGGTAATGTATATGCTGGAATTATGACACACAATACACATTATATGACGCATATTAAAGCTAGATAAGTACTAATTCTGCCCTCTTCATGGACTGGCAACACTCGCTCTAAAATCAAGCATTTGGAAACCCCCCTCTAGAAATCCTGTGTTTGCCACTGAGATGACTATGCTAAGCAGCACCAGTGGGCAGCACAAACATGAGGCCCATCTAGGAGTGACACTGCAGTGGCAGAAAGGATGGCAGTGTGAAAAACTAGGCCCCAAACAATACATAATGCAAAGAAAAAAAATAGATGCAAGATGGAATTGCCCTTAGGCCCTCCAACCACCCAGATGTTGTATAAATAGGAAAGCACTTTAACAAACCAATCATTTTAGCACCAGGGTCGACACTAGGGTCTGCCACAGACAGTGGCTAAAATGTTTGGTTCATTTGGGCCCCCACAAAACAAGCTGGCAATGAATCTGTCCCTGCACAAACTTGCTCTACAGAGGCAAGATGTCGTCCTCATCCTCCTCATCCACCGATTCCTCACCCTCTTCAGTGTTGTGTACATCCTCATCCTCACAGAGTATTAATTCGTCCCAACTGGAATCCACCACAACAGGCCCCTCTGTACTTTCAGGAGGCTGGTCTCCCTGGAAGAATTGATAATTCATTTTGATGAACATCATCTTCTCCACATTTTGTGGAAGCAACCTCCTACGCCTTTCGCTGACAAGGTTCCTGGCTGCACTAAACACTCTTTCGGAGAGCACACTGGAGGGGGGGGCAACTTAGGTAAATTAGTGCCAGTTTGTACAGGGGCCTCCAAATTGCCTCTTTTTCCTGCCAGTACAGGTACGGACTGTCTGACATGCCAACTTGGATGCTGTCACTGATGTAATCCTCCACCATTCTGTCAATGGTAACAGAATCATATGCGGTGACAGTAGACATGTCAGAAATTGTTGGCAGATTCTTCAGTCTGGACCAGATGTCCAAACTTGGTCCTGCCTGCCCTGCATCACCGCCAGTGGGTTGCTTAGGATACCTAAGTTGTTTACTGGCAGCCCCAGTTGCGGGAGAAAATGAACAAGTAGCTGTTGATGTGTCACGTTCCGCTTCATCTGACAGAATTTTCACCAGCAGGTCTTTGCACCTCTGCAGGCTTGTGTCCACCGGAAAGAGAGACACCACATAGGCTTTAAACCTAGGATCGAGCACGGTGGCCAAAATGTAGTGGTCAGATTTCAACAGATTGACCAACCTCGAATCCTGGCAAAGTGAATGAAGGACTTTATCCACAAGTCCCACACGCCGAGCGGAATCGCTCCGTCTTAGCTCCTCCTTCACTTTCTCCAGCTGCTTCTGCAAAAGCTTGATGAGGGGAATGACCTGACTCAAGCTGGCAGTGTCTGAACTGACTTCACGTGTGGCAAGTTCAAAGGGCTGGAGAACCTTGCACAACACGGAAATCATTCTCCATTGCGCTTGAGTTAGGTGCATACCCCCTCCTTTGCCTATGTCATAGGTGGATGTATAGGCTTGAATGGACTTTTGCTGCTCCTCCATCCTCTGAAGCATATAGAGGGTTGAGTTCCCCCACATCACAACCTCTTGCTTCAGGTGATGACGGGGAAGGTTCAAGAGAGTTTGCTGGTGCTCCAGTCTTCAGCATGTAGTCGCTGAATGGCCACAGTGGACGGAAATTTTTCGGGCCACCCAAAGCATCTCCTGCTTGCCCCTGTCATTTTTCAGAAAATTCTGCACTACCAAATTTTTTCTGTGAGCAAAACATGGGACGTGCTGGAATTTGCCTAGATGTAATGCCCGCACAATACTGGTGGCGTTGTCAGAAATCACAAATCTCCTGGATAGTATAAGTGGGGTAAGCCATTGGGCGATGATTTCCCTCAGTTTTTCTAAGAGGTTGTCGGCAGTGTGCCTTTTACTGAAACTGGTGATACACAGCGTAGCCTGCCTTGGATTGAGCTGGCATTTCTGAGATGCTGCTACAGGTGACACTGCTGTTGTTGCTGAATAACCCATCTACCCAGTGGGTTGTCACAGTCATATAGTCCTTAGTCTGCCCTGTTCCACTTGTCCACATGTCCATGGTTAAGTGGACATTGGGTACAACCGCATTTTTTAGGACACTGAGGACACTTTATTTGACGTCTCTGTACATTATTGGTGTCACCTGCCTAGTGAAGTAGAATCTAGATGGGATTTGGTACTGGGGACACACTACCTCCATCAATTGTTTAAATCCCACTTCACTAATGGCGGATACCGGATGCATGTCTAACACCAATATAGCTGTCAAGGCCTCAGTTATCCGCTTTGCTTCCGGATGACTGCTGTCGTACTTCATCCTCCTCGCTAAGGACTGTTGGAGGGTCAATTGCTTAGTAAAAGAAGTAGTGGTGCTCCTACTTCCTCTCTGGGATGATGAACGACTCCCAGCAGCAACAGCAGCAGTGGCAGCAGTTGGTGTAGCAATGCAGGATCCTCCCGAGGAATCCCGGATAGGAGAGTCAGTCATCCCAGTGACATGGCCTGCAGGACTACTTCCGATCCTGACTGAGGAGGAAATTGATGAGGAGGGAGTTGACAGTGTGGTTTGCAGGCACTTGGATACAACAGGAAAAAGGGATTTAGTTGTCCCTGGACTGCTTATGGTCTTAGCCAAAGTTTCTGAACTTGACAATAACTTTTTATGAACACGCTGCAGGTGACGTATATGGGAGGATGTTCCTAGGTGGTTAAGGTCCCCTACTTATTCCACCTTTACATATGGTACATATGGCAAGGCAGTTGTTGTCCGGATTTGTATAGAAATATTGCCAGACCAAAGAGGTAGAATGTTTGGTCTTGTTCCCAGGCATGACCGTGATGGGCTTTTTCATCCCACAGACAACTGTCTCCCCCGATGCCTGATTTAAACAAACCACCTCACCATCAGAATCCTCCTCGTCAACTTCCTCCTCAGCGCCAGTTAGACCAATATCCTCATCCTGTTGTACTTCAACAGTGACATCTTCAATTTGAATATCAGCAAGTGGACTGTGGGTGCTCCTTCAGGCACTTGCAGATGGCGTGCAAATGGTGGAAGGAGCCAACTCTTCCCATCCAGTGTTGGGAAGGGCAGGCATCGCAACCGTCGCCACACTTGGACTCTCCATGGGGATTTGTGATATCTTCTTAGAATTAGAAAGCCCAGTTCTTTGCCGTGCTTTTTGCCAGCTTAGCTCGTTTGATTTTTTAAGTGGGAGGAGGGCTTCCATCATCATGTGAAGCTGAACCACTAGTCATGAACATAGGGGAGGACCTTAGCCATTCCTTGCCACTCTGTGTCGTAAATGGCATATTGGCAAGTTTACGTTTTTCCTCAGAAGATTTAAATTTATTTTTTAAGGTCAGTTTCCTGAACTTTGCCATATGGGATTATATATGCCCTCTACTATGACATTGGGCATCGGCCTTGGCAGACAACGTTGATGGCATTTCATCATCTATGTCATGACTAGTGGCAGCAGCTTCAGCACTAGGAGGAAGTGGTTCTTGATCTTTCCCTATTTTATTTTTATCGAACAAATTTTTGTCCTCCATTTATGTGATATTGATGCACGTGCGGCTAAGACGCATACAAACACAGAAAAATAATTTTTTTTAACCCCCAACACTTTGGGGGTTACACCACCCTTCAACAGAGAGCCAGACGGCCCTTTACTTATGATACAGGCGCACGCTTGGCGCTGCTACTTTGATGCACATGCGGCTACTGCGCACACAATTCACAAACACAGAAAAGAAGAATTTTTTATTTTGTTTGGATTGCACTTTGGGGGTTACACCGCCCTTTAACAGACAAGCCAGCCGGCCCTTTACTTATGGCACAGGCGCATGCTTGGCGCTACTTTGTTGATGTATGTGCGGCTACTGCGCACACAATTCACAAACACAGAAAAGAAGAATCTTTTATTTTTTTTTGGAGTGCACTTTGGGGGTTACAGCACTTTTTATCAGATGAGCCAGCCAGCCCTTGATTTATGACACAGGGGTACGCTTGGTGCTACTTTGTTGATGCACGTGCAGCTACTGTGCACGCAATTCACAAACGCAGAAAAAAATAATTGTTTTTTTGCACTTGGCGGAGCACCCCTGATGGACAGATCTCCCCCTGGACAACACTACAACACCCCTTTAGGACTACAGCCTTTATGGGACACTGCACAACACAGCCCAACCAGCCCCTATAGACTTTGGAGTGGAGACAGCCCCTATGGACAACTGACTGCACAACACAGCCCAGCCAGCCCCTATGACTGCAGCACAACACAGTCCAGCCGGCCCCTATGGGCAACAGCAGCACAACAAAGCCCAGCCAGCCCCTATGGACTGAGTGGACACAGCCCCTATGGACAACAGCAGCACAACACAGCCCAGCCAGCCCTAGCTCCCACCCTCCCTCTACACTGTCCACAGCTGTGGTGAAAAATGGCGCCGACATGGGAATCCAAAACCCATGAGATCCGACAGCGGGATGATGACTTTTGCCTCGATTTCAGATTCAAGTCAGGCGGGAAAACACGAGCCGGCTCGGATCGGTGGGGGCTCGGGGAGGTTCGGATTTCAGAAATCTTATCCCGCTATTCACTAATATAGATATATATAGATATATACAGTGCATACACACATATATATATATATATATATATAGATATATATACTGTATCAATAACAACACATATATATATGTATATATATATATATATATATGTATATATATATATTTATATAATGCGTATATAAGATTGGTGGTGGGATTATCTGCTAGGGGGCACCAGTTAAAATTTTGCCTAGGGCACCAAATTGGCTAGGTCCGGCACTGGATTCAGTGGCAGGAGTAAGAAGCAGGAGGTTTCTGTGAGATGCAGGGTTCTGTGGTGAGTTGCAGGGGACTGTGGTGACATGGTGTAGGTTGTTATGAGATGCAGGGGGCTGTGGTGACATGGCGTAGGTTGTTATGAGATGTAGGGGGCTGTGGTTACATGGCGTAGGTTGTTATGAGATGTTGGGAGCTGTGGTGACATGGCGTAGGTTGTTATGAGATGTAGGGGACTGTGGTGACATGGCGTAGGTTGTTATGAGATGTAGGGGGCTGTGGTGACATGGTGTAGGTTGTTATGAGATGTAGGGGGCTGTGGTGACATGGCGTAGGCTGTTATGAGATGCAGGGGGCTGTGGTGACATGGTGTAGGTTGTAATGAGATGCAGGGGGCTGTGGTGACATGGCGTAGGTTGTTATGAGATGTAGGGGGCTGTGGTTACATGGCGTAGGTTGTTATGAGATGTAGGGGACTCTGGTGACATGACGTAGGTAGTTATGAGATGTATGGGGCTGTGGTGACATGGCATAGGTTGTTATGAGATGCAGGGGGCTGTGGTGACATGGCGTAGGTTGTTATGAGATGTAGGGGCTGTGGTGACATGGCGTAGGTTGTTATGAGATGCAGGGGGCTGTGGTGACATGGCGTAGGGTGTTATGAGATGCAGGGGGCTGTGGCAAGATGAAATTACTCTCATGTGAATCAGGGGTGGGTGGGATGCTAGTTACTGTGTTTCATAAAAAGACATGTACAGTATATTGCTAATAAGTACTCCATGAATTAGAGCTCTCCATAACCCGCATTAACATATGGATAGCAAAAAGTACCAATATTCTAGATGTATGCTTGAAATCAAGCAAATATTCAGGGGAGATGTATCAAACCTTCTAAAGAGTGTTGATATGTATGTGCTAGTTTGTAGCATACAGTACACAGCTAGCAAATAGCATAAATGTATTATTGTAGATACACCAGCCAGATATACTGGGATCTTGGGTTTAGGTTTATTGCAGTGATCCAGTTTTGTACAACCATACTCACAGTTATGTACAGAATGCAAGCAGCAGAGATGGAGCATATCAAACAGTGGACCATCCAGTCATGTACGAAGACAGTATTGCAGGATAAATATCAGGTCCCACATGTCTGTGTAGTACTGTGGCACTCTAATACAGTGACCCCATATGGCGCTGTGCATGCACAGACTGTCTAACAATGGCCATTTTGGAAAGGTACAGATGCTTTAGGTATGAAGCATCATGGAGGTAGCACACCCCATATACCAACAAAGTGGACATGAGGAGAAGTTGCCCATAGTAACCAATCATCTTATAGCTATCATGCATCCAGTACATTCTAAAACATAATTGCTAGCAGCTGATTGGTTGCTATTTTTAACTTGTCATCACTAGAAGGCTTGATACATCTCCCCCTCAGTGTCACATTATGCCATATCCACTGTAGATCATTTTCCATATATACAGTACATAATTCCAAAAATGTTCCTGTGTTAGCTTTAATATTTGCTTGATGGATTATAAACATTACAAAAGTTATTGTACTGGATTTTCTGGTTTCTGCATATTACAGTAACTGTCATTGCAATGCACAGGAACATATGGTTAAGGAACAAATGGTTAAGTGTCCTCAAATTTAGCTTTAATAACCACTTGTCTGGTGTTGTTGCATCATTTGCAACCATGCCAGGCTGTGTATTTGATTAAATGATTGCAAACAATGTGACCAGTCAGAAAAGACCACTGGACAGCCGCAGGAAGATAATATGAGAGAGAACGTCCGGCTCCTCTATGTGATTGCACACTGTCTTGCAGCCGACTGCTGCTGTTTAGGCAGCCCAACAGCACCTCCCATTATAATTATTGCATATAGGTGGCTATTTGATATTGATACTGTACTGTATGTTACTTAAGGTCCAGTGATTAGCAGGTATAGTGTTACCAGATCAGATAGAACAATAGATCTGTGTAGTCTTTAGCAAGAGAAATTTGCAGATAGTACAGGTATGATGAGGATTATCAATGGACCTTGAGTAACTTACTTTATCAATAACAAATGATCATCTACAGTATATGCAAGTCCACAATTATCACAAACTGAGTATATAATATGAGCCGGGACTATGTAACATTAATAATATTGTAATTTTATTTACACCATAGTTTCATATGAATATGTTGAATATGTGTGACAATAACTTCCTTGTTTCAGTAAATATGACGAAGGTAAACCAAAGATTTAATATTTTAGATTCCTCATTCCATAAGACCTTCTTCCAGTTCTCAGTTGCAGAGCCGTGTCTAGACTTTTTGGTGCCCTGTGCCAGAAAGGGCATTGGCGCACCCCTCATTTTTCAAAGGGACATAATGCACCCAAAAAAGAGCCATGGCTTCATGGGGAATGTCCAGGGAAGAGATAGGAGAGGCCAGGAGATGCTGGGGATGAAATAAGAGGAAGCTACAAGCAAGAATGATAGTAAACAGAAATTTGACAGGCCCAAACAGCGCCCCCTGACCTGTGGTGCCCTGTGGGATGGCACCGGCCGCACTACCCTAGCTACGGCCCCGCTCAGTTGTCCACTGTTTGTGCCTCATTGTCTCTTTGTCATTGCTTCAGAACAGCTGTAAGTTCTGAACCTATTACCATGAAAAAGGCCTTCTTTTATAACACTGAAAGGTACATTATTTTTAAACTTTAGCAGTATACCATGTACCATTGTACCATTTCAGCTTAATCACTCGACTTGAAATTAGAGATGTGTGTCGACCCCCATGTTTTTGTTTTGGATCTTTATTAACTTTGTGTTTTGGTTTTGATTTTGGGTTTGACAAAACCGCCCTCACGGATTTTGGATCTGTCATTTTTCTGTTTTAAAATTATAAAAAATGCTAAAGTCACATAATTTGGGCCTGCTTTTGTTCCTACAGTATTATTAACCTTAATAACATTAATTTCCAGTCATTTCCAGTGAATTTACAGCATCTTACAGCTCACAATATTGTTTTCATCCAGTCTAAGCCAAAACGTTGCACCAAGCTAGCTGACTAAGCTAAGCGATAGCAGTGTTCGGCACACACACGTGGCAGTTCAACTTCCAACATGGTACATCTAGGAATGAGAATGGCACTGCAGTGGAAGATGGCAGTTTAATAAACTATATGACGCCAAAGAAAGAAACCAAGAATGTTTTCATTAATCAAGGACTAGATCATAGGCCCGAGGGAGATAAAGTTTGTATGTAGTTGAAGTCAGGGGAAAGGAATGAAGGATTGATTTGTTGTAAATATAATTTAATTTTTGGGTTCTGCAGCAAATTTATTATGGAGAAGGTGAGCAGTTTACCGAGAAAATGTTCCCATTCACATCAGTCCCTGCCACAGTGGAGCTACTTGGTGGTTGAGAATTTAAAAAAAAAAAATTAAAAGGGCATGCAGAAGATGCTGTCTGTGGCCATAAAAAATTCTGGAAATTGTCAGCATTCAGCAACCACATGTAGAAGATTTCAGTGGCTGCTGCAGTTCAACTTCCAATATGGCGAATCTAGGAAACAGAGTTGCACTGCAGTGGCAGACAGGATAGTAGTTTAATAAACTATAAAAATGTTTGTTATCTATGCAAAAAAGTCAGTCATCAATGCACCAAACAGTGCATAATACAAAAAAAAGAGGTGCAGAATCGACTTGTTCTTGGGCCTTCCCACTCACCCTTATGTTGTATATTAAACAGGACATGCTCAGTTTAACAAACCAATCACTTCAGCGTCAAGGACTGCATCTTGTGGTTGAAGTGATTGATTTGTTTGGGCACCCACAAAACAAGCTACCAATAGGCAGCTGGCAATAATCTCTACATACGAACTGGCTCTACAGAGGCAAAATGTAATTGCCATTATCATCATCACCCTCATCAGTGTGTACATCTTCTTCACACAATATTTATTCATTTATTTGCTGGAATCCACCATTACTGGTGCATCTGAACTTGTAGTTAATTTTGATGAACATCATCTTTTCTACATTTTGAGGAAGTAACCTCCTATGCCGATAGCTGACAAGGTTCCCGACTGTGCTGAAAAGTCTTCCTGAGTACACACTGGGTGGGCAGCTTAAGTAAAGTAAAGCCAGTTTGTGCAAGGCCCTACAAATTGACTTTTTTCCTGCCAGTAGTCAAAGTAGTTTGACATGCCTATTTGTATGCTATCATTAAAATAAACTTGAACCAGTCTTTAAATGGTGACCATATCAGATGGAGTCGTAGTAGAAGTGACTATGTCACTAAGTTTAGGCAATTATTTTAGACCCGACCAGATGTCAAAATATTGTGTTGACTCATCTACATGACCAGTGGGTCTTTTAAAAAATCTGAGTGTTTTTCCTGACAGCCGCAGTTGCTGGAGAAACTGAAGGAGGAGATGTTGCTGTGTAACGTGCCAATTGAGCTGACAACTTGCTCACCAACAACTCTTTGCATCTAGTGAAGAGATAACCAATCTAGGAGCATCCAGAAAGGCTGCCTTTAGGACCTAACACAAGTCACCCAAACTTGATATTTAAGACAAGCAATACAATAAAAAGGTCAAAAAGGCTTGTGCAAATCCTGTTTCAAGTATGAATTTTTCTGTTTGCTTGTTTTTATAGGACCTTCTTTAGTGGAGAAATCAATCCTCATATCCAAGACTTTTTGACATTTTTTTTAAACTCTTTACATCTGTTCAGATCTGTGCCCGTTGGAAAGAAAGACAAGACATGTGACTTAACTCTAAGATCACGCATGGGCACTTACTTGATCTACATTTACAACATACTTAGCGGAATCGCTTAATTTTTAGCTCCTCCTTTAGTTTTTCTACCTGCTTTTTCAAAATTCTAATTAGTGGGAATCACCTGACTCAAGCTGGCAGAGACTGAACTCACTTCACAGGTGACAACTCGCACAACATGGAAATTATTCTCCACTTTGCTGAAGTAAGGTAAATTCTCCCTTTGTCATTGTTCATTTGGTGTAGCTTTAGTTGGCTTTTTGCTGTTCCTCCATCATCTGAAGCATATAAAGGGTGGAATTCCAGCTTGTTACTACCTTTTGCTTCAGTTGGTGGCAGGGCAAACCGAACTGTTCTTGCAGGTGTTGCAATCTTCTACATGCAGCTGCAAAATTTTTATATGTCCTAAAGTTTTTTGGGCCACATACAGCATCTCCTGCATGGCCTTTTCATTTAAAAAAAAATTCTGCACCAACAAATTGATTGTGTGAGCAAAACATGGGATGTGTTCAAAATCACCCAGCTATAATGCTCTCACAATATTTGTGGCATTGTCAGAATTCACAAATCCCAAGGAGAGTCTAAGTGGGGTAAGCCATTTTGCAAAGACTTACCTGATTTTTTCTAACAGGCTGATACCGGTATGCCTCTTAGTGAAGCTGGTGATACAGAGTAGCCTACCTCTGAATAAGCTGACATTTGTAAGATGCTGGTGCTGCTGTAGGAAATAAACCAACCCAGTGGGTTGTCATAGTTATGTAATCTTTAGTTTTCCCTGTCCTGCTTGTCCACATCTCTTTTTAAGTGGACAGTGGGTACAATGGCATTCTGTAGGCCATTAATTAAGTTTCTTTTAACGTCCATGTACAGCTGGGGAAATTCTTTCTAGTGAAGTGGAATTTAGATGAGATTTGGCAGTGGGGACACAGGACCTTAATGAACTTTCTGAAACCCACTGCATTAATGGTGGATATTGGATGCACATCTAATACCAGCAGAGCTGTTATGATATCCATTATCCGCTGTGCAACTGGATGACAGCAGTCATACTTGCTCCCTCTAGCAAAGGATTGTTTTACAATCATTTGTTTTTTTAAACATCCCCTTCTGGGATGAAGATCCACCCCCAGCATCAGCAGCAGGCCTAGAGCTCAAGGATTATTCTGAGGAATCCTGGATAAGGGAAGACTCACTTAGCCTTTAAAGTTGGATTCAGGACTATTTCCAATCATGATTAAGGATATTGATGATGGTAGTGTTAGTAGTGAAGATTGCAGGTACTTGGATCTCTAACAGAGAGAAGGGAGCTAGCTGACTTTGGATTGCTTGTTGTTACTTTTTTAGTATAATTTTATGATTTTGAAAAAACTTTTCATGCACGCGCTGCAAATGATATAACAGGAAGAAGGTTTCAAGATGGTTTAAATCCCTAGCTCTACTTACTATGTCTTTACAAGTGCTATAGATGGCAAGACAATTGTTGTCTGAATTTGGGTAAAAAAAATTCCACACATAAGAAGTGGACTTTTTAATCTGATTCCCAGGCCTCACAATGGCATTCTTCTTATCACAGGCAAGAACTGCTTCCACTGGTGCCTCACTTACACGCAGAACATATTCATCATTAACATCCACATCATCAACATCCTCATTAGTGCCTAGATCAGCTACACAAATATGCCCTTTATCCTGCTGCACTTCTACTGTAGCATCCTCAATGTCTATGTCAGCAACTTCTTGAATGTGCTGCTCATCCTCAATTAACAGAGGGTGCAGAAATGGAGGAAGGACAGATAGTTTAAGCTTACACATAGCACTCACGGACATACAGTACTTAGATTCTCCTCAGGGATTTCTGTTGTTCTGAACACACAGTTAGTTCTACTGGCTTAGTGGTTTTTCACCACTGATTTTCTGGTTTTAATTTTTTTACACCTCTTGCATCATTATGAGAGACAGAAGAAGATGCCTCACTAACAGCAGTTGCAGAACCACCACTCATAAATAAAGGCCAAGGACTGAGCCTTTCCTTGCCACTGCATGTGATGAATGGCATGTTGGCAATTTTATGCTTTTCTGCAATTAACTTGCTATTTATTAGAAGTGTTTTTCCTTTACCACTGCAAACTATTGTTTTTTTAAATTCAGATGCCCTAATGCTTTAGTAGATGACGTTGAAGGACTAGTATTGGATTTGTCATGATGACTGGTGACAGCATCTGCAGACCTAGTATTTGGTTGCTGATTCTGCTCTTCTCTCAAGCAATCAGTGTCCATATTGATGAATGCATAGACTTTTTTTTATTAACTGCTCAGCTGACACTGCATGTAGTTACAGTATTTATGTGTAAATGGAATAAAAAATGCACTGGGGAGAGAGCACAGACGTGGCACAAACAATAGAATTTTTTTCTACTGTTTCTTAATTCATAAATCAGCTCACACTATGTGCAGCCACAGCACTTATATGTACATGAACAAATGCACTGGGGGACAGTGCACAAACTTAGTACAAACAATAGAAGAAAATATTTTTTTTATACTTTAATTCGCAGCTCAGCTGACACTGCATGGAGAGACACAGCACTTTTATATGTAGGTTTACAAAGGCACTAGGGGACAGTGCACACAGGTTGTATAAACAAGAAAAAAAATTGTTATTCATATTTTACATTTTTCTGCAAATGATAACTGCAGAGTCACACTGCTTATATCACAGTGGTGTATGTCCTGTGGAGTCATAATAATTAATAGTAATAATAATTCCTGCACTATAAAAAAAATAAACAATGATTTGCTATCTGCCTGTACTGTAAAACTAGCTCAGCCAATATTAACACTAAGGGGACTGGAGTGGGCACAACACAGCAGCAGCTACTGGAGGTGGAGTGGATGGTCACAGCACAGCAGACACTGGACACAGGGAGTGGATAAAAATAGCAGCAGCCACTGGACATAGGGAGTGGTTAGACACAGCAGCAGCCACTGGATACAGGGAGTGGCTTGACACAGCACAGAAGCAGCCACTGGAGGTGGAGAGGATGGACACAGCACAGCAGCCACTGAACAAAAGGAGTGGATGGACACAGCAGCAGCCATGGGACACAGGGAGTGGATGGACACAGCACAGCAGCAGCCACTGGAAGTGGAGAGGATAGGCACAACACAGCAGCCAATGCACACAGTGAGTGAATGAACACAGCAGCGTCCACTGGACACAGGGACTGCAGTGGACACAGCACAGCAGCAGCCGCCACTGGAAGTGGAGAGGATGAACACAGCAGCATCCACTGGACACAGGGACTGGAGTTGACCCAGCACAGCAGCAGCCGCCACTGAAGGTGGAGAGGATGGAAACAGCACAGCAGCCACTGGAGTGGATGGACACAGCACAGCAGCAGCCACTGGAAGTGGAGAGGATAGGCACAACACAGCAGCCAATGGACACAGGAAGTGGATGAACACAGCATCATCCACTGGACACAGTGACTGGAGTGGACACAGCACAGCAGTAGCCGCCACTGGAGGTGGAGAGGATGGAAACAGCACAGCAACCACTGGGCACGTTAGAAGACAGATGAGCATACAGACTGGAGTCAGTGTGAAATGATACCTGAATCACAGCGAAAAGGACTTATATAGAATGCAAAACCCGTAAGAATCCGACACCAGGATGATGATGTTTTGCCTCAATTTGGAATCCGAGCAAGGTGGGAAAACCTGAGCCGTCGCTGAGATTCACTCGGATTAAGAATGTTTGGGTGTGCTCAGTTTCCAGAAACCTGGGCCCGCACATATATACTTGTAATGCTTAATAACTGATAAAATGGAGGTGTTCTAAAACTTTTTTACCGCTTTTGTACATATGATATTGTAAATACAATATAAAAATTAGCTCTATGCGTTGTCATTTATGTAGTTACTGTATAGAATATAGCTCATATGTATGGTATTATTTACAGTTAGGAGCAAACTTACAAAAAGTAATATAATAATGGTATTATACAGTTATTCGTATATTATATATTCCCAAAAGACCTAGGTCTAAGCCCTGCAACAATGCTTACTTTCATGATTGCTCCTAACACACATAATGTAAAGGAACGAACATGAAAAAATTTATTTAAAAAAGTATTGAATACTTTACATTTTAAAAACGTATTTGATTATAGATTCATTATTTGATTCATTAAAAATATAATATAAAAATAAAGTACAATTATATTTCTAAGATGTTGAACCTGTCGAAGCTGGATAATTGGTTGAGACAGAATCTGTTTAAAAATTAAATCTGCATGACTCCATTTTGCGAATGGCAACAAGATGCCATTTTGCAACTGGCCGCCCAGTGCCATTTTTAGCGAATCTCCCACGCAATGAAAAGATGTTAAAAGTTCTCATTATATAAATACAGACAGATACTAAAACATATAATATGATCAACCCTGCAAAACACGTACCACAGTGCACTCCACAAAACACGTAGTCGCACAACGCTAACTAGCACCTTTTCTCAATGCCCCAATTCTTACACTCTGCACACTTACATAAAAAGGTTCCTTAACATTAAGGTTAATATTTAAGGTTTTATGCATTATCAGTAATGTTGTAAAATACATATTATTTGATATCTAAGGTTTAGTGCAAGATAAGCAGACCATGTTTGGTGTCATTCTAAACCACTGTGTCTTTGCAAATTTCTGGTTCCATTGGGGAAGAAATCGCAACATGTGTCTGCAAGTTATGGATCATAGAGAGTTAGGCATTGAATGTATCCTGTAATGCATCCAGTTTAGATTTGTTATGCAGTGGGAAAATGGACACAAAGAGCTGTTGGAGGCTGGACTGTGACCATACAAATGACCTATGAACTGTACTGTAACAGAAGACCCAGGAAGAAGAACCAATGGAATCATGCCAACCTGTTCTATTGTATTGCCTATCTCTGTAAGAGTTTATATGTAGGCTCTCTGAAACTAGATGCTAGTCATCTTGCTTTGCTGTTGACGGAGGTTTCATCTTTGATGTCGGGATCTGGATCCAGAGCATGTTCTTTTGTAAGGACTGTACCTTGTGACTGTATAATTTGTTTGCGCTAATTGTAATTTAGATCACAGCATGTAACTAGCTGCTTATATGTATAATAATATTTTTTTGTGCTTTGGAACCACAATCAAAGTCTGAAAGCAATTACTTCTTGTGCGACTCATAATGCTAAATAGCGACAATTTTAGAGTGTATAGATAGGTAGGAATCAATAAACCTCAGACCCTTGTGCTAGAGCTTAATAAAACCTGTTTCTATGAGAGATGTGTGCACAGATCCCTGTATTTTGCTTTTGCCAATATTACCCTCAAATGTTTTCATTATGGTTTTGCCAAAAACACCCTCAAGTGTTTTAATTTTGGATCTGGATTTCTTTAAAAATATATAAAAACAGCTAAAAATCTTTTAATTTTGGTGTGTTTTTGTTTATCCAGTATTATTAACCTCAATAGCATCAATTTCCAATCAAGTTTTGACTACCTCACAAATCATAATATTGTTTTCACCCATATTGGCCAAAGCCTGCAGTGAGCTGACTGGCTAAACTAAGAGACAGAGCAGCAGCACAAACACAGTGCAGGTTACAGCACATGTAGGAAACATAGTAGCACACAGGGGCGTATCTATAATGGGTGCAGGGTATGCGAGGCACACGGGCCCCTGGGTCCAGGGGGGCCCCGCACCACACACGATGCACCCATAATATACTTACCTCTCCGGAGTCCCATGTTGGCGCGGGGGTTTGGCGCTGTAAAAACATCTGGAAAATGGCTGTAGCAGCCATTTACCCATCATTTCTGCATGTGCAGTACAGGGAAAATGGCCGCCGCGGCTATTTTCCCGGTGACCTGCGCATTCGCTATAGACTCTGGGCACACTCTAGTGCCCAGAGTCTATAACTCCGGCGCTGGCCGCGCACATATCAGTGCACTTCCGGCTGCTGAAGAGAGAGGAGTCGGCCCGTGAGCCGGCTGCCGAACAGAGAGGAGGGGGCCCATGACGGAGACTGCACCTGGGCCCCCTCCTCTCTAGAAATGCCCCTGGTAGCACAGCAGTGGCAGACAGGATGGCAGTTTAATATAATTACAGAAATTCGCACAAATAAATAAATAAACCAGTAGGCATTGATTACTGACAGAAGAGTCAACTTAATTCATTAGAATCAGTCCAGCAGCTGTTCAAGAGGAACTTTGCATTTCCACAACAAATCAATATGTAAAAAACTATTTAAATGAACTGCGCTAGGCATATCATAATAAAATATATATATACACATACAAATGCAATGTATGAAAAATACAATATATTAAAACATATCTTAATTAGGGATGAGCGGGTTAGGATTTCTGAAATCCGAACCCCCCCGAGCCCCCCCGATCCGAGTCGGGAACCAAGTCCGGTTCGGATTTTCCCGCCTGACTCAGAACTGAAATCGAGGCAAAACGTCATCTTCCCGCCTTCCGGATCTCGCGGGTTTTAGATTCTATGAAACGTCCCCGTGTCAGCGCCATTTCTCATTCTGGCTGTGGACAGTGAAGAGGGAGGGTTGGAGTTAGGGCTGGCTGGGCTGTGTTGTGCTGTGCTGCTGTTATCCATAGGTGCTGTGTCCACTCCTCCAAAGTCCATAGGGTCTGGCTGGGCTGTGTTGTGCTGCTGTTGTCCATAGGGGCTGGCTGGATTGTGTTGTGCTGCTGTTGTCAATAGGGGCTGGCTGGGCTGTGTTGTGCAGTCAGTTGTCCATAGGGGCTGTGTCCACTCCAAAAGTCTATAGGGGTTGGCTGGGCTGTGTTGTGCAGTGTCCCATAAAGGCTGTAGTCCTAAAGGGGTGCTGTAGTGTTGTCCAGGGGGTGATCTGTCCATCAGGGGTGCTCCCACCAAGTGCAAAAAAAACATTTATTTCTGTGTTTGTGAATTGTGTAGACTGTAGATGCACGTGCATCAACAAAGGAGCAGCGCCAAGCGTGCACCTGTGTCATAAGTAAAGGGCTGGCTGGCTCATCTCTTAAAGGGTGGTGTAACCCCCAACGTGCACTTCAAAAAAAATAAAAAATCCTTCTTTTCTGTGTTGTGAATTGTGTGTGCTGTAGCTGCATGTGCATCAACAAAGGAGCAACGCCATGGGTGTGCCTGTGTCATAAGTCCATTAAAGGGTGGTGTAACCCCCAAAGTGCACTCCAACAAAAATTTAAAATCCTTCTTTTCTGTGTTGTGAATTGTGTGCGTTGTAGCTGCATGTGCATCAACAAAGGAGCAACGCCATGGGTGCGCCTGTGTCATAAATCTGTTAAAGGGTGGTGTAACCCCCAAAGTGCACTCCAACAAAAATTTTAAATTCTACTTTTCTGTATTGTGAATTGTGTGCACTGTAGCTGCACGTGTATCAACAAAGGAGCAGCGCCAAGCGTGCGCCTGTGTCATAAGTCTGTTAAAGGGTGGTGTAACCGCCAAAGTGCGCTCCACAAAAAATAAACAATTCTTTTTTTTCTGTGTTTGTGTGTGAAATGCATGCGCTGTAGCCGCACGTGCATCAACAAAGGAGCAGCACCAAGCGTTCGCCTGTGTCATAAGTAAAGGGCCGACTAGCTCGTCTGTTAAAGGGTGGTGTAACCACCAAAGTGCATTTAAAAAAAAAATTCTTCTTTTCTGTGTTGTGAATTGTGTGCACTGTAGCCGCACATACATCAACAAAGGAGCAGCGCCAAGCGTGCGCCTGTGTCATAAGTCTGTTAAAGGGTGGTGTAACCCCCAAAGTGCACTCCAAAAACATTTTTTAATTCTTCTTTTCTGTGTTTGTGTGCACCTTAGCCGCACGTATATATCAATATAACATAAATGGAGTACAAACATTTGTCCGATAAAAATAAAATAGGGAAAGATCAAGAACCACTTCCTCCTAGTGCTGAAGCTGCTGCCACTAGTCATGAAATAGACAATAAAATGCCAAGGTCAATGCCCAATGTCATAGTAGAGGGCATATAAAATCCCAAATGACAAAGTTCAGGAAAATGACCTTAAAAAAACATTTAAATCTTCTGAGGAGAAACGTAAACTTGCCAATATGCCATTTACGACATGGAGTGGCAAGGAACAGCTAAGGTCTTTCCCTATGTTCATGACTAATGGTTCAGCTTCACATGACGATGGAAGCCCTCCTCCCACTACAAAAATCAAACAAGTTAAGCTGGCAAAAGCACAGTGAAGAACTGTGCGTTCTATGAAGATATCACAATTCCCCAAGGAGAGTCCAAGGACCTCATTCAGAGTCAGTCGTAGCGGCTGCACGGTCGTACGCCACTGATGTTCGTTAAACTGTGCATGCGTAAAGTTTGCAATGCGCGTGTGCAAACTAGCTGCTATGATCAGAAATTTCTCTCTCCTTGAACACTGCCAGGTCGGTAGTTTGAGTGACAGAATGAGTGGTAACAGGGGAAGGTTCTTGAAAACGGGGGAGTGGAGATCCGAACGCAGGCGTGCCTAATTATGCGAACAGCGTTTTATGGGAGTGCATAATTAACAAAGTAGTGTCATAGCACACGTGACATGGGAGGTTTTAACACTGACATGATCGTAGAGCTTAAGAGAGGGTATGGTCAACCTTAAGCTCTACGACCAGTTCCGATGGTTCCCGATGGTCTCGATTAATCCTTATATGCCCGGAGATGACGTGTAATGCGTACGAGAAAGGGGTGTATTTTTTTGGCTTCCGGCCGCTTTCTCCCGTTGGTCGGCCAGCTACCGATCCAATCTTAAGGACGCAACTTGCAAGTGCATCATTTGCATATCCGGCCCCTTGTCCCGGACGACCGTGCGGCCGCAACAACTGACTCTGAAAGAGGTTCCAAGTGTGGTGGCGGTTGCGATGCCTGACCTTCCCAGCACTGGACGGGAAGAGGTGGCTCTTTCCACCATTTGCACGCCATCTGCAAGTGCTGGAAGGAGCACCCACAGTCCACTTGCTGATATGCAAATGAAGATGTCACTGTTGAAGTACAACAGGATGAGGATATTGGTGTAGCTGGCGCTGAGGAAGAAGTTGGCGAGGAGGATTCTGATGGTTATGTGGTTTGTTTAAATCAGGCACCAGGGGAGACAGTTGTTGTCCGTGGGATGAAAAAGCCCATCACCGTCATGCCTGAGCAGAAGACCAAACATTCCATCTCTTTGGTCTGGCAATATTTCTATCCAAATCCAGACAACAACTGTCTTGCCATATGTACCATATGTAAAGGTGAAATAAGTAGGGGTAGGGACCTTAACCACCTAGGAGCATCCTCCCTTATACGTCACCTGCAGCTCGTTCATAAAATGTTACTGTCAAGTTCAGAAACTTTGGCTAAGACCGTAAGCAGTCCAGGGACACCTAAATCCCGTTGTCCTGTTGTATCCAAGCGCCTGCAAACCACACCATCAACTCCCTCCTCATCAATTTCCTCCTTAGTCAGGATCGGAAGTAGTCCTGCAGGCCATGTCACTGGCATGACTGACTCTCCTATCCGGGATTCCTGTGAAGGATCCTGCATTGCTACGCCTACTGCTGCCGCTGCTGCTGTTGTTGCTGGGAGTCGTTCATCATCCCAGAGAGGAAGTTGGAACACCACTACTTTTACTAAACAATTGACCCTCCAACAGTCCTTAGCGAGGAGGATAAAGTACGACAGCAGTCATCCTGAAGCAGAATGGATAACTGAGGCCTTGACTGCTATGTTGGTGTTAGTCGTGTGTCCGGTATCCGCCATAAGTGCAGTGGGATTTAGACAATTGATGGAGGTATTGTGTCCCCAATTCCAAATTCCATCTAGATTCCACTTCACTAGGCAGGCGATACTGAGACTGTACAGAAACATCAGAAAAAGTGTCCTCAGTGTCCTAAAAAATGCAGTTGTACCCAATGTGCACTTAACCATGGACACGTGGACAAGTGGAACAGGGCAGACTAAGGACTATATGACTGTGACAGCCCACTGGGTAGATGTATCACCTTACGCAGCAACTATAGCAGCTTCACCAGTAGCAGCATCTCAGAAACGACAGCTCGTTCCAAGGTAGGCTACAATGTGTATCACCGGTGTCAATAAGAGGCACACCGCCAACAACCTCTTAGAAAATCTGAGGGAAATAATCGCCAAGTGGCTTACCCCCACTTAGTGTCTCCTGGGGATTTGTGATATCTGACAATGCCACAAATATTGTGCGGGCATTACATCTGGGCAAATTCCAGCACATCCCATATTTTGCTCACACAATAAATTTGGCGGTGCATAATTTTCTGAAATATGACCGGGGCGTGCAGGAGGCCCTGTGGGTGGCCCGAAAAATTTCAAGCGAAGTGGAGAATGATTTCCGTGTAGTGCAAGGTTCTCCAGCCCTTCAAACTTGCCAAACGTGAAGTCAGTTAAGACACTGCCAGCTTGAGTCAGTTCATTCCCCTGATCAGCCTTTTGCAGAAGCATCTGGAGAAAGTGAAGGAAGAGCTAAGACGGAGTGATTTCGCTTGGCATGTGGGACTTGTGGATGAAGCCCTTCATTCACTTTGCCAGGATTCCAGGGTTGTCAATCTGTTGAAATCAGACCACTACATTTTGGCCACCGTGCTCAATCCTAGGTTAAAAGCCTAGGTGGTGTCTCTCTTTCCGGCCGACACAAGCCTGCAGAGGTGCCAAGACCTGCTGGTGAAAACACTGTCAGTTGAAGCAGAACGTGACATGTCAACAGCTCCTTCTTCATTTTCTCCCACAACTGGGGCTGCCAGGAAACAACTTAGGTATCCTAAGCAACCCGCTGGTTGTGATGCAGGGCAGGCAGGACCAAGTTTGGACATCTGGTCCGGACTGACGGACCTGGCGACAATTTCTGACATGCCTACTGTCACTGCATATGATACTGTTACCATTGACAGAATGGTGGAGGATTACATCGGTGACAGCATCCAAGTAGGCATGTCAGACAGTCCGTACCTGTACTGGCAGGAAAAAGAGGCAATTTGGAGGCCCCTGTACAAACTGGCTCTATTTTACCTAAGTTGCCCCCCCCTCCAGTGTGTACTCCGAAAGAGTGTTTAGTGCAGCCGGGAACCTTGTCAGCGAAAGGCATAGGAGGTTGCTTCCACAAAATATGGAGAAGATGATGTTCATAAAAATGAATTATCAACTCTTCCAGGGAGACCAGCCTCAAGAAGGTACAGAGGGACCTGTGGTGGTGGATTCCAGTGGGGACGAATTAATACTCTGTGAGGATGAGGATGTACGCAACACTGAAGAGGGTGAGGGATCGGTGGATGAGGAGGATGACGACGACATCTTGCCTCTGTAGAGCCAGTTTGTGCAGGGACAGATTAATTGCCAGCTTGTTTTGTGGGGGCCCAAACGAACCAATCATTTCAGCCACAGTCGTGTGGCAGACCCTGGCGCTGAAATGATTGGTTTGTTAAAGAGTGCATGTCCTGTTTATACAACATAATGGTGGGTGGAAGGGCACAAGGACAATTCCACTTTGCACCTCTTTTTTTCTTTGCATTATGTACTATTTGAGGCCTAGTTTTTCAAACTGCCATCCTGTCTGCCACTGCAGTGTCACTCCTAGATGGGCCACGTGTTTGTGTGCCCCACTCGTGTCGCTTTGCATAGTCATCCAGCTACCTCGGTGCAACCTTTTGCACTAAAAAACAATATTGTGAGGTGTGAGGTGTTCTGAATAGAATGGAAATGAGTGGAAATTAATGTTCTTGAGGTTAATAATAGCATAGGAGCAGAAAAACCCACAAATTCTGTGATTTTAGCTGTTTTTATGCTTTTAAAATACAGATCCAAAACATAAAACCCAGAACTCAAAACACGGAAGGGTGGTTTTGGCAAAACAAATCCAGATCCAAAACATGAAGAAAGATCCAGATCCAAAACCAAAACACAAAACACGAATAGTGGCCGGTGCACACCCCTAATCTTAATAAGAATGACACTAGTGCACGGGTCCCAGCATAGTCATTAAAGCCTGATAAAAATTATGATATTTGTGTTATATATATATATATATATCAATAAAGAGTATCAAAACAATATTTTGTAGACAGGCCCCTTTGTTTTGATCCAATGTATTAGAAAAAAGTACCAGTGTCCTGTGGAAGGTGTCACAAAATTTCCAGTAATGTAGCAGAAGTGGATAGATGAAAAGTCCACTTTGGTTAGGAGAGAATTGAATAAGTTTAATTAGTTCAAATGGCAATAATGTCTCCAATAGATAGTAATTGCAGTGATCACATACGTTCTTTTGGAAAAAACGCTACCATTAGTATTAGCTGGACAATGCAAAACTGCTTACCATTGCAGCATGTAAATATAAATCTCAGAGCCGTCCAAATATTGCTGCGGCTGTCTACGGGGTTCGTAGTGGTTACTGGTGTCTCAGCTCACTCAGCTGGGTGAAACTGCCATCTCTACCCTGTGGAGGGCGGCAGAGCCGACCAAGCCCATTCGGTGCCCTAGGCAAAATTTTGACTGGTGCCCCCTAACAACTTCCCATACCGAGACGAACAGCCCCTCAGGAAAAAAAACAGATGGCGCTCCTCAGTAGGTGCTGTCGTTTTAAGACCCATCTGTCTTTTCATCAGAACATGTCCTGATGAAATAACCAGTGGGTCTTGAAACATCAACAGCACCTGTGTGATTTGTGACAATACTGTATATAACTTTTTTTACAACTACTGACGAGTGACGTCTGTTTTTTTCCTGAGGGGGCTGTACAGCTCGGTATAGGAATTTGTTTAAAATTCCTTACTTATTTATTTATTTATTTATTAACAGTTTCTTATATAGCGCAGTAAATTCCATTGCGCTTTACAATTTGAATTAACATTTTACCGGGTTGTAAAAGGCATACATACATGACATACGTAAAACACATACATAAGGGTAAGAGGGCCCTGCTCATAAACTTACAATCTGTAGAGGGCACCCATGAGATTACAGACTGGCACTCCGCTAAACCGACCAATACATGCTGATTCAGAGTTGGGAAGAGAGAAATAGCACTTATCTGTGTACCTGGACAAACCATGCAAGGGGTGTAAATACATAAAAAAAAATATTGCATGTAGGGTAAATACTGGCTGCTTTTACATGTAGCCGACAAATACTGCACAGCTTATTATTTCTCTACAATTTAGATGTCAGTTTGGACACCTCCCTCCCAAATTTAAATCTCTGCACATTTTCCATCTGCCCCACCTGTAGTGCAACATGGTTTCACCAAGATGATCAGTTGAGAGAGATATCTCTCTATTCCCAACTCTGAATCAGGCCCACAGTGTGTGACCTTCTTCAAGAGACACAGCATGTACATATATAAGGTAATAACCACCACCTGGCAGGATACAGTTACCTTCTTTTAAAGCCTGGTGACTGCCCCACTTTTTTTTCTCTATTTATATACATACATACATACATATGCATACATACATACATACATGGTGCCCACCCCAACGTATGTCCCTCTGCCAGCTAAAGATAGCTAATAAAGCTAAAGGACTTACTAACCTGGCTTGCTGCCACCTTCTTTATTTAAATTATGCAGCGCTGCACAGCTGTCCAGAAACTCATTCTGACTTGGGCGGCTCACCTAATTGTTGCACTGTCTGATCAGAGCTGAGCTCCGATCGCAGCAGCAGCGTCAGCAGCAGGGAAGGGGCGCTGACCGATGGGAGCTGAACTCCGATTGTGTCAGCAGCAGGGGGCCGCGGCAGAGCCCTAGAATGCCCCTAGGCATTCCAGTCGCCCCTAGGCATTTGCTTATTATGCCTATGCTTAGGGCCGGCTCTGGAGGGTGGTGATAGCCAGGAGGACACATGTGCCAGCTGGAGCTCCCGGGACTCAGAAAGAGGCAAAACGTAATCTTTCATGGACAAACATCATCATTCCTGGGCAAAAGTCCAGGAATGATGATGCTTGTCCATGAAAGATGACGTTTTGTCTCTTTCTGAGTCCCATTTTTTGGAGGGAAAAAATCCTAACCTGGCGTGCAAAACCAAACTAATCTGAGCCTGCAATCCCTAGTTCATATGTACCAAAAGAAAAAAACTACAGCAGTAAAGTGGGTTCAAAGAACTTCAAAAGAATAGGAAGGTACAGTATTGTTAGAAATGACCATATATGACTGTTGGTGTGGTGGACATGAGGAATTCACCAGTATTAAAAAATAAAAATACATAGGGACTTCATCAGGAACATAAATATCCCGTCTTTTGTCTGCATGAAATGTGTTTGAACACAAAATGTTTTTACTACAAAATCAAACAAAATGTTTTTTTATATCATAGCTGTTTCATTATAGATTTTTCAGCTTATCCGCTATTAAACCACAACAATATTGTACTTAAAGAAGTATATAGATAAAGTAAACACAATATACTCACATTTTGCTGTGTCTGTCCTGTACCGTGTGTGCCGATCTCACCTGCTTCTTCTAAAGTAATACAGATCTGCAGATTTCTATTGTCCAAATTGTGCTAACTTCTCAGGTTACATTGGGTAAGATTTATATATAGCTGTATTGCTGAAATATGTGACCTGGTATGTTGTGTGTATGTAGTGTTCTACCAGTTCTCCCACATACTGTACTTACCCATTTTCTTGTAATGTTTCTCACCTGCTGCTTCTGGTCTCCCCATGAAAAAAACATGTGTGGTAGGAAAGAAATAATTAAGTAGGATAATTACTTTCCAGTATACAAAATCTCAGAGGGTATTGTGTTATTGTTCATATGTAACAAAATAAAATCAGCAACAGTAAAGAGGGATAAAAAGAATAGGATATAGATGGGGATCATGTGTGGACACACCTCAGATAATGCCCGTAGGGTTATTTGTTTTCATTGATTTTCTCTCGACATCAGGGATGGGCCTTGTTTTGCTGTCCCTTGATGTTCTATTGGTTACATTGGCTGTATGAGTGTGACATCCTGTCTACCTCTGAAAGCAAGAGCTGTGACCAGGTGGCTGGTTACGTCAGCGTTGATGCTGACACTGACACAAAATAGGAAACCGCCAGATGCTGTGGCTGCGGGGGCCGGGAAATGAAGAGACACTGACAGTGTACAGAGCTTCTGCTACACACTGTCTCAGTCAGGTCACTGACAGAGCGGTAGCCTCATTTGGCTTTACAAGTGCCACGGCCACCCCTCTAACTTTACACAGGGGCCATCACAGTCACTAATGCAACAGGGTGGTGAGTGGGACCCTCCAGTAGCCGGCGCCCATAGGCAGTTGGCCTAAAGCAGCCTAATGGTGGTGCCAGCCCTGGTCAGATGTGTTCCCCATCATTATTGGTATAAGATGTGGTTGCCCCTCTCTCCCTTATGTCTTGTTTTAGCAAGTAAATCCAGTGCTTTTAATTCCTGCTGCTATGGGTTTTCCAGGTGTGACAGTGGGGAATACAACAAATTAAGTCAGTTTGCAGACATTGTTCTTCTTTTTGCTACAGTGCCTCTGACCTCATTTCCGTGGTTACATGAGTTGTTAAATTGTTATAGCAAGGCATCTTTCTATAAGATGAAAGTGACCTAATCAGATGCTTTACTGTACCTATTAATCTTCCGGGAGCTAGCCTTCCATTGCTCTGCACTAAGGGCCTGATTTAGAGATGTACGTTCATCCGATGATGAACGTACATCTCCAATGGTTACGGTTCTGTGCCTGCAATGGACCCATTCTGTACATGTGCAGAACGGGTCCTGCGATTATGCACACAGACCCCCGACCCCCACCAGAGCATGATTTACATGGTACGGTGTTTGGGGGGCGGAGCGGGGGCACAGCTGGTCACCATTCCTAAAAATGGGGGCATGCCGCCCTAATTTCTGGGAGGGACGAAACCAGTATGTGCGCTGGCGGATGCAGATTCCTGACCTCTGAAGTAACCAGCAGCTGGTCAGGCTGCTGGAATCTTCAGCTCCCACCGCCTGACCAAAGGAGAAAGCAGTGCAACCAATGGTGCTCGTAATGCAGCAAGAAGATGTCTGACACCTCCTGCATTTGCATTAGGATGGACGGAATTGCAAAGCTACTAGTGTGCGGTTCTGCAATTCTGTCCATCTCTGAAACAGGCCCTAAGTATCCATATGTTTGGCAGTCGACTTTTCTTTTGTATTTAGGTGTCCAGATCCCATTTTCTATTTTATATTAATTTCCCACTCCTTATTGACAAGTTATTGTCTATCACTAAATCTTGGTTATCCTATGAAGTATATTGGCTGGGCAGATAAACTACTTACTTACTTAAGCTTATGAACCTATTTTGAATTATTCCCTTTCTTTTCCCTTGGAAGTATTTTAACAAATGTCAGGCATTTCACACCTCGTATTTGGAAAGGTAGCTTGTTCTCACATGATTCTTTCTAAGAAACAGGATGGGCTAACTCTCCCATTCCTACCTCGTTACTAAGAAGATTGTTTTATTATTTATGAATAAGAATAACACTCTGCGCTAACACTTAGTGTGATAAGATTAATTATTTAAGAATAAGAATAACACAATGCACTAACACTTAGTGTGATGTCATTATGTTTTATTTATATATATATGAAACACATGTTGTTTAGCACTTTTTTGTGGTCTTGTTGGCATGTAGAGTAATCATTTATTCACAATTGAGGAAATAAGTGAAAAGTTGAATATTAGACTGTGCTGCCACTTCAAGTCACAAGATTAATTATTTATGAATGAGAATAACACACTGTGCTACCACTTACAAAGTCACAAGATTAATTATTTATGAATAAGAATAACACACTGCACTACCACTTACAGTGTCACAATACAGTACATGGATGATAAACTGTGGTCTGGCCTGCAGTGTCACCAAACAATAATAGTGCAGATAAGTTGCTAATGCATACACACAAAAAAAATCTTTTTTTTTTTTTTTGTTGATTGATATTGTTGTTATTAATTCACTTCTTTTTCATTTGTTTTTGCTATCATCCTTTTTTCTGTAAATCGTAAAAATAGTGTCACTGTTCCTGGATTCAATGGTCATCACAGCCATGTAAGAAAGGTCACGGCTTCAGCCAGGGGAAAGAAATTAACAATTACATTACAATTCAACTATTATCAGTTGGTGGTGTAAAAACCATGTGATGGATTCAAAAAGTTTAAAGAATTGCATTTTTACAGAAGAATCTAAATGGATTATATTGTGTTCCCACTTCCTATGACATCGCTACACTCCTTTCTCCACATCAGGAAGGAGTAGACTTCCTATCAAAATATTGTAATTGTAAAATGGTGCGTTTCACAGAGGACACAAAGTGTGTAGTACTAGCAGAATGATACTGTGGGGGACTGTGACAATAATAGTTCAGAAATATTCTGTTTTCTTGAAAATATTGCAGTCACAATAAAGTAAAATGGAACTTGAGATGCTGCCTATGCTTTTACGGTTGTGAGTTCTTGAACTGTAACTACACGAGTGCTTTAGAAATTTATATTGTAATCAAATATAATTGAAGTACTAATTTTACAGCTCCATGTAGACCTTGCTTTGCTCCTCAATTAGTGAATTACAATTATCCACCTTTTTCCTCTGCTTATTTTCAACCACCTAGCACTTTCTAGTTTGTATCGTTTTGTCTGTCAACTTTTTTTTCAGATATTTTAGCTTTTCCATAAAAATCTTCCAGAATGTTTCAAATATTTCAATACTTCAATAACTCAAAAGCAATTGAAATTACTACACAGAGTAGTAAAAAAAAGTATTTACTTGGTCACTATTTAAATTGTTAAAGCATGATCTCCATACTTCAGGCTTAGCACATGAAAGATGTAAGATAGCACCCATTATCTTTTTAACGGTATCTTTCTCAGGGCTGTAACTAAGGGTATATTATTGGTGCCATCCCTCAGGACACAAAGGCGGCAGGACTGTGGCACCTTTATTTGGCATGAATGGTGTCTGGAATGGCAGACCTAGGTGTATATTTACTAAAGATCGATATTAATCTATTTAAAAATTGATCAACAACGATCTTTTCTTTCTGGGGCTAAATCATATACTATACTGATGCTTATAAAACTAAATGTAAAAGTTGTCTGTTTGTGGAGGCGCCATATGCAGGAAAGAACGCATTGTGCCTTCAAAAACCTGCTACCACTTGATGCTGAGAGACTACTATCCGTTATTGTTTGAGTTCAAGGTGCGCTGATTAGAATCCAGGGACATGGAAGGAAAAAGTTTGTTTTCCTTCGTTGATAATGGTTCGGGTTAAAAAGGGGAAGTTGAACAATAGCGTACGCATATTTCCTGTATTGCTGCCACGTGTTCAATGGTCATTGTATGTATAGCGTGATTGCTAGTTAACCCTCTGTATTATACTGCTATATTAATGGAAAAAGGTTTTAGTTTTTGTACAGAAAAGGTGTGTGTATGTGAAACGTGTGATTGTAAAGCAGAGGTTACTGTCTGGTAAAGCCTAAGTATAAAGCATAGGCTACTGTCGGTTAAGTCTAGGTGGAGGTTACTGTCTGTTAAACCTCAAGTGAAAACTCAGTAGGTGCCCGACAGGGCAGTACAAACTACTGGGCCAGTGTACAAAGCAGGTACATTGTGGTATTATCGAGAAACAATAGTTTTTCTCGGTCCGAACACCCATTAATCGCAGTCCATTGATCAGTTATGTTCTTTGGAAAATGCGATCGGACCGCATGATTATTTAAATTGTGCTTGTGAAGTGGGTGTCGTGGGAGTGAAACTGCTGGCAAGGTTAGGGGTTACTGAAACTTCTAGATGCTACCAGTGGGAGTAAACTCAAGGTAGGAAGCCAGCGGTAAAACTTGAGTCGATTTACCATGGGTAAAGTAATTCACTAAACGGTTATTTTACTCCTTGTGAAGCACACGGTCCCTAAGAGTGGGAAATCAGTGCAATACGGGAAGGAGTGCGTGAACGTTAGCTCTAGAAAAAAACAATCGTTCACCAATCGAAATTCTCTAGAGATTGCTATGCATTTTCCCAGATGGATGCGAAGCCATCTCTAGTAATGGTCGATGATGTGCTGCAGATGGAAGGGCCGTTAGGATCGGCCAGGTATGTTATGTTTAAAATGTATGGTGCATACGCTACAGCGTATTGTGACATATGGGTCAAAATGACCAAGAAACGTAGAACACCTTTTCCTAAGATTTGTAGCTTTGATTCAGAGGTTCTGAACAATCTCAGAGACAGTATATGATTAGTTAAGTCTCTGTAGAAAAGAGTAAAGTTTAATGATTGCTTGAAGTTGTGGCAGCATGAGGGGGATATGTGGCTTAGTGGTGTGCACGCGATGCAAACTAGCATCTCGTGCACGTGCAAGGGAGTGCGCATGCAAATAGTGTTGATTGCGCACCACAAAGTAGCGCGCACGCACAGCAAGGTAGCGTTGCTGAAGGTAATGTCAGTAGTTCACGCTGCTCACCACCACCACCCTATGCGGATGGAGGTGAAGGTACAGTCGATGTAAAAACTCATAAAAATGTAACAAGTAATTTGTACCCTCTTCTAAGTAACTATAAGGAACATGTTGATGATGTAGATGATGAACCTGTTGTGATGTCCGCTCTGTCCCATGTTGCACAAATGTTAAATGTACCACCACAGCAAGCACAGGTAGCTGCCCCGCTAGTACCAGAAATGGAGGTAGCCCCACCCGTACAGGAAGTATTAACACCCGCTTTAACAGTAGCAAAGGTTGTTAATACCATACGTAGTAGTAGTAGGCTGAACCCTCAACTAGGTAATCAGGCCAAAGGTAGCAGTGTAGCAGGCATCCATCCCGTCCGGGCAATAACTGTTCCAAATGGGAATCCGGACACACATGGTGTAGTGGCCACAAGGGATGTAGCGATGCATTGTCCATGAACGAGAGCAGAACTACATTCCATATTGACAGATTTCCCTAACCATAGGAAAGAACTAGCGAAATGCCAGAGATTTATAAGGGATTTAGGTAATGCTCATGAGCCAACCAATAAAGATTGGCGAGTGGTATTATGAGCATGTCTTCCACACGATAGCCAAATGAAGACGTTTATCATGGCCTGTGTATTGGATGGAGATAGTCCCATAACTGATTAAGGTAATCAGAACAATATAACCCACATTGTCACCCAATTGGCTGTATTTTTCCCATTAATTGTTAACTGGAGTAAAATCTTTATGATTAAACAGAAAGAGAGTGAGTCTGCAGCAGATTATTTTACCAGAGCACTGCAGACTATTACCCAATACACAGGTAAAGAGGACATAAAAGACAACATCCATCACAGGGAAATGACAAACACAGTGCTTATGGATGGTCTTAAGGACACTCTAAAGGCCAGGGTTCAGACCTCACTTCCTGGTTGGAGGGGAGTTACAGTAGACACACTCAGGGAATCTGAAATTGAACATGATAAAAAAATCTTTAGGAAGAGAGAAATGCAGAGCGAGAAACTAATGGCTGTTAGTATCCAAGCTCTGGAAGTAATGCAAATAACAAACACTCTTATCACACATAGCCACAATACACTCTTCCCACACCCGTATTCCTATACACAACCACAATCTTTCCTCATTTCACAACCCACACAACAACAACCCTTTACAACACGTCAATCACGAAGATGTTACAGATGTAACTAGGAGGGCCATATAAGTAAGTTCTGTAAGGCTAAGAAATGGGAAACATCAAACCAGGTAACACAGAGATACCCACAGCAGGGGCACCCACAGCAGTCCAGACAATTCCAGCCATCACCTGCTCACATTTCAGCAGTGAATGCTTTGCTGAAAGAAGATAGTCAGCTCTAGGGGTCAGGTCACACCTGTAGTCTACAGTCAGTCAGGTTAACTGGGGATATTAGAGAAGAACCTATAATGTTAATTGATATACAGTATCTTAAGGGATTTGTGTGGCACTATATATTCCAACTATGTGCCCCTTAGTGACCTATGGAGGCATCTCTCACTTTCCTGTAATTGGATAGCATATGTTTAGTGCTACTTATAAAATAATAATCCCTTTTTGGGCTTTATTTATTTTTCTAAATTCGATATATTTGATATAGTGAGTTATTTACTCCAGATATGATATTATGAGTTCTTTTGAAATAGTAATATTTTTTTATTTTCTTTATTCTCTGTGTTTTTCATATATGTTTTTCTTTTTCTTTATATTGTCTTATTTTTGGTGCCTGTGGTCCTCTGCTGGTACAGGGCCCCCGATTTGCACTAACACTGGTGTTGGATCTTTGTCCTCCCGTTTATTTACATATGGGTGGTTACCTTTGTAACTTTATCCAGGCTGTGCACACACTCCAGTGTGTATCCTACACGTTGGGCGGATGCAGCTGGGTCACGTGTGCCGCTTATACAAGCAGACTGTCTGACTCACCAGGAATGGACGCAGAATTGTGTTCGAGCCAGGAGTGGTGCTACAGTGGCGCTTGTGTGCTACCTCTCTGTGTGAATAAGCACCACCAGGTGTATCTGTGACTAGGGTAACTGACATTTATCCCTACTGGCTTGATGTGCTGTTACTGTAATTGGGAAGTGTATTTAGCAGGAAACCCTGTAGACTGTGTTTTGTACCTGTTGCATAACTATAAGGTCGTTTGCTGCTGTTGGTCCTTGTGTGAACCCTGCTGTTCCTGTTGTTTATTGGATTGCATTACCTTGACAACAGCCTATATACAGACCGAAACGTTGGTGACTTTCTTCTGCATCCTATTTATTCGGTTGCGACAATAAATGTATCGTTGGATCTGAACATGTGGTGAGTGCCCTTGTATAACTGCTTTGTCTGTGGTATTGATCATATACACTGCTCAAAAAAATAAAGGGAACACTAAAATAACACATCCTAGATCTGAATGAATGAAATATTCTTATTAAATACTTTGTTCTTTACATAGTTGAATGTGCTGACACCAAAATCACACAAAAATTATAATTGGAAATCAAATTTATTAACCCATGGAGGTCTGGTTTTGGAGCCACACTCAAAATGAAAGTGGAAAAACACACTACAGGCTGCTCCAACTTTAATGTAATGTCCTTAAAACATGTCAAACTGAGGCTCACTAGTGTGTGTGGCCTCCATGTGCCTGTATGACCTCCCTACAACGCCTGGGCATGCTCCTGATGAGGTGGCAGATGGACTCCTAAGGGATCTCCTCCCAGACCTGGACTAAAGCATCTGCCAACTCCTGGACAGTCTGTGGTGCAACGTGGCGTTGGTGGATGGAGCGAGACATGACATCCCAGATGTGCTCAATTGGATTCAGGTCTGGGGAACGGGCGGGCCAGTCCATAGCATCAATGCCTTCATCTTGCAGGAACTGCTCACACACTCGAGCCACATGAGGTCTAGCATTGTCTTGCATTAGGAGGAACCCAGGGCCAACCGCACCAGCATATGGTCTCACAAGGGGTCTGAGGATCTCATCTCGGTACCTAATGGCAGTCAGGCTACCTCTAGCGAGCACATGGAGGGCTGTGCGGCCCCCCAAAGAAATGCCACCCCACACCATTACTGACCCACTGCCAAACCGGTCATGCTGGAGGATGTTGCAGGCAGCAGAATGTTCTCTTTGACGTCTCTAGACTCTGTCACATCTGTCACATGTGCTCAGTGTGAACCTGCTTTCATCTGTGAAGAGCACAGGGTGCCAGTGATGAATTTGCCAATCTTTGTTGTCTCTGGCAAATGCCAAACGTCCTGCACGGTGTTGGGCTGTAAGCTCAACCCCCACCTGTTGATGTCGGGCCCTCATACCACCCTCATGGAGTCTGTTTCTGACTGTTTGAGCAGACACATGCACATTTGTGGCCTGCTGGAGGTCATTTTGCAGGGCTCTGGCAGTGCTCCTTCTGTTCCTCCTTGCACAAAGGCGGAGGTAGCGGTCCTGCTGGTGGGTTGTTGCCCTCCTACGGCCTCCTCCACATCTCCTGATGTACTGGCCTGTCTCTTGGTAGCGCCTCCATGCTCTGGACACTACGCTGACAGACACAGCAAACCTTCTTGCCACAGCTCCCATTGATGTGCCATCCTGGATGAGTTGCACTACCTGAGCCACTTGTGTGGGTTGTAGACTCCGTCTCATGCTACCACTACAGTGAAAGCACCACCAGCATTCAAAAGTGACCAAAACATCAGCCAAAAAGCATAGGAACTGAGAAGTGGTCTGTGGTCACCACCTGCAGAACCACTCCTTTATTGGGGGTGTCTTGCTAATTGCCTATAATTTCCACCTCTTGTCTATTCCATTTGCACAACAGCATGAGAAATTGATTGCCAATCAATGTTGCTTCGTAAGTGGACAGTTTGATTTCACAGAAGTGTGAATGACTTGGAGTTACATTGTGTTGTTTAAGTGTTCCCTTTATTTTTTTGAGCAGTGTATATATATATATATATATATATATATAGACATATGTTGCGTCTGGCATAAAATATATAGCACTGCCCACGTGCACCCCTTGGGCCTGTATTTTGAGTTAAACTTTATACAGTACTTGTGTCTACTCTTTTTTCCCTTGCAGAGTTGGGACAGAAGCTTCTACATGTACATTCAGTAAGTACAGGAAGGGGGAGGAGACTCAGGTCACCAATACAAGTATCGTTACAAGTATCTTTGCGTAGTGTATAGTCCTGTGGCAAGTTCCTGAGTTGATGACACATGTATATCTTAAGCAGGGGCGGATTGAGATGGAAAACTAGTCTGGGAAATTTAGGGAAGCAGCCCTAATGGGGACGGGGTCTGTTGAGGAGTTGGAGGTCTGCTAGAGGGTGGGATCCCTTCTCATAGGGCCTGATTCTGAGTTGTATACAGTTGCAGCCATCCTTGCGTCTTTTGCTGCAGTTGTGTCTGTGACTTTAGGCTAATATAGCTACAATGTCATTCCCTGGTGTGCAGTCCAAATATGCAAGGACTGAGATGCCCACTTTCAGTGTCTATTAGGTCTATTCACTGATCCATGGAGAGAGGTAAAATGGAGAAAAAAAGTCCCAGCCAATTAGTTCATAACTGTCATGTTACAGGCTGTGTTTGAAAAATGACAGTTAGGAGCTGATTGGCTGGGACTTAGTTTTCTCCATTTTATATCTCTCCAAGGATTAGTGAATAGACCCCTAAGACTTTATCCACTACCACTGGTAGCACCATTGGAACTTTGAACAGCCCTAGGTGTAGATCATCCATCTAAGTATGACCTCCAATGTGAGCAATTCAGCGTTTTTATAGCCAATCCCCTGTAATCGCCTAGGAACACCCAACACATTTCTAATACACTAATTCATCTCTATCTGCACTGCATCTCAGACACATGTGTAGATGAACAAGAAAATAATAAAACACTTTGGCTCCCCACAGAAAAAAAACCCACATTCAACCCCGACAGACTATTGAAGAGTGGGGCAGGCCATCACTAAGCTGCTGCGCTGTGCAGCTGCCCGATCAGAGGAGTTCAGTCATTGAAGGGTGGGCTGGGTGGATGCAGCTGATCTTCAGTGATATACAAATTAAAATATAGCCACAGAAGTGGAACTGTATGGCTGCATTTGTGCCTGTGTGCAAAGTTGCAGTTTAATGTGACTCTAAATCGGGCTATAAGTAGTAGAGATGAGCGGGTTCGGATTTCAGAGATCCAAACCCACCTGAATTTAGCAGATCCGAGTCAGATCCAAGCAGGCTCAGAGTTTCCCGCCTTGCTCAGATCTCGAAACCGAGGCAAAATGATAGAGTCTGAAATCTTGCGGTTCACCAGCTTTCATCTCTATGATCAATGTTGTATATAAGAGACCACATGATGGATGCCATTTCACTTTGGTTGTGGAGACTGAACAGGGAGGGTGGGTAGTGTAGGGCTGGGAGAGGTGCTGGTGTTATCTGCTGTGTCCTTTGCTGGTGCTAGTCCATTCTGGTCTCTGGTCACGGTGCTGTCACTATCACTGTGCTGTCTGCTGATCCATTCTGGTCTCTGGTCAAGGTGCTGTCACTATCACTGTGCTGTCTGCTGATCCATTCTGGTCTCTGGTACCTTGTGCTGCCTGACTACAGTCGTGCTCCAAAAAAAACTCAATAAAAGTGTCTTATATTTTTTTCTTCTGTTTGTGCTTGTGGGTGTTAGGCTTAATTGATTTTTTATTACAAGGGATTGAGTTCATACTTACCCATAATTATATGTGGTTCGAGGAAGAGTTCTACTTACAACACCGAGGCACCGCGATGGGGACCAAGTTTGCACCGAGCTACGCAAACCTGTTCATGAGCCTATGGGAGATCAGGAACATTTGGGTTGTTGGCGAGCTTGGTGCAAACTTGGTTCTTTGGAAATGATACATAGATGATGTATTATTCATCTGGCAAGGAGATGAGGATTCCCTTAGAGAATTCACACAATACATTAATCAGAATAATCAAAATTTAATATTCACTACTAAGTATGATAAAGAACAAGTGGAATTCCTTGATTTAGTCATTTACATTGAAGAACTCACCATTAAGACCAAAATACATTACAAAAAAGTGGATGTCAATAGTTATATCTTGGCAGAAAGTAATCATTACCCGAATTGGATTCGTAGTATTCCCCAAAGTCAATTTACACGCATACAAAGAAATTGTACAGATATTAAGGAATATGAGATACAGGAACAAAAGTTGAAAGAACAATTTAAAGAGAAACACTATAATGCAGCACAAGTAGAACAAGCTTATGAAAATATGAAAAAAAGACCCAGAGAGCAATTGTTGAAGTACAAAGACAAAAAGAAACAAAATTATACAGAAAATAGCACAATATATTTTGTTACCAACTACAGTAAATCAGCTTCCAGAGTTAAGAATATTCTCAAAAAACACTGGTCTATTTTACACTTGGACACAAAACTCACTACAATCTTACCTGATAAACCCAATATAGTATACAGGAAGACCCCTGATCTTAAACAGAAATTAGTCTGGAATCATTTGAAAAATAACCAATCCAAAAAACAATCTACATTAGATGGCCAACCCACGAAGATGGGTTTCTACTATTGCGGTTATTGTCAGCAGTGTAAAAGTCAGGGATACCGCAGTACCACTCCAATTACTAACATAACAAGCAACGTTACCCAACAAGAGTATAAAATCAGACATACATTGAGTTGCAACAGTACAAATGTCATATACATTCTTGAATGTCCCTGTCACCTGCAGTATGTGGGACGCACCACTAGGAGCTTGAAGACCAGGGTGGGCGAGCACATTGGCAATATTAAGAAAGGCTTTGAACAGCACAGTGTGTCAGAACATCAGATTTACACTTTCTGGCAATAGACCAGGTTACACAAAATTGGAGAGGTGGGGATCACAACCTGAGGATTGACAAAACAGAAAGTAAATGGATTTTCAATCTACACACCCTTACTCCAGAGGGATTAAATATAGATCAATAAACCATACACTATTTGTTCCATTAAGAGACAATAATATCTGGCAAGACCTCAGGGGCTATTAAACAATAAACACGATTTATAAGATTAAGAATGACGACATATTATTGTGACGTATCACGTTTTATTCATGTTAGAAATCAGTCTGTTACAACCCCTATGTCCAATCAGTGAGTATAACCATGATAAACTATAAAGATGAATCACAAGTGAGATGATTGATTATCATTAACATAAGGCAGTTTTTGAAACATATATTAAAGATAAAGCAATACCCTGTTTACTCTTTGAGTGTTATAAGGGACCACTAGGGGTACTTCAATGTTTTAGTTTTAAGCTGAGCATTATTTACAACCAATAAAATGTAGACCGCTGACTAAGAGACACTTTTCTAAATAGACATAATGAAATCAACCAAAAAGATGGCCGCCGTTTATGTCTTTATACATATTAAACTAATTGCAGATATAGTGGCCACCTGAGTGTGTCAAGGTAACAACCTCATGTAATAGAGAGACCCCTTAGCATGCTACAGCACCACATTATGAACCATCATTAGCAGGCACTGATGCAGCTTATCGGGATCCCATAGAATATCTGTGGCAAAATGGCCGCCGGAGACCATGCACACGCTATGCACAAGAAGGGACAACAATTGACACTCTAGTGTCAGCAGCACACAGAGCAATGATTGGCTGATACGCGGTCACATGTGCCACCCGGAAGTGCGGACAGCACTCACACCTGAGCCCAAGACAGCATAATGAGACACCCTATATAAAGGACACACTGCAAAGGGTGGGCACCCTTGACAAAGTCCAGCTATTAGATGAAACGCATTGGGCCACGACCCCTCAGTGATAGGAACCAGCAGGAGATTATATGTGCTAGCAGCACATTTTGGAACGTTTTTAGACTATCTATATCCTGTAATAGAATGTTGTTTTAAACTAACCAGACTCTTTTGAGTCATAGTGTTCAGTGCATTGCAGCAATAAAAGCTTATTAGACTACAGTTGGAATATATTCCATTTATGACACCGCAGCACCACCTTGACACACACTCATCACCAAACCTTTCTCACCATCTGTACAAGCGCCGGGACTGGGAGAACCAGCAGGATCTGCACACCGCATGGGGTAAGTAACAGTTTTCCTTACCTACCTGCAACATAGTGTTCACCAAGTCCCTGATGCTGTGCCCATGTGTTGTATTTGTATTGAGGTGGAGAGGAGAGCAAGGAGGTGCGTATTACGGTCAAGTTACGCCATAAAGAACACCCATCCTACAGATAATACGGGGTTTACCCATTAAGACTATAAAAACTTTTGGGACCATTAACACGATTCTTTACATACAAGAAACTTATGCGTTGTGGACTTTGGACATTTAAGAACACCCAACCTACAGATTCAAAGTCGGGACGTTTTTTACCCATTTGGAACATTAGGAACATATAGGTTTTTCATAATTATATGGTCATATCCCTTAGTCAGCCAACACTAAGATTGCCCCAAAGCGCACCACTACTATCTTTACTCATTAACCGCAGTAGCGCACAAGAGCCAGCCAGCAACGCATGTTGCAACAACCTTGTGCTGCCCGACTACAGTCGTGCTCCAAAAAAAACAATAAAAGTGTCTTATATTTTTTTCTTCTGTGTGTGCTCGTGGGTGTTAGGCTTAACCGCAGTAGCACACAAGAGCCAGCCAGCAACGCACATTGCAACAACCTTGTGCTGCCCGACTACAGTCATGCTCCAAAAAAAAAACCCAATAAAAGTGTCTTATATTTTTTTCTTCTGTGTGTGCTCGTGGGTGTTAGGCTTAACCGCAGTAGTGCACAAGAGCCAGCCAGCAATGCACGTTGCAACAACCTTGTGCTATCCAACTCCAGTCGTGATCAATTGGTGCTCTGGGCCCAAGTTCTTCTGGAGCTGCCAAAAAATATAAATCATCATTTGTCTTTTTTTCTATAATTTTTGTGTGCAAGCACAACTGCACTTGTGTGAATTTTTAACCGCACCTTAGCTACACTATTGGTGATTGTGACACTGCTTCAAGACTGCAGAAAATATGGAGGGCTTTCACATGACAGGAGAGCAAGGCCAAGAACTACATGTTGTAGCTTCCGCC
This sequence comes from Taudactylus pleione, assembly GCA_031769625.1. Taxonomy (NCBI): domain Eukaryota; kingdom Metazoa; phylum Chordata; class Amphibia; order Anura; family Myobatrachidae; genus Taudactylus; species Taudactylus pleione. The sequence goes on from JAUIMM010000135.1 coordinate 5,341,962, forward strand.
AGCAGTGCAAGGCCATCAACTTCCTCGTCCTCTAGGAAGGCCCATGCCCCAGGGCTTAAGTCATGCCATCGATATGGTAAAGCAAGTTTTACTGAAGTTAAGAAAAAAAAATGAAAAGATATTTGCCTTTAGATAAACAAAAAATTGGCATTATGCCATTCACTACATGAAGTGGAAAGGAAAGGATAAGGCCTTGGCCTTTCTTTATGAAGACTGCTGATAGCCCTTCTGCTTGTAGTAGTAGTGGTGGTGGTCCAATTAAAAATGTGAAAGTTGTTAAGACAGTTCTGGGAAAACTAACTGTGTGCCCTGAGAAATCGAAATCACAAATCCCCGAGGAGAGTGCAAGTGTGTCCGCAGTTGCCATGTGTGTGCCCGACCTAAATACTAGTGTACTGGAGAATCCTCCAAGTTCCAACATTTGTGTGCCCTATGTAAATGTGGGGAAGGGCAGTCAACATCTTGCACACGTAGTCATTGAGGATGCTTCTGTGGAATTGCACATGGAGGATATTTTGGTATTTGAAAGTGCTAAGGATGATGAAGATGTTGGTGATGAGGATGTTGATGCTGAGGATGTCCTTTGTGTAAGTAAGGCAACAGCTGTTGCCCATGAATTGAAAAAGTCAAAGCCCATTGTTGTTATGCCGGGACAAAAGACAAAAAAATCCACTTCTCACGTGTGGAATTATTTCCACCCCGAATCAGACAACAGTTGTCAAGCCATATGTGCCCGTTGCCATGCAAGAGTGAGTAGAGGGAGGGACATAAACCACCTAGGAACCTCCTCCTTGTTACATCACTTGGAGCACATTCATCAAATATCAAAGTGTACGACACCAAGTTCCAAAACTCAAAACGTAACAAGTCCAGTGTCACCTACCTTCTCCCTCTCTGTGAGATCCAAGTGCCTTTGATCTCCAACACCAACACCTGCATCATCAACATCTTCATTCATCATCGGGAGTAGTCCTGCTGCATCCAATGTTGGTATTCGATGCAAGATTGACTCCTTTCCTATCCGTGATTCCTCAGAAGGATCCTTGATGACTACACCTATTGCTGCTGTTGTTGTTGTCAGTGGATCTTCATCCCAGAAGGGGACCAGGAGGAAGACTACTTGTAGGAGAGGATGTACACACTGATGGGGATGACAAGGACATGGACAACTTGTATTGTAAAGCCAATTTGTGTATGGGATCAGCTCGTTTTATGCGGGGTCCAAACAAAACAATCATTTGAGCCACAATTGGCAGTCCTTGTCACTGAAATGATTGGTTTATTAAACTGTCCTGTTTCATATACAACATAGGGTTGGGTGGGAGGGCCCAACGACTATTCCATCTTGCACCTTTTTCCTTTCAATTATGTGCTGGTTGGGGCATTGCTGACTGACATTTAAAATTAATGTTATGGTTGGTTTAGGAACCAATGAATTGTTTTTAAATTAATTTATGATCAATTTAACAGCCAGTGGCTGCACCCAATGAATTGTTTTTAAATTAATTTAAATTAAATTTAGCAGCCAGGTGCTGTACCCAATGAATTGTTTTTAAATTGATATATGATCAATTTAACAGCCAGGGGCTGCACCCAATGAATTGTTTTTTAATTAATTTATGATCAATTTATCAGCAAGGGGCTGCACCCAATGAATTGTTTTTTAATTCATCTATGATCAATTTTACACCTGGCTGTCACTGCTATCAGCGTAGCTGTGCAGGGGTGCTGTGCTCCTGTCTGTTGAGGGGCTGCTGCCCAAAATAATAAATAAACAATTGTTTTTGTATGCGTGTCAGCCACACCTGTCATCGGCATAGCTGAGCAGGGGTGCTGTGCTGCTGTCTGTCAAGGGGCTGCATGAATATTGCAATGAAAACTTTTTTTTTAAGTTATTGGGTTACAAAAAGTTTTTTTTTTATCATAAACATAGCAGAAATGTTATCCTAACAGCTTATAAAGTTATAAGCTCTAAAAAACTAAAGCCTATATTTGTAAAAAACTAAAGCCTAATTTTGACAAAAGAGAGACTGACACCACTGCTAAACATAAGAGTCACTTTCTGGATGTGAATTGTCTCATTTGCATGGGGAAAACCCAACCCTCAGATGAGATGGATCTCAGCCAGTGGACAACATTGAAATCACAATTAAAAAGTCACAATGGAAGACTACAGTGTGGAGAATCTTTCTTCACATCAGAAGAGGCATCAGAGAACATGAAAAAAGATGCTCTAGGTGCTGAACTTCAAGGGATTTCTCCATCATGTTTTGCAGTGTGGTAAGGTTTAATTCACATGCTTTCTATAAAGCAGTTCAAAGTTACAGCCTTCAAAGTGTCTGGTAATTCCTGGCAAAGGTGGGTGTTATAGCCAAAGATTATTACAAGCAAAGGATTCATCTGTCCGGAATCTGACTGGGAATTCATGGATCGTATCTGGCCTGAATGCACTAAGACATCCAGTGATTCTATCACTGTTTTTTGTAGCCAACTTTGGGTCTCATTCAGACCCGCTCGCGAGCACTGTACCCTCACAAATGGGTCAATGTTACCCAAATGCACATGCGCACGACGGAGGCGCCTCAGAATAACGACAGGGTAGACGTCGTTATGGGTCTTTCACCAAAGGGGCGTGCTGTCGATGGTTAGTGACAGCACTCCCCCTTTGGTGGGCGCAGAAGGGGGTGTGGCTGCCCAGACGGAGGCGTTCCCATGGGAACACCTACCATCTGGGTCCGGCCCCACTGACATCACTAGTGATGTCAGTGGGAGTGTTTTTGGCTCTGATAGAGCCAAAAGCACTCCGGGCTTGCGGCAGACGAGACCCTACCACAAGGGTCTCATCGCAAGCCCGATGGTCACGATGGTCTTGACCATAGTGACCACCTTTTTGGCCACTCGCGACCATCTTTTTGGCCACTTTTTGGCCGCTGGTCAGAGCGTCCGGCTTTGAATCAGGCCCTTTATTCCTACCTGAATCACAAACTGAAATACGGAATAGTAAGCACAGACAACATGGAGGCCTTTGTTATTTCGCTGTCTGCTTGCCAACCAATACCTCCCAGACTACACCCACTGGGGGGACCAGGTCTTGATAATGACTATCCCCATCTGTTGCTAGGCCTTCTTCTTCCAAACCATCCATCCTGGACTTCCTGGAGGAGTTAGATGTCCCCAATGAAATTTTTTTTCTTCTATCATAGATGATGTGGAGAGATAAGAGCTTTAGATGTTGGACTTGGAAAAGGGGCTCCCACTTATTTGGCTTCCATCCAGAGAACAGAGCTCTGTTCCTCAGGAAGTGTCTATGCCTGAGCTGATAGGTGGGTAGTCTCTGTCTGTTGGTAAACACCCTTCAGGAGATGGCAACCCAGAATAACAACAACTATAATATGTCCACAGATTCTGATCCCTTAACAGCAACATACCCCATATGGCCAATTCATACCATGACACCCAGTTTGCTGCCTCCTCTTCCTTATGATACTAATTCAGTCGCATTGTTGATAAATCAGCCATGTGTGGTCTACCCAATTTTTGGCCTTCTACATTCATCCACATATCTAAGAGAAGTGGACAGTGGGAACAATGGCAATCTGAAGGCCACTAACTAACTCTGTTTTTTTTAATGTCCCTGTACAGGTTGGGAAATTCTGTTACAGAGCAGAAGATTTGCAAAGGATTATTTAAGTCAATTGTCTATTTATCTTTGGAAAGCACGCTTCCTGGTCCCCTTCTGCGATGAAAAAAATCAACTCCCAGCAAGCAGGCATGGCGCAGACACAACGTAATACTTAAACCTTAGGTCTGAAATGTTCCTCTTGTTCACAATATATCTCATATGGTCTCAAGTGGACAGTGGGAACAATGGCAGTTTGAAGGCAACTAACTAACTATGGCCCTGATTCAGAGCCGGACGCTCTTTCAGAGCGCTCACTCTGAATCAAGGCGGCATTATTATTATTTTGTGTCGGTCTCCTGACCACTCGCTAAGCTGTGCGTGACCACCCACAAGTTTTGCGAGCAGCCATTGGGTTTGCGATGAGACCTTTGTGGTTGTCCATCACAAGCCCCAGTGAGATTCTGGCTCTAATAGAGCCAGAAGCTCACTACTGAGGCCGCCCCCAAATGGCAGGCGTTCCTTCGGGAACTTCTCCATTCGGCCAGCCACCCCCCATTCCCGCCTCCAAAACGGGGCGAGCTGTCAATCACAAACGACAGCCTCCTCATTTTGGTGCGAGACCTGTAGCGACGGAGCGCCCGTTGCTGGCTGGGATGGTGGGGGACCATCGACCCGCTTGCGAGTCAGGCCCTCTGATTTTTTTTATGTCCCTCTACAGGTTGGGAAATGCCTTTATAGAACATTTGAAAAGCATTGAGTCAATTGTTTATTTATTTTTGGAAAGCACACTTCCTGGTCCCCTTGTGAGCTGTTAGGTGGTCAAAATTGACTGGAAACGATGGAAATAAATGTTATTGAGGTTATTAATACTGTAGGAACAAAAAAAGGCCAATTTTATGTAATTTTAGCTGTTTTTTATTTTTTAAGAAAAAATCCAGATCCAAAACAAAAACACGAAAACAAAACACGGAGGTGAGGTTTTGGCAAAACCAATCCAGATCCAAAACCAGGGGAGATCCAGATCCAAAACCAAAACCAAAACACGAGGGTCGGCGCACATCTCTAATAATTAGTAATTTCTGCAAAGATTTTTCATACAGTTTTAATAAATCATTACAAAATCACTGGGTATAGAGGTTTAACTTTCATTTTCTGATTACTGTATCTACACACAGTGGTAGTAGACATTTTGTGAGATGAACCATAATGAGAATACAGCCTGCAAGGGTCCAGCGACATCACCAGGTCACATAATCTACCTCCTCTGTGTGCAGTTGGCTGGTACATTTAACACAATTATGTTGCTGGTCCAGCTGTGACATTTTCGGCGGTATATCTCAGTGGCGGTCATTGAGCAGGTGGAGGAAATGCTGGAATTGTTGTAGAAGGGTTCATGGAAGCCAAAACATCAGTCTGTATCAGATAGACCTGCAAGCAGACATAACAAATGACATCATACCATACATTAACATTCCCATACTAACCAAGGCGTGCTTACTGTGTAAGCATGATCTCTAACCCAATTCACCTGCTTGCATGCGTGCAGCTTACCACGTATTCTTCTCCCTCCATCCTTCTGAGGAGTAGGATGCAGGGGCATTTTAAGAGAGGAGGGGTCTGTGTGCAGACCAGACCCAATTCACTCTGTAGCGGTGTCATGGCGGCCAGCGGGAGCAGTAGAATCTGGCTTAGTGCCAGAATCTACTATGCATGCACGGATCTCCAGGAAAATGGCACCCACACCGTTTTCCCAGGGACCGCAGCACTAAGCATGCGCAAGACACTGGGAAAATGGCCACCACCAGGAGTGATGAGGGGCAAATGTTTTGCCTTTAACGACTCCCAGTGTAAGCAGGGGTCATCATCGTCATTTTGCCAATCCTGTCGTCTCTGTGGAGAAGAGCATCCGGCCATGGATTGCCATCTTGGGTCTGCTGGAGCTGCCCAGGATCATAGTGAAGGGTCAAAAGGAGCTGCCTAAAGCTAATTTGCCTATTTGTCTAGCTACGCTGGCTCGCTGGTTGGAGTTATATCCTCACAGGGAGGACGCTTTGTTTTTGTTAGAAGGTTTTTAGTTAGGTCTTCTTCTGCCAATAATAGGTCCTTTATGGGTCTGGGCCCCCCGGAACTTATTATCGGCTAGGGACTACCCAGAAGTTTTGCAGGCTAAGGTGGAGGTGGAGGTACTGCTGGGGAGGATGGAGGGTCCTTTCCCTGATCCTCATTTGCAGGACCTTTGTATCTCTCCAGTGGGTGTGGTGCCCAGGAAGGCACCAGGTGAGTTTTGTTTAATTCAACACCTGTCATATCCGCCGGGTTGTTCGGTTAACTATGCCATACCGGATAGTTTTTGTAGAGTGAATTTCAAGGCTTTAATAAGGTGTTGGGTTTAGTTCGCAGTTTTGGGCATGGCGCACTGCTTGCAAAATTAGATATTGAGTCAGCTTTCCGTTTATTGCCGTTACACCCAGACGCTATGCTGTTCATGGGATTTAAGTTGGATTCCGGTTACTTCGTCGACAAATGTTTGCCGATGGGTTGTGCGGTGTCCTGTGCCTATTTTGAGAAATTCAGTACTTTTCTTCACTGGTGTGTTCATGCCGGCACTGGACAGGCGGGCGTGGCGCACTATTTGGATGATTTTCTCTTTATAGGTCCAGGAGAGAGTGACGTCTGTTCAGACCTCCTCTTTTCCGCACAGGCTCTTTTCCGTATTTTAGGGATTCCCATTGCGCATGATAAGATAGAAAGTCCCATTTCTTGTCTATCATATTTGGGAATTGAGATAGACACGGTTGCTGTAGGTTGCCGAGTGACAAAGTGGGCAGGTTGCTTGAGGAAATTGCGGGTTGCTTAGCAGTGGACATGGTGAGATTGCGCGCACTATAGTCGCTACTAGGTTCTTTTAATTTTGGTTGTTGTATAATTCCCAGGGGCAGAGTTTCTGTAGGAAATTGGAGAGGGCCATGGCTGGGTCGAGACGGCCACAGCATCATGTTCGTTTGTCAGCGGAGATAAAAGATGATCTTGTTTGGGCCAAGTTTCTGGTTGAATTCAATTGTGAACGGATTTGGCCGGCTCCTCCGGTGGCAAATGGGTCATTGCAGCTTTTTACTGATGCGTCTGAATCGTCTGGTTTTGGTGCCTTTTTCAATGGGGAATGGTGCACTGCATCTTGGCCTTTAGTTTGGCGCGAGGAAGGCCTGACAAGTAATTTGTTCATGTTGGAACTTTTCCCGACTGTTGTTGCTATGGAACTCTGGTCTGTGTGACTGAGTAACCGGCATGTGATATTTTGGTGCGACAATCTGGGGGTGGTTCACGCCATCAACAACCAGTGATCGTCCTCTCCGTGAGTCTTGCGATTACTTCGTCATTTAATTTTGCACTTAGAGGCCAATATTCGATTTCGAACTCGCCATGTTCCAGGTGTTGTTAACGAGATCGCAGATGTGTTGTCTCATTTTCTATTTGAGCGTTTTTGGGCTCTCGCACCATCGGCTTCTGCTGTTGGTTTGACGTGCCCCCCGTTTGTGTGGCAGATCATCAGGCCGGCTTAGAGGTTTTCGCGCTGCAATTGCTCGCTCCATCAACTATCCGCAAGTAATTCGGTAGCATGGCGGGAATGGAGCGCTCACTGCACATGCCCAGATTTGTAGGGTAAGTCTCCAAAGGAGTTGCTTTCCTCCTTTGTTTGGGAGATGTATCAGCAAGGGAGGTCCAGGGCTTACATGGGGTAGGTGGTGGCAGGAGTCTCCTTCGCCTTCTTTTGCAGGCTAAAAGGTCTACACAAGCCAACCAAATCTTTTATTCTGGTTAAGGCTCTGAAGGGTTGGGCGAAAGAGGTTCCTGCTCGCGCTGATTCACGTTGGCCTATTGACACCCAGCTTTTGGCAGCATTGCTTACGTTTATGGAGAAGGTGACTTCTGACATGTTTAAGGCCTCTCTTTTTCATTTTGCTTTCTCTGCAGCTTTTTTTGGAGCTTTTAGGGTTAGCGAATTAGTGGCAGTAAATAAAGCACATGTGTCCTCTGGGCTGTTGTTTGGCAGTACTTTGCAAACTTCGCTTCTCTAAAACGGACCAGACAGGTAGGGGGAAATGGGTTACTCTTGCCCAGCAGCAGGATGGGAATATTTGCCCAGTTCATTTAGCATCTCAGTATATGAGTGTACGCCCAGTTGGGGGATCTCAGTGGTTGGTGCATACTGATTCAATGCCTCTCACAAAGTTTCAATTCACTGCAGTGTTCAAACGAGGTTTAGCAGAGTTAGGTTGAGATCATTCAGCTTACAGCAGCCATTAGTTTCGAACAGGGGCAGCTACTTGCACAGCGCTTGCAGGGACGTCTCCTGTGACCATTCAGAAGGTGGAAGTCAGCGAGTTATAATATGTTCGCTGCGATAAGTTGTAGGTGCGCACATTGCGACAACCCGAAAAATGTTACTTACCTGCCAATCGTTGAATGGCTAGCGTTCAACAATTGGGGATGTGAAAGGATTTTTTAATTTTTCCTCCCAGGAGCCATGATCTGGCCCAATTTGGTTCACGGGTAGGTTTTTATAGTTTTTCTTCTTCACTCGGGTTCCTGTTTTTCCCCCCTTTTTGCATCACTGCTAATTAGTTGTTATATGTTGTTCTTAAGTTGTGTGTTTCGATTCAGGTTTGGTGTGGTTTCTCATGGCCAGGGTTTCTTCTTTCCACAGTCTTGGCGAATTAAGACGGGCAGGTGTGGCTAGTAGGCCACTCATATATTTTTTGGGCTGAAAGGCATGTCTCGGGTCGAAGTGGTGGTTTGTCACTTGGTGTTCAGAAGGTGTGTTGGATTGGGGTGAGAGATTTGCCTGTGGAAGCTGTGTTAGTGCTGATTGTTTCCTCTGTGGCAAAATGGGGAATGCCCGACTGTTTGGTACTACACGTTGGTGGGAATGACACTGGTCATCTGAAAGGGGTGGAATTGATTGTGTGTTTGTGTGAGATTTTAGATACAGTTCACGTTCGATGGCCAACTGTACAGATTGTGTGGTCAGAGATGATACCCCATTTGACGTGGAGAGGGGTGAGAAAGTTTGGTGCTTTGGATAGAGCACGGAGGAAGGTGAATGTAGCAGTGGCTAAGCATGTTGCGTCTATAGGTGGCTTGGTCGTGAGTCATGGCTTTTTGGTGGGTGATCTGGTACGTTTCTTTTGTCCTGATGGTGTGCATTTGAATGGTCTGGGTATGAGTCTATTTGTGCAGGATTTCTTTTCTTTTCTTAGGTAGTTTCGTTTGGGTGGCAGGACAGTCTCTGTTAGGGTCTGGCTTTGGTGGGAGTAAACTGCAGCTCATTGACTTTATGGGGCGGAAGATAACTGTGGGGGCACTTGTCCTCGATGTCCATGGTGAATTTGTCCTTCTCCATATGAGGGGACCCAGGCGCTTTTGTGTGAAGTGCCATGGATTGACCCAGGAGGGAAGTGTGACCCTCGCAGCTGTGACCATTTTTAGCCAAGCTATGGTGTTTGTGTCTTTATTTGTAGTTAAGTTAAGTAAGCTAATCAAAGATTGGAGGAAATAAACCTATGTTAAATCTTATGGTAGACGAAATATGAAAAGGATTGAGGAGATATAAGATTACTGGTGTTTACTGACTGGTTTTGGTTAATGACAGCCTTGTTGCTGGGTAAGTTACTATCAGTTGCGAGTGCGGTCAGCTAGTTCCAGGGGCCAGTCATTTAGTTTGGGGGAGTGGTTAGATCAGTCTATATATGGGAGCGTTTTGCATGGGAACAGCCTCTTTGCAGGATTCGTGTAACCCACCATGCCTCCTGCTATTTTGTTGTGCATTAACCTTGTTTTTTCCCAATTAGGTGAGGCACAGCATGGCGGGAGTATGCTGCAGCTCAGTGGCTTTATGGGGTGCAAGGTAACTGTGCCCTCGATGTCCATGGCGAATTTGTCCTGCTCCGTGCGAGGGGACTTGGGCGCTTTTGTGCAAAGCACCTCGGATTGGCCCAGGATGGAAGTGGTACCTTCGCAGCTTAAGTGTGTCTAGAAGGGGTGTTAATCGTCCCCCGAGTATTTTGAGCAAGATAAAAGCTAGAACTGAGTCTGCTGTGTCTCTTTGCCACCCTGGTTAGGTTTATTAATTAAATTATAAATAAAAGCTGTGACCTTTTTTAGCCAAGCTATTGGTGTCTGTGTCTTTTTTTGTAGTTAAGTTAAGTAAGCTAATCAAGGTTGTTAAGGGTTTGGAGGTAATACACCTATGTAAATCTTATGTACCCTGATGCATGTGCAGTGTGACTTAGATGCATACAAATGTTACTTATATTCTCCCCCCTCTATTTACCTTCATACCAGCAGTAATACATTCTTACCAGGACAGTGCTTCTGATATATTGTAGAGCTGTTCCGGTGATGCATAGTCTTCCAGGTATATGATCTGGGGGTTAAAATGCTCATACATGGCCATCGGCCTGCTCTTGCACAAGCCACAAGTACAAGATAGGGATTCTTCAGATGCCTCTCCAGGGATTTTTTGTAAAAAGAAATCCATAGGCTTCTATAGCCAATGCCATCTAATGATGTGTTAGCAAGCGAGCTTGATGAATACGGCCAGATCACAGAATCAAAGAAATGTATGGGGACTGCTGTGCCACAGGGCTGAAGCAGATAATGCAGATATCTGCTGCAGTCACTGGGCCTGATTCAGCATGGATCACAATTGCAACCGCAAATGCAGATCGTTCGATGGTGCGTACTGCGCATGTGTATGCACTGCAGTGCACTTGCGTGAGTTAGCATTGCGATCTCACTGCTATCACTCATGCAGAAAGAACTCCATTGCAGAGTGAGTGACAGGCTGTGAGCGTTTGGGGGAGTGGTCATGGAAATGCAGGCGTGCCTGTCCGTTTGAACACTGTTGCATGGGCGTGCTTAAATTAGCCACTGCGGCACACACAGCTTGAGTACTCACTGCGTGTGACGAGGTTTGCAATTTCTGAGTAAGGGCAGACCTGCTGTAAATGTGCATGGGGGGCCGATGTTACTCCATGCTACTGTTCTATTCAAAGGATTGCAAGGTATTACGGATGTGAAGAAAGAGATAGTGGGCAGTAGTGAGAGTCTCTATGCTGGCTGTGTGATGGCATTGTGATTGCATCCATTAGCATATTTTTGCAGTGGAACTCCGTGTGTTATCGCAGCTGCGATCGCAATAGCGATCCATAGTGAATCAGGCTCCCTATTCATATATATGGGGAGCCATGTGAATACATCCCAAAATTTTATTTGTTCATAGCGGGACTCTTTGTTTACACAGAAGCCGCACACGCAAAATAGGGCATGATCTCAAGTCTGCAAGGTCAGGCCCCCTGTTTGTTGATGTTTTGGGGTGTGACTGGCGGTTTTCCATCACAATGGGGGCGAGCCCAGCACTTTGGCAGCTGTAAGGCTGTCCTCAGCCTCTTGCTGCACTGAATGGATGCTGCATCCATTCACCATTGCATTGTTATGCAGAGTAACATAGCAAGAGTGTCCTCAAACTCCTGTCTGCCCATGGGACACTGCAGCCCGTTATTGGGACAGCGGGACATTGTTTAAAAAGTGGGACTGTGTCACTGAAATCAGGACGGTTGGGAGGTATTTACCACTTTTTTCTTTTTGACACATCCTACCCTGAGTAAGAATGTGAGTAAGAATGTGCTGGGCTCATGCTGTGGCTGTTGCAGTGAGTGTATGTAATAAAGAAATACATGTGATTAAAAATGCAAAGAACAGCTATGTATGCACCGAACGACCAACGATGCGCGTTCCCGCATGGACGATAATGATATCTATGGTCATCTGTACATGCAGGCCAACCTGGATGATTTGTCTGTTCAGAGATGTGGTGGGATGACTTCACTGAAAGATATCTATCATATATATCTTTCAGTGTGTACACCCAATATCGTTTGTCCTGCACTACAGAAAGTTGAAGGGAAATCTTTCAGATATATTGTTCATTGAACAGATCGTACAGTGTGTATGCAGCTTAAGTTTAACTCTGCATTTAGAAGCCTATAGGCTTCTATAGGCAATGCCATTTATAGATGGCACTGCCTATAGAGAACAAGCTTGCTGCATACCAGCTCATTGCAGCCCCATTGCGTTCCATGGTGACTGTAGTGCTGGTAGGCCGCATCCGATATCTCCGATATCCACTAGGGGACCACTTTTATACATTTGGGGCTTGCGGAAAACCTCCAAAAACTACAATTTGGAGGTGTAACTGCATATTTTGTGTTGATACATCCCTTCCTGAGTCTGAGATAGATAAACTTGGGATTGGCTAAAAAAAACAGGTAGATGTAATGTACTAATTCCCTGCATGATATTTACAATGTTACTGTGTCCTGCACCTGTCTGTCTTTTTTGTATTAGCCTGTGAATTATTTTTATTATTATTATTATTAGCCTGTCACTGCCTGTGGCATTTTCATACCAGAGTCCTGTCAAACAAGGTCAGTCTGCTCCCTGCCTGTGTTCCTGTCTTGCCAGAGTTTACTTGTCTGTCATATTGTTTCAGATGCACCTCGGCCGCAAGGCCGCATCATAGCCTGCATTGCATCTCAGCTCTCATGCCGCATCTCAGCTGTAATATCCGCACCATGGCCAGCAAGGTCGCATCATAGTCTGCATTTCATCTCAGCTATCAAGACGCATCTTGGCTGTCATAGCCACACTATGGCCCACAAGGCTGCATCATAGTGTGCATTCATCTTGGCTCTCAAGCCGCATCTCGGGTGTCACTGACCTCACCATGGTCTGCTAGGCCACATCGTCAAGGTTCTAGTCGCACCCCAGCACAAGGCCACACCTTGAAGTTTGTTGCTTCAGCCACTGGTCCTACCACTTCATTCTTCATTGTCTGTCATGTCTTAGCTCATATTTTGTCTGTCTAGTCCTTGTATGTATCTTGCCTGTCCAGTCCTTGTGTGATATGCTGCAGTATCACAGTACTGGTCATTCCTGCTGTGCAGCCTGCTTAGTTTGTCCACTCACTTCTTGCTTAACTACCCATCTGCACCACAGCTCCTAGACATTCCAGAGACCCATCATCTGTCGCTGCTGGTGTACCCTGTCCATTATGCCCATTTTAATATCATTACCTGCAGCCTCACTCCAGTTAGAAAGTTGTGGAAGGACTGCCACATAACCATTCTGCCTTGTCCTAGTCAGCAGTCCTGTGGTCTCTCGCTGGTTGTGTAAGCCTCTACTGCTTAAATCCAGGCAGCCACACTGGTGTGTAAATAAATCACTAAGGGAACAGCGGGTGGCTGTTATTCATGGAAGATCCTCTCCCTGGCTCTAGAGGTCTTACACAACCATGCGTGAATTGTAACATTATAACCGGCCAAAAAACAGACGCTACTGGAGTGTTTCAATATGGTTTCAGGGCCTCATCCAGAGGCGGTCATAGGATGCAAGCGTTCGCTCAGAAACTGGGCGGCCGCTTGCATCCTGAACGGCCGCCTCCATGTTAACACCCACAGCTCTAACGACCGCTAAGGGAGATGGTTGCGATGGTCAAGACCATTGTGACCATTGTGGCTGATGACGAGACCCTAGGGTAGGATCTTGTCAACCTTAAGCCCCAGGGAGCTTCCTGCTGTGTTTCAGCAGGAAGCTCCCCACTGACATCACTGATGATGTCAGTGCGGCCGCCCACAAAACGGTAGGTGTTCGTAAAGGAACGCCTCCATTTTGTAAACCACCCCCCCTGGCCTGCCTACCAAACGGGGGCAGCTGTCGATCAACATCGACAGCCGCCCCTTCAGTAACGAGCTCCGGAGCGACAGAGTTTATCTATAGCTCCGGGGCTTGTGCACGCGCAGTGCGGCCACTGCGCATACGCAGGCCAAACCATCGAGTCAGTTACGAGCGCATCAGCGCTCGCGACCGACTCTGAATGAGGTCCTCAGTGCTGTTATATCTGGTCCAGGTCCTGCCTTGTCAGGCCTCAAGTATGAATCCTGATTTGGGATTATCTAACAAAATGCTGAACCTAGAGAGCATGCAAATGCTGCTGCTGCAAACCTACCTTGGATTATCATCTTGTGAGGATGTGCTGCAGCAGCAAATTATTCAAGCCTCCCAGAATTCATCGGATGCAACTAGCCTTTGCAAGAATTTGTCTGGGGAGGAACAATTGGATGGCACTCCAACTATAAACTGTTCCACAATGCCTGATTTGATGAATCCAAAGTACCAACTCCAGTAAAGGAGTCAGATGTGCTGGCCTCAAATGAGGAGTCCAATCTCCCAATTTCTGAACTGATTCCCGATGTTTCAGTCATCCAGACCCCAGGAAAGGACTTCGATGTTCCAACCTCAAGTGAGGTGTCCATTGTACCTACTCCTGAAGATTCCTCCGATGTTTCGGTCATCCAGACCCCAGGAGGTTAGTCCGATGTATCGACCTCAGAAAAGGTGCCTGATGTTCTAGCCTCAGATCAGGTCTCCATAGTGCCGCTTCCAGGAGGGGAGTTTGATGTACCAACCTTGGAAGAGAGGTCTGAAGTACCATCACCAGAAGGGAAATCCAATGTATCAATGTCAGAAAAGGTGCCAGATGTATCGTCCTCTGAAGAGGTCTCTGTAGTACTACTCACAGGAGGGGAGTTTGATGTACCAACCTCAGGTGAGAGGTGTGAAGTACCAACACCAGGAGAGGAGTTCGATTTACCGACCCCGAAAGAGAAGTCTGATGTGCCGTTCCCAAGAGGACAGTATGATGTATCTACCCCAACTGGGGATCTTCAATCTGTCATGCCTGCTCAAGACTCTGATTGTCTTATCTTTGATGGCAATTTGGAACTATTTCTAGACCTAATGCTTCAAGTCCAGGTGCTTCCTCCAGATCTTTCTCAGCATGAAACAATTTTGTTCTAGCTTTTGAGGCCGCATCATAGTCTGCATTCATCTTGGCTTTCAAGCCGCATCTCGACTGTCACTAGCTGCACCACCTTCTGCAAGGCAACATCATTAAGGTTCCAGTCGCACCGCAGCCCTCAAGGCCGCACCTTGAACTTTGTTGCTTCATCCACTGGTCCTGCCACTTCATTGTTCATTGTCTGTCAAGATTTAGCTCATATTTTGTCTGTCTAGTCCTTGTCTGAATTATGTCTGTCTAGTTCTTGTTTGTATCTTGTTTGTCAAGTTCTTGTAAGTATTTTGCCTGTCCAGTCCTTGTCTGATAACCTGCAATATCACAGTTCTGGTCGTTCCTGCTGTGCAGCCTGCTTAGTTTGTCCACTTGCTTCTTGCCTGACTACCTATCTGCACCACAGTCCCTAGACATACCTGAGACCCATCATATGTTGCTGTTGGTGTACCCTGTTCATTATGCCCGTTTTAAAACCATTACCTGCAGCCTCACTCCAGTTAGCCAGTTGTGGAATGACTGCCACATCACCATCCTGTCTTGTCCTAGTCAGCAATCCTGCTGTCTCTCGCCGGTTGCGTAAGCGACTTTATATATAGAAAGGGGACCTTTTATTATTTATAGCCTATGTGTAAATATTGTATTAATAGAATAATTGCATTCAGAGCTTGGAATGCTCACTTCCTGGTACAGCCGCGGACTTCCTGTTAACTATTACCAGAAGTCACGCCCTCGAATTTCCGGTTTTGCGTTCCAACTAAGGAACCTATTACCAGCTCTTAGAGTCTTAGAGATTCATAGGGGGATGTTATACCATCCGATTTCATCCGGATGTTCCTCCGCCCCCTCTATTAAAATAACCTTGACGGGGCTCGACTTGGTAGCCATTGTGGATGGAAGTGTTTCTTTGGGACTCATTGGTCTACAGGAGAATTACAGCCACCCAGCCTTCCTATTGTGCAACCTGGAGCATCTCCGTTGGCTCCTTTTCTCTCCGCACCTCACCATGTCATTCTACACTTTGCTGCTTACCCACTCCAGACTCCAGACAGAGCCTCCCATTCTGTGGCCTGTTAGGACTCCACTTTCAGTATTTTTCCTGCACCATACTTCCGGATCGACCCAGAGAAGTCCTGCACTGCCGCAGGGACCTGTAGTGATCTCCACCCTCCTGGCCATTGGAGTGGTGGACACATTGACCATGGGCAGCTGTGAGTTATGTGCATGCTGGCTGTATGCACTCAGCGCAGTACCATCTGCTCCCTCTCTGTATCTGCAGCCTGAGTGAAGCCCTCCATGTGTTAGTGAGCTTCTATGATTGGGATCCTCCTGCTCCTGTGACCCTGTTGCTCAGCTGCTCAGACTCCCTGCTGACCTGCATGCTCTTCTCCTCTTCCCCCTGCTTATGGGTGCTCATTGCTCTAACACTTTGGAGTGAAAAGGTGCTGTGTCTCACTAACTTAACCAGCTGTAGTATCTGGCTGTGAGTGTTTGCTTCCACATGGTCTCTAACCATGATACTCTGCTGCCATTGTGTGGCTAATACTTGACATTGCTCCACAAGAAACCATCTGCCTTTAAATATGTCCTCATGGCTTTGATTTCTGTTTAATGTGACTGCTATCCCACCAGCTTTGCGGATATGCACTAGACCTTGCATTCTCCCCTCTCCTGTGATTTTCCAGACATCAACCCTCACATTGTGACTACAGCTGGTCATCATGTCACCTAAAAAAGAAAACAAACTTGCTAAGGGTATTCCTCCGGTGAGTTTTTCTACAACTCCCCAGCTAGCGAGCCATTCCACTCAATCTATACGTCCACGAGTGTCACCTGATAGGCTACTTCTCCCTCCACAGCCTCATCCCCATCTGTTCCTCTGGGTGACGCTTGTATGGATGAGCCTATCACAGGGAGGTGGATGTTGCAACACAGGGAGGTGGATGCTGCAACTTCTTGGTGATCTTAAGAAAGATATCACAGCTGATTTGACTTCTGCTGTTGAACCATGACATCACATGGACCATGAAAATAAGATGGGAGAGGTGGTTGCATCCCACATTGATCTACTCTCTGCCTATGAAACTACACAAGCGGAACTTTCTACACTTTGGGACAAACTGGCGAATTTGGAGGACAGGGCTTGTTGGAATAACCTTAAGATTTGTGGGATTCCTGAATTGGTAGAGCCCTCAGAACTTTCTGAGTTTGCTATGGCTTTATTCCAGAAATTACTCCCTGACTTGCCCCATACACAATTCCTTCTGTATCGCATACATTGTCTCCCTAAAGCTTGCAATGCCCCTTACACCTCTCCGCGAGACACTAACATGAGGATGCACTATTTCCAAGTGAAGAAGTGCTTGCTTTGGGTATCTTGTGACGCTGACTCATCTTCAGCAGTACTGGGCAATCTGCAGTTATTTGGCGATCTCCCCCAGCCACTTTAAATAAAAGATGATCATTACATCAGCCTTACAGCAAGGACAAATCTCATAACGATAGGGTTTCCCGACAAAGCTTATCGTCACTTATCCCAGTTCTATGAAAGTGCTAGGCTCCTTGGATGATGGTATGAAGGTACTGGACCTTTGGCAGATCCCATATGTTGCTAAGTCTGCTGAACCCATTCCTACAATTAGATAGGATTGGTCCTTAATTTGCAGTAACGGTTGATTGATGGATTCCATTCCTAGACTATTTTTAATTTCTAGGTGTGAATCCCGTTCCTTTGCTGACTCATTGCTTGAGATGCTTCACTTCGTCCTGGTCCATTGTTTAAAGGATTGAGGTGTATCTACTTCAGTGGACATTGGAAATTTCCTTGAGGTCTTATTATTCTTGCCATGCCCTATGGTTCCAGATGTCTCTCACACAAGCCATGAAGATCCAAATCACCGTAACTATATATTGGTTTTCATTGTTGATTACTGCATTGTATATTTGTATTGCTGTATTCCTTTGCTCACGTCTTACATTACTTTGGTTATGTGATTTTTATGTTTACATGCCATTTGCAGTATTTTATATCCTTATGTTTTATATGCTGTTTAGGCTATATCTGGTGTGTTATTTCCTTTTAGTCTACATTTTTTGCCACTCTATTCCGTGGCCCCCCTGACTGCCGATGTGGAGTCATTAATGTGTATGCTTTTATTTTTCCCTTATGTCCCTCCTTAAGACCTTCCACTCCCCCCATTATGCCTACAGGTTATGTGATGCTTAATTTTTCTGCATATATCAATGTTAGTGTTGAGAGATCCAGTACAGAAGATTGCTTTTGCCTAGCCTCTGCATCTTATCAGATTTGTTTAGATGGTGAACTTCATGTCTATCAATGCTAAAGGTCTAAATTCTCTTCAGAAATGAAGAGTTGCCCTGCGTTATTTCCAAACCCACAAAATGGAAGTTATAGCAATCCAAGAAACCCATTTTTCTAAAGTGGTCTCCCCTACTTACTCTGACCATCATAATTTAAAACTATGATCTAATTTTAAATGATTATGTTGATGTAATGGAATGCACTGCACTTTATGTATTTATTGGGAAGGATGAACTAAATGTGAATAATCGCACAGTTTAATAAAGCTCCCGGTATTGAATAAGGCTGGAACCGGAAGGAATAACATCGCCCTATGAACGTCTAAAGGTGCGTACACACTAGGCGATCAGGAAAGACAGTACGATTACGACATCGTAATCGTACCGTCGTTCCTGATCTCCTGTAGTGTCTGCACTGAACGATCAGTCGTTCACTGCAGGCACTGTCCATCATTCCTGAACATGCCAATCTGTCGTTATCGTCAGATTGTGCTTCATGTTCAGGCGATGGACAATGTCGGAAACGACCAGCGGGAGTGGGCATCGCTGGTCATTTCTGACATTGAAGTGCACGATTTGTGCACGATTACTGAGCGATTGCATGATTATGATGTCTTAATCGTGTAGTCACTCAGTAATATCGCCCAGTGTGTACCCACCATAAGAGTTTGCAATATGTTCCTTAGTTGGAACGCAAAACAGGTGGTGTTTCCTTAGTTGGAATCTGACAGGTGGTGACCAGGAGCAGGTAATATGCCGTGAATGGCTGGATCCACACCACCGTCCGTCCTTACTTGACTGCTCGCTGTGGAGTCGCGGCTAAATGGGGCCAACTTGCCATGCAGCAGGAAAGCAGGTGGATCTGTATGGCGAATGCCGTTTGCGGCTAGCAGTGCTCCCGGAACAGATGGATGGTTCTGTGTATATCATACAGGATACCAGACGATATGTGGTAGTTGTGCTGTGAACAATCCTCAGATGCCTGGGTGATGACGCCAACGCGTTTCGTTGCGCAAAACCGGGACTTTTTTAGTCCTGCTCCTGGTCACCACCTGTCGGATTACATTCACCGCCTTACAGACATTTGGTCTCCCATTGCACGGCAGCTGAGATTACTCAGCCGCGGCCACAGAACAAACAGACAAGCCAGGATGGCTACCAGTGCGGACACGGCCATCCAGAGGTAGAGGTATTACCTTTTCCACCTTTCCACTGTACATTCTCCTACTCAATTGCACTTCACTCTGGGACGCCAGTAGTGATTGTCGTATAGTGGCGGGATTCAGCTGTTCTGACTATTTTCACCAAGATTTATTTGCTACTTCTAGCCACATTGTTACAACAGTGGCTTCTTTCAGAGTGGTATGCTGTGAAACCTCAGTCCAATGATACTTTTTTGCATTTAGCAATATATTACAGCCCACGAGTTGCATATTGATTTATTTATTTACTTTTATGTATTTATAGGATCCAATTCTTCATGTGCACATGATTGTAATTTTGGTGTTTATATGTGGATTGTATTGTGTTGATTAAAAATACTAATTTTATTTATAAAAGCCTCCTGTTTATTAACAGATAGCAAACCAAATATAGATATTTACATATTTTTCAATATACCAGTGCATAGCGCAGTATTGATCTGTTTTTTCTTTGCATATTGCTATAGAGACCATTGTCTCTGGGTTATTGACCTTAACCTCAATACTTGCAGCTGGCACTGATTGCTTTATTTATTTTGTAATTAGCGCTGGGATTTTTGCAGTTCTTTACTGCAAAATAGTATTTTTTCCTTTCATTTATATACAGTATATTAACCCCTTACAGCGGGGAATTTGAAGTGGTTTGCCCCACGAGACTGTGGACACTGGGGGACACGCGGCCATACCATCCGCTATATAGGGGAACCTGTCCTGATACATAATATAGCTGGCCAGAGAGGAGAGCGGCACATGCGGTGAGCTGGAAGGAACCCACACGCGACCGCTAGGCTATAAGAGACACCCGCGGGGGCCGCCGGGAGCAGTGTGTGTGGGGAAGCCTGAGGTAAGCGTGCAGCAAGGAGCTGCACTTACCAGTGGAAGAGACTTAAGGAAAGCGGCACTTACTGTGAGGTGCTGAGCGGAGCCGCGGGGGGGTTGAGAGAAGAGTGCCAGGACATTCACAGCCAGGAAGCTGTGAGACACTTCCAGGAAGCAGTAACGTCAGCGGGGAGCCGGGGAGCCGTCAGCGGGGAGCACTCCCCGGCTTCAAGAGATTGACAGCCGGGGAGTGCCGAGGGCTGAGCTGTGGCTACACAAATCGGAGCAGTGAGTAATAAATCCAGCCCCTGTTACTATAGTCCACACCCATCTGTCAGAGTCAGCTCCCGACCAAGCAGGGACAGCAGCTGGGGAAGCATTCATAGATTTATTGCAGCAGATCCTCCTCAGTGGGTGGCACAGCATGAGACAGGCTGGCTTATCTGTCGTAACGGAGAGTAGGAGCAGCAGCTTCCACAGTCTCAGAGAGCTGCTTCAGGACAGCTATGTCAAGCCTCGGAGTGAGGTGTGTAATAGGTGGACTACTTCAGCCCAGCATTACAGCTCTACACTGCAGTGACAGTCTAAATAAAGTGCTAGGCTCAGAAGAAAGTGAGCAGGATAACTATTATAGGTACTACCTCTGCCATACATATAGGTACTACCTCTGCCATACATATAGGTACTACCTCTGCCATACACATTAAAGCATATTATCATTCAGTAGCAGTTGCAAAATAGTAAAAAAATAAATAAATACTGCAGCAAGAAATTCAGGAGTCACTACAATGCTAATTTAATTAGCCTGTTAATCAGATACATTGCAGAAGATATAATATAGTTACATTGAAAGGGATATTGCTACCTTCCACATTGTACTCAGGCAAGTTACCTAATACTATCCAGCAAGAGAAGGCAGAGAGGATTAACTTGTGAATATTTATACCTGCGACTAGTAACCTTTACCGCATTAGAAAAAGTATCAGTGCAGGATATTGCATAAAAATAGTATGCCTCAATTTATCCACCAACATATTCCTTCAACCCGGGCACTGTTTGCAAACATTTCAACTACTAGTCACTCACTTGCATGCATCAGTGACGAGAAACTCTTGTTTGTTTGTGCACAAAATAATAGAGTTATAGTTTATCTAGTATTGACATTGTATGTTGATATTTGCCTGTTTACATATCTATTGATTAACCCTTCCAGTATTCTGATTCAAAATTCCAGAGTTCCAGTTATAAGAGCTCTGGATACCGGTGTGTTTTATGTCTTAAAGTGTAAGAAATACATTGCATTGTACATTGTTGTTTTGTATTGCTTATGTATAAGTTGTCACCATATTGAATTGATCTTGTCAAATAAATACAACAGCCTATTGCCATTATTGCCTGTGTCTATTGGGTAACCTTCTGGAAGAACCCAAGGTGATCCAGAGACAGAGTATTTGGTAAGGAAGCACCACAACTCTCCGACAACAGAAGACCCTTAGGCGGGGTGTTACACTATTTATTATTAACTACAGAATTTTTGCCCCTATATTTACAACTACTCTTCAGCTGCAAGATGACATTATATATCAGGGCAATTTATCAATATTTTCTTGCAGGGACTCTGGCAGGAGATCATCTTACCTCTGGGTTCAGGCCAGGCATAGTCCCTGTATGTGCACAGCCATAATCTGTCTGATTCCTCCCTGAAAAGAATCTGGAAAATGAATGTGTTTCATCGTGCAGGACTTCATCAGTGGATGCCCTGGCAACAAGTACTCAGTTCAGTGAGTCAAATACTGTATATAAAATATAAAAAAAAAATTGTGATATTTTAATTTATTTTTTACATAATACTATAGGATAGCCCCCCATTGTTACTTTTTCATTGCACATTTTGTCGAGATTAATCAAACCTTGGAGAGATATAGAGGGAGATGTACTGTATGATGGGGCGGCTAGTGGGCGGTAAATGCCTGGACCTGATTTGCCTTTGATCTAACCAATCAGTTTCTGTCATTTTTCACACAACACCCCACCCCACCCCACCCATAGTGGGTTTATTAAGGGGAAGATCTTAGTGAATCTGGATATACATTTGATTAACAAGAAACTGACAGTAAAGAGTTATACTTCATGAAAATATAAAAACAATAAGAACTTTTTTTTATATTTTATATACGCACTAATAAATGAAGTGCACCATGATATCTATGCTATAAACATGGCCCTGATTCAGAGCCGCTCGTAAGCGGCCGCTCGTTCGTTATGAGCGATGTTCGCACAACTGCGCATGCGTACGGATTTTAATACGCATGCGTGAACCAGTCAGTGCAGCCGAAAATCATTTGTTCGCTAAATAGCGAATGCCTGCTATTTTGAGTGACAGGAGGAGGCGTATGTGGGTGGTAACAGGGGAAGGTGCTTGAAAACGGGGAGTGGAAATCAGAATGCAGGCGTGCTTAAAGGTCAAAACGGGCGTTTTATGGGTGTGCATAATTAATACAGGAGCTTCATTGACCACGTCACTTGGTTGATTTATAGTCAGAACTGCTCGCAAGATTGCGGTAGGAAAAACTAACCACAAGAATAGCGAGCAGTTCATACGCTGTTCGATGTACTCGATTAATCTATTAAATAGCGGACATGAAGTATGCTGCGAGCGGCCAGGGGGCGTATTTTTCAAAATTACTACCGCAAGTTTTGTTCGCTCATTCAGACATAGAGGCGTGAACAGACCGCAAAGTGCGAACGGTTCATTTGAATAGCCACCCCTTTTTAATGAACGAGCGAGCGCAAATAGCGTCCGGCTCTGAATCAGGGCCTCTGCACTCACCATTTATAACATTAAATTTCCAAACTGGAATCTATATTTTTTTATCTGATTTAAAGCATATGGTATCTGCATAAAAAAGAAGGCCCTCCCCAAATCAATATCAGAATCACCTGACACAAGTTGGCATTGATGAGTTTAAATGGGGTCCCTATATATGGAAAGTAAAGCCATGTTCTGAACGTAAATGTTAAATCTCTAGTTCACTAGACAGATGCTGAAGTGTCACCTTAATTAACATCCATTTTACACCACAGCTAAAACCCGGGATATTGCAGGGTTAACGCGGGTTGCTGCTAGGTGTAAAAGGGTCAAGGGTTGTATTCCCAAATGCAACAGTACATCTGATTGGTTGTTATAAAAAACTGCTCCACTGGACCATTTCTCGACTCTTCTCACTGGTTGATACATCAAACCCAATGTTAGTATGTTGCCTGCCACAAGAAATACAGGTGTGGTATGTCAACATACTGGGTGTACTCAGGTGTCTTGTCTGCAAGAAATAAATCCCCTCAAAAAATCTGATTTTAAATTATTTCCAATTACCACAGTGTTTTATTATTTTTCTGTGGCATTTGCATAAAAATATAATGCTGCCCACATGTGGATGGATCATATCATTCTGTGCTCCCATGGGTTATAACATTAGCCATATTCGGGCACTTTTGATACTCAGGGGTCTATTTACTAAGTCTTGGATGGAGATAAAGTGAACAGAGATAAAGTCCCAACCAATCAGTTCCTGTCATGTCACAGGCTGTGTTTGAAAAATGACAGCTAGGAGCTGATTGGTTGGGACTTTATCTCCATTCACTTTATCTTCATCCAAGGCTTAGTATATAGACCCCCCAGGCTAAGTCATTAGATTACATGAGGTCTATGTCTGACTGGTGCACACAAAGTTTGATCTGAAGTTTTTGTCAAAAAGCTACAACATCGCTTCATGTGTGGCCAGCTTACAGAGCTTCCTTATCTTATGAGAACTTTCCTAGCAGTGATGACAACAGTTCCACATTTTCATGGGATAATCCAGATATTCTATCTTACATACAGGTGGAATCTATCTGCTTGGAGATAGGCCATCAGGTCATCAAATTTGGATGTGAATTGTGTATTGGATGTGGATTTATGAATTTGTTACAATTTTTTTGTGGTACTGTAGGTATAGTCCTCCACAGCTATTTTTGATTTCTAATTTGTAGTAAACTCAGAGGGAGAGAGATAAAATACCAACCAATCAGCTTCTAATTGTTATTTTACTGGCTGTATTGAAAAATGATAGTTAAGAGCTGATTGGTTGGTACTTTATCTCTCTCCATGTTATCTCTATCCAAGGTTTTATAAATCTCCCCCAGGGTGTTCATCCAGTCTGGCTTTCGTCATTGGCGGGATTTTTCCGTGTGTGTTTTTGAAATTATGTTTTGGGGACCACCTACGACAGTTCTTCCATAATAAAAAAATACTATTTAGCAATTGTTTTAATGTCTTGATGTGGTCAATTTCAATTATATCAATACAAATAATATCTCTCTAAAACATAATTGGCTTCTTTCCAGAAATGTCTGAGAGACTCTCAATTAGTGATAGACCTCTTAGACAACCAAGGGGTAGATGTACTGTATCAAACCTTCAAGGGAGACAAAGAGGAGAAGTTGCCCATGAGAACCAATCAGTTTCTAGTATCATCTATCTAGCACAGCCTATAAAATGACAGTTATAAGATGATTGGTTGGTATGGGTAACGTCTCCACTTTAATTCTCTCAAAGATGTGATACAACTTTCTTTGAGAGAGCAGTCACCTGTTAGAAGGTAAACAGGAATATGTTGTAAATCACTTTATCGTACCCTGGCTTCCTTTAAAATACACCAAGTAAAGTGATGATGTGTATTGCAACATGACATCCCTTTATCAATGAGTTTTATCATATGCAATGAATGATAAAACTCATTGTGTATGATAAATGGTGCCCCAGTCAATCAGCTCCCAACTGTTTGTCAGATGACAGTTGGGAGCTGATTGGCTGGTGCACCATTATCATATGCAACAAGTTTTATCACTCGTTGTGAATGATAAAACTCGTTGATAAATGAGGTCATAAGCTTGTACTGAAGTGGGTGGGGCTTATGTGCAGTGGCGTCACAATGGGGGTACGAGCAGCACCAGGGTGTCACCCTTGGAGGGGGTGACACCAAAATGCTGACTCCTCCATAGTGACAGGTGCCAAGTGCTGCAGTGTCACATTCTCCAGCAGCTCCTGTCACAGAGGAAGAGCAGACAGTGCTAGCAAAGGTCTCGGGGGTAGCCTAGCATCTTCGGGGAAGCTGGGCACACCCCTGGAGTGACTCTTTTGGGATTTCCTGATAGACCACTCCCCCTTTGTTAGGCCATACCCCCTTTTGGGAGCATGCAGCTCTGCCGCGCAAGAGGAGCTATACATTGAGAAACGGGTGTCTCCACACCCGGTGATGCCTCTGTTTATGTTTATGCCCTCGGTGGGAGGGATTCGTGTCTGAAAAGGGGCGTGGCCTAATCCTAAAGGGGTTGTTCAGGTGACACGCCCCCATTTATGTCACTAATGGGGCATGCCTAGCATCTCCGAGATGCTAGGCAGCCCCCGGGCTTCTCCCCGTACTCAGAATAGACGCTGTGCGCATGCGCACAGCGTCTATTCTACCTCTGCA
This sequence comes from Taudactylus pleione, assembly GCA_031769625.1. Lineage (NCBI taxonomy): Eukaryota > Metazoa > Chordata > Amphibia > Anura > Myobatrachidae > Taudactylus > Taudactylus pleione. The sequence continues at coordinate 5,367,345 of JAUIMM010000135.1, forward strand.
TACACGCTGCTCTGTATGCTTTTCCCAACTCCCCCCCACACCACGGGACACTGCGGCCCGCGGGCGGGACAACGGGACAGTCCAAGAAAAATGGGACTGTCCAGCTAAATGCGGGACAGTTGGGAGGTATGCCCTACCACTTGGTGAAGCATATTGCATCATCAATTCCAATTTATCTTTTTCCCTTCCTTACTGCTTGTGTGCTGAAATCGAGCTGCGTTTACACACACACATATAGGAATCCATTGCAGAGTGAGTGACAGGCCGTGAGTGTTTTGGGGGTGGTGATGGGGGAGTAATTGGCAAGCGCAGACATGCCTGTCCGGTTAAACGACATTGCATGGGCATGCATAAATTGGCCACTGCAATGGCATAGACAGCTTCAGTACTTACTTTGTGCAACGAGTTTCTGCGGCAGCTCAGACCTGCTGTAATTATGCGTGGTGGGCCATTGTGCGTCAGTGTAACGATGTATATGCAGGAGTGTGAGGTATTTCCGATGTGAGAAAGCGGTAGTGGGTGTCTCTATGCTGGTGCATCCCTGGGTTAACAGCAGTACAGATGTATACTCAAAAGAAAATTGTTTGCAAAAAAGAGAGATTTGCAACATCGCAGAGTCATCAAAAAGCCATTTGTAGTGTACTAGAGGTGCTGGGTTGTGACATTAACTGGACAGGAATTGGTTTTACACACATACAAAGTACGACAGAACTTGGCATGAGGAAAAGCAGCAGCAGCTCGCATCACTGCTTTTTACACAGATTCAGGCTCAGTCACACACAGATGTCCAATTAATCACACATCAAATTGCTCAGTGTAATCTATCAATGTAGTTTTGTATCTCCCAGTTGTTTTATTAATGTGAATAAAACTCACATTTTTGTTAGGCTGAAGTGTTAGTTACCACATTAAACACCTATTGTAGATTACTTCAGCATCTTCTTCATCTTCTAGAATCCTGTAACAGAACAACCAAGTAGGAATGGCCATCGACCATCGATGTTTTAAAAACATTGATGGTTTATTGTCAATGTTGAATAGTGTTACCATCAATGGCAGAGAACCAGATTGTTTTCCACCATCGATGGTATCCCTGGGGCCGATGGTGATGGTTTCTTTGTATAAAATCATTGCTGGGTTTGCTGCTGCACTGAAATATACAAAAGATTTATTCGGGTGCGCTGTCAATAAGCAGCCAATCAGAGGTTGTCAGCCTCTAAGTATACAAAGAAAAAAGGAAGAAGTGATTGGCGCTTACTGTACAGTCACAGGGTGTGTGTACACACACTGGACCACATTCAGAGATGGTCGTAAGCGGCCGCTCGGTCGTACCCAGCGATGTTCGCTAAACTGCGCATGCGTAAGATTCGCAATGCACGTGTGCAAACTAGCCATTGCGATCGGAAATGTCTCTCTCATTGAACACAGCCAGGTCGTTAGTTTGAGTGACAGAATTAACCGTCTGTGGGTGGTAACAGGGGAAGGTGCTTGTGAACGGGGGAGTGGAAGTCCGAACGCAGGCGTGCCTGACTATGCAAATGGAGTTTAATGGGAGTGCATAATTAACAAAGTAGTGTCATTGCACACGTGACATGGGTGGTTTTTACACTGGCTAGATCGTAGTGCTTGAGTGAGGGTATTGTCAGCCTTAAGCTCTGGGAGCAGCTCCGATGGGTCCCGATGGTCTCGCTTAATCCTTTTATTCCCGGTAGATGACGTGTGTTGCGATCGTGAAGGGGGCGTGTTTTTAGTCTTACGGCCGCTTCTTACCCTCGCTTGTTCAGCTAGCGAGCCCATCTTAGTGACTCATCTTGCGATCGCTTCATTTGCATATCCGGACCCTCTTCCCTTACGATAGAGCGGACCTAGGACCGACTCTGAATGAGGTCCACAGTCCTAGTACTGACTCCAACGTCTGCCCTCCTGTCATCATGTGTATCTCAGTCACTGTTCCACCCCCTGGTTGGATGTGCACCAGAATTGGGGGATCGTGGGCTGTCCCACTTCACTGACTGGCTGAGCAGCTTCAGCTCAGTTGTCAGTCAGAGGCAGTGTGCACACCTGTGGTGGTAGCACAGCTGCGGCAGGGCAGCCCATTCCAGCCCCAACCCCCAGCTCTCTGAGAGTCCATCTGTCTGTGTAGAACAAGATGAATGAATGAAATTAACAATCAAGGCCCAGCCTGGCCAAGCCAACTTACACAAACAGCACAGTATAGTAGTCAATTACAATAATGCATGCAGTACACTGCAGAGTCTCACAGTCAGCATGCTCGATGTGCTCTGCTCAGCTGTGTGGCTTTGCTGTGGCTACAGTAATAAACTGCAATGCAGAGAATCAGGGCCTGATTCAGAGCCGCTCGTAAGCGGCCGTTCGCTCGTTCGGAGCGATGTTTTCACATCTGCGCATGCGTACGGATTTTAATACGCATGCGCGAACCAGTCAGTGCGGCCAGAAATCATTTGTTCGCTATATAGCGAGTGCCTGCTATTTTGAGTGACAGGATGAGGCGTTAGTGGGTGGTAACAGGGGAAGGTGCTTGAAAACGGGGAGTGGAGATCCGAACGCAGGCGTGCTTAAAGGTCAAAACGGGTGTTTTTAGTGTGTGCATAATTAAAACAGCAGCGTCATCGACCACGTCACTTGGTTATTTTATAGCCAGAACTGCTCGCAATATAGTGGTAGGAAAAACCAGCCACAAGAATAGCGAGCAGTTCATACGCTGATCGATGTACTCGATTAATCTATTAAATAGCGGACATGGCGTATGGTGCGAGCGGCCAGGGGGTTGTTTTTTACAAAATAGCGGCCGCAGGTTTTGTTCGCTTGTTCAGACATGGAGGCGTCAAGAGACCGCAAAGAGCGAACGGTTCATTTGAATAGCCACCCCCTTTTCCTGAACGAACGTCCGCAAATTGCGAACGGCTCTGAATCAGGCCCTCAGTCAATATGTGACTTGTGGTGCTCTGCCTCTAATGTGGGTGGGATGCAGACAGGTTAGATGACACAGCCTGGCCTGCCCTGTAGTACTGTACACAGACTGAATACACTGGCAGCATTGCAACCACCAGAGCCACCCGCCAGGGGGTGCTGTGCCGTGCATGTGCAAAGGAAGATTTTACTGCTGGCTTTCTCAAGGCAAATCCTCTTCTGTGCATGCCAGACTATTCGATAGCGAGAACAATCATTGGTAGATGGTAGCATAGTTTCTAACCATGAATGGTTCCAGCTAAAACACCCATCAATTGCAAACATCGATGGGTGTAGGACCGATGGCCATTCCTACAACCAAGTACATAACTATGTACAGGGCAGTAACACACCAACATATTACAGTATGTAACAGCGCCACCTGCTGTTCCTCCAGTGTAATCATTCTAGCACCTTAAAATTTCAGTCTGTTGCAATAGCTTAACAATTTTGAGATGATCGCCATGGCCAAGTTGCACAGAAAGGAGCTATTTGAAGCCACAGTGTAAAAGGACACATCTGTGAACAAGCATTTTTAAAGCTGTTGGTAAACAGTTGACAGATCCATTTACCTCACCAAGAAGTCGTTGGGTTTAAACTGAGCTTCAATTGTCAGAGCTCCTGCAATTATGTGCTGCTATATATATATATATATATATATATATATATATATATATATATACATAGAGCATTGTTTCCCAGAACGGCACCCCTGGCTTGATTAAGATAACAGAACCCCTGGGACCGGGTAAGATTTCAACGTTTCAAGACCTTTTAATCTTTTCATCAGGAATACAAAATATAACATGTAAAAAATATATCTTTAGAGCCGTCACCACACCCTTCGTGCACGCTGCTCCGGAGACCTGTCTGGGAACTGCTGACGTAGATCCAGGGAACAATACCCTGAGCACTGTCAAGATCGCCCCCTGGTGGCCTGGAGCTGACACTTTCACCATGGTTACATGACAACACCTGTGCTCACATAGAAAACTGCAACAAAAAATATAGTAAGTATCCAGAACAGGAGATATGGGCTTTACATCAACTAAATCATAGATCACAGTCCTGTAGCATATGTAATAATGCCATAATCATTACACCATTAGGTTACTGATATACTATCCTTAGGATATTAAGATATGGTAGTTCCAACAGAACCATGGCCCTCATTCAGAGCCGCTCGTTAGCGGCAGTACGCTCGTTCCGAGCGATGTTTGCACATCTGCGCATGCGTACGCGTTTTAGTACGCATGCGCGAACCAGTCAGTGCGGCCGAAAATCCTTTGTACGCTATATAGCGAGTGCCTGCTATTTTGAGTGACAGAATGAGGTGTATGTGGGTGGTAACAGGGGAAGGTGCTTGAAAATGGGGAGTGGAGATCCGAACGCAGGCGTGCTTAAAGGTCAAAACGGGCGTTTTATGGGTGTGTATATTTAAAACAGCAGCGTCATTGACCACGTCACTGGGTTATTTTATAGCCAGAACTGCACGCAAATTTGTGGTAGCAAACACCAACCACAAGAATAGCGAGCAGTTCATACGCTGGTCGATGTACTCGATTAATCTAATAAATAGCGGACATGACGTAGGATGCGAGCGGCCAGGGGGCGTTTTTAAGAAATAAACGAGCGTATGTTTTGCACGCTCGTTCAGACTTAGAGGTGTGAACAGACAGCAATGTGCGTACGGATCATTTGAATAGCCACCCCTTGTTTTTAAACGAACGACCGCAAATAGCGAACGGCTCTGAATGAGGGCCAATGTCTGATTATTATAAAACAGGTGAAGGACAAAAATTCATTCAGACCAAGAGGGGACACAGATTTTAATTCATGAATCCAGAACGCTTCCTTTTTTAATAGGGCTTTAGATCGATCTCCACCCCTGCTGTTTGGTGGAATATAATCAATAATTTTATATTTAAAACATGCCAAAGAATGTTGACAATTCTTGAAGTGTTTAGCCACTGTTTGGTCACAAGCTTTGTTTTCCAGATCAAGGCGTATTGTAGAACGATGGACTGCCATATGCTCTTTAAACATCCGTGTGGTTTTTGCCCACATAGAGCAGACCACAAGGACATTTTATTTAATAAACCACGAGCCGGGAATTTTGTATATTTTTCCTGATCTGGGATGCCAAAAACTGTCCCCCACGTCCAAATATCTGCAGGTGACACATCCTAGACATTTGTGGTTGCCTGGTTTTCTTGAAAAAAAATTCAGTGCTTGTTCTCTCATTGAATTTGTAATGTCATTTTGCACCACTAGGTCCTAAATGCTTTACCTTTTTTATAGCATGGTTATAATTTTTTATTTTTTAAAGCTGGCAAATCCGTGTCTGAATTTATCAAGGGCCAAAACTTTCTAGCTGTTTTTATTAGTCTTGGTCTTGCTGCTGTATATTCGTTGACCCAAATGATCTTGTCGTCCATATTTTTCAATGAAGTTTCTCTCTGTGTCTCTTGTGGGATTGATGTCAATGCTCTTTCTTTTGCCTGTTTTCAAATCTTTGGATGGTATCCTCTCGCAATGAATTTTAATGTCATTTGATCTATATGTGATATCGCTTCTCCTCTATCACTACAGATTCGTAGAATCCATATAAACTGTGAGTACTGAAGACCTCTTTTTAATGCTGCTGGATGGTGACTATCAGCATGTAGGAATGTGTTGCTATCCGTAAGTTTTTGATAGAGTTTAGTTGTTATGCAGTTGTCTTTTAAAAAAATTTGTACATCCAGAAAATTAATTTTTTCTTCAGTTTTTTTGTTAAGTGAATTTGACTGGACTTTCTTTATTGATGTTTTCCATCTTTTCGACAAAGTCCACAGTTTCTTCTGACCATAGCAGGAAGGCGTCATCTTTGTTACTAGTGTAGGCATATATACATTTAGCTCTACCTTGTACCGAGAAAAATATGTATTTTTCAAACTAGGCATGACCGGGTTTGGATCTCTGAAATCCAAACCCCCCCTAGCCCTCCCGATCTGAGTCGAGTCCGAGGCAGGCTCGAGTTTTCCTGCCTGACTCGGATCTGAAATCGAGGCAATACGTCATCATCCCGCTGGGCTGTGTTGTGCTGCTGTTCTCCATAGGGGCTGGCTGGGCTGGTCCTAAAGGGCTGTAGTCCTAAAGTGCACTCCAAAAAAAATTAAAAATTCTTCTTTTCTGTGTTTGAGAATTGTATGGGCTGTAGCCGCATGTGCATCAACAAAGGAGCAGCGCCAAGCGTGCACCTATGTCATAAGTCTGTAAAAGGGTGATTTAATCCCCAAAGTGCAATAAAAAAATTAAAAATTCTTCTTTTCTCTGTGAATTGTATGGGCTGAAGCCGCATGTGCATCAACAAAGGAGCAGCACCAAGTGTGCGCCTGTGACATAAGTCTGTTAAAGGGTGATGTAACCGCCAAAGTGCATTAAAAAAAAAAATGTCTGAGTTTGTGAATTGTGTGGGCTGTAGTAGCACATGCATCAACAAAGGAGCAGCAACAAACATGCACCTGTGTCATAAGTCTGTTCAAGGGTGGTGTAACCCCCAAAGTGCACTCCAAAAAAATAAAAAATTCTTCTTTTCTGTGTTTGTGACTTGTGTGGGTTGTAGACGCATGTGTATTAACAAAGGAGCAGTGCCAAGCATGCGCCTGTGTCATAAATCTCTTAAAGGGTGGTGTAACCCCCATAGTGTATTAAACATTTTTTTTTAATTATTCTTTTCTGTGTTGTGAATTGTGTGCACTGTAGCAGCACATGCATCAACTAAGGAGCAGCGCCAAGCATGCGCCTGTGTAATCATAAGTCTGTTAAAGGGTGGTGTAACCCCCAAAGTGCACTCCACAAAAAAAACAAAATTCTACTTTTCTGTGCTTTTGAATTGTGTGGGCTGTAGCCGCACGTGCATCAACTAAGGAGCAGCGCCAAGCGTGCGCCTGTGTCATAAGTCTGTTAAAGGGTGATGTAACCCCCAAAGTGCATTAAAAAAAAAATTCTTCTTTTCTGTGTTTATGAATTGTGTGGGCTGTAGCCGCACGTGCATCAACAAAGGAGCAGCACCAAGCGTGCGCCTGTCTGTTAAAGGGTGGTGTAACCCCCAAAGTACACTCCCCCAAAAATTTTTAATTCTTCTTTTCTGTGTTTGTGACTTCTGTGGGCTGTAGCCGCATGTGTATCAACAAAGGAGCAGTGCCAAGCGTGCGCCTGTGTCATAAAACTCTTAAAGGGTGGTGTAACCCCCAAAGTGCATTAAAAAAAAATGTAAAATTCTTCTTTTCTGTGTTGTGAATTGTGTGTGCTGTAGCAGCACGTGCATCAACAAAGGAGCAGCACCAAGCGTGTGCCTGTGTCGTAACTAAAGGGTCGGCTGGCTCATCTCTTAAAGGGTGGTGTAACCCCCAAAGTGCACTCCAAAAAAATAAAAAAAATCTTCTTTTCTGTGTTTATGTGCACCTTAGCCGCACGTATATATCAATATAACATAAATGGAGGATAAAAATTTGTCCAATCAAAATAAAATAGGGAAAGATCAAGAACCATAGTAGAGGGCATATAAAATCCCAAATGATAAAGTTCAGGAAAATGACCTTAAAAAAAAACAACATTTAAATAATCTGAGGAGAAATGTAAACTTGCCAATATGCCATTCATGACACGGAGTGACAAGGAATGGCTAAGGTCTTTCCCTATGTCCATGACTAGTGGTTCAGCTTCACTTGACGATGGAAGCCCTCCTACCACTATAAAAATCAAAAGAGTTAAGCTGGCAAAAGCACAGCAAAGAACTGTGCATTCTAAGAACATATCACAAATCCCCAAGGAGAGTCCAAGTGTGGCAGCAGTTGCGATACCTGACCTTCCTAAAACTGGATGGGAAGAGGTGGCTCTTTCCACCATTTGCACGCCCTCTGCACCTGCTGTCAGGAGCACCCATAGCCCACTTGCTGATATTCAAATTGAAGATGTCACTGTTGAAGTACAACAGGATGAGGATACTGGTGTAGCTGGCGCTGAGGAGGAAGTTGACGAGAAGAATTCTGATGGTGATGTGGTTTGTTTAAATCAGGCTCTGGGGGAGGCAGTTGTTGTCCGTGGGATGAAAAAGCCCATTGCGGTCATGCCTGGGCAGAAGTCCAAACATTCCACCTCTTTGGTCTGGCAATATTTCTATCCAAATCCAGACAACAACTGTCTTGCCATATGTACCACATGTAAAGGTGAAATAAGCCACCTAGGAACATCCTCCCTTATACGTCACCTGCAGTGCATTCATAAAATGTTACTGTCAAGTTCAGAAACTTTGGCTAAGACCATAAGCAGTCCATGGACACCTAAATCCCTTTGTCCTGTTGTATCCAAGCGCCTGCAAACCACACCGTCAACTCCCTCCTCGTCAATTTCCTCCTTAGTCAGGATCGGAAGTAGTCCTGCAGGCCATGTCACTGGCATGACTGACTCTCCTATCCGGGATTCCTCCGGAGGATCCTGCATTGCTACGCCTACTGCTGCTGCTGCTGCCGTTGTTGCTGGGAGTCGTTCATCATCCCAGAGAGGAAGTAGGAACACCACTACTTTTACTAAACAATTGACCCTCCAACAGTCCTTAGTGAGTAGGATGAAGTACAACAGCAGTCATCCTGAAGCAAAATGGATAACTGAGACCTTGACTGCTATGTTGGTGTTAGACGTGCGTCCGGTATCCACCATTAGTGCAGTGGGATTTCGACAATTGATGGAGGTAGTGGGTCCCCAGTACCAAATCCCATCTAGATTCCACTTCACTAGGCAGGCGATGCCGAGAATGTACAGAGACTTCAGAAAAAGTGTCCTCAGTGTCCTAAAAATGTAGTTGTACTCAATGTCCACTTAACCACGGACATGGGGACATTTGGAACAGGGCAGACTAAGGACTATATGACTATGACAGCCCACTGGGTAGATGTATCGCCTTATGCTGCAACAACAGCAGCATCACCAGTAGCAGCAGCTCAGAAACGCCAGCTCATTCCAAGGCAGGCTACACTGTGTATCACCGATTTCAGTAAGAGGCACACCGCCGACAACCTCTTAGAGAAATTGAGGGAAATCATCACCCAGTGGCTTACCCCAATTAGACTTTCCTGGGGATTTGTGATATCTGACAACGCCACTAATATTGTGCGGGCATTACATCTGGGCATATTCCAGCACGTCCCATGTTTTGCTCACACAATAAATTTGGTGGTGCAGATTTTTCTGAAAAATGACGGGCATGCAGGAGACGCTTTGGCTGGCCCGAAAAATTTCTGGCCACTTTCGCCATTCAGCAACTGTGTGCCGAAAACTGGAGCGCCAGCAAACACTCTTGAACCTGCCCCGCCATCACCTGAAGCAGGAGGTTGTGACGTGGTGGAACGCAACCCTCTATATGCTTCAGAGGATGGAGGAGCAGCAAAAGGCCATTCAAGCCTATACATCCATCTATGACATAGGCAAAGGAGGGGGTATGCATCTGACTCAAGTGCAGTGGAGAATGATTTCTGTGTTGTGCAAGGTTCTCCAGCCCTTCGAACTTGCCCACGTGAAGTCAGTTCAGACTCTGCCAGCTTGAGTCAGGTCATTCCCCTCATCAGACTTTTGCAGAAGCAGCTGGAGAAAGTGAAGGAGGAGCTAAGATGGAGCAATTCCGCTCGGCATGTGGGACTTGTGGATGAGGCCCTTCATTCACTTTGCCAGGATTCCAGGGTGGTCAATCTGCTGAAATCACACCACTACATTGTGGCCTCCGTACTCGATCCTAGGTTTAAAGCCTACATGGTGTCTCTCTTTCTGGCGGACACAAGCCTGCAGAGGTGCCAAGACCTGTTGGTGAAAACACTGTCAGCTGAAGCGGAACGTGACATGTCAACAGCTCCTTCTTCATTTTCTCCCGTAACTGAGGCTGCCAGGAAACAACTTAGGTATCCTAAGCAACCCACTGGTGGTGATACAGGGCAGGTACGACCAAGTTTGGATATCTGGACCAGACTGAAGGACCTGGCAACAATTTCTGACATGTCTACTGTCACTGCATATGATACTGTCACCATTGACAGAATGGAGGAGGATTACATCACTGACAGCATCCAAGTAGGCATGTCAGACAGTCTGTACCTGTACTGGCAGGAATAAGAGGCAATTTGGAGGCCCCTGTACAAACTGGCTCTATTTTCCCTAAGTTGCCCCCCCCCCTCCAGTGTGTACTCCGAAAGAGTGTGCAGTGCTGCCGGGAATCTTGTCAGCGAAAGGCGTAGGAGGTTGCTTCCACAAAATGTGGAGAAGATGATGTTCATCAAAATTAATTATCAATTCTTCCAGGGAGACCAGTCTCCTGAACGTACAGAGGGACCTGTGGTGGTGGATTTAGAGCGGGGACGAATTAATACTCTGTGAGGATGAGGATGTACACAACACTGAAGAGGGTGAGGAATCGGTGGATGAGGAGGATGAGGACGACATCTTGCCTCTGAAGAGCCAGTTTGTACAGGGACAGATTAATTGCCAGCTTGTTTTGTGGGGGCCCAAACGAACCAATCATTTCAGCCACAGTCGTGTGGCAGACCCTTACGCTGAAATGATTGGTTTGTTAAAGTGTGCGTGTCCTGTTTATACAGGATAAGGGTGGGTCGAAGGGCCCATGGACAAATTCATCTTGCACCTCTTTTTTGTCTTTGCGTTATGTACTGTTTGGGGCCTAGTTTTTCAAACTGCCATCCTGTCTGCCACTGCAGTGTCACTCCTAGATGGGCCACGTGTTTGTGCCGCCCACTTGTGTCGCTTATCATAGTCATCCAGCTACCTCGGTGCAACCTTTTGGACTAAAAACAATATTGTGAGGTGTGAGGTGTTCAGAATAGACTGGAAATGAGTGGAAATTAATGTTATTGAGGTTAATAATAGCATAGGAACAGAAAAACCAAGAAAATCTGTGATTTTATATATTTTTATGCTTTTTTTCAAAAAAATTCAGATCCAAAACACAAAACCCAGAACCCAAAACACGGAGGGTGGTTTTGGTAAAACCAATCCAGATCCAAAACAGGACGAAAGATCCAGATCCAAAACCAAAACACAAAACACGAAAAGTGGCCAGTGCACACCCCTACTTCAAACATGAATGCGTTTGCATAGCTGGGGGCTACACAAGAACCCATTGCACATCCCTATTTCAGGATATAGAATCGGCCATCAAACATGAAATCATTTTTACAGATGGTTAGTTCCAAGATTTCCATAAAAAAATCCAGATCGGGTCCCTTATAGTGTGCATTGTTTGTTAATAGAGGTCTAGTGGCTTGGATGCCAGCTTGATGCTGTATGTTCGTGTAATGACTAACAACGTCTAAAGTGCACATGATTATTTCAGAACTAAAGGGACTCCAATGTTGTAACTTGCAAATAAATGAGGTTGTGTCCTTAAGAAAGGTAGCTTCTGCTTGTACTGCTGCCTGTAAATGAAAATCCAGATATTTAGAAACGTATAACAAAGACCAACGGGGTGAAATAATCGGCCTCCTATGAGGTTTTTTAGGGTCTTAGTGCAATTTGGGCAGTGCATATAAAATGGGTGTGATTGGATAATCCACTTTCAGGCTCTCTGTCACTTTGAACGTAATGAAGTTGTTACTGACAGGAAGATCTAAAATAGAATCTACTTATTTTTTAAATATCAAGCAATGGGTCTTCTTTCAGAATGTCATATACCATCTTGTCATTTCATATAGTTCTGCTTTACAGTCAGACCTGTTTTGCACAACTACCCCTCCACCCTTATCTGCACTATGTATTGCAATGTCTTTTGCGAAGTTATTCAGGGCGGTCTTCTCTTTTGTTGTGAGGTTGTGCTTTTTATCATATTTTATGTCCGCTATAGCATCTATTTCCCTATTTAATACTGCAGTAAAGCTTTTTATGACTACATTATTTGATATAGGGTCAAAGTGTGATTTTTTACCTATTGGTGTATCCACTGTGACTCTGTCATGATCTTCACCAAAATGTTCTTTTATCCGTAACTTTCTGTTTAAATGGAATAGATCTATTTTCTGGATGAATGATTTAGGAATGTTAGATGGAACGAAAGATAGCCCTTTACTAAGAACATTTTCTTCATCATTTGTTAGCACTCTATCAGACAGATTGATTACTAAACTTTCTTTTTGTATGGTTTTTTTGATCTACCCACCTCTTCAAGTGCATTTCCCAGGAGCTCTCCTTTTGCCCTTGTTGTCACTCCCAAGGGGGGCTTGGCATTTTTTGGGATTCTGCTGTTTCCTGAGGTTTCACCTTCACTGGACGATACTGCTGTACTGGAGGCTTCTGTGTCCAGATATGGATAAGAATGTTGTTTTTGACGTCTCAAGGGTTTAAAGCCTCTTTTTTGTTCTTTTTGGTTAACCCAGGAGTAAGCTCCCTGTTCACTATTGCTAATTTGTTTTTTTTTTAAAATGATGAAATCTGTTTTATGTTTTTCTACTGCTGTGGTTAATTTATTCAGCCATTTTTCAGTTGTATCCGATTTTAAGCGAGCATGAAGGGTGTGGTGACGGCTATAAAGGTATGTTTTTTACATGTTATCTTTTGTATTCCTGACGAAAAGATTAAAAGATCTTGAAATGTTGAAACCTCACCCGGTCCAAGGGGGTTGTTTATCGTAATTCAGCTAGAAGTGCCATTCTGAGAAACCCTGCTCTGTTACTTTCTATATCTGGCACCCTACAAAGTTTCAACATATGTGGAGTGACAGCCGCTGATGGTACATATATTTATATATATATATATACATATATATATATATATATATATATATATATATATATATATATATATATATGAAGAAATTAAGATTACAGCGCCACTTTTAATATAGACTCTCACTTGATTAGAGTTCTGAATACATTTATATATAGTGAATTTTACTTATAATCCAAACATATATGTGCAAATCAAACTTAGGTATTTTTACAGCACCCCCCAATAATATCGGTGTCAGCTCAACCAGAAAACCTGTAGCATTGGCAATCTGCTACACATAGAAAACTGCAATAAAAAAACTGGAACAGCGCGCATGATGCCTGATGTGCCAGTATACCTTTAACGCTATACAAATATAACAAAGTGCTTAGTGATAAATAGAAAGTGCAAAAGTGCTCAGTAAAATCCTCACAAAATACATACAATAATGATGTATATATAGCACACTTTAGTGCTAAAAGACAATAAATAACTGATAAAATATTTTATAAATATTTTATAAAATATTTCATAAAATATTAAAAATTATAAGATAAAAAGAAAAGAGACACAGATGGAGGAGTTTAAAGAGAAAGAGGAGTATAAAACTAATGATACAGTGTTATTACGAAAATTGTATCATATAGAGGAGGAAGTCATGAAGGGAAAGGAGAAAAAATTCATTAGAGACAAACAAGATTATGACTCTAATAAAGTCAAAATTGTAGTAGATTCCATAAAACTACAGGACAGCAAATTATGAATAAACCAATGAATGAGAAATCTGCATGGACAACAATACCGTATAAAAGAAAACAGAGTTTTAGAAGGGAAACTGAGGCTATAGAAGCACCCCTGTATAAAACAAATCATACAAGGAACCAGCTCTCTACGCTTCAGAGATATGACTCTAATAGTGACTCAGACCATTTTTTTTCCCCTAGCCTAGATCAAGATCGACTGAATCCAAAAAGGAATTTCTTCAAGGAAACAACAAGGCTGGCCTCACCCATGAAAAGAAGAGCAGGAGAAGAAGAAGGGTACAAGGAGGCAGGAGGGAGAAACTACAAAAGGAGGAACATAATATAGACCCTAAGGATAGAGGGATTTTTAATCTATCTAAGCATGTTTTAACTGTACCTGGAATTTCCCTGCTCAATAAAGGACTTACGTTTGCACCCACAAGCAACATGAATAGGTTCCAGACATTTATCAATCTCAATAAATTTGTGAGGAACCTAACACTTAAAAGACATTTTCTAAGAAAAGACAATGTGGTTATTAAAAACTATAATGAGAATGAATCTAAATCTGGACTAAAAGGAAAATCAAAATATTATCCACTTGAATCAAAGGGAACCATTTGAATAATTTCTATGAATTAGTTAAGAAAGACCTTTGTGATGAGGATCCAAAAGCAATCATTGGACAAAATTTAAAGAACCAGCAAAAAGAGGCATTGAAGAATTTACAGAAGAACAATGATATCGTGATAAAACAAGCTGACAAAGGGGGGATTGGTCATCATGGATAGATCCCAATATATTAGAGAATCAACCAGACTTCTAGGGGATGTTAATTCATACCTATTATTAAAAGAGGACCCCTTGGAGGAATATCTTGATGAACTAAGGAGACTTTTAGTATATGGATTATACAATGGGATACTCACAAAAGATGAATTCCAATATCTTCTCCAGACTAATCCCACTACCCCCATTTTTTATTTTCTTCCAAAAATCCACAAATCCATGGAGAATCCACATGGAAGACCGATTATTGCAGTAATAAATTCCCTAACTTCACACTTATCTGAATATGTAGACATTTTCCTGCAAAAATATGTTAAAGAACTTCAATCGTATCTTAAAGACACAACCAATGTATCACAAATTATAAAAGACCTTCAGTGGAAAGAGTCTTATTTTTGGGCAACAATCGATGTCCAATCTTTATATACATGCAATGAACATTGTAAAGGGATTAATGCTTGCCGGGAATTTCTTGAATCGGATCCATTAATTAGCACCCCACATAAAGAGTTTTTATGTGACATAATAACTTTTATTTTAGATCACAATTATTTTAAATTTTTAGATGATTTTTATCAGTAAATCTGTGGTACAGCAATGGGGACTACCTTTGCCCCCAGTTTTGCGAACCTTCTTATGGGGCGCAGGGAGAAAAATTACATTTATGAAAATAATCCCTTCAAAGAGAACATTATACTATATAAAAGGTACATAGATTATATTTTATTAATATGGGAAGGGTCTGAAGGAGTTTTTAAATTGTTCTTGGATCACATTGCAGACAATAATATGAATTTTAAAATCACACACAATATGAATGCAACATCCATTGAGTTTCTAGACTTGGTTATAATTAGAGATGGGAAAAAAGTGTTCACAAAGAACTTTATAAAAGAAGTGGATACAGACAGCTACCTCCACTACAAAAGTGGACATCTAAAGAAATGGAAGGCAAACATACCATTCTCGCAGTTCCACAGAATAAAAAGAAACTGTAGCAAAATGGAAACGTGATGAAGAAATTATGCTCTATACTAATAGATTTCTGGAAAAAGAATATGCCCCCATGGTATTATTGGAAGCAGAAAACAAGATAAGAAGTTTGGAGAGAAATGATCTACTGGAATATAAGAATAAGGAAGAAGAAAAGAAAATAATTCCCTTCATTACCACATACAACGCACAAGAGAAAATCATTAAGAACTCCTTCAGTAAACATTGGAAAGTTCTCTTAATGGACCCTGTCCTATAAGAGATTTTACCTCCTAGACCCCCCATTGTTTTTAGGAAAGCAAAAAATTTGAAGGCTGCCCTGGCACCTAGCATGCTAATAAATTCCAACATTTCAAGACCTATTCCCTTACAGAACTACCCTGGAAGCTACAAATGTGGCAGATGTAATGTATACGTACATAGACAAAGGAAAACTTTTAACAACTCCATGAACAACAAGGAATGTAAATTCAAACAACATCTTAACTGTAATTCTTCATCAGTCATATATCTCTTGGAGTTGTTCCTGTGGAATTAAATATGTGGGCAAAACTAAATGAATATTGAAGCTAAGAATACAGGAACACATACGAAATATCAAGAATAAGGTGGAAGGCCATTTGGTGTCAAAACATTTCAATCTGTATCATAATTCAGATCCAGATGAACTTACATTTAAGGCCATCGAACATGTCATGTTGGGAGATAGAGGAGATTTAGCAAATAAATTATCCAGAAGAGAGATGTACTGGATCTTCGAACTCAATACTATGATCCCCAATGGTTTCAACAACAGCTACGAGATAGCTCCATTTTTATAACTGAGAAGAAGCCTGTCGTAAAGATAAGAAAAACACATAATGCGTCCCAAATTGGTACCTACAGTCAAACCAGGGTTGTGCGCCCAATCTTGTTTGATCTTGGAAGTTAAGCACTGTTGGGCCTGTCTAGTACTTGGATGGGAGACCTCTGGGGAAGACCAGGTACTGTAGTTTTATGTGGGACACAGAAGTGTAACCCCTTGAGATTATGATATTCATTATGAACTGGAAATAATTACTGAAGAATAAACACTAAATGGATTCACAGAGAGACAATCCTCATCTAAACAGGATCATATACAACTATTTGAAGTTATATGAACTCTGAATATTGAAAGACTTTTATATAGTTGGGCCTGTTCTACAATCAAAAGAGATGTTCAGAGAGGGAAGTACAGTTTGCGTCCTAATGATACCTACAGTCAAACCTAGGTGTAAGAGCCTAATCTTGTCTGATCTTGGAAGCTAAGCACCATTGGGTCTGGTCAGTACTTGGATGGAAGACCAGGTACTGTAGCCATATATGAGACGCAAGAGTGGAACCCTCTGAAACCTTGGCATCTACTATCAACAATTGAAAATGCAACAAAAAATCACCTTTGAGAAATTCTCTACTGGAAAAAGTAGTAATTAAGTTGGATAATAAAAGAACATTTATAAGAGACATGAATTGTGAACATCAAGAACATCTTCCTCATATACAAGATTGCTATAAATTATTCATCAATTTTTATTTTATGTTTCTCCTTGATTGAAGGTTTTATTTAGAATACTAGCATCATTATCATTGGGTTATCTGTCTATAAGATCAGTAATATATATATATATATATATATATATATATGTAATTCCAGAAAAGACTAGTTTATATTCATGAGAATTATTTATTACTTATTATTATTCTCCATTGTTTTGCATTATATTTTATGAGCGGTTTAAGAGACAAATATATAAGGAATAGTTCCACTTCCTCCTCCCATCCCTTATGGCTTATGGTTCTATATATTAACACCTTTTTTACTGTATTATTTTGTAAATTGAAATCTACTATCCTAAAAATCAGATTAACAGCAAAGAAAGATGTCCGCGGGTGTACCAAGATGGCTACTAATGCATTTATTAATAGGAGTACCAAGATGGCCGCGGGCACAGACGCGATGTGGAGCACCAAAATGTCCTCTGATGTGTCCCAAGGGCGGAAGTGATGACTAATGGCGGAAGTAATGGACGGTAACATCGGCATCCGGCTAAAGAGCATGAGCATCCTATCCACATCGGCGCAAGTGATGCGCACTGTGGCAAAGTAGGGAAAGTGATGACCGCTGGACACGGAGATGGGCGGAAGTGACGTCAGACCGGGGCTCGATCATGGGAGCCAATTTTCCAGTTTATGAACCATTTACAAACATAATATTATAAGTGACAATTAATATATATATCGTTAACCCAGAAAGGTATTGGTCCACCTTATAAACTAGTAATTTTACCTCTAATTTAACAACACTTGGTGGTCCAAACTGGAAGTGATGTCATAATTGAGTGGAATCTCTGCTTGTTGTCCTCATGAAGGGGGTATAAATATCAGATACCCCACAGGAGCTCTTTTATCCCTTGAAGAAGTCCAAGGAAAGGACAAAACACGTTGGATGCTCCTATATCTTCTCCTTTCATGAACTTACCATTGTCGTGATCAGATAAGCTACTCCTATACTTTTTTTAATTTTTAATTCCTTTTTTTTTTTCTTATGTGTTTGTTTTTTTATATACTGTCCTGATGAGTTTGGGGACAGTTTTGTTGTTCTAAATAAATATATATCTTATTTTTAAACCTTATTTCTTTATTGCACTTATTACACAGAATTATATGAATTGCGTATTTTTTTTTAAAAAAGCATAAAAACAGCTAAAATCACAGATTTTGTGGGTTTTTCTGCTCCTATGCTATTATTAACCTCAATAACATTAATTTCCACTCATTTCCAGTCTATTCTGAACACCTCACACCTCACAATATTGTTTTTAGTCCAAAAGGTTGCACCGAGGTAGCTGGATGACTATGCTAAGCGACACGAGTGGGCGGCACAAACACGTGGCCCATCTAGGAGTGACACTGCAGTGGCAGACAGGATGGCAGTTTGAAAAACTAGGCCCCAAACAGTACATAATGCAAAGAAAAAAAAGAGGTGCAAGATGGAATTGTCAATGGGCCCTCCCAAACAGGACATGAACTCTTTAACAAACCAATAATTTCAGCACCAGGGTCTGCCACACGACTGTGGCTGAAATGATTGGTTCGTTTGGGCCCCCACAAAACAAACTAGCATTTAATCTGTCCCTGCACAAACTGGCTCTGCGAAGATGTCGTCCTCATCCTCCTCATCCACCGATTCTTCACCCTCTTCAGTGTTGTGTACATCCTCATCCTCACAGAGTATTAATTCATCCCCGCTGGAATCCACCACCACAGGTCCCTCTGTAAGTTCTGGAGGCTGGTCTCCCTGGAAGAGTTGATAATTCATTTTTATGAACATCATCTTCTCCACATTTTGTGGAAGCAACCTCCTACGCCTTTCGCTGACAAGGTTCCCGGCAACTCAGGTAAAATAGAGCCAGTTTGTACAGGGTCCTCCAAATTGCCTCTTTTTCCTGCCAGTACAGGTACGGACTGTCTGACATCCCTACTTGGATGCTGTCACCAATGTAATCCTCCACCATTCTGTCAGTGGTGACAGTATCATATGCAGTGACAGTAGACATGTCAGAAATTGTTGGCACGTCCTTCAGTCCGGATCGGATGTCCAAACCGGCCCTTGACTTATGACACGGGTGCACGCTTGGCGCTGCTACTTTGTTGATGCACGTGCGGCTACAGCGCACACAAGTAACAAACACAGAAAAAAAATGTTTTTTATTTTTTGGAGCACTTATTGGACACAGGCGCATGCTTGGCGCTGCTCCTTTCTTGATGCACATGTGGCTACTGCACATACATTTCGCACACAAACACAGAATATTTCTATTACAGTCTCCTTTTGTGTGGATTGCGTTCGGCTATAACATGTCTGCAGCTGAACTTGGTACGGACTCTGATACTTTGTTTTCGCAGATTGCTCCTACACAGAGCTTCAGCTATTCTGAGGCTGAAGCAGATGCTATTTTATGTAAGGATCAGTTTGTTGATGTCCACTATGATACGCCTAGTGAGGACCTCTATAAAGAATGGTTTCGACTGAAAAAAAGAGAGCTAGATTACCAGTATCATGCCATTACTTTATCAGACTACTATAAATCCAAACAGATACCGAGAGGATTTAGAATCCGCAATATGCCTACAATAGGCAGGTACAGTGTGCCGTTCTGCCGTAAATGGGTGGGCATTTTGACAAAATGTTCATTGGACTTAATCCTTCTGGTTATAGAGGAGTCCACTAAGGAGCTAGGTGAGACTAAAGAGAAGCTAGCTAAATTCGAGGATGTACATAAAGCTACTCTTATGCAGGACACGGCAAATTGCTGGCTTGACAAATTACAACAACAGGTGGACCAGTATAAAACTGATTTACTTAAATACAAACGTGTCAAGCTGGTAAAGGTACAATTGGATTACCAACAACAACGGGTATACTCTTGGTTAAACAACTCGGCAAGAGGTACCTTTCAACCCCGTAAATTTACTAAGTCAAAGCGTACTTTTGTTCAGCAAGGATCTTCTACATCCTCTATGAGTGAAGCCGAGAGCCTTCCACAGACATCTAATTCAGTGAGAGCCTACCCTTTAGGGGTAACCACCCGGGCAGCTATCAACAGCCCAGGTTGCGACCAACCCGTCGGGGTGGGCAAAATACGAGGCAAAGCCGTAACTCGCAGACCACCACGGAAGCGTTAAATACGATTTTCAATTTGTCATCTGTAACTTTGACCTCTTCTGAATACAGCGTATTGGCTAAGGGACTTTCTTACATTCCTACCAGTCCATTTGATGAGTTCCAGTGGAAAGTTGATTCTTACAGACTTAATCGTAAACTACGTTTACAAGAGTTCTTTGGCAAACAACCTAAGTCATCTGTGCAGGACCCTTGTGGTGTTCCTGATTTCTTGAATAAATTTAAACCCCGGCTACAATGAGTCCATCTATTAAAACCTTTTCTAGGATGGTTGACCAACGGGTACAACAACTGCCCATTGGTTTTAATGTTGGTAATAATTTGTCAAATGATGAATATGATGCATTGAGGTCTTTAGAAAGCAGGTCTGATGTGGTAATTAGCAGTGCCGATAAGGGCGGTGCTGTGGTTATACAAGATCTTCAGGCTTATGACAGTGAGTGCCAATGACAGTTGCTCAATAATGATACCTATGAGCTCCTGCCGAGGGACCCCACATCTGCCTATAAAAGAGAATTAGATACAGTATTGGCTGTTGCTATATCAGAGGGTGTGATTTCTAATGAATTATGTTCTACCTTGAGGGTTGATTTTCCTATTGTCCCTTTATTTTATACCCTCCCTAAGGTACACAGAACCTTAGTGAGTCCCCCTGGCCGACCTATCATCTCGGCTAGGGGATCACTATACCAGCCAATCTCAGTCATGCTGGATGGATACCTTAATGTATGTGTTCAAAGTATACCCTCTTATTTGAGGGATACTACCTCTTTGTTGATTAAACTGAAAGATTTTGGTAACTTACCTGATGATACTCTCCTTTGTAGTGCTGACGTCACATCACTTTACACTAGCATTCCACATCAGCAAGGTTTAATTGCGGTAGAAAAACTTATTAGTGATAACCCTTTATATACGGGTCCTCCCATTAGTTTTTTTCTAAAATTGCTTGAATTGGTCCTGACCAGGAACTATTTCATCTATGACAACCATTTTTATTTGCAGAAACTCGGTTGTGCGATGGGGTCTAATGTGGCCCCATCGTACGCCAATGCGTACATGTATATGATTGAACAACAACTTTTCAGTTCGGTTTTTGATGTTTCTAGCAAATTGCTATTATATTGTAGATTCTTAGATGATCTTTTGATTATCTGGTCTGGTCCTAGAGAAGAACTGCAAAACCTTTTAGACACACACAATCGCTCGGGTCAAGAGGTGCAATTGACCTATACTATTGATAGTGTAAATATACACTTTTTGGATGTCAGCATTACATTGAATGAGGGGGTACTTAACACTGATCTATTTGTCAAGGAGACAGACCGTAACACCATCCTTAGACACAATAGCTTTCATCCATTATCTTTACGTCGTGGTTTACCCTACTCACAGATGTTGAGAGTGAGACGTATTACCAGTGACCCAGTCCAATTGGAACATCAATTGAATCTAATGGTTAACAAATTTGTAGAACGAGGTTATAAGCTTAATGAACTTCATAAGATCAAGCAGAGAGTGTTGGACTTGCCCAGAGAAATGACCCTCAGTCCGAATCAGACGAAGAATTTATCAGCTCAGGCTATGCCTTGGGTTAATTGGTTTAACACTAAAAGTACAGAAACAGCCAGGATTGTAAAAAACCTCTGGCCATTAGAAAACACTGATAGTGATCTACCAACTCTAAAGGGCTCTAGAGTAATGCCCTGCTATACTCGTGCTAGAAATCTTAGGGATCGCCTGGTGAAATTTGATGTGGCTAAATTGAAAAAGAAAAACCCCCCAAAAAATATTTTATCTTTAAAGAATGGTTACCATTGCTGCCTGGGATGTATAACCTGTAGGGCGGTAATTTTGGGTGATACTTTCAATCATCCACATACGGGTAAGAGATTCTCCATCAGGTTCCCAGTGTCATGTAGTACTACATTTGTGATATATATGATGTTTTGCCCATGTGGTCTTAACTACGTGGGCAAAACAGAACGCCAAATCAAAGAGCGCATGGCATTACATCGACCGGCTATCCGGTTGGGTATTAATGCAGGAGTTAGCGAACAGCCAGTGGCTAGACACTGGATAGCTTTAAAGCATGGAGTGGCTGATTTGAAGTTTAAAATCATTGACCACATCCCACCTGATATCAGGGGTTGCAATAGATCCTTGAAATTATTACAGGCTGAATGTCGGTGGATTTTTAAACTTGATACCATGGCACCCAGGGGGCTTAATGAAACCCTTGGTTTGCAGTGTTTCTTATAGGTATTGGGGTTTGTGCTGCTTATATTTCTATTATTATTTCTATATTTATTTATGTAACAATATTAATTCATCATTCTCTTGCTATTTTGCTGATCATGTAGGCGTATTTTCTCAAGCATAGCCCGCTGTATGATTGGCTTTATACATTGTTGTTATATTTATTATTGTTGGCGTTTTTTATATGCATATAATATGTTTGAAACTGGTAGCCAGTATTGTATTGTATACGAGCCTATTGACTCATTATATGTCATGTAAATTGTTGGATATCCCCCTGATAATGTTATTATACTTCCGGCAACAGGTCTGTTGCCATGACTCCATGGGCGGTGCAGGTGGTCCGGTTACCTCGCGGACACTTTCCGATGACGTCACGCTGACCGCGACTCTGTTGTTTGGGCGCGCGTTTGCGAAGGCCGATGGAGGTGGACGCTGAGTTTCCGGCTCACCTGGATCAGGTAATTTTTAATTGTTTGTCTATTTATGTGTTTTGTATCACTGTATGTGTATATTCCAGACGAAGGGCTGATCCCCGAAACGTTGGATTGATGCAATAAAGCTGCTGTTTTGACTTATTATACAGTCGTGGAGTGCTGCCATTCTTTGCTGATTATACCGGACCTGGTGGTCCATGGATGGCACCAACGCCCTTTACATTGTTTTTGCCACGAGTGCCGGAATTCTGTTGGTGTATATATATATGTATAATATGATTTTTCCTATACTGGTGCATGACAGCACCACATTGATAAGAAAAAAGAGAGGCGGCACTCCCAGTAGAAGAATCAATCAAATGGTGTTTAAATTAGAAGATACATGGGTACAGATAATGTCAACGTTTCAAGACCCTAAGGTCTTTTCATCAGGACTGTACATTCCAAAAACTGTACAGTCCTGATGAAATGACCTTAGGGCCTTGAAACATCGACATTATCTGTACCCATGTATCTTCTTATTTAAACACCATTTGATTGATTCTTCTACTGGGAGTGTCACCTCTCTTTTTTTCTTATCAATGTGGTGCTGTCATGAACCAGTATAGGAAAAATCTTCTGTAAATTAATTTAGGAAGTCACCCATAATTTTTCTTCATATCCAGAGTGCCGAACACACACATATATATATATATATATATATATATATATATATATATAATATAGCTTTGAATAATCTCTTTTTCTGAGAAGTATATGAAGAATTGGGTTTTAACATTCACAAAAAAATCCACATTGCCGTGAATTTTCACTTACAATAAGCTGTATTCACACAAAGCATATATTATAACATTACTTTACACAGACCAGTTTTTTACAGATAACTCTAGCCTATGGTCATTGTTCATTCAAGCATTGATATGGATCATGACAATTAATCAATTAAAAAAGCAGGGACTGCAACCAAGCACTGGCACTGCAGCTGCTGCCACCTCCAGTCATGACGTTACTGCTTCAACATCACCTACTAATGCTGACGCTCAAATGCATAGAGGGTTTCAGTCAGGACATCTAAAATCAAAACTAGATTTTGCATTGCTAAAGAAAAAAACAACTCTAATATAGGGAAAGTATCCTGTAGAAAAACATAAAATTGCCAATATGTTGTACACCACATGCAGTGGCAAGGTAAGGCTCAGGATTTGTCCTTTATTTCTGAGTGGTGGTTCTGCAACTGCTGTCAGTCAGGCATCTTCTTCTGCATTACATTTTTTTTTTTGCTATGATAAAGCAAGGGTCAGAAAAATGGCCATAGGTAAAAGATGCCCATGGTGGCAAGGGATGCGCCCTGTGTCCCAAATGCCTATTTGAAAAAAAATTATATATCAACATGTGTGTGTATGTGAAAGAGATAGAATAGTCACCAAGCGGGTTTACCACGGGTCATAGTACACCCAGTATATGCTTGCAATATGCTGGAAGTCATTTCTAATTGAATACACCACATGTCATCCAAAACATGTGAGGGCGGTTTTGGCAAAACCAAAACCCGATTTCAAATTGGGACCAAAACAAAGTGGTCAGCACACATCTCTAATTATATAATAATAATAATAATAATTAATTAGAAAGCTAGGTAGGTGGGACCATTCAAATATCATATCAAGTATGGCCTTTTTGGATTAATGACATTTGTTTTGTCATAATGACACAAAATAGAAATGTTATAGTTTACATATTTTTATTGTAGTATTGTATTGTTGTTAGGATGAGTATTCTTTGGAATTTATAACCCAAAATGGCTGCCTCATCATTATGTTCATGTTTTTCTGTATTTCTGCAAATGTAATTCTGGTTTTATGTGTATACCACATTTTCTTGATTTCTTTACTTTTGGCAAAAAATTATATTAATATTATTATTATTATTAATATTATTATATATTTTTTTTAATTTATATATTTTGAACATATTCTGCAGTGCAATATGTTAGTGGAACTAATTTCTCTACCATAAATACACAAACACAACAGTATGGTCTTATACCAGTAAAACTACCAGATTGTTTTTTGCCCCAATAAAAGTATAGTTATTTCTTTAAACTCCATGAATAGTCCCAGGTTTTAAAGAGATTGATGTTTCTAGACATGTCCCTAATTTGACGGTAAAATGTGTTTTTAAATAGAGAATTCCCTTAGATTAGCCAGGTATATAAATAGAGTACGCTAATCTCAGACAAATGGGAAGATGTAGCACATTTACCATTCCTCCCTTGCAGCATATTTTCATATACAGGCTGCCAATATAAAAAAATGAAGTTTTGATCGCAAAATGTTTATGTCACATTATTTATGACCTGTGATAGTTAGGGCTCGGGTGAGGGCAGAGAACATTTGGGTTAGGGGTTAGGATGCTTACCTAGTTGGGTTGGCATTTTGACTGTCGGGATGCCGCTGTTGGTATTCTGACCAACCGCATTTTGACTGCCGGGTCAATGCAGTCATATTTTACATAGCATGTCCATCTCTAAGAATTCATTCTAATATTATAACACACCTTTGTGTTCTGTAACAAGGTCATTTGCAAAGTGCTTTAAACAATTTTTTGTTGAAATTTTAAAATAAAATTTTAAGTACAGTTTGTTCAAAAACAAGATCTTGTACAGAATTCCGATTTCTATTTTCATCACAATCATTGCAAACTAGTTTACTAGCTACAATACACTCACATTCATATGAAAACGAAATTTGCCAAAACACCTGAATATTCTTTATCTACTTAGAAGAAATTAATATTTACATTTGGATTTAGTCTTCTGTGAGAATCCCTGTGTAATTCCGGAGACACTGGTTCTAGGTAATCTGATAGAGTAAGCTGTATTCTCATACATATTTGCTTAAAAAACTGCCTTCACTGTGCATACATAGCAGGGAACCTTTACAGTATGATATACAAATTTGACATAACATTAATACATATCATTGACATATTGGATGGAAGATGTCGGTGATGGTGGAAATTAATATGTTGCTGGAACTCTGGAAGGCTTCATGGAAACTGCAGTATCATTCTGCATCACAAACACCTGTAAGGAGAGACAATAAAAAAACAACAATAAGCATACATAAAAGCATTAAAGGTAACATCATTATTTTTTTATAGAATACTTGTTTATACTGTACATTCATTTTAATTTGGCTTATGCCTTTAAAGATTACTTTACATATGTAGGTATTGTACTTTAGACTTGCCGTTTCTTTGAGGGTTTTTCTTTTAATACATTTTTATTGCCCTTTTTACTCTTTAAATACTTCAAACGAAAACAGAAGCACAATAAAGTACTATAAACGCATGCATAATGCTTTATCAAAATCATGAGAATCAAATAAGCAGGGTCAGGAATTTACATTGAAGTAGACAAGCAAATCAGATCAGCAAAACATATTGTAGGTGCGGGCACTCATGGATAAAATGGAGTCTAGGTAAGAGGAGGGATTCTGGTCCAATGCATAAGGGGGACCTAGCCATGTAGACCAGATTTTTTTTGTTACATTTGTTTAGATATTTATTGCTATCATAGACAAGACACTCATGTTAGAAGGTTAGAAGTCCTGTAGAAAACTGCACTATATTTTTCCTCTACCAAGTAAATATCTGCGTGGACACTCATGTTTTGGTTTTAGCTCTAAATCTTTGCCGTGTTTTGGTTTTGGCAAAACCACCTTCAACTATTTTGGATTTCTTTAAAAAAAATTTAAAAAAGCTAAAATAATGTAATTCTGACCTGTTTTTGTATCTACGGTAATATTAACATTGATATCATTCATTTCAAGTCATGTCCAGTCAATTTTGACCACCTCACAGCTCACAATATTGATTTCACCAATATAGCCCAAAGGCTGCGGTGAGCTGGCTGGCTAAACTAACTGTCTTAAACCAGATGCAGTGATGGCAGATATTGGATGCAGATCTATTGTCAACATAGCCATCATGGCTTCAGTGATTCACTGTGCAAAAAGATGGTGGCTGCCATACTTGGTACCTCTTGCAAAACCTTGTTTGACAGTCAATTGCTATTTGAAACTACTGTGCTTAGTCCCCTTCTATGATGAAAATTCACCCCGAGCATCAGCAGCAGCACTAGCAAATTCAGATTCTTCCTGGATCCTGGACAGGAAAGGAGTCATTTAACCATTGCAAATTGGGTGCAGGCCTACCTCCTATCATACAATGAGGAGGTTGATGATGAAGGTGTTGGTGGTAGAATGTGTTGGTAGTGGAGATTGTGGGCCTTATTCAGACCCGCTCGCAAGTGCTAGGCGCTCGCAAGCGGGTCGATGTTTGGCCACTGCACTTGCGCACGTCGGAGCCGCCTCTGATGTGGGCATGCGCGAAACCTGGCTAGCGACGGGCGCTCCGTCACTATGGGTCTCACACCAAAGTGACGGAGCGCCTAGCAGAATTTCCAGATTTTGATAAAATATTTGCATAACCTTGCTGTAAAGGACATAAGAGGGAGGAGCTGTCTAGATGGTTATCATCCCTACATCTATCTACTTTGGCCTCACAAATGGTACAGATGCCTTGACAAAAATATGTCCACCCGAAAGAGATTTTTTTGGGCCTTATGCCCCGGCATGAGAATTTCCTTTTTTATCACTGGCAAGAGCTGCTGCAACTGGTGGCTGACTTACTTTGACACAAACAACATCCTCTCCTGAAGTTTATCAACTTCTTGTCCAACACATTCATCATCAACATCTTCATTAGAGTCAGATTCAGAAATATTCATCTTATCATGTTGCACTTCCACGAAAGCATCCTCAATTTTTATGTAATCTTTATTACTTTTACTACAACTCTTCCTCACATTTATAGAGGGTGCAGAAATGGTGGGAGGAGGCTTCTCTAGGATTACAGTGTAGAAATGTGAGAATCACACATCACACTCATGGACACCTTTATACTCTCCTTAGAGATCTGTGAAGTTTGTGAGCACACAGTTTGTTTTTCTGTATTAGTGTTCTTTTTGTGCACTGATTTTCCTGTTTGAAAAGCGACACATCTAGACACAAAGCGAGAAGGTATTGCATGTGAGGTTACAGAAGATGGCTCACTGTGTTTGGCCCTAACTTTCACAATAGGCATTCTAGGGCATGAAACAGCAGTAGTAGAACCACCACTCGCAAAGAAATATTATGGTCTGAGCTTTTCCAGGCCACTATGTGTGGTGTATGCATGTTGACTATTTTATGTTTTTTGTCATTAATGTTTCCTTTTATAGTTAGAAGTGCTGTTTTCTTTAAGATTGTGAAATACTGTTTAGATTTGAGGTGCTATTTTTAAACCTTCTTTCCTCTTGACTTCCTTTAGTAAATGTTACAGAAATACTACCCCTGCCTGCTCTAGTATTGAGTTGGACTGATCCATGATTGGTTTTATTTTTACACCAGGACAGATGTAAAGCTACTGTGGTTGAACCTTACAGCCACTTCACTAAGTGAATGTACAATGAGATAGGGACATAAAGGACCTTTACATTTACCATGAATTTAAAGACCGGAGATTTCACCTGTCTCACATACATAATACCTTGCAATCCAGCGAAAACATCGGGAACATCGAGTAACATCGGAGCCTCATGCACAATTACACAAGGTCAGACCTCACTCAGAAATTGCAAACCTTCTGACATGCAGTGACAGCTCAGGCTCCGTATGCCATTGCAGCGGCTAATTTATGCACACCCCAGTGACTGACATGCGTGCGTTTCTCTGACCACACCCCATCACCATGATCAAATGCTCATTTAATGTCAATCACAATGCAATAGGTCTGCATGAAGTCTGTGATCGATGAGCGATCGCAATTGTGCACTCGCACACTCTGATGCATGCGCAGAGTGCATAAATCGGCTGTCTGCATGCATAATTGCATTAGCAATCTGTGCTGAATTAGGCCCTTTGTCTTTATGACATTCTAATGTTGCCCTGATGACATCCTAATTACATTTTGCTTAGCACTGCTACAGCCCACAGTCACACACCCTCATTCTTCACTCTCCTGTGTGCAATGGCTCCTGATCACAAGGAAGGGACTCTTATATGTAATCCTAAACAAATTGGGAACCAAGCTTGGCAGGAAGACATGAACTGGGATTTGGTTCCACCCTTATCCCCCAAGCTCGGGTATGTGTGACCTTTTGGGAAACCAAACCGCACACCTCTCGTACCAAGTAGTGATTCTGGACCTAATTCAGCATGGAAAGCAAGCTTGCACATGCATGCACCCGGCCGCTGCGAAAATATGCTAATGAATGCAATCGCAATGTCGTTGCAGCCCAATATAAAGACCCCCACTTCCTCTGTCTCACATCCATAATACCTTGCAATCCAGAAATGCCATCACAGTGGCTAATTTATGCACGACCCTGTAAAGGCGTTCATACACTCTAACACGCCTGCGTTTCGCCGACCACCACCAGAAAACAGTCACTTCCTGTCAATCATTCAGCGATGGGTCTGCGTGGTGTCAGCGATTGCAGTGTGCAACAATCGGCTGTCTGCATGCACTTTTGCAATCTTAGCTGAATCAGGTTCTCAGTCTGCAAACATTGTGAATTTGAAGTGGTAATTTGGGTTCCTTACTGTATAAAAGGGTATTCCTAATGAATTAAGGCCCTCTGATAAAGTTCTTTTGATGAAATATAAGGGGCATGACCTCCTGTTGGTGCAAACTTCTACTACATATAACAGACACAGAATCTGGAGCTTATTTAAAATTAAACATTTTCTATAAACATATAACAGTAACTCACTGCAGCATTTACCAAGCCATAAGCAAACACTCAAATATTAATAAAATTAAAATTATCCTCTGTAGGATAAGTACTATGGAATTGGCAATAAAAACATGCTTAGTTATTAACAATCTTGTTACCTAACAACCTTAAAATAGATACATATTACTCTGTATAAAACAAATAATATTTTAAAGACAATCTCTTGAACATATAAATATAACGCTGTTAGAAAGGGGCTGTATAAGAGAGGACCGGACCGGTGTGCAGCCACTGTTTAGACCGCCCCCTCCTCAGCACCACAGTAAACTCTGGCTTTGTGCAAGTCTCCCACTACAAGCAGATCTCTCAACTGTACTCAACTGTACTCTTGTTTATTGCATAACTATGGTAGTGGTGAGTTGCAGGCATTAAGGCTAAATTGGGAGGTTGATTAAGGGCCCATGGTAAATAAGGACTAGAAGCCTGATTCAGAGCCGAATGCTCTTTCAGAGCGCTTGCTCTGAATCAGGGCGGCTTTTTTTTTTTTAGGAGCCGGCCTCCTGGCCACTCGCTAAGCTGTGAGTGACCACCCACAGCTTTTGCAAGCGGCCAGGTGATGGTCGCGACCATCGGGCTTGCGACGAGACCCTTGTGGTAGGGTCTCGTCCGTCGCAAGCCCCAGTGCGCTTCCGGCTCTAATGGAGCCGGAAGCTCACTAATGACATCACTCGTGATGTCAGTAGGGCCGCCCCCAAACGGCAGGCGTTCCTTCAGGAACACCTCCGTTTTGCCAGCCACCCCCCCCCACCCATCCTACCAAATGGGGTGAGCTGTCGATCAACATCAACAGTCGCCCCTTTTGGATGCGAGCACCAGAGCGAGTGATTTCTCGCTCGCTCTGGGGTGCGCGCACGCCACGCGTGCGCACTGCCCAGCCATCGACCTGCTTGCGAGCGATAAGCGCTCGCGAGCAGGTCTGAATGAGGCCCTAGGTTGTTAATATGAGTTCTGGCTGGCTAGCCACTTCATAAGCTACCGTAGTTGTTAATTTTGCATATTGAGTATTGGTCTCTGGGTCTAATTCAGCAAGGAATGCAAATGTGCAAACGCACTTGGCCAATGGTTTTGCACTGTACATGCGTATGCATTGTACTGCGCGAACCAACCAGTGCGATCAGGAAAGGGTACACAGGGCAGATGCAGCGTGCACGCAGACCTCTCTAACAATAAATGATAAGAAGTGCCGTTTGTGGGTGGTGACAGGGTGTTGTCGTGCGAACGCAAGTGTTCCAGTGCATTTCAACGCCATTGCAGAGGTGCATAAATTAGCCATTGTGAGACCCTACGCTGGAGATGTAGCAAAGTCTGTGGGAGGGTCAGTTCAACCACTAATTGTGCGTATGGTTTCGATGATTGTCGATGTTACCGATGTTTCCGCTATCTTGTGGACTACTCAGGCTGTGAGTAAAGGGATGTGAGAAGCATTATGTATTGCTGGGTGTCTGCATTTTTTGCTGCGGTTGCCATGTGTATGCACAGATTAGCATATACACGCAGCGGCCGAGTTCATGCATGCGCACATTTGGGTTCCTTGGTGAATCAGGCCCTCTGGCACTACAGAGCAGACTGGGTCAGCTGTCATCCACATTCTGACCCTCATTTAGCAGTGCAAGCATGGGGTGTCATACACCTCCTGCTGCATTTGCATTATTGCAAAGACACAATTGCAAAGCTGCCTGCGTGCAGCTTAGCAATTGCGATCCTTGCAGAATCAGACCCTATATACTTTAATTGTATAATATTTATAAATTAGTATTGTGTTAACTTGAAATTTGGGGGAATTTATGTGGAATATAAGTATACATTTCTATTTTTGGTGATCATCTTTTGTGGGGCAGAGCCACTTCAATGTTGTTTTGAATGCTATACCTCCGGTTTGCAGCGATGAAAAGAGAAGTAAAGGAACTTAGTAATATTAGACTTCCAGTTCACAGCCATATTAGTTGGGGCAAAATCTGGGAGGTGCAGCTTGGGCCTATCCCCGCTAAGCAATGCTGAGATTACCGACATTGTGAAGCAGGGGGCGAGGCCATGATGACTCCATTCAGTGCACTCGTACAGTGGACCTTTCAAGCAGGTGTCAGCCCATAGCACTAAACTCCTCCTCCTGGTCAGAGGGGTCTGAGCCAGAGCACTTCAGCCAAGTACCAGGGAATGGGAAAGAGGCCAGGAGATTGGAGGGGATGGGGTTGGGGAGAGTACACCTTGGTAGAGTGCCCCCAGAGAGGAGCAGCAGCAAATCAGAGCTCTGATTCCAAGGACCTCATCTGGGGGGTTAAGTCAGGGGGTGGGTGAAACACACAGTAAAAGCCAAAGTGTCAAAATGCCTGTGCATCTCTGCAGACCCTGCTGCCCCCTTCCCTTTGTGACCTTTTCTATCTACAATCTGTTCTCTAGCTAGCTCTTTCCTCCCAGCTTTGTCTCCTATTATTGTCTACTTTTCTTTCATTGCTGTCTGTCACTTTCTCTCTGCTCCTGTACCTAACCCTGCACCCAATACAGTCCATATCCCCCTAAATCTGCACAGAATACTGTGTCCTATGCCCTAACCCTGCCACCAGTACTATACCCCTATCCCCTAACCCTGCTATCAGTACTGTACCCTTACTGCCTAACCCTGCACCCAATATTAGATCTTTCTCCCAACCCTTCACTCACTACTGTATCCTTACCCTCCTTGCACTGCATATACTAATGTACCCATACCTCCCTAACTCTGCATACACTACTGTACCCATAACTCCCTAACTCTGCATACACTACTGTACCCATACCTCCCTAACTCTGCATACACTACTATACCCATACCACCCTAACACTGCATACACTACTGTACCCATACCTCCCTAACTCTGCACACACTACTGTACCCATACCTCCCTAACTCTGCACACACTACTGTACCCATACCTCCCTAACTCTGCACACACTACTGTACCCATACCTCCCTAACTCTGCACACACTACTGTACCCATACCTCCCTAACTCTGCACACACTACTGTACCCATACCTCCCTAACTCTGCACACACTACTGTACCCATACCTCCCTAACTCTGCACACACTACTGTACCCATACCTCCCTAACTCTGCACACACTACTGCAGCCATACCTCCCTAACTCTGCACACACTACTGTACCCATACCTCCCTAACTCTGCATACACTACTCTACCCATACCTCCCTAACTCTGCATACACTACTGTACCCATACCTCCCTAACTCTGCATACACTACAGTACCCATACCTCTCTAACTCTGCATACACTACTGTAGCCATACCTCCCTAACTCTGCATACACTACTCTACCCATACATCCCTATCTCTGCATACACTACTGTACCCATACCTCCCTAACTCTGCATACACTACTGTACCCATACCTCCCTAACTCTGCATACACTTCTGTAGCCATACCTTCCTAACTCAGCATACACTACTGTACCCATACCTCCCTAACTCTGCACACACTACTGTACCCATACCTGCCTAACTCTGCATACACTACTGTAGCCATACATCCCTAACTCTGCATACACTACTGTACCCATACCTCCCTAACTCTACATACACTACTGTTCCCATACCTCCCTATCTCTGCATACACTACTGTACCCATACCTTCCTAACACTGCATACACTACTGTACCCATACCTCCCTAACTCTGCACACACTACTGTACCCATACCTCCCTAACTCTGCACACACTACTGTACCATTTTTCCCCCTAACCCTGCACACACTACTGTACCCATACCTCCCTAACTCTGCACACACTACTGTACCCATACCTCCCTAACTCTGCATACACTACTGTACCCATACCTCCCTAACTCTGCATACACTACAGTACCCATACCTCCCTAACTCTGCATACACTACTGTAGCCATACCTCCCTAACTCTGCACACACTACTGTACCCATACCTCCCTAACTCTGCATACACTACAGTACCCATACCTCCCTAACTCTGCATACACTACTGTACCCATACCTCCCTAACTCTGCACACACTACTGTACCCATACCTCCCTAACTCTGCACACACTACTGTACCCATACCTCCCTAACTCTGCACACACTACTGTACCCATACCTCCCTAACTCTGCATACACTACTGTAGCCATACCTCCCTAAGTCTGCATACACTACTGTACCCATACCTCCCTAACTCTGCACACACTACTGTACCCATACCTCCCTAACTCTGCACACACTACTGTACCCATACCTCCCTAACTCTGCATACACTACTGTAGCCATACCTCCCTAACTCTGCATACACTACTGTAGCCATACCTCCCTAAGTCTGCATACACTACTGTACCCATACCTCCCTAACTCTGCATACACTACTGTACCCATACCTCCCTAACTCTGCACACACTACTGTACCCTTATCGCCATAACCTGGTACAAAACTACTGTACCTTTACCTCATAAACCAGCACACACTACTGCACCCTTACTGCACCCTTACAAACTGTTTTTATAACCTAACCCTGTACACACTACTGTACCCTTACCCCCCCCCCACCCCGCACACACTACTGTACCATTACCCCCTAATCCTACACTCAAAACTATTTTTTATCACCTAGCCCTGTACACACTACTGTACCCTTAACCCCCACCCTGCACACACTACTGTACTCTTACCCCCTAATCCTATACTCAAAACTATTATCACCTAGCCCTGTACACACTACTGTACCCCCACCCCACCCCGCACACACTAGTACTGTACTCTTACCCCCTAATCCTGTACTCAAAAACTATTTTTCTTATCACCTAACCCTGTGCACTCTACTTTACCCTTACCCCCCTAATAAATTTGTAAAAAAAAAAACAAAATTTACCTGAGTCCAGGGACTGGTGATCGGGGCTCCGGTAATTTCTCCCCTCCGGTCAGCTGGTCTCTTAGCTTGCACTGGGGCTCGGTCGTCACTTGACTGGGTCCCAGAGCAGGATGGGATGTCAGGTGACCGGAGCCATGGAGGACATCACCGGAGCACCGATCACTGCTGGCAAGTGTAATTAAGGGAGAGGGGTCGTGGGGGGAGGGGGGGTTTCATGGGAGGGTCCACGATCGTGGGAGCGGGACTTAGTGGCGGTGGCGGGGCTTAGCAACTGTCGGTCGGCGCATGCGTCAGCACGTGTCACAATATTTTTGTCAAAAATACTGTGATAAGTGTGCGGAGGGGATTCACAGGGACAGAGGCCCTGATTCAGAGCCGGATGCTCTGAAAGAGCGCTCGCTCTGAATCAGGGCGTTTTTTTTTGGAGCGGCCTCCTGGCCGCTTGCATAACTGTGGGTGACCACCCACAGCTATTGCGAGCAGTCAGGATGATGGTCGCGATGGTCAAGACCATCGCGACCATCGGGCTTGCGACGAGACCCTTGTGGTAGGGTTTCATGGCCGCAAGCCCCTGAGAGCTTCTGGCTCTAATAGAGCTGGAAGATCTCCCACTGATATCACTGGTGATGTCAGTGGGGCCGCCCACAAATGGCAGGCGTTCGCATGGGAATGCCTCTGTTTGTGAAGCCACCCCCCCACCACGCCTACAAAATGGGGCGAGCTGTTGATCAACATCGACAGTCACCCCTATTGTAGTGAGCCACGGACCAAGTGCTTTTTCTGCTCGCTCCGGGGCTCGCTCACGCGCTGCGTGTGCACTGGGCCACCATCGACCCGCTTGCGAGCTCTATGCGCTTGCGAGCGGGTCTGAATCAGGCCCAGAGCTTTATCACAAGCTTTGTCCCTGCAAGGGATTTTTAGTAAATCCCTGAGATATTGCCTGAATTCACAAATCTAATTCAGTCGGTAATATCACACTACAATCTGCTTTCAAAATGCGGATTGTAGTAAATAGATCCCTTTTTAAGGATTTCTGAAATAAATGGTTATGACAACTGATCCTTTTATAATATGTCTGTCAGCTAGGAACTATCTCATAGGGATCTATATCTGGGCTTTATGCACATGTAGTCAGGCTGGTAAAGTATTTCAACTAATCAGGGCATAAGATAAATGGTCCTAACAATGTAGCAACACCACACTGCATACAATATATTACATTTAACATGTGTTGCCAGTATTCTGTAGCAGTTTCATAACAGATACAGGCCCTCATTCAGAGCCGCTCGTTAACAACAGTACGCTCGTTGCGTTCCGATGTTGACTAACCGCGCATGCGTCGGTGTAACACTGCGCATGTGCGTACGGCAGATTGCGAGTTTTTTTGGACTCGTTCCTAAAATAGCGTACAGGAAGTGACATGTCAAATGTGATTGACAGAACAGGGCATTTTAGGGTGTTGACGGGGGTGGAGATGGAAAAACGCAGGCGTGGCGAGACGTTTTTGGGGCGTACATACATTAGCAGATGCGAGCGTAAAATGTGTTCGGACCGACTCATACGTCACTGGGTGATCCTCTTTCCCTTCCAAATGCTCGCACAGCTTAGGGTCTGGATTACTCGACCACATTGGCGATGGCCTTCTCCTCCATCCCGGGACTCCACGATGTTGTTGCGATTAATCGCGGGAGGGCTGAATAGCAATTAGTGTTGGATTGAGAACCGGCTTGGAATGTGTTTTGAAATCAGTTTTTTGGGATAGCACAAAACCGTACG
The DNA here is from genome assembly GCA_031769625.1 of Taudactylus pleione. Classification (NCBI taxonomy): domain Eukaryota; kingdom Metazoa; phylum Chordata; class Amphibia; order Anura; family Myobatrachidae; genus Taudactylus; species Taudactylus pleione. The sequence goes on from JAUIMM010000135.1 coordinate 5,403,470, forward strand.
CAGGTGGAACTCAGAGCTGCTAATGTCAGGATGACACAATCAATTTGCGTACATTTGTGGGGGCTTATTTTGCCCTCAATTTGGTGGTTAGGGCCTATTGTAACAATAATGTCATCATGTTTTAAGTTTCGCACCATTTTATTTGTGCCTCTTGAATTTGCCTCGTTATATGAATTTTTAAACGTTCCTTAAAGAGCCCATTTTTTTTTGGGGGGGCGAGTTTTTGCCTTTTGGTCCAGGATTAAATGTAACCCATTTGTACAATAATTTCACAATCCAAAGTCATTTTTTTTTTTTCAATTTATTGCTCAAACAAAAAAACAAAATTAAAAAATATTGGGGACATCTTTTTTGCCCAAAGATATGTTCCAAAATCAAACAAATTGGCCCAACATAACTGTTGACATAAACATACAACAAAAAAAAAAAAACATTTCACAAGAAAGGAGAGGGAAGTTTTGACCAGAAAGGAATATGAGCCAAGCACAGAAGGATTGTGGGAAAAGTCACCATTGCTGTCACCGTTTTTTCACCCGTTTGGATGGGGGAGGGAGGGCGCCAGACCGGGTCCGGGATGTCATCGGGCTGGCCTGTCCAGAGGCAGATGTTGTGGCCTCTGGACTAGGCACAGGGCTAGGCACATTTGGAGGATTGGCTGATGTTGTGCCAGAGGTGGAGGATCCTGATGTTCCGGCAGGAAGGGAGGTCGGCTCCACCATGTGCTGGCGAACGAGCTGCTCCAGGGCAATGGCGATGCGGATGTTGGCCCTGGTATTTTCCGTCAGGGCCTGACCAATGGTCACGTTGGCCGCAGCATTTTGCTCCAGGGCCTCAGCCACCCGTAGCAGACTGGCGTCCATCCTCTGCAGAATCTCCGTATGGGAATCCGATTTGAAATTGAGTTCTGTGAGGAGGGCCACTGCCTGCGAGGGGGATTGCCCTGGACTGGCTTCTGCAGGGTCCTCAGCCGGATGTACTGGTTCCTCCCCTGCAGAGCCAGCAGAAATTCGGCGGCCAAGGCTCCCCTCTGGAGCAGACTCATCCGCCTGTGTCTCTGTTAGGATAAAAGAGAAAAGCCACACATTAGAATCTACATATTGGCACAATAACATTTCAGAGTTGATGACATCCAAAGATTTACCTTGGACAACATGATGAGCCGCAAAGTCTGGCATGTCCGTATCCATGTTGGACACGCCAAACACCTCCACAGGCTGCACACACCCCTGTGCCAGCTCTTCTAAATCCGTCAACTCCAATGACACAGGGGTGGGACCCCCACCTGTCCCCCTTGCATGCCTAGCCCTGTCCGCGAGTTTTTGCTTTAGGCGATATTTGAAGTCGCCCCATCTGTGGGAAAAAATGGAAGCCATTATCCTTTGGTTTAAAATGGGGTTTGTTTTTAGGGGGGGCAAGGGTTTACTTACCGCCGTTTGACATCCCGGGCAAGACGGACATAATCACCCACCCTATTGACAGCAACGGCTACCTCTTCCCACATTCTCCACTTCTGGCTTAGACTCATATTCCTGTCTGCCTGTGGCAGGATGTCCACACACTTCTGGATCAAAACCTCCATCTCCTTTCTTGTGAAATGTGGCTGCCTTTTTTTTTTGGCCGCTTTGGCCGGAATACTGGGCCCAGCAGCCTCTTCCATGTCATCCTCCTCACCTATTTGTGTAAATTTTCAAAACTCACAAAATCACAACTTGCCCAATCTTATGTTTCAAATTAATCATTGATACAAAATGCATGAAAGACTTACCGCCTGACTCTTGGGCATTGTTTCCCTGGTCTGTCGCCATGTCTGAGGTCCAAACAAGAAATACACCAGAATTTTAATGTGTTTTCGTGACGTATTTATACATGCGTCCTTATTTTGCGGCCGCATCACTGATTGTGCGGCCCTATGATCCCTCCTTAATTTGTGCGGGAAACGAAACACTATTTATGGCTTGGTGTGTCTCTAGTCGAGGTGGCGTTTTTGGATTGTTGGAGGTTACCTTGGCTGGAGTTTATTGATTGCGTATAAAGGAGTTGGCGGTTGGAGATTCTTTTGTTGGTTAGATTTGCATTTTTATTTTCCGTTCTCTTTGTTGGTTTATATTTTTGGGACCTCGTTTCTTGATTTGGTAACTTTTGGGAAGTCTAACTTTTGATCAATTGTTGTTTCATTGTGTTTCTTCTTTTTTGTAAATTTTGGATCCATAATTTCTTCTATTTTAGTTTTTGATTATTTTTGAACCAAAAGACCTTTTGATTTGGACTCTTATATATTTGCTCTTGGTAAGTCCATTTTTGATCTTGTATTTGCGAAATAATTAGCGCATTTTTAGTAGTTACTCTTGTGACTTGTATTTGCAAACTAGCGCATTTTTAGTAGTTACTCTTGTGACTTGTATTTGCGAACTAATTAGCGCATTTTTAAAGGCTTAATAATCATTTTAACTTTTTTGTGGTTTCTCTTTCGCTTTTTGTGCAAACATTTCAACCCATTTTGATGTACTGTGTGAAATGTCGTTTTGCTGTTTTGCAAAATGGGTGTTTCGCATATTTTAACTTTGGTCTAGCACAAAATTTATAAACAAAAATGCACAGAGTGAAATGTGTCAAATAATTTTGGTGTTTAATTTCAGTTTGGACATATCATGACAATACCCCGGCATGTAAGCAGCAATGGATGGTATCATCAAGCTAAGTTGTTTTAATTTAGTTTTGGGGTGGGTCAAAAGCCTTACATTGAAATCTTTGAATTTCAGGTAGATCTGGGGCGGATTGTTATGGCCATGCTCCCGGAAGCCGACCAACCTCAATCTCGTCCCAGGCGTAGGCATCGTAGGCATGCAAGGCCCCAGATATTTCGAACACGTGTCACCCTTTTTGGAATGTCCGATGATGAGGTTTTAAGACGCTACCGTCTACCTCCCAAAATCATCATAGACACTCTCTCATTAATAGAAAGTGATCTTGAGCGGCAAATTGACAGTCCAACAGCAATACCACCACTTACGCAATTTATGGCGGTGTTACATTTCTGTGCCTCAGGATCGTTTCAAACAACGGTGGGAATAGTGGCGGGCATCTCCCAATCCTCCTTTTCCAGGATCTTGAGGGCAGTGTTGGAGGCACTTTTCAAGCACCTCCATCATTTTATTCAAATGCCTTTGGATATGGGTGCCCTTAGTGTGTCCAAGGCCAATTTTTACCAAATAGCTGGCTTCCCACACATCATAGGGGTTGTGGATGGTACTCACATACCACTTCAGCCTCCAGCACGGCTGGAGGCCATATTTCGAAACAGGAAACACTATCACTCCCTCAATGTAATGGTGGTATGTGATGCCTCCCTCCAGATCCAGTCCCTGAATGCTAAATTACCCGGAAGTGCACATGACTCCTTCGTCATCCGGCAATCAGGGATATGGCACAAATTAAACAACCTACAAGCTGGTGATGCGTGGCTTCTGGGTAAGTGGAGACCTTTAGTACATAACAATGTTAAGCTTGATACACAGTGTTCCTGATGTCTATTCTTTTCCATAGGAGACAGTGGATATCCTTGCATGTCCTGGCTGCTCACTCCTTATTTGGCTCCCACACCAGGCCCACAAAGTGCATATAATTCCGCACTTACAGCCACCAGGCAAGTGGTGGAGCGCTGTATCGGCCTTTTAAAAGGCCGATTCCGATGCCTCCACCGCTCTGGTGGCGAGCTCATGTATTTGCCGGATATCGTGTCGAAAATTGTGGTCCTGTGTGGGATATTTCACAACATCGCCATAAGGAGTGGTGTCCCAATGCAGCCAGAGGATGCCTTACCTGAGGATGGCCCCCCCGAGGTTGGTCGGAGGTCAGTATGTGGGGGGGCCATACGCGATGATGTGGTGGCCAGATTTTTTAGGTAAGTTTGTACAAAACAACAGTGTTTATACCTAATGTGTTTGGGTTTGTTTGCGAACATCTAATTTTGTGTTTTTTTTCCACCATCTTCTGTTTGTTCACATAATCTTTGGCAATCCAACGCTCACTACTTCCTGCTACCCTTACCAAACCTGGATCTGGACATTTTGGGAATATATTATGGAACCCATATCGCAACGCCATGTTTGTGGAATCATGTTGGCATGGTCCTTCGTCAACCAGTTCTTGATTTGCTGTTTTTGGTTTGTTTTAGTTTGGTATGTGTTGTATTTGAGATTATCATTGTGTGTTTTTTTTGTTAGTGACCACTTTGATTTATCAGTTATGTTGTGAATAAATGTTTTTTGAGTGAAATGTTCTTCCTTTTTTTGGACGTTACCAGCAAGTGTAACCAGGTTCACACACGGTACATTTGACTAAGGGGTAATCCAGTACTGTCGCCAGTTGAGCTAAAATGAAATATGTTTTCTGGTTCAAAACCCACACCAAAAGGAAGCTTGTACAATCATTTGGCTTTGTAAGATTGGCCTAAGCAGCTTGCACACCAACTAGGAACCTGTAAAATGTTGAAATATCTAATTGACACTACACCCAAAAAGGGAAATGACATTGTGACTGTAATGTGTTTCTTGTGGCTGTTTTACATACAAATACAAAACACAATCTTACTTTAAAACAATGGAAATCCTTGCAGGAACAGTCTACTTATGTCAGGGTTAACAATCTTTGGGTTTGCAAAAACGAATTAGCCGGAACGTATGTTTGAAAAATAACATTTAATGTGAAAAAAAACAACCAAAAAACAAACTATTGGCGAAGGGATGCCAGACAAACGATCAAGGGCCACGAGCACACCAATTATATGTTGGCGCATCTGGGCCACACAAACTTGAACTTCGTCACGACGCCTCTGTTCCTCTGTTGGTGAGAAAAGTGTGTGGATTAATACAACAATAGGGCAACCACATTAAAAATTATAAATTACAACGAAATCACTCCAAAAATAACCAAAAAAAAAAATAAAAAAAAATGGGGGGTGCCAAAAATACAAGGCCTATGTACAAATTCCCCCAGGTGTGATATGTGTATGTTGAAATCAGCAGGAACAGTTAAAGGCAATCTGCTAAATCCACAAAAGTCGACCCAAAAACCCCGAATAAAGGAACGACACATGATTACATACAAACAGTTTGTGCTTAAAAAAAAGGCGAAAGAAAAACATACCGGGTGACAAAACGGCAGCTCCGGAAGTCCCACCATCGTCCTCCTCGGAGGACCCTCCATTCCCCAAAGATCGGGGCGGGGTTATTACGGACTCCGGGGAGGGGGTAATTGGAAGAGGGGTGGTTGGAGGAGAGGGGGAAGTGGGACGGAGGGGAAGGAGGCCCGACATTTCAGGGAGAGGGTCTTGGAAGGCTGGGGAGGAGTGGGGAATAGGGGAATTATTGGGGGTGGAGTGTTGGCTGGGGGTTGGGGAGAGTGGGTGTGACCGCCGTCTAACCGGACGGTGACGGCGTAGTCTTGGCTGTCCCCCTAAAAGATGTCAAACAAATTGTGGTTAGTTTCAGCACAAATCCTGGCCAAAAAACAATTTAAAAACACCCCCCAACAAGAAAAAACATGCAAATATGAGTAGAATGAATAATTAAGAAATAGAGGGAAAACATGGCCATGCAAATATGAGGAGAATGAATAATTAAGAAATAGAGGGAAAACATGGCCATGCAAATATGAGTAGAATGAATAATTATGAAATAGAGGGAAAACATGGGCAGGCAAATATGAGGAGAATGAATAAATTGGACAGACATGACAACATGCACACGCAGTTTGGGCCACAAAGACAAACATGATAAACAAAATAAATAAAACTTACTTTCTGAAATCTGCATGCGAAAGCATGCCAGCAAGTGGGGCGTTCGCCGTTGCAGGTCCGACCACCTGCGCTCCAGTTGGCCGATGTTGCGGCGTGAGCCGAAGGAGCGCAGGCGGGCCCGTGCCTCCACATATGCGGAACGCTTCTGCCGGTTGGTGATGGGTGGAGGCTGGCTGGTGATACGCCTATCTATCACCTCCGTTAGCACCAGCAGCTCGCGCTTGGTGAATGCGGAGGCTCTCATGATGGCAATGGTGTTTTTCCAAAAATTCATTTTTGATAAAGTGGCCAAAAAAATTCTGATTGGCTAATGTATTTGGGAAATTAACAGGAGCAATTCTATTGGTTAGTGTATGAGTCATGTGTTCGACAGGGCCAGAAATCTCTGGAGAGTTATGATAGGCTTGATGCAGTGACATGCGTAAGCAAATTTAAATAAAGAAATGAACCCCGGGAAATATGCGGGGATCCAAAGCAATAGAACAATTGTTTAATTATGGGTAACATGTTTATTGAACAATAAAAGCGAATGTTTAAGCCGTACGTATTCTGCGTGAAAACACAAACACGGACAAGAGTAAAGTTTCTTGCATTGTGTTGAAAAAAAAACAAAAAATAAGGTAATTGATTCATTGATTGGCATGATACGATTGATGGAGGTAGGCAGAATAAAGGAGCAGGTAATCGACATCTGACAAGGCCACTTCCGGTTTATACTTGTGCGTGCGTTCCCTTCAAGCCATTTTGGGGATGTACGCTCGCTATTTCACACGCTCGTTAGTTAGAGGAGGGGTCGTCTGAGTTTGGGGAGGATTTTTAGATGCGTTCGAAAATACGAGCGAGCCCTTGAATTTAAATATTTTTGTACGTACGCCTAACGTACGTTCGCCCGCTTGCGAGTGGGTCTGAATCAGGCCCACAGTACATGTAGCAATTCATTGTACTGCAATGTGACTGTCCCTGTAGACTAGTAATCGGGTTATATATACAGTATATATAGTTATAGCACAAATGGGGAATGCTTAATATATGTGTCCTCCTAATTCATTTAAATCATACACACTGGAAAGTTACTAATGTGACAATTAAAGCGTGTGCTGATAGTCTAGTCTCCCGTTCTAATTGTACACCAGAAAATAGGGGTCGATTCAGACCCGGACACAAAGCTGTGCTCTCTCGCTGCCAAAAGGGGCCGGGTATGCAAATTCTGCGATCGCACTGTCTGTCATAAGGATGCCCTCTATGTCTTAGAGAGCGATGGCAGAGTGAGTGCACGCTAGTATAAAGATGCCCACTTTTTTTTCTTACCACAAGTCATCTCCAGGAAGTGTATGATTAATCAGAACCATCGAGAGCCATCGGAGCTGCACGCAGCGCTTGAGGTAGACCCTACCCCACCGCAAGCACTGCGATCACTGCAGGCTGAAATACAACCAAGTGACGTGTACAATGACGCTTCCATGCTAATTATGCACACCCATAAAACTCAGTTTTGACAGCCAGACACGCCTGCATTCGCAGCACCACTCCCCCTGTTCACAAACACCTTCCCATGTTACCACCCACAAACGGCACTGTCACTCAAAGTAGTGCTCAGTCTTTGTAGTAAGAGCGCACAATTCCCGATCGCAATGACTACTTCGCGCATATAGCGTGCGTCTGCAGCTTAGTGTCTGGGACTGAATCGGGCCCATAGACCCGAATGGAACAGCATGAAAACAAAGTTTGTCACATATTTCATAGAGAGGTGTATATTTAATATTCAATAGAAGGACCAATACTAGGGGTACAGAATACCACCAGCAAATAATGATATGATCTGCAGTATTCAAAATTCCTGCTGCTTTCACTAGTAATACTCGATTTGAGTGGCAAGGCTCTATGTAATGCTGTTTTCACTAAAGAATAAAGTGTCCTCTATTTATTAGATCATCTCATATATATTTAGCAGCATTCACCTGCTACATTATAACTTTCATTTATTGTAAGTATATTATTCCACATGAGTTGAATCACAGCATGCAGTATAATTCACTTTATTTATTTATTGCTGAGTAGAAAATGTATTCAAATAAAGTGTAATGTTTTACAAAGAAGTGAATAATTTATTTCTCTTTCTTCTATAGAGTTTGTATTAAATATTGTCTTGTTCTGTGAATAGGGAATTACAGTACAAAGGACTTTAAATCAATAATAATGAGATGTTATAACAGGTTTAAAAACCCAATTTTATGTATGTATTTGTGAATAACGACATTGTTTGACACAAGGGTCTTTTTCTTATGTAAATGTTATCTGTATAGGAATTGAAATATGAAAATATTCATGTGTATCTGGGGGTGAAGTAAGATTAATGGATTTGTATTCCACCTATAAATCCATTTTATTATGTGGGGTAAATTTACTAAAGTGAGAGTCTTTAGAAGTGAGTTTTAAAAGTGTTGCCCATAGCAACCAATCAGATTCTAGCTATTATCTTCTAGAAGGTGCTAGTTAAATGTTAAGTAGAATCTGATTGGTTTATATGGGCAACATAACTTTTAAAACTCGCTTTTAAAAACTCTCACATTAGTAAATTTACTCCTAAGAGTATGTTAAGGCGTTAAAATTATATATTTGTAGTGATATGTATAAATAACTTAACAATGATTGCGTAATGATTGCACATAATGATTATGGATAGAATTTGGTATACTGTATAATATAGTGAATTAAACTAGATCTTTTTGATGACCCAGAATATAGGCTATCACCAGCACTGTGTCCGTATAATCATTGGACTGTAATTAACAAAAACCTGTGTGCGCAAGCAGTATGAAGCTGATTCTTGAAACACATTAGATGTGCCCATGTGCCAGATGAAGGGAAAAGGAATGTGTGTCCATGTGCAAGGGGATCTGGTCTAAAAAGCTACATTAAAAAGGTAGACAATGTCTAAATAGACACCAGATGTTAGACAGTCAATAGGTTGACAGGGACAAAAGGTCGACAGGGACAGAAGGTCGACACACTAAATGTCGACATGTAAGAAGGTCGACAGGTACAAATGGTCGACAGAGTCGACAGTTTTAAATAAAGATGGTCGACATTCACCATCGACAGCTCGCCCCCTTTGGTGCGAGACCCGGAGTGACGGAGCACCCGTCGCTAGCCGGGTCTCGCACATGCGCACGATGGAGCTGACTCCATCGTGCGCATGCCCAGTGGGCAAACATTGGTCCGGTTGCGAGCGCTCTGCGCTTGCGACCGGGTCTGAATCAGGCCCAGAGTTCATAAAATCTAACTTTTATTTCTACCTTAAAATTAGGTGAGCGAAATATTATATAAGTTGTTATTTTGTTTTTTATTATTTTATTTATGTTTTCATTTTTAATATGCAGTTATACACTGCTGTGATAAAAATATATGTGAAGTTGCATTAAAAATGTTACCACCATTGATGTCTCCTGTCGTCAAATTTATACTCTAAGTATTATTTACTAATTTCCCTATAAATGGGCAATATAATGTATGAAAGGTGTCGTCAGACTGTCAGACCTATGTGCTAGATTGTCTTATAATTCACTTGGGTTTCTTTTGGACACCTAGAACTCTCTTGTTCTTGTGTGCTTATAAGGGTTTATGTATTCTCTTATCTCCTCTATTAAACTGACAAGGTAATTTAATGACATATATTTGTCTTCAATGTCCCTCTCTTACACACATATAATCTAATTCAATGGAATTTGTTATTATACGTATCCACGTTACCATAGGTATGCTCTGATCATTGTGAAGATGTTATGTGATTCAAGTGTATTATTAATAGGGGTGTGCACCGGCAACTTTTCGTGTTTTGTGTTTTGGTTTTGGATCTGGATCTTTCTTCGTGTTTTGGATCTGGATTGGTTTTGCCAAAACCACCCTTCCGTGTTTTGGGTTCTGGGTTTTGTGTTTTGGATCTGTATTTTTTTTTAAAAAAGCATAAAAACAGCTAAAATCACAGAATTTGTTGGTTTCTCTGCTCCTATGCTATTATTAACCTCAATAACCTTAATTTCCACTCATTTCCAGTCTATTCTGAACACCTCACACCTCACAATAGTGTTTTCATGTCCAAAAGGTTGCACCGAGGTAGCTGGATGACTATGCTAAGCGACACGAGTGGGCGGCACAAACACGTGACCCATCTAGGAGTGACACTGCAGTGGCAGACAGGATAGCAGTTAGAAAAACTAGGCCCCAAACTGTACATAATGCAAAGAAAAAAAAGAAGTGCAAGATGGAATTGTCCTTGGGCCCTCCCACTCACTCTTATGTTGTATAAACAGGACATGCACACTTTAACAAATCAATCATTTCAGCGCCAGGGTCTGCCACACAACTGTGGCTGAAATGATTGGTTCGTTTGGGCCCCCACAAAACAAGCTGGCAATTAATGTGTCCCTGCACAAACTGGCTCTACGGAGGCAAGATGTCATCCTCATCCTCCTCATCCACCGATTCCTCACCCTCTTCAGTGTGTACATCCTCATCCTCACAAAGTATTAACTCGTCCCCACTTGAATCCACCACCACAGGTCCCTCTGTACCTTCTGGAGGCTGGTCTCCCTGGAAGAGCTGATAATTCATTTTGATGAACATCATCTTCTCCACATTCTGTGGAAGCAACCTCCTATGCCTTTCGCTGACAAGGTTCCCGGCTGCACTAAACACTCTTTCGGAGTACACACTGGAGGGGGGGCAACTCAGGTAAAATAGAGCCAGCTTGTACAGGGGCCTCCAAATTGCCTCTTTTTCCTGCCAGTACAGGTATGGACTGTCTGACATGCCTACTTGGATGCTGTCACCGATGTAATCCTCCACCATTCTGTCAATGGTGACAGTATCATATGCAGTGACAGTAGACATGTCAGAAATTGTTGCCAGGTCCTTCAGTCCGGACCAGATGTCCAAACTTGGTCCTGCCTGCCCTGCATCACCGCCAGCGGGTTGCTTAGGATACCTAAGTTTTTTCCTGGCAGCCCCAGTTGCGGGAGAAAATGAAGAAGGAGCCGTTGACGTGTCACGTTCCGCTTCAGCTGACAGTGTGTTCACCAGCAGGTCTTTGCACCTCTGCAGGCTTGTGTCGGCCGGAAAGAGAGACACCACATAGGCTTTAAACCTAGGATCAAGCACGGTGGCCAAAATGTAGTGGTCTGATTTCAACAGATTGACCACCCTGGAATCCTGGCAAAGCGAATGAAGGGCTTCATCCACAAGTCCCACATGCCGAGCGGAATCGCTCCGTCTTAGCTCCTCCTTCACTTTCTCCAGCTGCTTCTGCAAAAGCCTGATGAGGGGAATGACCTGACTCAAGCTGGCTGTGTCTGAACTGACTTCACGTGTGGCAAGTTCGAAGGGCTGGAGAACCTTGCACAACACGGAAATCATTCTCCACTGCGCTTGAGTCAGGTGCATACCCCCTCCTTTGCCTATGTCATAGGTGGATGTATAGGCTTGTATGGCCTTTTGCTGCTCCTCCATCCCCTGAAGCATATAGAGGGTTGAGTTCCACCGCGTCACAACCTCTTGCTTCAGGTGATGGCGGGGCAGGTTCAAGAGTGTTTGCTGGCGCTCCAGTCTTCGGCACGCAGTCGCTGAATGGCGAAAGTGGCCAGAAATTTTTCGGGCCACCCAAAGCGTCTCCTGCACGCCCCTGTCGCTTTTCAGAAAATTCTGCACCACCAAGTTTATTGTGTGAGCAAAACATGGGACGTGCTGGAATTTGCCCAGATGTAATGCCCGCACAATATTGGTGGCGTTGTCAGATATCACAAATCCCCAGGAGAGTCTAAGTGGGATAAGCCACTGGGCGATGATTTCCCTCAGTTTCTCTAAGAGGTTGTCGGCGGTGTGCCTCTTACTGAAACCGGTGATACACAGCGTAGCCTGCCTTGTAACGAGCTGGCGTTTCTGAGATGCTGCTACTGGTGACGCTGCTGCTGTTGCTGCGTAAGGTGATACATCTACCCAGTGGGCTGTCACAGTCATATAGTCCTTAGTCTGCCCTGTTCCACTTGTCCACATGTCCGTGGTTAAGTGGACATTGTGTACAACGGCATTTTTCAGGACACTGAGGACACTTTTTCTGACGTTTCTGTACAGTCTCGGTATCGCCTGCCTAGTGAAGTGGAATCTAGATGGGATTTGGAACCGGGGACACACTACCTCCATCAATTGTCTAAATCCCACTGCACTAATGGCGGATACCGGACGCACGTCTAACACCAACATAGCAGTCAAGGCCTCAGTTATACGTTTTGCTTCAGGATGACTGCTGTCGTACTTCATCCTCCTCGCTAAGGACTGTTGGAGGGTCAATTGTTTAGTAAAAGTAGTGGTGTTCCTACTTCCTCTCTGGGATGATGAACGACTCCCAGCAGCAGCAGCAGCGGCAGCAGTAGGCGTAGCAATGCAGGATCCTCCAGAGGAATCCCGGATAGGAGAGTCAGTCATGCCAGTGACATGGCCTGCAGGACTACTTCCGATCCTGACTAAGGAGGAAATTGACGAGGAGGGAGTTGACGGTGTGGTTTGCAGGCGCTTGGATACAACAGGACAACGGGATTTAGGTGTCCCTGGACTGCTTACGGTCTTAGCCAAAGTTTCTGAACTTGACAGTAACTTTTTATGAACGCGCTGCAGGTGCCGTATAAGGGAGGATGTTCCTAGGTGGTTGACGTCCCTACCCCTACTTATTTCACCTTTACATATGGTACATATGGCAAGACAGTTTTTGTCCGGATTTGGATAGAAATATTGCCAGACCAAAGAGGTGGAATGTTTGGTCTTCTGCCCAGGCATGACCGTGATGGGCTTTTTCATCCCACGGACAACAACTGTCTCCCCCGGAGCCTGATTTAAACAAACCACATCACCATCAGAATCCTCCTCGCCAACTTCCTCCTCAGCGCCAGCTACACCAGTATCCTCATCCTGTTGTACTTCAACAGTGACATCTTCAATTTGCATATCAGCAAGTGGACTGTGGGTGCTCCTTTCAGCACTTGCAGGGGGCGTGCAAATGGTGGAAAGAGCCACCTCTTCCCGTCCAGTGCTGGGAAGGTCAGGCATCGCAACCACCACCACACTTGGACTCTCCTTGGGGATTGTGATATCTTCTTAGAAAGCACAGTTCTTCGCTGTGCTTTTGCCAGCTTAACTCTTTTGATTTTTTTAGTGGGAGGAGGGCTTCCATCGTCATGTGAAGCTGAACCACTAGTCATGAACATACTAGGGATCGACCTTAGCCGTTCCTTGCCACTCCGTGTCGTAAATGGCATATTGGCAAGTTTACGTTTCTCTTCAGCTGATTTAAATGTCTTTTTCAAGGTCATTTTCCTGAACTTTGCCATTTGGGATTGTATGTGCCCTCTACTATGACATTGGGCATCGGCCTTGGCAGACGACGTTGATGGCATGTTATCGTCTATGTCATGACTAGTGGCAGCAGCTTCAGCACTAGGAGGAAGTGGTTCTTGATCTTTCTCTATTTTATTTTTATCGGAGAAAGTTTGGTCCTCCATTTATGTTATATCGATTTGATATATACGTGTGGCTAAACACAGAAAATAATTTTTTTTTTGGTTTGGACTGGAGTGTACTTTCAGGGGTTACAGCACCCTTTAACGGTCAAGCCAGCCGGCCCTTTACTTATGACACAGGCGCACGCTTGGCACTACTTTGTTGATGCACGTGCGGCTACTGCGCACACAATTCATAAACACAGAAAATAATTTTTTTTTGGGTTTGGACTGGAGTGTACTTTCGGGGGTTACAGCACCCTTAACGGTCAAGCCAGCCGGCCCTTTACTTATGACACAGGCGCACGCTTGGCACTACTTTGTTGATGCACGTGCGGCTACTGCGCACACAATTCACAAACACAGAAAATAATTTTTTTTTTGGTTTGGACTGGAGTGTACTTTCGGGGGTTACAGCACCCTTAACGGTCAAGCCAGCCGGCCCTTTACTTATGACACAGGCGCACGCTTGGCACTACTTTGTTGATGCACGTGTGGCTACTGCGCACACAATTCACAAACACAGAAAATAATTTTTTTTTTGGTTTGGACTGGAGTGTACTTTCGGGGGTTACAGCACCCTTAACGGTCAAGCCAGCCGGCCCTTTACTTATGACACAGGCGCACGCTTGGCACTACTTTGTTGATGCACGTGCGGCTACTGCGCACACAATTCACAAACACAGAATATAATTTTTTTTTGGTTTGGACTGGAGTGTACTTTCGGGGGTTACAGCACCCTTTAACAGTCAAGCCAGCCGGCCCTTTACTTATGACACAGGCGCACGCTTGGCACTACTTTGTTGATGCACGTGCGGCTACTGCGCACACAATTCACAAACACAGAAAATAATTTTTTTTTTGGTTTGGACTGGAGTGTACTCTCGGGGGTTACAGCACCCTTAACGGTCAAGCCAGCCGGCCCTTTACTTATGACACAGGCGCACGCTTGGCACTACTTTGTTGATGCACGTGCGGCTACTGCGCACACAATTCACAAACACAGAAAATAATTTTTTTTGGGTTTGGACTGGAGTGTACTTTCGGGGGTTACAGCACCCTTTAACAGTCAAACCAGCCGGCCCTTTACTTATGACACAGGCGCACGCTTGGCACTACTTTGTTGATGCACGTGCGGCTACTGCGCACACAATTCACAAACACAGAAAATAATTTTTTTTTTGGTTTGGACTGGAGTGTACTTTCGGGGGTTACAGCACCCTTAACGGTCAAGCCAGCCGGCCCTTTACTTATGACACAGGCGCACGCTTGGCACTACTTTGTTGATGCACGTGCGGCTACTGCGCACACAATTCACAAACACAGAAAATAATTTTTTTTTGGTTTGGACTGGAGTGTACTTTCGGGGGTTACAGCACCCTTAACGGTCAAGCCAGCCGGCCCTTTACTTATGACACAGGCGCACGCTTGGCACTACTTTGTTGATGCACGTGCGGCTACTGCGCACACAATTCACAAACACAGAAAATAATTTTTTTTTTGGTTTGGACTGGAGTGTACTTTCGGGGGTTACAGCACCCTTAACGGTCAAGCCAGCCGGCCCTTTACTTATGACACAGGCGCACGCTTGGCACTACTTTGTTGATGCACGTGCGGCTACTGCGCACACAATTCACAAACACAGAAAATATATTATTTTTTTAGCACTTGGGGGGAGCACCCCTGATGGACAGAGCACCCCCTGGACAACACTACAGCACTCCTTTAGGACTGGGACACTGCACAGGACTTTGGAGTGGACACAGCCCCTATGGAGAACTGACTGCACAACACAGTCCAGCCAGCCCCTATGGACTTTGAAGTAGTGGACACAGCCCCTATTAACAACAGCAGCACAGCACAACACAGCCAGCCCCTATGGACATTGAAGTAGTGGACAACAGCAGCACTACACTACACTACACTACACAGCCCTAACTCCCACCCTCCCTCTTCACTGTCCACAGCCGAGTGAGAAAATGGCGCCGACGCAGGTACCTTATATAGGATCCAAAACCCGCGAGACTCGGAAGGCGGGATGATGACATTTTGCCTCGATTTCAGATCCGAGTCAGGCGGGAAAAGTCGAGCCTGATTCGGATCGGACTCGGATCGGGGGGGTTCGGGGGGGTTCGGATTTCAGAAATCCGAACCCGCTCACCCCTAATTATTACCCACAATATTAGCCCTGTAATCTCAGTGTCTCATCACCAAATTGCTCAGGAACACATATAAAATGTATATCCAATAGCGTTAACCCTCAGTTGTACAATACTGTGAAAGTGATATATACCGTAATTTGATTATTACGTTTTCAGGAGCTGTTCATTAAGTAATAGTACACACCATTTTAGTGTTAATTAAGGAATTTAGGCAAATCCCATGATGTTGTATAAACAATGTCATGTGACTCTGAAACCACAGATTGGCTCTGGTGTACGTCTCTTTCTTATAGTACACAACTCTTTAGTGTTATTTTAGGAATTAAGCAAAATCCCATCATAATAAACACTTTATTATATTTTTGGAGCCTTATTTCAGTTCTGGTGTGCATCAATTTATTATAGATTTAGAAATTGTGGCAAACCCCCCATACATCACCATAATAATGAGTTACCATTGATCTAAATTGTATTTTAATACAGGTTAAAATAAGCTCTTTTCTCAAGAACTATTGTTCAGTAATAATCTATTATTTTTACTCCTTTAATTAGTAAAACAATCCCATATTGGTGTTTTATCACAGTACATCCAAACTTTAGTGTTGTATCGATATATACACTCTCATAGCTGGCCATACACTATACAATTATCGGGGCGATCCTGCCGATATCCGCGGATCGCCCCGATAATTGTACTGTGTTTGGGGGCGACCAAGATCAAAATATCGATCAGTCTGGCATGCCGAATCGACCAGCATGTCGGACTGATGTGACATTTGCAAGTTTGTAGTCGGCCGCATCAGGCAGTGTATGCGGTCACTGCCCGAGCGACCAACTTTTCCCCCAGTTCTCTGCATGTGCATGCACTCACCTTTCTATCCCCAGCGACTGCAGAGCTGAGCCGACGAACTTCAGGGTAGCCGCTGTTCACTTCCGGCGTCATAGATTTGTTGAAGTCTAGGCAGTGAGTAGTTTGGTAAGATAGCGCTGTTCTGACATTGCAGTCCCGTGAGGCAATCAGCGGTCGCGCTGACTGTAGAGCGCCTGCTGATTGGCTCCGGCTACTGACAGTTCCCACGTGGTGTGACTCAGCCCACGTGGGAACTGTCAGTTGCCGGAGCAAATCAGCGGGCGCTCTACAGTGAGCGCTGCCGCTGATTGGCTCACGGGACTGCAATGCCCCGTGAAGAGCCGAGAGCTGCCATTCGGGAGCTATGTGCATGTGTGTTCCGTGGATCGGGTAAGGACGTTTTTTTGTTTTTAAACACCCATGGATTACTGCGGAGACCAGCGCTGGATGTAGGTGATTATGAAATCTTTCTTTGCAGGCCCATTTTTTTTGGATATTCTACGTGGAGAAGGGGACAGAACATCTGGTATAGGTAAGTATGTGTGAATGGGTAGGTGTATATAATAAACTTATACTGGGCACGGTGTGTGTGTTTTGGATTTTTTTTGCCTATTTATTTTACAGTGAAATTACACGTGACACATGTCTGCTGGCACTTGTAGTTCCACAAGTGCAAAATGGCAGGCATGCTGGCACTTGTAGTTCCGCTGTAAAGTACAATAGTGCTACATTATTTGGCCCCCCTATTACTACCATACCCACGCTCCAGGGGTATGGGGATGGGCCCCAGGATTCAGCATAAGCCTTTAGTGCTCGGGAGAGGGGGGACCCTTTTTTGGGGGGTCCCCAACTCCCCCGAGATCACCGGCTTGCGCTGACCGACTTGGGGTGTAATGCTTTCGACCTGGAGCCCCGGTGATTGGGTCTCCGGGCTGTGGCATTACACCCCGGTCGGTTGGGTCTGGTGCTGGTCTTAAATTCCCCACGTTGTTTTTGCCCCCTATATTTAAAACCAGCACTAGTCCCTGCAGCCTGGTGTTGGTTTCTAAAATACGGTGGAACCCTACACATTTTATTACCCGTATTTTTAGAAACCACCACTGGCTGGCAAGCCTGGGGCTGGTTTGCCTTTTGGGGGGGGACCTTATGTCATTTTTTTAGTACATTTTTGCTACTTTTTTTTACAGGTTCAACAAAATTGGAAATTTTTGGGAAATATTCTAGGGACCCCCCTAAAGATGTGTAGACATGGGGGATCACTATGGGTCCCCCATTTATAACTACTGAACGAAGTCGTGGTTTATAATTGCCACGGCAAGCGCATAAATGCGACTTTGAAGAAAGTGATGCAGAAGAGCATTTAGAATTTTTGGGGGGCAAAAATAACTATGCCCAGCAAATTTGGGGTACTTGAAAATGGGGGTCAGCATATTTTATAGTTGCTAAAGTGCAAATTCTTTTGTCCCTCCCCTGTGAGGGAACAAAAATATGACAGAGCCTGGCAGATTTTTGTTTGAAAAAATCTGTTGGTTGTGTTAAAATATCTGTCAGTGTATGGGCAAGATATCTGTTGCTTTTAAATTGGTCTGTCGGTCAGACAGATATTTTTATCTGACAGTGTATGGCCAGCATAAGGCTGTCAGCTGAGAATTAACATTAACAATGTTGCTCTTTTTATTATGTGTTCTTGTTTAGGAAAAACAAAAGTAACACAAGTTATGCAATTAAAAGTCTTGGTGATGGTGCATTAGCACTCACTGCAGCCAGTCCCTTCTAGGAGTGTGTAGAGATCTCATCTATCCACATCTAAATTGTAGTACACTAAACTATTGTTATAATGGGCTGGTATGAACACTGGGCTGATCTATACAACATAAACAGACAAAGGAAAAGAAGGCTCTTTTGCTGGGGCACTCTTATGTAAATTATTTATATTATGATATAACTTTTAATATTATCTTTCAACTGTATATCCCTAGAAAATATTTTGGAAAATAGGTTAAAAAGTTATCACAAAAAAGTTTTTTTATATAGGTTACACATAAACACTTTGACAAAACACACACGCAAAATATACATAAAAATTTGGCAAAAATATTATTATATGATTAACAGAGAACAAAGGTTCTCATGCAGGGTACCCCTCACATGAATTAAATATCTACGGCATATATGCTCAGATGTGGCTGTATAGAGGGTAATGCAGTCTATGTGTCTGTCTGCAAAAACATATATGCAGGCAGACGCTGGATGGGAAATAGCCAACAATAGGTGGTTGGTGGGTTGTTGTGTGAATGTATAGTCTCAACAAGATATAATGGAGTGTGTCACTTTTGCAACATTATAATAAATGTACCTTATGAACAGAATTTTACCTAAAAGTTACTAGGTTACTCACAACACCACACAGTTAATACAATAGCACCACCATATATGTATACATACAAAATATATAGGTTATTAACCAAAATGGGAAACTGTATCGCTTGTCATAAAGTCCAAACTCCAACTGTCTTTAGACATGAAAATCGCTTAACTGAAAGCATATATCAAATAGTGCTGCATGGCCACAGTCACTTATAAATTATACCAGCATAGAGCACAGAGTCAGATATGTAAACCATTAATTGTCATTGGCAACTGTACTACCATATTCATTTATATAGTGAAATGATATCTAGATATCAATCTACCATGTAGGTCATCTGAATACATACAGCTGCCAAAAAATGCCATTCTCATTATAGTCAAAACATGTTACTGTATTTGCACAGTCATCCGTATAAGGTAATGGCATGAGACATAATGGTGAAGTATACAGACAAGGATAAGATCCCACCACAATAATACTATACCCTTCCTATACAAATGTGGAGGGAGAGCTGGTCGGCATGTGCACCCGCCGGAATGGATCCATCTGGTACCTCTGCTGTGCCGCTCGGGCACGGGCATTTTGCCTGTAGGGCTTGTTCACCCACGTATGCAGAGAGAGACACTGCTCTCCATTAAAGAACATTCTTCCAGGTATCACTTCCGGTCACCTGCAATATCAGAGGCCGTTCTCTATTCGTTGATCAGGTCACATGGTGTGCATACTAAGAGAGACCGTCGCTTATTGGTCAGCTCAGTCACATGGTGCTCACTGAATCATACATCTAAACAGTGATCCTCATCAAGTCACATGTGTACCATTAGCCAATGAAATATATTGCAGTATCAGCCTATGACAGATAGTGGTAGTGTTAACCCTTACTTACCAGTTGTACAGTATTAAGAGATGAATCGTATCAGCGATATTTTTGTATGGCGTAGGAAAAGGAGTATAGGAGTGCCAACACAATGTCTCCTCCTTTACTTTCTCCGCTTTTGAGTATGGGTTTACTAGTCGCACCAGAGAAACATTGTGCCTCTCAATAAGGGACAATGGTGACCCCCAATGTTATTTGTAATCTTTTTTTGGGGGGTGCTACTACAGGCAATAGATATTAAGCAAAAATAATATAGAAAGAAAAGAAATGCCTGAAATGGCATTTCTTGATATCACGTTGAAAATTGAAAGTGATGGACATATCTCATCTGATTTGTTCCGTAAAAAGACATCCACCAACAGTATTTTGCACAGAAAAAGCTCACATTTCCGCCAGTGCTGAAAGGATTACCGAAAGGAGAATTCCTCCATATGAAACGGAATTGCTTGGAGGAGGATACATTCCAAATATGATCAAAACAACTGAGCACGAGATTAAAATCTCGAGGATATAGTGGAAGAGCTATCAAGAAAGCATATAAAGAAACTAGGTCATATACTAGAGATCAACTCTTAGTTCCCAAGAAGAAAGATAAAGAACAAGAATGTATCAGGTTCGTGGGAACATTCTGTCATGAATGGAAGAATATCCAAGAGATTCTACATAAGCACCTGGATATTTTACGTACGGATCGGGATCTAGCTGAGATGGTTGGAGAAAAAATCCAAATGAGTTGGAGGAGATCAAAGAATCTGAGGGATATTTTGATGAAAAGTCATTTGGAATCACCGAGAAAACAGCTATACTTCAAAAATGGTTCTAGAAAATGTGGAACATGTAAAGCATGTCCAACTATGATCACAACTACCACCTTTAGTGACAGATTTAATAAGATCTGGCATATTAAGGAGCATATTAATTGTGATACTGCAGGGATTATTTATAATCTTCAAAGTCCCTGTAAGAAAATCTATATTGGAAAGACTAAAAGACCATTTAAAATAAGAGTTCTAGAACATATAGGAAGCATAAGGAATGCGGAACAAGACCAACAGAAGTTCAGATCTCTGACCCCTATAGCCAGACATTTTTTGAAGTATCATGATGGAAACCCCAAAAGGTTTGCAAGCTTTTGGATTAAAAAGAATTAACATGAATATCAGAGGGGGAGATATGGATATTGAACTCCTAAAACAGGAAACCAAATTTATTTTTCTATTAGACTCACTAACACCTAAGGGTCTAAATGAAGAAAATAGTTACTCAGCTTTCCTGAGATAATATCATCTATATTATGGACCTTTGACGAATAATGATCATCACACATTATATCATATATTAATGTTTGATTGCCTAGACATATTACGATAGTTTTGGGTATATATAACATTAGTTTCTCTATTGACTGATTAACAGATAATAACAATACTTTGAAAGTATTGTTATATTATTCTATTTAATGATATGCGTAACACCATTTTGAATTATTAAATATAAACGTCTTTGATATGTTTAATATAATGATTACATTTATAATTCATATTTTACAGTTATAGTTATTGTAATAATTAGAATAGTTTATATATTATTATTTTTAAGATCATTTATACACAATTTACACTTATCATCACATATTTTCCTTTTTCACATGATGGGTTTCATTTTTCCTTTTTTTCACCATAGTTTTATTTTGACACAATTAATTTAGGTTGTAATTGTGCACAACAACACTGACGATTCCAGTGACACTTATTTCTTATAGAATTATTAATTATTCATTTATGTATTTATTATATATTTTTTATGTTTATAATATAAATGAATATCATATCACACTTTTCAACAATACATGATTACTGATATCACCATTAACACTATATTTAGGTTTTCACATTATTTATTAAGGGGGATTTAATATATAATATATAATAAATCTTTTTGGGAAATCACTGAATATGAATATTTATATATATAATATTTATCCTATAACATGAATTTCAGCATTTAGAGAATTATATCCATAATATAGGTGATAGATTGATGATGCCTTGTTAGGAGTGAATCCTTGATTGTCTATCCATTAGATAAACCTGAATAGACTCCAACCTGATTCTATAGAATGATCACGTGATCGCTCCAGACGATTATTAATGTTTCTTTATCTAAATATATCCAATAGAACATTCTAACATTAATATCATAAATCCTTAGAGGGATTATGATCAATAAGACTGTTGAGAAATACTGTTCTTTCTTTATATTAAAGATAACAGAGACATCGATCTCTGAGATTGATTACTTCAGCCTGTTAACTAATAGGTTGATCGGAAAGCGATTGATGATCCTTGGATAATCACGTCACTGGCCCTAGCATCAGCACAAGCTGGAGGGTGGGACTTAGTGACGTAATGTGATGTTATAGGTGTTCTTTAGAGTGATTGACATCCTGCTTACCGATGATACGATCGCGGGTATATAAGGCAGTTCCGGTTAGCGGCTCGGCTTACCTTGATAAAGCCTTTAAAGCGAAATGCCGCGTTGGTTAGTGGCGCACCCTGTTGCTGCTTATTATGATACACAAATATTTCTGTTGATCCTCATGTGTAAACCCGAGAGGGTCTGTTGTTATTAAACCACCTAAATAAGTACGGAGAATAGAATGCATGGGATGTAATGGCTTTTTAATTACACATTGAAAGCCACTTCTCCATTGCTTCTTAATAAACACTCGGGAGGGTTGGTTAATGAATGTGTAAGGAGCAGGGATATTAGAACCAATACTGTGCACAGAATTTACATATATATTTCCCAGGAGCACTTTTATGAGACTGAAGAATTGATCCATATAAAATCAGTCCTATGCTTAATGTGGATATAAAGAACAAGGAGAAAAAAGAAGAACTCTCTTGTTGGGAGGCACTCATCTATAAATTGTCTGTAATTAATAATTAACTTTTATTATGTATACATTAAAATACATAAGCAGGTCAATAAATACCCACATTAACACATATAACATGCAAGGACATAGACATAAACATATACTAAAAACAAAGTCTCAATCATTGAGAAGCAAAGTGAAATATTGCTGAATAGTGTCAATAAGATCAATTAACTTAGGTGGTATTGAAATCCACCTGGATATCCGATTATCCAAAATCCACCTGGATATCCGATTATCCTCACAAAAAGTAATATCTTATCACAGCATAATAGCTAATCAAAAAGCATGCAGCAAACACAGAAACGTTAGTCGGCTTGATGCTAATGGTATATCGTATTATAGAAAGATATATAGTGCATTGAATATTTGCAAGATATAAACATATATACCAATCAATTAAATCAAATGACAAATATATCAGTATATATATATATATATATGACCAATGACAGATCATACACAAGTAGCCTAAGAAATTAATCCTGGTACACACGGACAGTTAAGTATAGATACCAAGAAGTAGAGTGTAGACTACTCCCTTATAGGATATCAAAGTGGCAGCTGCTGCAAGTCATTATAATAAATTATTGAATGACAAGTGAGCGTACCACTATGTTTCCCGAGAGTAGGGAATAAGTACAATGGACATCTGCTTTTGGACAAAGTACATCTGAGGGTCCTGGTATATATATATATGTATATATATATATATAAATATATATTGCAGGAGCCTCCTATGGCAGGGTACCAATGAGAGTGCCCATATGGAGTAGATAAAGATGGTATATTATATATCACTCAGCATAAAGTCGCAGTCTGTGCTGCTGCCACTCACATACCTAAAGGTTGTGGTGAGTGGTGGGAAGCACAGATCACGTTCTGCAGTGTGGGAAAAGAGATAAAAATTATACAGCTACAGTATGACTGATCCAGTATGAGCTGAGCCCTGTTACCAATAGGCATTGCATGGTCATACGCTCACACATAAGATATATAGTCACTGCCTGTACTCAGAGTGAGAAGGAAGTATGGAAGGTACCTGGGTGCACCTATGCAAGAAGTCGGCGTCAGGTGGAGAGGATCTGTCATGGAAATTTGTAACTGTGCTGCTGTGCTGAATCCCACCTGTACACAGCGGGATTCGCGGGTCTGAGACACGCGTTTCACTGGTCGCTTCCTCAGTTAGATGCCGATAAGGAGAGAAACACCGGTGAACTTTTACCCTGTGTTGTGGCCAATCAATGGGCGCTTGCTCTATCTGCAAGTGTAATGCGCTCGCTGATAGGTTAAAGTAATGTCTCTCTCTATTGGTAGATCGTTAAGGAGAGAGAAACGTGTCAACCGGAAGGAGATGTTTAGTTTAAATGAGACTGAAGACTATTTATGTCCCAATAGAGTCGAGAGCTGCATGTTAGGTAACCATGGTTACTAGGAAAACAAAACAAAATAGAGTGAAATGGGGATCAATCACTAAGGATGTAAAGTATAAATGGATTAAGAAAGTTAAGCACTTAGAAAGTTATACCATAGCTAGATGATATATATTACGTGAAGAGCAGATACTGTAATGAATTATCACAAATTGTGAGGTTGTGTGAATGAAGTGATTAATGTGAATAATAGAGGTGAATATATATTATTGAAAAAAAGTAAAAATATATAAAATATAGATTGAGAAATAAAGATAATAATAAAAATAGGATGAAATAATATTGAAATAAATAAAAAAATATAAAAATAAAATAAAAATAATAAATGTTAATAAATATTCAAGGTATATGTGTGCATGGTATTTGATAATGAATAAGTGAGAAGAGTGACTGTATATAATGTGATTATGTAAGAATAATGGATAGTGAGATATAAGAGATAAGTAATATTATCAAGGACCTAAGGAAATCTAAATATAAAATGAGTAAGAATAAAAAGGAAAATATTAAGAAATAATAATGAAGATAAATTATAATTATGGTTATAAATCGTGCTAACAATTAGATATATGATGAAATCATAAAAAGGTCAATTACAGCAATGAGGGGGGAAAGGGGAAAAATCAGGCGGAAAGAAGGGAGCTGCGGTTATCCAGATTAAGGAGACCAATAGTGAGCCCATAGTAGTATCCACTTAGTCAGATGGCTACTTAAAACCTACATAATAATGAATATTAATTATAAGGAACATAGATGTGTAAAAAATGTCAAGTGTATAACTTTGAATCCAAATTGTGTAATAATATGTACACTAAGTGATAAAATTAAAATAGTTTAATGAGGGAGGAAGGAGAATTATATAAAAAGAATAATATAGTACAGTGATGATTTCTAGTGGTTATGGCCACTCCCTATGGTGTCATAAGAATGTACTATAGTTGATCATTTCATTGAGCCCATTGGGGCTAACAGTATTAAGACTATGGGCCAAATGTAATAGGGTGAGAGTTTAGAAAAGTGAGAGTTTCTGACACTTTTTAAACTTTGCCAATGTAATAAAGTCCAAAAACAAAGTAACAGAGCGAACTTGTATGTTTTTTTAGACTTAAAAACTCTCACGATTTAAAATCTCATTCAGATGTTTTCCCATTTTGAAGATAAAACTCAACCAATGTGAGAGTTTACTGCTAAACTCTCACATTTTCTAAACTCTCACCCTATTACATTTGGCCCTAAAAGTCCATTTACTTTCCCGCTGAAGTAATGTTTTTATCAAATTGCCGCCTCGAACACCCTATCTTACATGTTCAAGACCGAATGCTTTTAGATCCTGGGTGTGTCCATTATGGTATTTCAAAAAGTGTCTAGCGACTGATGTAAGTTTCTTCATTTTGACAAGATCATCTTTAGCATTTTTAATATTTCCCACATGTTCTAATATTCGTTGTTTGAAAATTCGACTGGTCATGCCTATGTATCTGAGGTTACAGCTGCACTCCAGGCAGTATATAACCCCCATGGCATCAGAATTAATGAATTGTGTAAGGTTCATTTTCTGACCATATCTGTTGATAACATTGTCCTTTTTGATGATATAACTACAGGCCTTACACTTACCACATGGGAAGGTCCCTCTTAATTTTGTTTGTCTTTTCGGAGTTCCTATAAAGTGACTCGTAACCAATTTATCCCTAAGATTTTGAGATCTTCGCCAGCTAAAGGTGGGTCTGTTCTCGAGACATTTCTTCAAGTCCTCATCCATAAGTAAGATGTGCCAATATTTTTTAACCATATTTTGAAGTTCTTGCCACTCATTACAATAGTTGGTGATGAACCTGACCTGATTTGTATGTTCCTGAGGTTTATTATTGTTAAAGATCAAAGTTTGTCTGTTTGTTTTGAGTGCCTGATGTTTGGCATTCTTAATCATTTTGTTACTGTAGCCTCTATGAAGAAGGCGTTCCGTTAGATCTTTACTTTTAAGTAAAAAGTTATCATCAGTTGTGCAATTTCTTCTGAGTCTAAGGAACTCGCCCTTGGGTAAGTTTTTGATGGTAGGTGGAAAATGGGCACTGCTACTATGAAGAAGACTGTTTGTGGCTGTCTCTTTTCTAAATAATTCTGTCAGTACAAGACCATCCTTATCCGTAAATAAGTGGAGGTCTAGAAAGAAAGCTTCATTCCTACTGATAGAAGCTTCATTCCTACTGATAGAATATGATTTATTTACTTTCATTCAGGAACTAAACAGCAACTCAATCAAACTTAATCAACCTGAAACTTACATATTCTATCAGTAGGAATAAAGCTTTCTTTCTAGACCTCCACTTATTTACGGATACAGGTCAGGTTCATCACCAACTATTATAATGAGTGGCAAGAACTTCAAAAGATGGTTAAAAAATATTGGCACATCTTACTTATGGATGAGGATTTGATGAAATGTCTCGAGAACAAACCCACCTTTAACTGGCGAAGATCTCAAAATCTTAGGGATAAATTGGTTACGAGTCACTTTATAGGAACTCCGAAAAGACTAACAAAATTAAGAGGGACCTTCCCATGTGGACAATGTTATCGACAGATATGGTCAGAACATTAACCTTACACAATTCATTAATTCTGATGCCATGGTGGTTATATACTGCCTGGAGTGCAGCTGTAACCTCAGATACATAGGCATGACCAGTCGAATTTTCAAACAACGAATATTAGAACATGTGGGAAATATAAAAAATGCTAAAGATGACCTTATCAAAATGAAGAAACTTACATCAGTCGCCAGACACTTTTTGAAATACCATAATGGACACACCCAGGATCTAAAAGCATTCGGTCTTGAACATGTAAGATTGGGTGTTCGAGGCGGCAATTTGATAAAAACATTACTTCAACGGGAAAGTAAATGGACTTTTAGACTTAATACTGTGAGCCCCAATGGGCTCAATGAAATGATCAACTACAGTACATTCTTATGACACCATAGGGAATGGCCATAACCACTAGAAATCATCACTGTACTATATTATTCTTTTTATATAATTCTCCTTCCCCCTCATTAAACTATTTTAATTTTATCACTTAGTGTACATATTATTACACAATTTTTATTCAAAGTTATACACTTGACATTTTTTACACATATATGTTCCTTATAATTAATATTCATTATTATGTAGGTTTTAAGTAGCCATCTGAACTAAGTGGATACTACTATGGGCTCACTATTGGTCTCCTTAATCTGGATAACCGCAGCCCCCTTCTTTCCACCTGATTTTTCCCCCTCCCCCCCTCATTGGTGTAATTGACCTTTTTATGATTTCATCATATATCTAAGTGTTAGCACGATTTATAACCATAATTATAATTTATCTTCATTATTATTTCTTAATATTTTCATTTTTATTCTTACTCATTTTATATTTCCTTAGGTCCTTGTTAATATTTCATATCTCTTATATCTCACTATCCATTATTCTTACATCATCACATTATATACAGTCACTCTTCTCACTTATTCATTATCAAATACCATGCACACATATACCTTGAATATTTATTAACATTTATTATTTTTATTTTTATCTTTATTTCTCAATCTATATTTTATATATTTTTACTTTTTTTCAATAATATATATTCACCTCTATTATTCACATTAATCACTTAATTCACACAACCTCACAGTTTGTGATAATTCATTACAGTATCGGCTCTTCACGTAATATATATCATCTAGCTATGGTATAAATTTCTAAGTGCTTAACTTTCTTAATCCATTTATACTTTACATCCTTAGCGATTGATCCCCATTTCACTCTATTTTGTTTTGTTTTTTTCCAAGTAACCATGGTTACCTAACATGCAGCTCTCGACTCTATTGGGACGTAAATAGTCTTCAGTCTCATTTAAATTAAACCTTCCCTCCTGGTGACACGTTTCTCTCTCCTTAACGATCTACCAATAGAGAGAGACATTACTTTAACCTATCAGCGAGCGCATTACACTTGCTGATAGAGCAAGCGCCCATTGATTGGCCACAACACAGGGTAAAAGTTCACCGGTGTTTCTCTCCTTATCGGCATCTGACTGAGTAAGCGACCAGTGAAACGCGTGTCTCAGACCCGCGAATCCCGCTGTGTACAGGTGGGTTTCAGCACAGCAGCACAGTTACAAATTTCCACGACAGATCCTCTCTACCTGATGCCGACTTCTTGCATAGGTGCACCCAGGTACCTTCCATACTTCCTTCTCACTCTGAGCACAGGTAGTGACTATATATCTTATGTGTGAGCGTATGACCATGTAATGCCTATAGGTAACAGGGCTCAGCTCATACTGGATCAGTCATACTGTAGCTGTATAATTTTTATCTCTTTTCCCACACTGCAGAACGTGATCTGTGCTTCCCACCACTCACCACAACCTTTAGGTATGTGAGTGGCAGCAGCACAGACTGCGAGTTTATGCTGAGTGATATATAATATACCATCTTTATCTACTCCATATGGGCACTCTCATTGGTACCCTGCTATAGGAGGCTCCTGCAATATATATATATATATATATATACCAGGACCCTCATATGTACTTGGTCCAAAAGCAGATGTCCATTGTACTTATTCCCTACTCTGGGGAAACATAGTGGTACGCTCACATGTCATTCAATAATATATTATAATGACTTGCAGCAGCTGCCACTTTGATATCCTATAAGGGAGTAGTCTACACTCTACTTCTTGGTATCTATACTTAACTGTCCGCGTGTACCTGGGTTAATTTCTTAGGCTACTTGTGGATGATCTGTCATTGGTCATATATATATACTGATATATTTGTCATTTGATTTAATTGATTGGTATATATGTTTATATCTTGCAAATATTCAATGCACTATATATCTTTCTATAATACGATATACCATTATCATCAAGCCGACTAACGTTTCTGTGTTTGCTGCATGCTTTTTGATTAGCTATTATGCTGTGATAAGATATTACTTTTTGTGAGGATAATCGGATATCCAGGTGGATTTTGGATAATCGGATATCCAGGTGGATTTCAATGCCACCTAAGTTAATTGATCTTATTGACACTATTCAGCAATATTTCACTTTGCTTCTCAATGATTGAGACTTTGTTTTTAGTATATGTTTATGTCTATGTCCTTGCATGTTATATGTGTTAATGTGGGTATTTATTGACCTGCTTATGTATTTTAATGTATACATAATAAAAGTTAATTATTAATTACAGACAATTTATAGCTGAGTGCCTCCCAACAAGAGAGTTCTTCTTTTTTCTCCTTGTTCTTTATATCCATATATTTACACTCTCAGGGGGAGCACCTCCACACTTTATATCTCCTTTTATAAGGTTTTATTTATATTATTGTGGATCACTAAATCTTAGTACTTTTTTTTTGATTATTTGTACGATCCTGTGCTCAAAATATTTTCCCCATTCCCCTTTCCTTGGTTCTTTCTATGCTTAATGTGACAAGCTTAATATATGTTTATTCACAATCTGGGACAAATAAATGTGACACAGAAGAGACACATTAATCATTTTAATAAACATCAACTTTGACTGCTATAATTATATAAGCAATCATTTAACAATACTCACTAATTTTCAATTGTGTCCATCTGTTTAAAAACAGATTTCAATGGTTCAATAGCAATCACAGTACCTGTTTATCATTGGTATTTACAACTATTAATTGTACATGAATAATATACATTAATATGTATAATGCTGGATTAAAGCCAACAACAGAAACTCAAGATCAGTGTATATGGCATACCGTATATAGGACAGGTGCCATATATAACAATTTTGATCTAATATAAGCTTATGCGGAAATACAGGGGCGCTGCACATATTTTATTTCACTGAATTCATTACTTTTCACTCTTTCAATGGTTTAATTTTTCGCTGTTTACTTGTCTTGTTCGACAATATTAATTGAATTAATAAAAGTTATATTTTAATTATTCCTGTGCACCACTTCAGGCATTTCTTTTCTTTCTATATTATTTTTGCTTTCTCCGCTTTTCCAAGAGACCCACTGGTGATGCAGATGAGTCAACACAACATTTTTTACATCTGGTCAGGTGTAAAAGGATTGCCTAAAATTAGTGACACCTCTACCACGACTTTATCTAATATGATCACAATCCAAATAATGATGATGCCCTTGCACAAACTGGCTTTGCTATACTTAAGCTGCCCACCCTCCAGTGTGTGCTCTGAAAGAGTTTTCAGCACAGCCAGAAACCTTGTTGGCAATCAGCATAGAAAGATACTTCTTCAAAATGTGGAAAAGATGATGTTCATCAAATTGAACTACAAATTCCACAAAAAAGACCTTTACTGCCTATTACCACAAAGTATAGAAGCACCTGTAATGGAGAATTCCAGCAGAGACAAATTAATATTGTGTGAAGATGATGTACACACTGATGAGGGTGAGCATGATAATGGCAATGGCAATCTTGCCTCTGTACAGCCAGTCTGTAGAGACCATTGTTTTGTGAGGACCCAAACAAACCAATCACTTCAGGCAAAAGTGGCAGTCCTTATCACTGAAGTGATTAGTTTGTTAAACTGTGCATGTCTTTTTAATATACAACATAATGGTGGGTGAGAGGGCCCAAGTACAATTCCATCTTACTCCACTTTTCATTATGGGCTTTACCAAGATTGTTTGTGTTTGACAGCAGAAGTAGTGTATATTACTGTATTTTACTTGGGAGTACATGTTCTTTTGCATCTTGCAATGCCATCCATCAGTAGCTTCTCAACGAGATATATAGGCCCCATTTCCTGTAGATTCTCAGTAGTTGCAAATTGAATCCAAAACCTGCAAAATCCTATGCCGAGATGATGACTTTTGCCCCGATTTGTAATTCGAGCCTGGTGGGAAAACCCATGCCGGGCTCAGATCTTTCCTCATAAATTTACTTTGAAACCAAATGTAACTAAATTTACAATTGAATCAATCCTTCCTTCCTTTCCCTTCCTGCAACTACATACATACTCAATTGGACCTCTGATCTAGTTCTGGATTAATTAAAACACTCAGTTTCTAATATGGGGTAGTTAATAAACTGCCATTCTTTTTGCCACTGCAGTGCCACTCTGTATTCTAGATGTGCCATGTTGGAAGTTGAACTGCCAAATGTTTGTGACGCCTACTACTGTCACTTAGCTTACTAAGCCAGCTACTGTAACTCGGTGCAACCTTTTGGCCTAAACTAGATGAAAACAATTTTGTGAGATGGTGAAAATGGACTGAAAATTACTGGAATTAATTATATTGATGTTTTTTATAGCTGTTTTATAAAAAAAATGTAAATACAAATTCAAAACCAAAATGCGCGAGGGTGATTTTAGCAAAACCAAAACCTGATGATGAGTTGTAACCGAAATCAAAACACAGGAGTCGGTGCATGTATCATTATATATATATATATATATATATATATTAGTTGATTCTTGGTTTGGCACTCAGATGATAAAGTAATAAAGTGGGTGCCTTCCCAACTAGAATATATACAGTATATATATATATATATATATATATTGTGATAGGATCACTGGTAAAGTGGTCTGTGGCAGGTACATTTGTCCCAGATTCCTGTCTTTTGTGTTTTAAACCCCCAGGAGAAAGTCTGCAGTGTAGCAGGCTTGAGTTTCGGCTTTTTGAAAAGCCGGTTTGGGACCTGGGGGTTGTGGGTGAGAGGAGAGGGAGGGCTCCACCCACGGCCACTCCAGGTTTTGGTTCTCGCAGCCTGGTAACAGGCTTGTTAGTTTTTCACCTGAGAGTGGCCAATTTAAGCCTAGTGTGTTTAGGGCTGATTGTCTCACCTGGGAGAGCAGACAGGGAGTTTGCTCAGAGACACTTGGATACCTAACTGTGAGTGTTGTGCTGTGCTTTTGTTGCTGGCGAGGGCATTAGACCCTGCCAGGTTCTGGTAGTGAGGGAACTACCTGTGAAGTTAGTGCCCCGACAGGGCTAGGATTTATATTTATGTTTTCTTTATGTTTCTGACATTGTACAATAAAGACTGGCGCCGACCAGCTTGTACTTGCATCCAGACTGGTGTGCTGCTTCCCTTCTGCTGTGTGTGTGTGTAAGGAAGGAGTCCTCTACCCAGGAGAGGGACCCCCTAACCTCACTGTGTCACAATATATATAGCTAAACACACACATATGTTGTTGAGCCACTGTAGGCTGATGCATGTTTTTACTTACTACATGGACACTGAGGACAAATAGACAATCATCACTGTTCAAAATCACTAACATAATCAGTGGCCATTGGCCAATTCTACATGAGCTATCATGAAAGAACAGTCATAATTTATCAGTGCATACTGACAATTATGAATTACAGTGCTACAGGTGCATGTGCTACATTTCTACATTTTCACACTATGGGGTCAATTTAATTAGTGGCAAGTGGCGGAGAGTTCCTGTTGCTGTAGCATAAAACTCTGGCAACGGCAATGGAACTCATACACCCTTGTGGCCCGATTTCAGCCCAAACCCATGGATTTTTGTATGCAGCTGCAAACAAAGTTCCATGAGTCCAGCAGTATTGGTAGCATAGCATATAGCTGCACTTACTCATGGCCATGACATAATTGACTTGAGCTATATCATAGGCTAAGAGTACCCAACTAAACAGCATTGAGCCAGTCCCATGACTATCTTGCCCCATTCTGAATAGCACTGGTCTAATTTTGCCTTCCCCTGCTTTTACCAGTCACTTTGGCATAAACCGCATAATATTGAGCAGGTTGCAAACAGCCACACATCTTGATTTAAGATTTCACACTCCAAAGCAGAGGATAGTAAACGTAAATCCTGCAGTACTACAGTAAAAACTCTTAGGTGATGTGTAGCAAATTGCCGTCTGCTTTTAGAGGTAAAAGTGAATAGGATACAGAGGGCTGATTCAGCAAGGAATGCAAGCCTGTGATCCAGTGGCGTCCCTCCCCGCGGTGTCACCCGGTGTGGGGAGGGATGTTGTAAGTGCGGCCAAGCCACGCGTGCCCCAAAAAGGGGCGTGGCCTCGTGGGCAAGGGCCGTGGACTCGTGGGATGGGGGCGATTGCAGTGAGGATGCAGTGTAATAGCAGAGTGATTGACAGGAAGTTACCATTTGGGGGTGGTGATGGGGGATGGTCAGAGAAACGCAAGCGTGTCAGTGCGTTTGAATGCCGTTACAGGGGTGTGCATAAATAAGCCCCTGCAATGGTTTATGCAGCCTGAGCTCTCACTGCATGCAGGAAGTTTAGCAGTTTGTGAGTGAGGTCAACCTTAACGCTATATATGGGTCCGATGGTTCTGGATGTTACCGATGTTTTCGCTGTCTTGCTAGCTATTGCGAATGTGAGTAAAAGGAAGGGAACGGCCTTATGTAGTGCTGGACATCTGCATCTTGTGCTGCAGGGGCATTGCGATCGCATTCATTTGCATAATTTTGCAGCGGTCGGGTGCGAGTGTGTGTAATATTGTGATCCAAGCTGAATTAGGCCCAGAGAACATTACAGAAGATGAATTCATGCACCAATAGGATAAAAACACAAAACGTAAATCATAATAAATTCACATTGCAATTAAATGTTTGGTACTTAAGATCTTCTACATGGAATGTGATGAATTGTTCAGGTCATTACAGGCACTCAAAGTCATATACAAGTTACCCCCGGTGGGGGTAACATTGGTACTGCCTCCTGGGCCCTGTGGGTGGTGGAATCACTTGTACACCCCTACTTATGGTCTTAAGAAACACTATAAGATCTTCTTCATAGATTCTGATGAATTGTTCATGTTAGGCCAGGTATCAGCTTTACAGTATGTTTATACAGCTTAGCGCTATGTTTGTGTTACTATATAACACATCTGTCTCTTACCTGGGTTACATTAGATGGTATGTGTGATAGGGAACGACATCCAAAGAAGGAGTTAGAAAGTGTCACACAGAACACCAGCAGATTTATCACTAGGAGAGTAGAATTATGAATATATCCAATAAGCTGTGAACACAAAATTAAAATACTCAACATTTTAATGTGTACTGTATTTATGAGAAATGTTTATTGGTTAAGCTATAAACTATGCATAAAAATAGAAAGACTTTTGTTGTACACTTGTGTTATTACTGGGGATGGTACATGTCACCACAGACTGTATACCAGTTGATCTCAAGCTAGAGATGAGCATGTCAGACTTGACTCGGTTTGCTTGGATCTGAAAGCAAGGCACAATATTATCTCTCCACCTCAGCAGATACAAGACATTCATGAAAGATGACATTTTGCCTCATTTTCAGGTCAAAAATTGTGATAAGTTGGTTGAAAGAACAAATAAAGAGTAAAACAAAGAGTCAAATATGAACCGCTCATCTCTATCTCAAACCTATCCATTATCACCCAAGACACCTGGAGGGAAATTTACTAAGAATAATGTTGGGATGCGATCCATACTCACACCTTATTGCTGGAACGTTTTTCGCATCAAAAAGCACATTTGTGTTTTGTCATTTGTGACTGTAACTAGTTATGGCATGTGTAATATCATTCAAATTGGGGATTTATCACAACTGAAGTTGCAAATCTGAGATACAATGGAACTTATGTCACCAAAATTCACATGTGAAATCAGAGCTAATCTATGAAACTCGCAAACATACAGATGTGCCCACATATATCTTACTTCATTGCATGTTAAACAGCCCTGACTCCTCAGTGCAGAGCATCGTTTCATGCAACATATTACCTTCAAATTCATCTTATGTGCAAAGCGATGTGAATAGGACAATGGAGAAACACAAATAAGGATTACATCACACACCTACTTTTGTTCAAGAGCCCCTAGTCTGTGGGAGAAGATGACAATGTTTGCTAGAGTGGCCAGTAGGAGACGTTGGATGGATATAGGATGTTCCATGTTACTGTAAGTGTATTATCTAGATATTTGCGGTTTGGTTTTCCTGAAATACGAACACACCTGAACTTAGGGGTTCTGAGTCGAGTGGAGACCAAGGTCGGAATCACTTTGGGGTTCCACGTGAAACTGAGTCCTGGTTCTGGTCTGCTATCAATTCAGATCTAGGATTTATAAAACAAACCCGGGTTTTGAATTGCATGTTGACAGGTCCAAGTGACAGGATGGATTTTAGAGGTTTTTATTGATTTTTTATCGATTTTTTTTGAATTTTTTAAGGAATCCAAAACTGAATCTAAACCAAAACACTTGAGGGTGGTTTTGCAAAAACCAAAACCCAATGATGAATTAGGTCTGTGCACATCTCCAGTATTGTCATGTACAGATGTGTCCTTCTACATCTTTGTTCACAGTGCAACATTATGGCTTCCCGGCCACAGCAAGTCAATATGCATTATGGCACAGCATGGCATACTGCATGCCACGATAGACTACACGCCATGCAATACACAGTTTAACCACTGGGAATGCTCCTCAGATGAAAACTACAATGCTGAATAGAATACTGTAGCAGTGGTCGATGATCTGTGATAAACTTGACAATCACTCCTCTAGGTGCTCATTATATTGTACTTATTACAGGCCATCTGTACCATATACTGTCATTACATGGTATAAAGACCCTTAGGCTAAGACCCATGTGCAGTTTTTCATAGAGAGATCATTTTAGGCTCAATATTCTTAAAATAATCTGCTCAACTTTATGTATTGATCCACACTTTCCTAATCCCTTCATCTCTATATTATGCCACCCAGCTGCATTAGACTCTGAGGGGCATATTTACTAAAGTGCAGGCTTTTAGAAGTGGAGAAGTTGCGCATAGCAACCATTCAGATTCTACTTAACATTTATTAGGCATATTCTAACAGCTAACACCTAGAATCCAATTGGTTGCTATAGGCAACATCAAATTTCTAAAAACCAGCGCTTTAGTAGATATACCCCTAAGCTGCAATAAAAATCATACTGACACATTACTTGGTGTAAAGATGCACACTTAACATGACATGCACAACAGGTGTAACAGCTGCTATGGCTGGCTGGCATTGATAAGTGGGTAAGGTGAGTGCTTTCCATAGCCAGTGCCTCAGGTTCAATGCCTGGATAGGGACAATATCATTTTGTAAATCAGTGGGTTTCTTTTTATTTATTTCTTTTTTAAAATCTACAATACAGTAATAAATAAATTATTAAATTATTTGATGTGTGTGTCCTGTGTTTTATAAGAATACATATCTGCATTGGTGTTAAGATGCACGAGTAGCATTTCATAAAGACAGCAATTCAAGTTCAATATTCTTAATGCACTCTGCCGAATCTTACAATTTACTCTGAACTTTCCACGACTTTTCATTTCCATGTTATGCCACCCAGCAGCATTTTACTTTAAACCGCTAGATACATTGTATACAGTATACATTGGGCCATCCATAATGTACACTGACAGTACTTGGTGTAAAGATGCCTGGATAAAGACGCACGTGCAGTTTTTCATAAAGAGATATCATTTAAGGTTCAACACTCTTAAAGTATACTGCACAACTTTATGCATTGCTCCACACTTTCCTCATCCCTTCATCTCTATGTTATGCCATCTAGATGCATTAGACTCTAAAACGCTATTAACATTGTACAGCACATATTACTAGGTGTAAAAATGCATTCTTAAAATGACGTACAGTCCATAACAGATGTGGATGGTGCTATGGCTGGTTTGTGTGGGCTTGTGAGTAGGGTGAGCTCTTTCCATAGCCAGTGCCTTGGGTTCGAGGTCCGGAAATGGACAGTGTCATTTTGTAAATCAAGATTTTTTATTTTATTTTTTTACATCTACAATATAGTATTAAATAAAGAATTAAATAATTTGTGTGTGTGTCCTGTGTTTTATAAGAATGCCTATCTGCTTTGGCATGAAGACATACGATTCTCGGCTGGTGGATGACCCACTTTGATATTCACCTATTTCAGCCATCTGAGTGTGCAGGGGTTTTTCATATTTTTGTTTTTGAATTGTATTCTACTCATTCAGGCTGTTACATGGTGTAAAGATGCCTGGACTAAATTCACATGGCCAGTTTTTCATAAAGAGAGAGAATTTCAGGTTCAAGCTGGATTAGACTCTTAACCACTATAGACAATGTATTGTACTGTAGACATTACTTGGAGTAACAATGCATGCAGTCTTATCATACTGGATGGGTCCCTTCCTCTTAAACCTAAGGCAGCATGAGTCATTCATCACAAATCTCATAGGAGGGTGGGGGCAGGGAAGCTGCATACAGTATAGAAGTTACACACTGCGATTTGTGCCATGGTCCTTGCAATTTCAGTGGTCTCCAGTAGCGCTGCTTGAAATGATCACTTTGTGTCAAGACTAAACTGCTATTTACATCGTATTGTATTCCATTAGGGAGCAAAGTCATTTTGTAATTAATATTATTACACCTTCAATATGGTATATTGTATTATATTGTTTTATTTATTTTGCATCTCAGAACACAAAAATGCATATCAAATTATGTTTACTATGGTTCATGTAAAGTATTGTGTGGAACTCACTGCATGCATCAGCACCCCCCCACCTTCACTCATTTCTATTCAATCCCACTGAGCTCACTGACCCTGTGGATAGCCTCAATTATGTGTGTGAGAGAGCGAGAGAAAGAGAGAAATAGGAGGAACTATAAGGCTCATCATGATAAGCACATGACTTAAGGCAACAATAATGGTGTGACATGTAGTGCACCTGGTGAATAGTGTCAATGATCAGTATCTTAAATATGCTACACATAGCACACCCAATGGATAGTGTCTGCAAGGAGACACTGTGATTGAACTTTTAGATTTTTATTTTGCTCCTAAATGGAGACCCAGGTGGAACTATAAATCTCACCATGAAAAGCACATTACTTGAGGCAGCACTGATGGTGTGACATTAGACTAGCAGTGCGACATTAGACTAGCAGTGCAATGTGAATAGCATCAATGATCAGTATCTTAAATGTGTAATACCTAGTATACCCTGTGGATTGCGTCGATGATCTGTATGTGTATACGGCATGTAGGAGAGGTGAGGCAGATGTAGTACAGTACGTTTAGAGAGGAATATAAGCCAGACAGGACAGATTAGAGTGGAGAGAGGCAGTACTCATGTAGGACAGATACAGTAGAAGGAGATTTCAGTAGTTCAATCTGGAGATGACCAGTGAGTGAATGAGAGTCTACAGTAGCATCCAGGGTGAGAAGGGGTCTGAAACTGAAAATATTATTAGAGATGAAAATGGCAAGATTGTGCAAGGTAATGAATCCATTGTTTGTACTGGAGGGCTACAGGATATACTGTATTTGAGCCATCAATTGATAGTGAAAGTGTGGGAAGTGAGGTTATGTGGAAGGGTGAGGAGATGATCAGCTCAGTCAAAAGCTGGGTATACACTGGGATGATGTTACAATTTTGCCAATTTGGCAAATTGTAATGTCACACAGTGTGACACACAGTGTCACACAGTGTGAAAGAGCTCCAATATTAATTTATCTCAGTGGCATCATGTAAGGGTCAGAAGAATTAGATTTTAAATAGCTCAAAACTTAAACAAAGGAACAGACATGGTTGTAATAGGAGCTACAACAGGATATAACACCTAGCAGAGTCCTTGTTACAGACAATGTGGATGTGTGGGGGTTTGAGCTGGTGCAATGCATGATGGGAGGAGGTATACAGAGCCGTAACTAGACTTTTTGGTGCCCTGTGCTAGAAAGAACATTGGTGCCCCCCTCATTTTTCAAAGGAATATAAAGGACCCAAAAAGGGCCATGGCTTCATGAGGAAGGGCCAGGGAAGAGATAGGAGAGGCCAGGAGATGCTGGGGATGAAATAAGAGGACGCTACAAGCAAGATTGATAATAAACAGAAATTTGACATGCCCAAACAGCGCCCCCTGACCTGTGGTGCCCTGTGTGATGGCACCGGCCACACTACCCTAGCTACGGCCCTGGAGGTATATAAATTGAAGCAGCCAAAAACAGCTCCCTTTTCTCTCCAATTCCCATCCAAGACACAGACACACACCTGGCTCACTGGACTCCTCAGACTATTCAAGGTACTCTATCCTCTATAATAACTTGTCTTCTATAATAACTCTATTGCCTAAACTTTGCTTTCCTGCCTATCTATAAGAGCTAACACTCACACTAGATAAGACAATGAATCTGAAATCCTCTCTCTCTTTCTCTCTCTGTCTCATCTACATGCTCACAGGCTATCAGGCCTTGCCATGAGGTTTCACCCCACAAACATAGCAACACAAAGACACAAGGACGACCTCATGGCTACCATGCCATGAGGCTCTAACACATAGCACAGTCTCTCTCTATACTCACACATGTATTTTCACATAATCACATCCATATACACATAATTGTTTTCTCTGATAGATTGCCCTCCACAATTTATCTATAGACTAGTAGTTTCGCCGGATGTGCAAAAGGAACAATTTACCCTTAATTATAGTATATCTTATATCCCCCATACACACACGCATGTACACTTCTTATATCCCCCATACACACACGCATGTACACTTCTCACACTACTTCCCGCTATGTGTTTTCTTTATATCACATTCTTATACACATGTACACAGAGGATCCCCCATACACACACACATGTACACTTCTAACACTACTTCCCGCCATGTGTTTTCTTTATATCACATTCTTATACACATGTACACAGAGGATCCCCCATACACACACACATGTACACTTCTAACACTACTTCCCGCCATGTGTTTTCTTTATATCACATTCTTATACACATGTACACAGAGGATCCCCCATACACACATGCATGTATACTTCTTATATCCCCCATACACACATGCATGTATACTTCTCACACTACTTCCCGCCATGTGTTTTCTTTATATCACATTCTTATACACACGTACACAGAGGATAGCAAAATTATATAACACATGCATACAGATTCCTTACATAAACACATACATATAAACATATATACATATATTTGCATGAACACCAAGGTTATATACTAGTGAAAGATTAAATCTGCATTGAAATTTATTTAGTAACTGCATGGGGTAATTCATTACTGGGATGAAAATTAGAAAATCACTTCTGAGGTTATGTACTGTACTGCATACTATACTATCCTTTGTATTATTCATATGTAAATCATCTATTATCTTGCAATTCTCATTTATGGAGTAAAATACTTTTTATATCATGTATATGGTATATAGATAACTAAGTATGATTTCAAGGTTTAATTAATATGCAATGATACATTATGGGTAAGATATGCAGGGGACTTGATAGATTTGTCAAGAGATATTTGGGTGGTATTGGCCCAGTAATAGTTTGCATGTTTAGCTCACATGGAGCTTTGATTGTTATGCATAACATAACAATGGCAACTCTCTGTCTGGGTTTTTTATGGTAAAGGATGGAAAAAGTTAAAAGACTGTATGGATGATTAATAAAGTAATCTAGGTGGTCACAGATGTAGCAATATCAGACAGAGAAAATAGATTAAAGAGGAAAATATTGTGTCATATTCCCATAATTAATTATAATTGTCACTATTGATGAAGAGAAGATCTTGTGTAACTATGAGACCCTCAGAGAGGAGTGGAGGTCGCACAGACACCGAATAAAAACACTCTAACACACAGTATCATGCATATTGTGCAGTGTGTATGCCTTTGAATTGGCTAATACATGATTCCTACAGAGGAGTTTCTAAATGCTTGATTTTAAATCCAGTGTTGCTAGGCCATGAAGAAGGCTTAATCTGCTCTTAACCATTTGTAATATACAGTATACCACCACTGCATGTAATTGACAAGTATCTATCTATACAACTTATATCATACTACTATACATGTGTCATTTTTTCCATTTGATTTACAAAATCTTTTATTTAATCCTGTATTGTAGATTAAAAAAAAAATAAGAAGAATATTTACAAAATGCCCATGATTTTCCAAGCCTTGAACCTGAGGTAATGGATACGGAAAGTGCTGACCTTACCCACTCATCCATGCAAGCCAGCCATAGCAGCTTTTACACAAGTTTTGTATGTATGTCATGTTAAGTGTGCATCTTTACACCAAGTAACATGTACAAAACAAAGTCAGTAGCAGTTTAGAGTCTAATGCAGCTAGGTGATATAACATAGAGCTGAAGGGATGTGGAAAGTGTGGAGCAATACATAAAGTAGAGCAGAGAACTTTAAGAGTATTGAACCTAAAATGATCTCTCTTTATGAAAAACTGCAAGTTGTCTTTAGGCCACCATGGACCAACAGTATACAGTATGGACAGCCCATAATAAGTATAATACAATGTCTATAGCAGATTAGAGAAAAATTCAGCTCGGTGGGATAACATAGAAATGAAAAGTGATGGCAAATTTGGAGCAATGTATTAAGGGCCTGATTCAGTATGGATCGCAGCCGCAAAATTTGCACACACCCGGTCAATTGTTTCACAATGCATATTCATAGCAGTGTGTGAACCAGCCACTGCAATTGGGCAGGGAGCTTGCAATCTCATTACGCATTGATTGACAGGAAGTGATCATATGGGGGTGGTGATGGTGGGTGGTCATTGAAACGCAGGCATGCCAGTGCGCTTCAACGCCATTACAGGGGCATGCATAATTAAGCCCCTTCGATGGAAGATGCAGCCTGACCTCTAGTTAGTTGCACACAGAAAGTTAAGCAATATCTGCAGGTGGGTCTGGTCAATCACAATTGAAGTTACCAATGTTTTCGCAGCCTAAAGAGGTATTATGGATGTGTGTAAGGGGAAGTTGGTGGCATTATGCAGTGGGGGGAGTTGGCTTATCGTGATGCAGCGGTATCACGATTGCATTCATTAGCATATTCTCACATCGGTCAGGTGCTTGTGAACTGAACTTTGTGATCAATGCTGAATCAGACCCTAAGTTCATCAGAGAATCTTAAGACTATTGAACTTGAATTGCTGTCTTTATCAAATTATACGCATGCATCTTTACACCAATGCAGATATGTATTCTTATAAAACACAGGACTTACACACCAAATTATTTAATCCTTTATTTAACTCTGTACTGTAGATGAAAAAGCACTGGCTATGAAATTGCTCACCCACTCTCCTATGCAAGCCAGTCATAGCAGCAGTAATGCAGATATGTATTCTTATAAAACACAGGACTAATACACCAAATAGTGTAATCCTTCATTAGACTGTTGGATTCATGACAAAATCCAGTTCAGTACTACTATATAGTGTAACAAATGACAGGTTCCATCAGCCAATCAGCAGGAGGCGCTACAGAAGCCTCTTTGACTAATAGACACATGTGCAGTGCAGTTTAGAAAAAGCGACATCTTGTGGAGTTGTGACTTACTGCAGCATGATGTGACTTAGAACACCAAGCATCGGTGTGACATGGTCAAAAGAGCAGGGCATACTACGTGGCATATGGAACAGAGATGTAGCAGGACACATCTGTAGTTTAGGACAATGAAAACAGGGCTTTACATTTCTATTATCATGTAGGATGTGTATCTCTTTTGCTGCTCTATTGTAGTGTGCTGGGGGAAATCGTTCAGTTTTTTTCTTGTCAGGATTATTACATGTAACTGGTCCTATAATAAATCTACCATTTTCTTCAAATTGTGACCCCTCTGTATTCCATGGTAGCTGGAGTGGTTAGTTTGAGAAAACTAGCACTCAGTCTTTAAAACTTTTTGAAATTTGTTGAACAATGAATGTTCTATTTGTACGTAGGGCTCTTTTTATAAATATTCTTCTGTTGGAAGAGGTAATTTATCATACAGCATTATTATTATTATTATTATCATTTATTTATATGGCGCCAGAAGTGTTCCGCAGCGCCTTACAAGGTACATAACCAAAAAGTGACTTACAGTAAAATACAATACAATGAAGGACAAGGACATGGATAATATACATTGATACATAGGTGGCCATAACACCCAATTAAGCAACAAAGCATAAGCACCAAGTGTTAGGTGTCCTAGTGGTGAGTAAGAAGTAGATGAACATAAAGTAAAGAGAAGCACAAGAGGGTAGAGGGCCTTGCTCACATGAGCTTACATTCTCAAGGGGAGGGGCAGACAGATGGGCATGATACAGATGGGGAAGACAGGGAGGAGGGAGCATGTATTAGCAAGTTAGGATGAGAACTAGAAAGCATTGCATTGTATTGTGTTAAAAAATACAAAAAAGTTTTATGGTGATTGATGTAGGCTCACCCCTCTTGTAAATCAAAATGAAAACCCTGTTTTCTGCAAAGTGGAGATCCCAAGAAGATGTGCTGTGCATAAATTATAGTGACATCTCACTCACCCTAAAACTACAGCCCCAAAGAGATACAG
This sequence comes from Taudactylus pleione, assembly GCA_031769625.1. Taxonomy (NCBI): domain Eukaryota; kingdom Metazoa; phylum Chordata; class Amphibia; order Anura; family Myobatrachidae; genus Taudactylus; species Taudactylus pleione. The sequence goes on from JAUIMM010000135.1 coordinate 5,446,877, forward strand.
CTGGCATATAATTTCTCACTACAAAAAGATGATCCCCAGACACCAGAGAGGGGGTGAATTTTTTTCTCCATACTCAGCTGTTGATTTATGCTGCTTGAGCCCTACACTCTGTGGAGTCTACGCTGCAGATCACCATCAAGGCTGTGCATTGTAAACAGCAGTGCAGAGACCTCATACATTCTGAGTAGCCAAGGGACCCATGTATTGAGGCAGTTGTGCAGCCGTGGCACAGCCATGCCAGGTACCATGCTAAAATTGGGTCAGTTATCTTCCCCACCTGCAGTGTGCTGCCCCTCCACCCTACTCGGGCATCACAGTAGATCCCTCGGGGCTCCAGGATCTTTTACAGACAGTTGGATTTGGGGGGGTGGCTGGTGGGGTTGACTGTGCCTTCCAGGAGCCTGCCTGGACATTGACCTGAGCTTTTTGGTCATTGGGGGCTGCCCCAGTGCACCCCCAACACATAGCTTGTGTCCTCTGCTGCTACCCTTAACCCAATTTCACTTGTGGGGCACCTCTAATCTACCCTTCATCCACATTCACCCTTGGGCACTTCTGATTTGCCAGTGTCAGTGAAGTGGTTGAGGAGAACAGGGAGTAGACAGCTCTTTTCAGTGCTCTTCTCCCTTCAGCAGCTTCCTTACACCATCCTGAGATGGTGAATTATTTTGGAGAAGCAAAATGGAAAGCAGAGCTTTCTAATTGGTCCAAAATAATGGTGTGACCAATTAATAAGAACAATGGTTGAAAACAATGACAATGAAAATTATTTAGTGAACATGTATTATGGCATGCACGTAAATGAGGTAGGAAGAGACCATGGATGTTTGCTTGTTTGTGTGATTATCTGACCACAAAAAGACACCATACACAGCTTGATCTTTCCAATTTAGCCATCTATTTTACTTTATGAAATGGAAGATACCCCTGGAATATTGTAATATATATAATATATATATATATATATATATATATATATATATTTTAGTATAAAGTAAATTAAAAATTGTCTCTCAGGTCATATTAAATAAGGCCTTAAATATAACTTACTTGTTGTTTTGGGCATTCTGTCTCATTGTAGAAATGATTGGAGGAAAGATTGTAGAAATGAGGATCATAACCATAATAAAAAAAACAATGAGAGGCTATTGTATCAATGCTAATTAGGATCAGTGCAATAACACTGACAATTGCGCTGACGATGTTCAACATTAGGGAACCTCTCACCTGTGCAAATAAAAAGGGAAAACAATCAATGGTAGGCATACAGTACTCAACAATATCTCTCAACACTCCAACATTCTACAGATCAACTCTGGGGTTGACTCATTGGGACAAATGCAGTAGGGTGACGGATTATGTAACTGCCAAGATTTTGTCAAGATCACATGGAAATCTAAAGTGGTAATTTTTAGAATGGGAAAAACAATCAGGTTTTGACTTGCTAAACATTGCTCATCCCGAATGTATTTTGGTCACAATTTTTCCACCATCCAATCGATTGCTAATAAGTTTTGGTCCACTACTGGAAATGTATCAAAGCTCCAAAGCTGTATCAAATCCAATAGTTCTAATTGTCACTGGCATCACTAGGGGAGTGAAGGGGGTGCGGGCCACAGTGGGTGACACCATGCGAGGGCGTGACACCAAAATAGCAGAGCTGCTCTGCTATTTTGGTGTCACCCTATTGCATGATGTCACCATGAAGCCAGAACATGGATTGAGGCAGGGTAAAGACTGTGTGCTGCCGCAGCAGCTGCTGGAGAACTGGGGAAGCCCACTGTGTTCTGAGAACAGGAGGCGGTAATGCCCGCAAGATCAGTACACACAAGGAAGCATGGCTTTGCGAGTCACCACCACGCAACCTTTCTGTGAAACCACACCCCCTTTCCAGAGCATGCATCTATGGCACACAAAAGAACTCTGTCCTGCCGCACAGGGTTTCACCCAGGTAAGTGTTGCCTCTACCAATAGTGGAGCAAAACATGTCAGCAATTGATTGGACAGTGGAAACATTGTGAATGAATTACGCTCAGGGAGCCTTTCACCACAGTTACCTGCTTATTATCAGTCTCCTGATGTCATTCAAGGTTCCATCTATAAACACGCTTTTTATTTTAGTATTAATAGCAGTATTGCAAAAGGCACACAGGAGGAGGGAGCATCAGGCAGAACTATGAATTACTAACTACTGCTGTACTTCTGCCTATCACTATCAATTGGTATATTTAATGGGATGCAGTCAGATTACCTGCGGGCGCTATCCCACCCACCGATATCACGACACTACATAGGACTAATGATAGGCGTCAAAATCCTGATTCCAATCATTAGCCCCACTGTAAAATCCCAACACCTGGCATACCGAACGAAGGTAAGCCAGGTGTTGTATCAGGTAGCTGTGGGTGGAGGGTTAGCTATAGAGTACCCTGGGGGGACTTAGGAATAGGCACCCCCAGGGAGGGTTCGGGTTAGTTTAGGGAAATGGGGGTTAGGGTTAAGCACCATTAGGGAGGGTTAGGGTTAGGCACCCCCTGGGAGGGTTAGGTTTAGGGTGTGGGGAGAGGGGGTTAGGTTTAGGATCTAAAAGGGGAGGTTAGGGTTAGGCAACACTAAGGGAGGGTTGGTGGGTAGAGTGGAGGGTTAGGGGACTTACCAGCCACAGTTGGGAATAAGGTTTGTCGGCCTTCCGCTGTTGGTATTTCATCCAGCGGCTATTCAGCCACCGGCATTAAATACCTATTTTATATTTAATAGAACATAACTACTTCTGCCTATTACTATCAAACTAAACAAATATAGACAAATGCATGGAAATATTCTAAGGTAAATGGAAGAACCTGCACAAAATGTCAAAATAACATGTGTAGTGTGTCAAATCTAATAGATTGATCTTTGGTCATAAGAGATATTTCAGAAAAATATAATACTATATGATATATGGCTTATAAATAGCAATGCTGGGGTGTAACTATAACTAATACTGTATACGGCTGGATTTTAAATAATCATTTAATAGTAGATTGCACAATAAGAAGGAATTTTTGTATCGCAAAAAAACAGGCCATGTTCATAGAAAGAGGACAATGAATTGCATAAGATGGGTTAAGACTAGTTCATACAAATGGCTATTTCTATCAGTATCAGGGAGGGATGTACTAATGGTAAAATGTAGTCAAAACTACTTTATTGTATTTCCCATATGTAACAAGCTCCAGAAAATTTAAACTTTTTGGAGCTGTAACCCAATAGGCAATGCCATCTATAGATGGTGTTGCCTAAAAGAAGCCTATGAGCTACTTTTCACATAATTCCTTGAGAGGGATCCAATAAAATCCCCCCCCATTTCTCCTGCAGCTCTCGCATGTACTGGCCAATGGTTGTACATGTGTAGTAGGTCTCCAGGGTCATAAACTCAGAAGTCCTCACACCGCAAAAGACAGATCTTATTGGAAGAGCTTCCATTTGTGGTTTTAATCACAAATCTAAATGCATATGATATTAATAAATGGTGCGTGATGCATCCCGTCCAAGGTCAGTTTAAGAGAGGAGGGGACCCATGTAAAGACTCAGTACAGACCTCCTCCTCTCTATAGCTATGCTGCAGCAGGTGCAGTAAAGTAAATTCTGGCATAGTGGCAGAATCGACTGCACATGCACGGGTCTCCAGGAAAATGGCACCTGCGCTGTTTTCCCAGTGACAGCATAATTGCGCATGCACAAGTCACCAGGAAAATGGCCATGTAAGTATAAAGACTATATGGGTGCAAGGTGTGCAGTGACCCAGGGGCCCATGTGCACCACACACCCTGCACCTATAATAGATATGCACTTATCCCACCCCCAGACTGAAAGAAACAACCATAGTATGCGCTATTGACACTTCTGTTATACTTTGCATGGGTTAACTGCAGGATACTATAAAATAGCTGATATATTTTTAGAGTCTGATTCAGGGTCATGCACAATGGGTGGTTTGAAATAAATATGAATCTCTGCTAGCCACTTGTGATAACTGTCAGGGCGGACTATCCTGGCTGTAAAAGATCCATCTGAAATAAGCCGTTTCTCTGTGCACATTCACCTCTGAATGGCCGGCAACACAGGATGCTTAATCTATATGTGAATGACCAGTTGCCTCCCAGTTACACCCACTAAGTTGCAAGTGAAGCAGTGCTTGAGATGTGTTTGACTCAAAATTGCTAAATCGCTCATCATTGCTCAAAGTTGTGGACTTGCATGCAACTCTAAGTCAGGCTCTTAGATATCATACTACTGATCTAATTTCTTGTCTTTATTCAATGCTTTATACTGTATGTGGATTACTTACATATAATGCACAAACACTATGGGCCTAATTTAAAGTTTAAATCCCTTGGAGGCCAATTATATCCTCCAGAGGGTCGCTGAGACAGAGTCTATCTTAGTTTGTGGATTACTATCTGCAGCCAGTGGTGCAAAATATGCCATATTTCCTTAGCGATACCACTGATTATTTTAATAAACAATCATTGATTGGTAAATAATCTGCTGACTGTTTACTGGTGATGCTAGATGTCACCAGTTTATGTACTAATATTAATCACACTGAAGGGATGCAGGCAGTGAGATAAATTATTGCTTCCAGTCCAAATTATGAGGGTCCACATATGGAATTTTTGTTGCTACTTATGGATTTCATCTTACATAAAAATTAATTTTGTTTGTTAATGCATTTCATTTACAACTCAAAGGGACTGTGATGGGGTCTAAACATGGACCCCACTTATGCAAACTTTTTTATCTATCACTTTGAAATAAGCATATTATGTCCAGTGTATGTTTTTCGTGGACTGGAGGTGAATTGGCTCTTAAAGTATTTATACAGGATTTGAATCAATTACCTGGGTCTGTTAGGTTTGCTTGCACTTACAGTCCTGAAAAGATTGAATACCTTAATGGTTAAATGAAAATCTCTCAGGGATACTTTTTTGCTGAAATATTTAAGAAACTGATAGATAGAAATACTTTATTAGCAGTGGCAAGTTTCCTTTTCCAACCCCTTAAAAGGGATCCCCCCTTATCACAATTGGTCCAAGTTATTAAAATTGCATCAGATACTAATTGTCTACCACAGGCAAATGCAGAGAAGTCCAAGGTGCCATTCAAAAATATCTGGGACTTAAAAGAGAAGATCTACTTGTTCCACTTAGTCAGAATGATGACATTAGATGATTGGTATGTTCTAAGACTTTCTCTTCAGCGGTAATAAGAAAAGCCATCTTAAAACATTGGCAGATTGTCCAAATGGTCCCTGTTTGAAAGAATTCTGTAAAAAAACACTATAATTTTGCTATAAAATGACTCAGAAGTTGAAGGGACAGATCTGATGCTCTGATATTAGTATGAGAGTTTTCCATAGCAGCAATTGGCCATGGCTACAAAATGGTGTGTTTAAATGAACAGGCTTTGTAAACTGCCAACACATGTTAACTGGAAGTACATTTAATCATCCTATAAATGGAACTGTGTACAGAGCTGAGACACAAGATTTGTTGTGAAACCAGAAACATCATTTGATTATCTGCTTGTGCAAGAAATTGTATGTGGGACCGATGATTAAGGAAAGAATATCTATGCGCCAGTCCTCAATCAAAAAAGCAGCCATTAATTTGAAGTCCCGTACACCACAAGTTATTGTGACATGTGGCCACACCTTTAAATACTTATTTTTCATGCCGACTGACCTTGCGCCACCTTTACGAAGGGTCGGGGGAAAGGCATAAGCTGCTATTAAATGAGGAATTAATGTTTCTCTTTTCTGGGAAATTAACAAATTAATACAAGTTGAGTCTCCCATATTCAAAATGTTCGGGACCAGGGGTATTTTGGATATCGGAATATTCCGTATTTTGGAATGTTTGTATACCATATTGAAATGTCTTAGGAATAGGGCCCAAATCTAAACCCAGAATGCATTTATGATTCATATACACCTTATACACACAGCCTGAAAGCTATTTTATACAATATTTTCAATAATTTTGTGGTTCAAACAAAGTTTGTGTACCTACATGAAATTAATTTATGTTTCATATACACCCTATACACACAGCCTATAGGTCATTTTACACTTTATTTTAATAATGTTGTGCCTTAAACAAAGTTTGTGTACATTGAACCACCAAAAAGTAAAGTTTCAGTCATGCTGAAAATATTCCGTATTTCTGAATATTTGGATATGGGAGACTCAACCTGTATATATTTCTGAGATCATAGAAATCAGGTTGATTAAGTGTTAATGGACTCATATTGGTTTAAGTACTAGTGGAGGTTATTAGGCTGCACTTAAATTACTAGATTCACCAGCTTTAGATGATGTGCAAGTTATTTAATATCTTTCACATATATTCCAGATTTTTTTTAACATGGTGTTTTATTTAGTACTTTTTTGTGCATAGATTGGTAAATTAACTACAGTATGATTTAGATAATGTTGTATTTATAAACATGTATGCCCTCAATATTATGATGTTTATGATATTGTTTTCATGGTGAAATGCTATATGTTATTTAATGTAATTTTTAAATTGTTTTTTGGATTATATTATGTCATTTTCGGTATGTATAGGACTGTGATTTGACCACCCTTTAATATACTGTTGGTTATTTGACCACTTGTGCCATCTTTGGTAGCATAAATGGTTTGATGTGGTCGGGGGCTGTTATGATAGCTGATAAACTCCTGCACTGTCAATGACTGCACCTAACTCTAACTCTTGAGCTACATTCATCTGCTGGGGTTCCATAATGTCAGTTCCTGTAAATGTCAGTTCCTATAACAATGGTGGGGTGTAATGTAATGATACCTGATTAACTCCTGCACTGTCAAAACCTAAACAAAGTGCCATTAACAACCTCCTTTCCCGAAACTCACACTTGTTCGTAGGAACTCGACTGCTGCCTGGACTTCACGCTTAAAGTAACAGTAGTGCAGGAAGCACAGGTATCAAAATATAGACATTGGAATGTGACACTCTAAGAACTCATATAGGGAACTACACCTAGATTCTCATGAGCTCTCCCATCTAGGAATAACCCCAAGCCCTTGATGCCTAGCTTCTCATACTAGAAAGAAGAAGTCTGTCTGAAGCTCATTGATGTAGTACAGGTTGAGTCTCCCATATCCGAAATGCTCGGGACCACGAGCATTTCGGATTTTAGATTATTCCAGTTTTCGGAATACCAGGGGGGGGCCCGGCGGGTGTCACGGGATGCCCCGGCGTGTGCTGCGGGTGAGTTCAGAATGTGTTGCAGTGGTCCGGCAGGTGATACAAGGGTCTGGCGGGGTTTTTGTGGTGGTCCGGCAGGTGCTACCGGGATCCGGTGGGTGTCGTGAGGGGTCCGGCGACTGAGGCGGAAGGGTCCGGCAGGTAAGGAGGAAGGGTCCGGCAGGTGCTGCGGCTGTCATGAGGGGTCCGGCGGGTGCTGCAGCTGCAACGAGGGGTCTGGCAGCTGCCGCTGGGGGTCCGGCGGGCGATGCGGGGGGTGGCCTGGTGTGTGGACCACGCCCACGCCGCTAGTCATTGGCCGCTGACGTCATGTGACATCGTGATGTCACATATGCACCTAAATATTCAGTTTTTTGGAATATTTCGGTTTTTGGAATAACGGATATGGGAGACTCAACCTGTAATATAAATAGCACTCCCAATAAGTGATTACCAGAATAAACTCCTGCAGTTAATGTTACTGTAAGCTAGTAACAAACAAGGTTTACATTTAGATACTTATAATAAGCATCTAACAAAAGGGTATGCAATTATATATACATTCTTAAGAAATAGTAATAATTCCAGAATGATAATTCATTAAACATGAGAGTAATTGCAAAACTCTGCAATTTCTTTGGATAAACAGCAAACTGCAGTATAAGACATTTCAAAACTCATGGACTATTCAGATTAGTATATTAGCAAGGTATACATCTGCTAGCACTAATATGTACAGGTTGAGTATCCCATATCCAAATATACCGAAATACGGAATATTCCGAAATACGGAATTATTTTGGCATGACTGAGATAATAAATCCTTTGATTTTTTTATGGTTTAATGTACACAAACTTTGTCTAAGGCACAAATTATTAAAAATATTGTATAAAATTACCTTCAGGTTGTGTATATAAGGTGTATATGAAACATCAATTAATTCTGTGTGTATATTTGGGTACCATTCCCAAGATATTTCATTATGATATGCAAATATTCCAAAATACAGAATATTCGTGTTATCCAAAATACCCCTGGTCCCAAGCATTTTGGATATGGGAGACTCAACCTGTAATAGAATGTATCCAGGATACTTAGCAGATGAAGAAACCAGCAATCATTCCTATGCATCTTGCAAACAGCTAGAACCAGGGACGAGGCAAGGCATGGAATCCTGTGGGAGACTTAGCCAGAACAGAACAATCCACAAAGGCCCAAGAGCCAGCACCTGATTAATACTGCTGGCAAACCAATCACAGTCAACCAGGCCAACTCCCTGGCTGACATCATCATAACAGGTAAAAAAGTCAGCAACCATTTCAATGATTCAGTCTAGACTTGACCAACTATTACAAATATAACATTACCCCCCCCTCAAGTAGGGATCAAGGCACCCCAATAACAGGGTTTATCAGAAAACTTTCTATGAAAGCTTCTTATCAAAGCATTAGTATGGAGATCTCTATCAGCCACCCAGGAATGTTCCTCAGGTCCATACCCCTTCCAATGTACCAGGTAATACACCTGTCTCTGCATAATATTAGAATCAAAGAACCCTTTCAACTACAAATTCCTGATGACCATCCACCTGTACCAGTGTTAGTTTTCTGGAAGGCCTAACTGGAATTGTTCATGATCTGAAACAGGTTTAAGCAAAGGACAATGAAATGAGCAAGACATTTTGAAAGATGGTGGTAACTTCACATGAAAACATACAGAATTAATTTTATTGCAAATTCTAAATGGTCCAATATATCTAGGACTTAATTTATGAAAACAATTCTTTAATCTTAAATTCCAAGTAGAGACCAAAACCATGTTTCCAACCCGAAAATTGCATGGCCTCCTATGTTTATTGACAGCTCTACAAGCACGTTCCTTACCTCTGTCCAAGGCCACATGAGCAGTCCTCCAGATCTTTTTAAAATGTTCAGCCAAACCACAAATCTCATTAGGTATCTCATCCTAGGGTTTGGTTAATGAAATCGCAATGGGATTAAAACTATAATTGCACAAAAATGATGAAATCCCAGAAGAAAAATGAACTCCATTATTATACTCAAATTCTGCCCATGGTAACAAACCAGACCAATCCTTCTGCTGCTGACCCACATATAATTCAGAGTCGGTCGAAATGGCCACACGGTCGTACAGGAGAAGGGGCCGGATATGCAAATGATTCCCTCGCAAGTTGCGTCCCTAAGTTCGGATCGGTAGCTGGCCGACCAAGGGCAGGAAGCGGACGGATGACAAAAAATATGCCCCCTTCTCGTACGCATTACACGTCATCTCCAGACATATAAGGATTAATCACGAGCATCGGTAACCATCGGAACTGGTCGTAGAGCTTAAGGTTGACCATACCCTCTCTTAAGCACTACGTTCATGTCAGTGTAAAAACCTCCCATGTCACATGTGCCATGACGCTACTTTGTTAATTATGCACTCCCATAAACCATATGCACTCCAATAAAACGCCGTTCACACAATTAGGCACGCCTGCGTTCGGATCTCCACTCCCCCGTTTTCAAGCACCTTCCCCTGTTACCACCCACAAACGCCTCAATCTGTCACTCAAACTACCGACCTGGCTGTGTTCAAGGAGAGATAAATTTCTGATCATAGCGGCTAGTTTGCGCACGCGCAATGCGAACTTTATGCATGCGCAGTATAGCGAACATCGGTGGCGTACAACCGTGCGGCCGCTTCGACCGACTCTGAATGAGGTCCATAGTCTTAAGAACTATTCCAAAATCTGGTTAATTCTTTCTGTCTGCCCATTCATCTGGGGATGGTAGGCAGAAGAAAAATTCAACTCCACCCCCATCAACCGACAAAACGACCTCCAGTAACTAACCACAAATTGTGATGCTCTATCAGACATGATATTACTGGGTATACCATGCAAACAAAATATATTGGATACAAACAGTTTTGACAAATTCCTGGCAGAAGGCAAGCCAACCAAATAAATGTGCTTTTTTCAAAATCTATCCACAACAACCAAGATAGCAGTAAATCCTATGGAATCAGGTAAATCAATAATAAAATACATGGATAAATGATCCATGGTAAACAGGGAAATGTAATGGAGTCAGTGGACCTACAGGCTGAGCTCTAGGGACTTTCACTTGACCACAATCTGGATGATGCAGTTGTAGCCCAAGGTTTGTGTTGGTTTAGAACCTCAGAGAAGTTCATGTCCGAGACAGGCAATTGTGCTGAGGGTATAAAAGTGATGGATTCAGCAGATGAACCAAGCAGTCGTGGCCCAAGATGTGAGATGTCAGGCAAGGTAGAGATCTGGCTGTAACGTTGCAGCCTTGAGGGCTGAGGATGCTTGACTAGATGGTGCCCTGATGGACACATCACTGCTATGAGGGTAGGGGATACTTGGCAAGGGTGTGACCTTGTGGCAATTAAACAGCCTTGAGGGCTGGAGGTGCTTGGCAAGATGGAACCAGAAACAAGTGTATAATGCTCTCACTGGCATCCGAGCAAAGCATCAGCAGGAAAGAAATCAGGAGGAGTAACCAATCTGGTCCTGACAGAAATTATGTATAGCCTAGTGGGAGGACTTTCATGTGATGATAGTGCAGTATCCCTGTCTCCCAGCAACAGGCCAGGAGCACCATTGGAAAACAAGCCAGGGTGGCGGCTTATGACAGTACTTTCCCCCTTGATGAGGGGTTAAGGAACCCCTAGATCCAGGTATATCTGGAATGCTCTGAAAACATTTTCTTATCAAGGCAGGGGTATGTAAAGATCTCACAGGAACCCAGGATCACTCTTCTGGTCCATACCCCTTCCAATGAACCGGGAACTGAAGACCCCACGTATAAACCTGGAATCCAAAATTTTTTTGACAATAGATTCTTGTTGCCCCGCATTTGGGTAACATCGATCCGCTTGTGAGCGTACAGCACTCGCGAGCGGGTCTGAATGAGACCCAGAGATCCAGATGATTATAGATGGATCAATAACATCAAGGATAGAGGTGATGCAAATACATATGGATAAGGATGTATAAAGCTGATGGGGAGAAGTATGTGGTGCGATAGCAGATGTGGCCGAAATTGCGAGACACAGAATCGAGATCTTCCAAAGCGATTGGAAGGAGACAGTGGTATAAAGGATAAATGGAGTGATGGGATTATGGAGAATTGGAGCAAAAGTGAAGGCGGACTTCAGAGAGTTGAAAGCTTGAAGAGCTGTGCCTGGCCAGTTTGCAATATCAGCTCCTTTTTTAGTAAGCTCCACAATAGGGGTGATAATGGATGAGAAGGACTTGATAAATCTCCAATAATAATAATGGGCAATGCCAAGGAAGCATTGCACATCTTTCAAATTGGTAGTTTGAACCCAGTCCAAGATGGCTTTGACTTTGCCTGGATTCATAGAGAACCCTTGAGATGAGATGATATACCCCAGGAAATATACTTCTTGGATAGCAAACTCACACTTCTCTGGTTTAGCACATAAGTTGTTCTGTATGAGTTTTAATAGCACCGGCCACACATGTGTTGTTCCAGAGAGTTAGAACATATCAGGATATCATCAAGATAAACAACTGCAAATACTCCAAGGTATTCTCTCAACACATCATTGATGAATTCCTGGAAGACGGATGGGGCGTTAGACAGGCTGAACGGTATCACCAGATATTCATAATGGCCGAAGTGGGTGTTGAAGGCAGTCTTCCATTCGTCACCCTTCCTAATACGGACAAAATTATACGCTCCTCTTAGATTGATCTTGGAGAAGATGGAAGCTCCCCGAAGCTGGTCAAACAAGACAGAGATTAGAGGCAGCGGGTAGGAGTTCTTTAAGGTGATGTTATCCAACCCCCTGGAAGTCAATACACAGTTGGAGAGACCCATCTTTTTTCTGCACAAAAGAAGCCTGCTCTAGCTGGAGACTAAGATGGTCAAATGAAGCCCTTCTCTAAGGCATCCTGAAAGTACTCTTGCATTGATTACAGGCAATGGTTGTGAACCGCGCTCATACAATATAAGTGTAGACGGTGTGTGTGGTGTCGCTGGGGGGAAGGTGGTGGGAGAGGTGGCAGGTGGCAGAAGGGGTGGGGGGTGGTAGGGTAGGGTGTGCTCAGGGTGAGTGAGGGGTTGGGAATGGAAGTGGGTGGGTGCAGTGGAATGGGTGGTGGGGGGTAGAAGTGGGGGGTTATGGGGGTAGTTGAGGTGTGTATGGGTATCTGTGGTGTTGCTGGGAGCGGGGGAGTGGGGGAGGGTACAGTGCTGCACCTGTAGTAGGGGTCCCTGGTCCTACTGAGAATGCAAACTGAAAGAAGTGTGGGTCAGGTGCACTCTCTGGATGTGTGGGAGAAATGGATTGTGTGTGTGTGTTATGCGGTTATTGTGTGGAGACTTAGAGATGGCGGTGCAGGGCCAAAACCATTTATTGAGTAGGCACAGTGCTGCTCCAGAATGGTCCCAGGGGGTGTATGGGGTGTGTGGGGTGGTCACATGGTGTGACTGGCTCGGGGGGGAAGGTCGGTGGACCCTTTTAGGGGGTTACTTACCATGCGGTTCTTGACCAGCACATCTTCCCTGCTGGACCTATGGTCTACAGTCTTGCGAGCAGTAGGATGGATAATGGAAGTCAATGTCCTCGTAGGTTGCTGTGGTGGCGTCAGAAGGCGGGGATGCGTGGTGTAAACAGTGGTGATGGGGAGAGATGACTGGGATGGAGAAGCATGCTGATGCACAGGAGGGGAGATGGGGGGCAGGGGGACAGACTGGTAGAGTGGTTTGTGAGTATGGCAGTGTTGTGATGGTTGAGGACTAACCACATGTGTATGTAAAGGTGTGTGGGTGAAATTTGCGATGTGCGGGTAGATGTGGGTGGGTGTTGATGCTGAGGGAGTATGTGTCTGTGTGGATAGCGGGGGGGGGATGTGGCAAGGTTGGGTTGTGGTGTGGAATGGATCTGTGTGTGGGTTGGGGGTGTGTTGAGATAAGGGGGTGAACAAGATGAACGGTGGTGTGAGGAGAAAGGGTATATAATGGGAGATTGCATAGGAGGGGTAGAGAGTGATGGGCAGGAAGCGGGGTGGCAGGTAGGCTGGAGATAGCAGGGTAGCAGGAGGAAGGTGTGGGAGATGGGTGTGGAGAGTGGAGAGAGAGTGTCATGGGTGGCTGAAGGAGCATGGACTCAGCAGTGGTCAGGTATGGAGGTAACGTGGGATGGGGTGGGAGAGGTGGGGTGTGCAGGTAAGGTGAGTGTGGGGTGCTGTAGTGCATCCAGGTGGTGGTGGTGGTGGGGATTCCGATGGGTGTGTACATACAGTGGTGGAACAGCGGCGATGTGAAGGGTGGAGGGGCGGTGGTGTGTAGCTTGCTAGCGGGTAGGAGTACGAGTATCAGGAACATCCCTCGTGGGTGGTTACTTGGCGATGACTGACTTAATCTCATTGTCTTTATTCAGTCCGATAGGGTTAAGGGGCCATAGTGTGATAATCCATTTTAACTCTCCTTTGTTCAGGATTTTTGTGTGTTCTCCCCTTCTCCAGTTCTTTGTCATGTGTTTGATCCCTATTAAACTTAAACCTGCTGTGTTGCTCTAGTGGTGTTCATGGAAATGTAATGGGATGCTGTGGTTCTCTGCCTTGTTTGTGATGTTTCTTAAGTGTTTGAGGATTCTACTCTGGTTGTTCTACCTACATACTGTTTGTTGCATGGGAACTGTATGAGGTAAATGATGGCTTTGGTGTGGCAGAATATGTGTTACTTAATTTTGTAGGTTATTCATGTCTGTGTGGATTTGAAAGTAGGGGTTGGTCTGGTGCCCCTGCAGTGCAGAGTCCTGCAATTTGAGCATGTCCCGCATTGGAAAAAACCCCTCTGATGGTGCTGTTGTCTAGCGTGGTTTGTATGAGTCTTGGGGGAGGGATGTGGTCCCCATTGTTTACACCACGCATCCCCACCTCCTGATTGGCTATCCACCTCCACATTATACCCACACCTCCGTCTCCCAAACAAGACGTACCTCCCACACCACATCACATGACCACAACAGAGGAGCCCCTCATTGGCAAACCCACACCACATGGCCAATTTCATGACCAGGAAGCACAGTATAAAACACCAGCAATCACAAAACCTCCCCCACAAGACATATCTCCCACACCACATCACATGACCACAACAGAGGAGCCCCTCATTGGCAAGCCCACACCTCATGGCCAATTTCATGACCAGGAAGCACAGTTTAAAACACCAGCCACCACAACACCTCAGTAACCTCCTTGAAGAAGGCCATGAGCCAAAACGCATTGGAGACCATACCACACCTGAATCCCCTCTCCACCCTCCACTCCAGCGACCCCCATAGATGCTGTGACTGGAGTCACCCTCCCTCGCGCTCATACATGCGCCCCTAGCTGCAGCATGGAGCGTGACCGCCCCCCATCATAGCCTATGCACAAGCCACACAGGAGCACCGCCAGTCCAGGTACCCATTGGCACCATCAGCAAGCGGCATCCTGTCCTGGACTGTGGCACACTCCCAGCACTCCAACCACAGTGATCGGACACCCCGCCCAGCTCACGGTGGTGTTCTATGTCTGGGCCGACAGTACGCACATTTGTACCAAGGGACACTGGCCTCAAGCTGCCAGCAGTGTCAACCCACAGACTCTTCCCACCATCATCTGCATTTAGGGGAATCCCAACCTGCAGGCAATACACAGACCTCAGCATTGCCTCCATGGCACCAGCACCACTCGTCCAAGCCAGGACAAGGCAGGCTTCACCCCTGAGCAAGACATGCCACCTACTAGGCAACCTACTGGTAGGTAAGTCAATTTGCATGCTTCACTGTGTGGGACACTGCCACAGCAACCTACAAGGGCATATTGACTTCCATTATCCATCCTACTACTAGCAAAACATTAGACCATAGGTCCAACAGGAAAGACATGCTGGTCAAGAACCGCATGGAAAGGAGTCCATCATCCTTCCACCTTGTGACCACCCCACACCCCCCATACACCCCTTGTGACCATTCTGGAACAGCACTGTGCCTACTCAATAAACGGTTTTGGCCCTGCACTTCCTTGTCTATCTCTCAGACTCCACGCAATCACCGCATAAAACACACACCCAATCCAGTTCTCCCACACATCCAGAGAGCGCACCTGACCCACCCTTCTCTCATTACTCCTGCATTGCCTTGCTCTCCGATAAGGACAGTGCGTACAGCTTGCCTTTGGGAAGTCTTGCTCCAGGAAGCAAGTCAATGGCACAGTCATACGGGTGATGAGAAGGAAGTGTGTCTGCCTTCTTCTTGGAAAAAACCTCTGCCAAATCTCGATATGAGCAGGAATCTTGGAGGCCAACTCGGACTGGATAGTGGCAGCCAGGTGAACAGGAAGGGTGATGCAGCGAGAAGAGCAGGAGGTTCCCCATTTATGAATCTCTCCAGTATGCCAATGGATGATGGGGTTATGTTTGCTGAGTCATGGTAGGCCTAAAACCAACAGTGCTAGTGGACATTGAAGCAGTAGGGAGGTAATTTCCTTTAAATGTAAGGCTCCTATAGACAACCAAATAGGAGGCTTCTGGGAAAAAAACTGCAATTTTGGACAGTCCCTTGCCATTAAGGCCAACAACTGAGAGAGGATTTGATAAACGTTCGGACGACAGGCCCAGGGTGTTGAAGAACATGATGTCCATAAAGTTGCCATTTGAACTACTATCCAGGAAGGCAGAAATGGGAACTTTTAGATAATCCATCTGAATTTCTTTGGGAATAATGACTGAATTAGTGGGAGAGACAGATTCAATGCCTAGATGTTACTCCCAGTATACCTAAACCTTGCCTTTTCCCGATTTGAATGAACAAACAAGAGTGGTATGTCCTTTTCCTCCACAGTACAGGCAAAGACCTTGGGACCGTCATCTGCACTTTTCCTCAGCAGATAGTTGGAAATCTCCTAACTGCATGTGTTCCAGTTGGTCGAGTGGAGTCACCCACTCCGGTGACTAAGAGGAAGATGTAGGGAGTTCTTTCTCCAATCTTTGTTCCCAAAGTTGACGGTCGATGCGAATGGCCAAGTACATATGGTCATTCAAAGTCTCTGGAGCCGAGTGCTGTACTAAAATGTTTTTGATCTAATCTGAAAGGCCTAAGCGTAACTGACTCTGTACTGCAGGGTCATTCCTCCCAGAGTCAATTGACCACTTGCGAAATTCAGTGCATTAGTCTTCTGCCACTCTCTGTCCTTGTTCTAATGGTCAAAGGCTAGCATCAGCCAAGCCAATGCTGCCTTTTAGCGGATTGTCATAGAGGAGACCTAAGGTTGTGAAGAATGCATCCACAATTTGAAGTGCATTGTGCATGGAAGGGAGACCAAAGGCCCAGTTCTGAGGATCGCCCTATAGCAATGAAATTATAATACCCACTGGCTGGGTTTCGGAGCCAAACGAAGGAGAGCTGAAAAATAGTTTGCAGCTCTCCTTAAAATTCAGAGAGTCTTTATGTTTGCCAGAAAATCGGTCCGGCAAGTTTAATTTGGGTTCACCAAAGATGACACGCAACTCCTCAACCCAAAGGGAAAGTTCTTGGACCTTCTGGGTCAGAGCCTGAATCTGAGCTGGATTTGGGATGGGTTACATGATAATGATCCTTAGACACAGTAAAAAAATGAATTAATATATTTTTAAAGCCGGTGATAATGTTAAGAATGCCAGGTAGATTCACTTCAGAAGGAGACAGTGGTATAAAGGATAAATGGAGTGATGGAATCAACCGACGGATGATGCAGTTGTAGCCCAAGGTTTGTGGTGGGTTAGAACCTCAGGGAAGTTCACTTCTGAGACAGGCATGTAGGCCTATGTGCTTTCAATGCCAGTGCACGCAGTGGGAGCTGATTTGTATGCCATGGACGTTAGGTTTTACATGCACATGCCACCGTCGCATTTAGGCCATCACACAAATGTGTGTGATGGCCTAATTTGAATCAGGATACAATTTTATATTAATAGAGACCTTTAAGGGGCTATTTCAGCAATTCTGAATGCAGATTTCCAATTGTCGGGAAACTGCGTGTGGACAGGAACCATTCTGCGCATGTGCAGAATGGGTCCTGCATCATCACACACAAGCCCCTGCTTTACCTTTGCCTGATTGACATGCAGAGGTATTTACAGTGGTGGTGCGAGGGTGGGGATGGCCAGCATTCCCAGTAAAGGGGGGCATGTTGTCCCATTTTTCTGGGATTGGCAAGGCTAGGTTCTGCATCCACTGACGCAGTTTCCTGGCCTCACAAGCCAGCCAGCCTGTGTAAGCTGAGACTTACTCAGCTGGTAGGCGCCATCTACCATTGTGACCGATTTTTGCAATGGTTATACCAACCTGTGATGTTGGTCACAGTGCTGGGATTGCAAATGTTATTGTGTAGGTTGTGTTACACTGTTTGTTTGTATTAATGTAAACAAAATATTGTGGAAGAAAAAGTCTTAGTAAGCCACCAACACACATATACTGTTGTCTCCCATATGCAAATGTAAACAGAGCATCGCTTCATATTTAACCAGAATGTCCCAAGTGATTTTCCAGGTTACTATACAGTGTGTCAGATAACTTACCAGACATATGCTGGATTTAGACTGAGCTGCAATTGTCAGAGATCCTGCAACGATGTACTGAAAAGACAAAATACATTGTAAATATCACATTTTATATATTGTACATTCCGATCTTGATTCTGTGTCTCGCAATTTCGGCCACATCTGCTATCGCACCACATACTTCTCCCCATCAGCTTTATACATCCTTATCCATATGTATTTGCATCACCTCTATCCTTGATGTTATTGATCCATCTATAATCATCTGGATCTCTGGGTCTCATTCAGACCCGCTCGCGAGTGCTGTACGCTCACAAGCGGATCGATGTTACCCAAATGCGCATGCGCACGACGGAGGGTGCTCCGTCGTGCGCATTCACGAGACCCGGCGAGCGATGGGGAAGCCGACGCTTGGGGTCTTGCACGAAAGGGGGCGTGCTGTCGATGGTGAGTGACAGCACGCCCCCTTTGGTGGGCGTGCCAGGGGCGTGGCTGCCCAGATGGAGGCGTTCCCATGGGAACGCCTACCGTCTGGGTCCGGCCCCACTGACATCACTAGTGATGTCAGTAGGAGTGTTTTTGGCTCTGATAGAGCCAAAAGCACTCCGGGCTTGCGGCAGACGAGAACCTACCGCAAGGGTCTCGTCGCAAGCCCGATGGTCGCGATGGTCTTGACCATCGCGACCATCTTTTTGGCCGCTCGCATAAGCTGTGGGTGGTCACCCACAGCTATGCGAGTGGCCAGGAGGCCGCTCCAAATTTAACTAGGACGGCCCTGATTCAGAGCATCCGGCTCTGAATCAGGCCCTCTGTGCACTGCCTCTGATTAGCCTGCAATTCCATCTACATGCCAATGACATGCCCACAGCTTATTTATCCTACCTGCAAATGTCACATTGCCCCCAATTACACCCATATACTTGCAAGTAGAGATCTGGTGACCTCTGTGCTACTGTGTGTAGCCCATAGATTGACAGAAATGCCTATTTGGACTTATGCAACTCTTAGAGGCATACTCAAAATATCGCTTTGTGTGTGAGACTTAATCAGGCCCATTATATATTGTAGAACATTTATTGAACAAATTGTGCACGTGTAACATGATAATTATATATGGCAGATAATGTGGTGATAGGCAGAGGTTCCCAATCACGGTCCTCAAGGCACCCCAACAGTTCAGGTTTTAGAGATTACCATGGTTAAGCAATCAATAGGATTTAAGGATGTAAATTAAGTGCCTGATTCAGCTTGGACACAAAATTGCAAACATCCGTACCCAGTCGATTGTTGTATTCTGTGACTGCATCGCAGCACGTGAACCAGGCCACTGCGATCGGGTAAGGAATCGCAATGAGTATGTAGACACATTGCAGATAGATTGACAAGTTGGGGGTGGTCATGGGAGGTGGTCAGAGAAAGGCAGACTGTCTGTGCATTTAAACACCATTACAGGGGCGTACATAATTAACCCAATGCGATGGCATATGCCAGTGTTGGCTAACCTTGACACTCCAGCTGTTATGGACCTACATAACCCAGCATGCACTGCTACAGTATTGCTATTAGTGCATTCTAAAATTGTGGCAGGGCATGCTGGGATATATAGTTCCACAACAGCTGGAGTGTCAAGGTTAGCCAACACTGGCATATGCAGCCTGAGCTCTAGATACACACAGGAAGTTTAGCATTTTCTGAGAGAGGTCAGATCAACCATAACTGTGTGTATGGGTCCGATGGTACTTGATTGTACTGAGATTTACGCTGTCTTGCAAAATATTGCGGATGTGAGTAAGGGGAGTGGGCAGCTTTATATGCTGTTGGGCATCTGTATATTTTGCTGCAATTGTATTGCGATCGCATTCATTTGCATATTCTCGCAGCAGCTAAGCGTGTGTGAGTGCACACTTGTGATCCATGCTGAATCAGTCCCTAAGTCTTTAAAATGAACACCATTGTGGATGAGGCTTTAGAGACAGAAGAAAAATATTGTAACATTTTAACAAAACTGGTTTTAAATACTGTATCTACTGTAATGTACAAGGTTTAGTCCTACAGTAAGATTAATGTGGTATCATTACTAAAAAGGTTTATAATAAATTATTTTAGAATTAGCTTGCTGACCATGCTTTCTGTACTTACAAAAATTGACCCCCAAAATGTTACACCAGAATTCAGTAATATATGATGCTTGACAAAAAAAGATGCAATTCCCAGAGCAGCTTGTAAGATGGCTGCAACAATCAGCACAATCTATGGGAAAACAAGATAATAGATTACAAAGGATTCCAGATACTGTATGTTGGCATTATACACTTACATAGGTTATACACATAATAGAGATTATTGACCTGATTCAGAGATGTACAATAACCCGATTGTTAGTGCACATCTCCAATGTGTCCTTTTCTGCTCGAGCACAGGACCTGTTCTGCGCATGTGCAAAATGGGTCCTGTGATACTGCATGTCCTCTGCCTGATTGACAGGCAGAAGCAATTGGGGGACGGGGATGTCCTGTGTTCCCAGAAACGAGACAGACCTCCTGGCCGCACAAACCGCCAGGAACCGGTCAAACTGCGGTAAGCTTCAGCTACTGCAGCCTGACCAAGAGGACAACAATCACGGCCGATGGTCGCGATTGTTTCGATGGTGATCCCAGGCTGTGACCTCGGTCGCAGTGATGGGATCACACAGATCATGTCTGTCACCTTCTGCATTTGCATCTGAGATGAACAGAATTGCACAGCCGCTTGTGTGTAGCTCTGCAATTCCATCCTTCTCTGAATCAGGTCCTGTGGTATTAGGGAGAAGTCTGTGGTTTGGAGATAGATAACTGCTTATTACAAGGAGGCCACAACTCTGCTATTGTGAGCATGTATAGTGCCTAGTTCAGTGCAGTAGAGCCCTGATTGGGTTATAGTTTTACAGTGGATGTGCACATGCATCGACATCCATAGTGGATGGACATGTCTCAGCCAGGCCTGATACAGTGGTGTAACTAGGGTATTTGGTGCCCAGGGCAAATTTCAAAATGGAGCCCACCCTCACCCCTCTAATGTGCGCGTGCCACAGGCGTGCACGGCGAAAAATGGGCGTGGTCACAAGGGGCATGTCCTTTGAGAAATGGGGCGTGTCAACATGACACAAACCCCTTTCTTGTCACTGGGAACATTTCTTTCCATATGCACCCTAATGCAGTGCCCCTTATACAGTCCCCCCTATGCAGTGCCCTAGTAGTGGTCCCACTTATGCAGGCCCCCAGTAGTGCCCCTTATACATTACCCCCAGTAGTGCCCCCTTATGCAGTCCCCCATTAGTTACCCTTATACAGTGCCCCCAGTATTTATCCCCCTTATACAGACCCCAAGTAGTGATCCCCCATATGCAGTGCTCCTTACACAGTGCCCACTGTAGTGGTCCCCCTTTTGCAGCCCCCCATTAGTTCCCCTTATATAGTGCCCCCAGTAGTGATCTTCCATATGCAGGCACCCAGTAGTGATTCCCCATATTCAGTGCCCTTTATACAGTGCCTCCAGGAGTGATCCCCCCTTATGCAGGCCCCCAGGAGCGATCCCTCTTATACAGTGCCCCTAGTAGTGATCCCCCATATGCAGGCACCCAGTAGTGATCCCCCATATGCAGTGCACCTTATACAGTACCCCCAGGAAAGATCCCCCTTAAGCAGGCCCCCAGGAGTGATCCCTCTAATACAGTGCCCCTTGTAGCAGTAGTGATCCTTCATATGCAGTGCTCCATACACAGTGCCCCCTGTAGTGGTCTCCCTTATGCAGACCCCCATTAGTTCCCCTTATACAGTGCCCCCAGTAGTGGTACCTCCTTTGCAGTGCCCCCAGTAGTAAGACCCTTATATAGTGCCCCCAGTAGTAGTCCCCCCTATACAGTGCCCTTTATATAGTGCCCCCAGGAGGAGTCCCCCTTGATGCAGTGCCCTAAGTAGTAGTCCCCCAGTAGTGGTCACCCCCAATGCAGTGCTCCCAGTAGTAGTCACCAGTAGTGCCCCACCAATGCAGTGCCCCCAGTAGTAGTCCCCTCCAAAGTAGTAGACCCCAGTAGTGCCCCCCCACAGAAGCAGTGCCCACAGTAGTAGTCCCCTCCTTAGTAGTAGTCCCCAGTAGTGGTCCTTCCAGAAGCAGTGCCCCATTAGTAGTTCCCAGTACTGGTCCCCACCGATGCAGTGCCCCCAATAGCCAGTAGTGGTGCCTCCCCCCACAGCAGACACACACATAAAAAGAATAAAATAAAAAAACACCTGAATCCCCGCTCCTGCTCCCACCGCAGCAATCAGCTCCTCTGTCCTCCCGTGCCGGCGGTTCTGCATTGTGGGAGAGACATCATGACATCTTTCCCATTACCCACTGCAGGAGCCAGAAGATGGAGCTCATGAATGAGCTCCAGCCTGGCTCCGGCAGTGGGCGCAGCAGTCAATGAGAGCACTACACTGACCTCAGTGTCCTGGACTGTTGCGCCAAGGGTACATGCCCTGCTCGACCCCCCTTAGTTACGCCACTGGCCTGATACCAGCTACATTGGGATGTCACCTGATTGTATATGTTTAATTTTTATAGACAAAGTGGTATAGGGGGAGATGTACTAAGTCTTGGAGTGTGATTAAGTACCAACTAATCAGTTCCTTATCTGACATTTTTCAAATACAGCCTGTAACCTGACAATTAGTGGCTGATTGGTTGGTACTTTATGTCTCTCCACTTTAACACTTTCCAAAACTTAGTACATAGACCCCAAATAGTAAATCATGATAATCATTTTGTAGGTTGTCTCAGTAAACACTTACCCCCAGAGCTTTTGGCATTCCTTTCCGAAATGTTCTGAAACAACGGGATGATGAATCTATATTTTGTGGCACAACTGCAGCAAGATTCAACACCTGGGGAGGGACGGCAGACATCTGTGTAACAGGATAGGTATTGTGTGCTGGAGGCCGTGAGTGCACATTCTGGTATAATAAATCTTTATTCAGCCTGGGAACAGCTGTGGAACCTTCACACAGTAGAGTCTCATAGGTATGTGTTGTGGCTTCACTGACAGCATACAATGACATGATGGAGACTGGGAGAGAATGAAAACAGTAAATTCTATTTTGATAAAAAATAAAGTAACAATTATAACAGCGCTGACATTTTGCTCGTTAGCTGTAAGGTTTTAAGCATTGTTACATTTTATCCACTTCGATGTGGCACTAAAACCGTGTATGATGAGTGGAACACGTTGTCTGGTGCGAAGGGGTGATGCAAATAAGTAAGGCTTTTCTTTACCTTTCCCACTGGCCTGGATGACCAATGGGGACATGCAGACAGTCAGCGGGGAGTCCACTATAATGTAAAAAAATCAAAAAGGTGGGGTGGAGGGCCATAAGTCCCTCTATCTCCCCCACCATGTACTGTAACAAAGAGCAGGTGCCGTTGTTTATGCCTGGTGATTAATGTGATCACCAGACATTGACCCCTGCACAAAACAAAATCATGTAGTTAAGGGATAGTGAAGGTCTGCCGACCCAACCTGGCATCCACATTTCAAAGAGGGGGGTCTCTTCTTTCAAATAGTGGGCCCCCTTAGTAGCTATTGTTTGATCACCAGACAATATCCTCAAGCGCTATAGAGAAAAATAGAGGGGAGTCCATACTGCACCTCTCACACATGCAAGGAACGAAGGGAGAGGACTCTGGAGAAGTCGCTGCATCCTTTATTACTGTACATTTACTGTGTGTCTGCCCCTGTCTAGCACAGTGTCTTCCCGTGTAGCATACCTGGGGTGTTGCTGCTGGGATAGGACAAAGGTCTGTGCATGCACTGCAGGAGATTCGTGAAGGGCACAATGTTACTCTTCTGCAAGTCCCCCACCCCCGGAACAAGCAGTACTCAGTTAATCCCAGGCTGGTGGGGTGAGATGTCCACAGCTTGCTTATGTGTCTCCAGTGGGACAAGCATCCATACAGTAAGTATATCTGGTGTGGTGGGCTTGGATGGTAGTGGGCTGGTTGGTATGGGGCCCCCCACAAGTTTGTTGCCCTGGACCCCCACAAACCTTAATCCGGCCCTGATAGTAAGTGATACAACTAGAAATCAATATAATCCATTGGGTTCAAATATATTGTGCACTATGTTAATGAATATTTACTACCTGCAGTTAGTCTTATCGCTCGGCATATAAATCACTTGCACACATATTCGTTTTCAATATGCACAGATCTCAAAGGGAAATATTAGCAGAACTAACAAGTTCGCAAGTTGTGTATGTGTATTAATCATACGAATGCTCCTAAATAAGAATACACAGCAGGTAAGATAATACTGTATATATTAGTCATACAAAAACCTGCATATCACTGTAGTGCCATTCCCATGAGTTGTCACTGTATATAGAGAGATGTATATTTATATACTACAGCTGGGAGTTAATAACCTGAGATCATTGTTATCTAACAAAAGACTTGTGAGATAATCTAGTTCAGTA
The DNA here is from genome assembly GCA_031769625.1 of Taudactylus pleione. Lineage (NCBI taxonomy): Eukaryota > Metazoa > Chordata > Amphibia > Anura > Myobatrachidae > Taudactylus > Taudactylus pleione. Next base: position 5,471,208 of record JAUIMM010000135.1, read on the forward strand.
TTTCACAGTAGCAATTAGATATGTGCGCTGACCCCTGTGTTTTGGCTTTGGAGCTGGTTCATCTTCCTGTTTTGGTTTTGCAAAATCACCCTGTTTTGGATCTGAGTATTTTTTTTAAACAAATTGATAAAAAGTTTTTACAAAAAGCTAAAATCCTAAAATCATGTAATTTTTGCAATTAAAACCCCAAAGTTTGGATTTAGAATCTGAATTCCAAACCACAAGTAGATCAGAATCGTGACTTGAATCTGTCCAGATCTCCTCATGAAAATCGTGTGGATTCAGATTTCTGCAGAACCAAACCACACATCTCTAGTAGCAAGCAATAAATATTTCTTAAACTCACTATTTAAATTGTATATGTTAAAAATAAATACAATCTCTTGGGGTCAAATATAATATGCACTATATAAATGAATGTTTATCTGTCTGCAGTTAACCATGGCAAGTGTACTTATATATACTGACTTGTAATAAATGTGTTACATGGTAGTAAAATGTGATAACTTTTGGTGCACCCAAAAATAAACCTGTTGGACATACTGAGAATATATAAATATTATTGTATTTATTCTCATGCTATCTGGAACACTGATACCACTTTTCAGACAGAAGCAGGGGCTACCCCTTTCACACTGCACCTTGGGCCCGGGTTATTCCTGGGTCGACCTCTTTCACACTGAATCTGTATCGGCCCTGAAAAACAGTGTGTGTCATAAAAACAATACTTTTTTGGGGCATACAAGATCAGGTAAAGAAAAGCATTCCACATCTGCCAATCAGATCACTTTAGACATGACCCGGACAACTTTCACACCACAGGCTACTCTGGTCCGTCCCATGAATAACCCTGATAGTGACCAGGGTTGAGGACCCCGTACTTTTTTACCCAGGTAGACCCTTTCACATACCACTTTTACCCTAAATTCATGGTTACAAACTGGGTAAGACTAGGGACAGATGCTCTTCAGACCGTGGTGCTGACCGGAATTATTCCCAGGTCGGGCCGTTCACACTGTACACAGATACCGTGGAACCTGTCTACCAGTGCTTGGAGATGACAGCATCTCCAAGCACCAGAAAATCCGGAATGCTCCTTCTTGTAAACAGGACCTATGTCAGACAACCTGTGTCATCCTTTTACACTGCAGAGTTACACAGGTCATTCACATGGTAAACCCTGCAAACTACCTGGGCTGGATTGCCATGTCATTCGATCCAAAAATATAACCGTGGACCCTTTTACACCTAGCAGCAACCCGGGTCAAATCGGCAATAACCCGAGTTTTAGTTGTGGTGTAAAAGGGGTAACACACAGAAACGACCCAGGTTGACCGAGCAATATCCTGGGTCCAAATCTCTGTCTAATAGGGGTATGAGAGGTACCTCTTTCTTATGTATATAATGGCTTTGTTTGTTTGATCTCTGTTTGTCACAATTCTCTGGAGAACAATGGTGTTTGCCCGTACTTGGGATTGGCTGAGACCCTATACAGAGACGCAGAGTCTAACATACTGGTGGTTTTCACCAGGGCCCCCTACAAGGAAGACTTAGCTGCACCCAACATGCAGGGAGTGGCCCTCGGTTCTGGTTCCCTCATACAGGTGCTGGTATATACTGGTGTGCAGAATTAGTATGTTGAGAGGAAGACGTACAAGAGAGGTCGACAATCAGGATCAGGACCAGAAGAATGGTTTATCAGGAAAAAAAAGCTCATAATTTAGATATGTGAATAGATTGATAAAGAAGCTTTGAGGAATCGATTGATAAAGAAGCTTTGAGTAGTCATTTGATAAAGAAGTTTGAGGACTGGAGTGTACTTGACTGGAATGTGGCCTGATGGCCAAGTTGCAACCTTGAGGGCTGATCAGTACTTGGCTCGGATGTGGCCTTGTGGTTAAGTTGCAGCCTTGAGGGCTGATGTGTACTTGGCTGGGATGTGGCCTTGTGGCCAAGTTGCAGTCTTGAGAGCTGCTATGTACTTGGTTGGGGAATGACCTTGTGTCAAGTTGCAGCCTTGAGAGCTGATATGTACTTGGCTGGGGTGTGGCCTTGTTCCAAGTTGCAGCCTTGAGGGCTGTGATGAACTTGGATGGGAAACGGTTGAGACAGCCATGAAGTAATAACTAAAATCCACTCAGACACAGCTGTGTAACTGAAACCGTATTAAAGTTGGTAACAAAGATTCCACTCAGACGCACCAGTGTGACTGAAACAGCTGTAAGATTGATAACTAATAGTCCACCTGAACACTGCAGTGAGGCTGAAACCTTCATTATGAATAAGTATTAAGTCCACTCAGATGCCACAGTACAGTTGTGACTGGCAAGATACACACTAGACAGGAGAGACTAGAACACACCATGAGGATGATACCACACACACGGAAACCGGAAGCACCGTAATGAACACTATAGCCGGCATTCAAGCAGAGACTCAGCAGAAGTAAAAAAGGAGAGGGATCCAATCAGGACAGGATGGAGATGACAAAGCAAACAGGTAAGAAGACCTCACGGAGTGACAGCCCAGCATCCCAGCCTCTTAGAAACGGGACTGAAAGGACTGCCCGGAGCACTATAGTCAGACAAGACACAGTGGCGGCTTGTGACATACCACTTTTAGTTCAATTGCCAGATCGCACCCAAGATTTTAAGCGTGAGCATGCTGAGATCTCTTTCAGACAGGCTGCTTATTCCCGGGTCGGCCACAACAGTGCAGTGCTGGCTCTTGGAGATGAGATCATCTCCAATTGTTGCCTTTTCCTATTCTGTATATTGTTCCTGGGTTGGATGAGCCAGGTAAGTTGTTTACACTGCATCGCGACCTGCACATCCCTTCTACCTACCTGGGTTGAAATGTCAGGGTTTTTTTTACGGACCCTTTCAGATTAAGCAAAATCCTATGTTCACATACATTAACCCGGGATATTGCTGCTAGTCTGAAAGGGGTTTAGTGATGTTTGTGTACTGCGATGGCTCCTACCCTCTTAGATGAGGTGGCTGCCACTGCTGAAACGAGAGGGTACATTCACTTAACGGCTCCTGCTGGCCGGATCCCAGTGCCTGTCATGCGCCGGAACCTGTGCATGTGCACTAGGGGCATTGAGCCACGCATGTCACCAGCATTCAAATGACTGCATCGTCTGCAGCCCCTAGTAGTCGGTTAGGACTGGCAGAAAGGGAGAGTAGTGGCTTCCTCCTCAAAGCCATTCTCTGCTAATAGCAGCCCGGACTGGCAGTCCCAGGGGGAGGAGACACGTCCCCCTTAGACTGTCTGGTGTATATGTGACTGGTAGAAGGCACCTCCAAAGGGAAGCCACTGTCAGTCACAGTGTAGCCAGTGCAGTCACAGACTGCACTGACTACACTGAGGTGGTAGATTTTACAGGGGGGCTGCAGCCCTGCAGCCCCTAGGCAAAATCTGCCACTGTTAGTATATCACCACTGTATTGAAAGTATCAACAGCAAGTGCTCTTCAAAGTGAAATTTAGTATTATATTAGTATCACATGACACCAGGTGACACTATAGCACTATAAAAGAGGTTCAATTGCTATATAACAAAAACCTTCTTCTTCTAAAAGGTTTAACCACCTTTTTACCCAGAGTGTTTATGTTTGTTTGTCCTACAGTAATTTACCCTATTTTAAACTTTCACAAAAATTATTTTATTTCTAAAAATGTACATAAATGTGTACCCCACCAAAAGTCTTCTGTATTTTTTCCATATTATCTAGAGCAGTGGTTCTCAAACTCAATCCTCAGGACACCACACAGGTCATGTTTTTCAGGTCACTCAGCAGGTGCACAGGTGTATTCATTACTCACTGACACATTTTAAAAGGTCCACAGGTGGTCATAATTATTTCACTTTTGATTCTGTGAAGAGACCTGGAAAACATGCACTGTGTGGGGTCCTGAGGACCGAGTTTGAGAACCTGTGATCTAGAGATGTACAGTTCAGTTTTCCAGAAATCTGAATCAACACGAATTTCATGAATCCGGAGTGGTTTTTATCTCCTGTTGAGATCTGGATAGATCCAGGTGGCGGTTGTTATCTTGCTACGGTTCAGAGTACCGACTTTAAATCTGAATTTTTGGTTTTGGATTGCAAAAATTACATGATTTTAGTTGTTTCATGTGGGTTAACTTTAGAAATACTCCAAAATGCATAAAATTAATCATTGAAGACATTCTGGAAAATAATATTAAAGAATGAATTTATCCAATAAGTTTTATGTTTGTGCAAGAAAGACTCTGCCACCACGATGTCCTAATGGAATTGCATCAATGTCACAATATTTAATTTTAGAGATGTGCAGGTTTGGTTCCCAGAGAGCTGGCAACAACCAGATTTAAGGGTTCTAAGTTGAACCGAGTCCAAGTTCGGAATCATTTTGGGGTAACGAGTCGAACCGAGTCCTGGTTCAGATATTCATATGGTTTGGAACTCAGATTTAAAAAGTGAACTCAGGTTTTGGATTGCAATGAAATAGATCAAAATTATATAATTTTATCTCTTATTTTATTTATTGTTTTAAATACTGATCCAAAACTTAAACACGTGAGGGTGGTTTTACAAAACCAAAATATAAAGATGAATCCTGATCCAAAATCAAAACCAAAACATGGGAGTCAATGAACATCTCTATTTTGGTAGGGTCAGCATTTTTGATGTGTCTACATATAGTTGTGAATTCTTTTTAATATTACTACAATGCTGAGGTTCATATAAATGCTCTCTAGGTTGTTTAATGCTGTGACTCATTTATTCGGTACCACATGTTCAGTTCAAAGGGCATACTGTATTTATCATTCATTTTCAAATTTAGAAATTTCTGGAATTTTAAAATAATGTGAAAACAGATGCTTTTTTCACACTATTTTCACATTATTTTAGTATCAATTAAATATATCACAAAAATCTCCTCCATGCCACAAAATTAACATTTGATTTGAAATCTGATTGTACCTGTAGTGGAAATGTGATCATTTCAGATTTACCATTGGTAATTGTGAAATAATATTGGAGGGAGCCTCACTAAAATGACGCTATATTCTGACAGCATTAGTAGAATCTTTCCTATGTTCTACAACTGGGAAAGGAATCTTTGCAGATCCCTCCTCCATTCTCCTGCTCTGCACTATCTGGCAGGGTGGCTGAGGAGAGGGATCTTTGCAGATCCCTCCCCATTTCTCCTTTTCTGCTGTGGTAGGTAGGGAGATTGAGGATAGAGATCGTTGCAGATCCCTTCCTCGTTTTATCTCCTTCCCCCTGCTGTGACACAGGCACAGCTGCTGATAGTGCAGCAGAGCCTGTGCCTGAGATGACAGAGGTCCCTTCTCTGTTTTGCCGGCATATGGTAACATTGGCATTTATGAAGCCTTCAGCAGCAGTGTGGAGAGGTTATTCACCGGGATAGAGTGTTGTCACAAGGTCTGTCCTTACATTTAGAATGTAAGCTCTCACGAGCAGGGACCTCTTCCTTCATATGCTTCTCTTTACATTTTCTTTTACTCCTTACTCCCCATAAGGGCACCTAACACTTGACTGCCAACTCCCTGCTGCTTATTGTGAGTGCTTTAATCGCTATTACAGCAATGTATATAAATTGTGTCCTTGTCCTGTACTATATGCTACTTGTTTCTTATTCACTTATTAGTTTTATGCACTATGTAAGGTGCTGCGGAACGCTTGTGGTGCCATATAAATAAAGTATAATAAATATAATAATAATAATAATAATAATAATAATAATAATAATAATGTGGGCTGACTAAGTTTAAACTAATAAATTTGGGTTTTATTATCTGACTAGATAAATCTTCTAATGGGCTTGTTTAGTGCTTTTAGGTCAGGATCAGACAGTGGTGTCTATTCATCAAAACTAAAAATGATGCAGTGTTAATTAGGTTTAGAACTCGCATTGAAGGCCTGATTCAGAGCCGGACGCTCTGACCAGAGCGCTCGCTCTGAATCAGGGCCCTCCTACCTAACATTGGAGCGGCCTCTTGGACGCTCGCATAGCTGTGGGTTACCACCCACAGCTTATGCGAGCGTCCATGATGATGGTCGCAATGTTCAAGACCATCGCGACCATCAGGCTTGCGACGAGACCCTGCGGTAGGGTCTCAGTGACCGCAAGCCTTGGAGTGATTTTGGCTCTATCAGAGCCAAAATCACTCCCACTGACATCACTAGTGATGTCAGTGGGGCCGGACCCAGACGGTAGGCGTTCCCATGGGAACGCCTCCGTCTGGCAGCCATGCCCCTGGCACGCCCACCATAGGGGGCGTGCTGTCACTCACCATCGACAGCACGTCCCCTTTGGTGCGAGACCCCGAGCGACTGATTCCCCGTCGCTCGCCGGGTCTCGCGCATGCGCACGACGGAGCTCCCTCTGTTGTGCGCATGCGCACTTGGGCACCATCGACCCGCTTGCGAGCGTATAGCGCTCGCGAGCGGGTCAGAATCAGGCCCTGAGTTCTACCTAATTAACGGTGCAATTCATCATGGTTCCTGTACAAAAGTATCTCTACCGAAAAACTGTCATTTCAATGAAGGCAGTTTTTTGGCAAAGAGATACTTTCCTCCTGCAGCCCTGAACTCCCAGCACAGCTGACCACTGGCCCCCTCTTACCCGGGCACCCTGTACAGTACATCTGACTGCTGCCTATCCCCCGGGCTCCCTTCACAGCTGACCACTGATCTCATCTCACACCCTTGCTGGCTGCCTGCACAGGATCTGTCCCCCAGTGACCCTGCACCCTCTGATGTCCTTGGCCCACCTCCCCACCATTGCTCCATCAACTTTAAACTCAAAGGTAAGCAAGCGGGTCCCAGTTGGAGGTGCTCCATAACCTTTATCACCAGCAGCTGCTAAAGTGTATGGTATGGAGATGTGCATGCTGTAATAAGACACCAGGAAGGGATCTGAAAAGATCCCTTTCCTGCACAAGCTGCCGTGTAGACGGCAGCTTGTGTACACATGATCGTGGGCTGTACACCAGGTGACAGTGGCGTATAGTAACACACCATCAAATTCTGAAAATACATAATTTATCAGAATTTGATGACTAGCAGAATTTCTACATCCCTATACTAATGTATGGGGAGTGTGGAAATAAACGGAGGCTGACTTAACAAGGTGATATTAGCCATATCTCCTGCGTTAAGTCATTTGATGAATACTAGTGATAAATAAATATGGAAAATAATAGCCTAAAAATGAAAATGTTGGTTTGATGAATAGGCCCCTTAGTAAGAAAAGTCCTGGAAAATTTGCAGCTTATCATTGTGGTAGAAGAGGCCCTGAGATTTATGGCAAGAATCCAGCAGACAAACTTTATTGGTGTAATTAAGGAGCTTCATTATAACTGAATGAGGTCTTCACTGGTCAGTTTTGCAGTCAGGACCAATGCAGTATAAACATTCTATAAGATGAAATTGAGCAAATCAGTTAGGCAGGCAACCACTGTGAGAGTACATAAGGTCCTTATACTTAACGGATTCTGGAAGACAAATAAGCCTCTGGGTATTATGCCAGTTTCAATTTTCCAGGTCGTCTAATTTTTCTTGCCAATAGTGGATTTGTGTGTGTGAATTAAAGCCTGAGCCAAGTCAAGAAATGCACTGCTAAGCTTCTACAAAATGTTTTCCATGATCTTTAAGTTATGCCATGGTGGAGTCTATGGCTTCCTTAAGGCCCACCAGCTTTTTATTTCAGTAAAGGAAAGTGAAGTTCAGATATCTCTTGTGCCTTGGAAATTGGTAGTGCACTCTATTTAGCAGGATCAGAAATACCATCCAATATGTCATCACCTTCTAGGGAAGAAAGAGATGAGTGGGGAATGGAGTTCTAACCATGGCCACCTGGGAGAGGAGTGTCCCTCACAGGCCACACTTGTTCTAGAAACTGCTGCACCAAGCTGATCCAGCAACAATAGATTCCAGAATAGTAAAGTCATAGCCAGTGTAGCACCAACATTGTGGCTTGACTCCTGCAGTGTATGAGGCACATGGAGCTGAGACAAAAGTCACTCTTGCCTGTCCATATCCCCAGGACCCTTCAATGACAGGTATAGTGCCACACTTCATGCTATATTTTATAAGATATACTGTATATGACAGATATGAATAGATATGAAATAGATAATTTCTTGATGGCAGATGTGATGAATTTAAATTGACATTTTGTGCATTATATATTGTTGAAACAAATACCGTGAGTTGTTTGATATCAGTTGGTAGTTGCTTATATCTGTTGTGGCATAATAATATGATTGTTACATTGTATATTCAATGTAAACCATTATTTTATTAATGTACAGTATTTGAACTTGCATACCATTTATATATAGTTTTAACATTAGGGTTTACTTATCAATAATGTTTTAACACAGGGGTAGGGAACCTGTGGCACTCCATCTGTAGTGGAACTACATCTACCAGCCTGCTCTACCACAGTTGTATTTGTTAGGCTAAAACTGCGGCAGGGCATACTGGGATGTGTAGTTCCACAGCAGCCGGAGTGCCATAGGTTGCCTACCACTGTGGTGACACATGGTTTACATTTTAAATAATCCATATATCAATTTTTGCTATACCTATAATCTGAGTTATATTGTTGCATAAATATATGGACCCACGGGACAAGGGAAGGGAGGGAACGCAAGCACTCGTAAAGGCACTGATGTATATAAACAATTGATGTGTATAGGATATCCCCATGATAGTATCGTTTAGTAGCTGAGAGGGCTATGTACTGATCTGGATGTGGAGGTGCTCCACTGAGAGTAGAAAATAATGCTCAACAAGGGTAAGAAAGTACTTTCTGTGTTGGGGGCACTAGATCCTATATTGAAGAATAATTAAAACATAACGTTTATTTGAAATACATTAAAAAAGGGGTCTTATAATACATGGAACTTTGAAATGAAATAAAGTAAGTATCAAAAGGGTAAACTCCACCCTATGTAGACAATAATTATCAGCGAATCAATAAATTACAATATTAGATAATTATAATTTATTAGATACGGGGGAAAAAATCCCTAGATAACTGATAGAGTAGTACTGGGAAATTATCTCAAATTTGCACAACAACATCATAAATATTCAATAAAAGTCAATAGGTACATATTACAAAATGATATACTGTATGAAATGATACATGAAAACCGATTGGATAAGAAGATATAGCAAGCGAAAGATTCCTTGCAGATTTTCTGTTTGCTTATCAAATGAATAAGGTTCTCAATGATATTGCCTAAAAAATATATACAGTATTGTGTCAAGAAAAATTGAAATACAAAAACTATGACAGATCTCAGAGAAGGATTCCTAACAGCAGTTTACAATTCCTTACAGTTTTTGCAATTTTGCACTATTATTTTATTTTTACCTACTAATCTACCTTCTATGACTGATATTGTCATCATAATTGCAGTATTATTTTGATGAATAGCTATTTTGAATATTGGTCATTTGCTACTTGTTTTGTGTTTATGTATTTATTTGTCTAAATTATGCTTTTGACACACTATTACTGTATGTTTAGGCACTGTTATTGGGGATCTTATTTATTTTAATAAGAGATCTGTCATTGTTTTTGTGTTTCAATTTTTCTTGACAAATTTTTTTTTTAGGCATTGTTATTAAAGGCCTTTATTCAATTAATAAGATAATATAAATTCTGTAAGGAATCTTTTACCTGCTATATCTTCTTAACCAGTCAGTTCTCAATTTCCATTTCATATATAATTTTATAATATGTACATATTGAATTTTATTGAATATTTATGTTGTTGTGCAAATTTATTTACAAATACTACTCTATCAGTTATCTAGGGATTATTTTCCCCATATCTAATATAATTATCTATTATTGTCATTTATTGATTCTACATAGGGTAGAGTTTACCTTTATTATACTTTATTTTGTTTTCAAGTTCAATGTCTTATAATATCACTCTTTCAATGTATTTCTAATAAAATGTATGTTTGAATTGTGCCTCCAGCACAGAGAGTACTTTCTTTCCCTTATTGAGCATTAGTATAAGGACATTGGGGTAAATAAACTAAAGGTCGATTTCGTGTTTTCTTGGCTGATTTTCAATTGATTTTGTAAAATGGAGCTTTACTAAAGTCAAAACTCACTTAAAATCGACCAAAAACCTTATAACTAAATTTTACATTAGACCATCATCAATACTTTTACATAGATGACTATAGAATCGACAGATTCACTAACAGTTCATTTAAAAATCAAACAATTGACCTTCCTGAGGCGGGTGAGTTTGAGAGAAGCACTGCACAGATCACTATGATCTGTGCAGGCTTCTTAGAGTTAAAAATAAGTGAAAAATAAATTAAAGTGTCCTAAAGATTTTTTAAAATGGTGTGAATTACCCCTTCCCAAATCCATAACCAGCCCTGGACCTTTCTGTCTTGGTTGGTAAAGGAAGATAGCAGGGAAAATCACTGTGGGGTTTCCCCTATTTTCTTGTAACCTGTCCCTTGCAGGGGGATATGCAGCGTGGGTTCCCCCTGCCAAAGCATTAATCAGCACCAAATTGGTCAACCAATGACTGGAAATCCTCGGAAATGGGGGAACCCAAAAATAAAATGGGATCCCCCCTTCTGGGGGACACCACACCATTTTTTGTTTTACTTTTGGACACTTTCATTTACTTTTATACCTATGTTGTATTTGCTGTCAGTTTTGAACTGAATGATCAAAACAGATGGCATTTACATCTGCAAAATCCAAATGACTTCGAAGTTGATTTCCAAATTAAATTCAAATCCGACTGCTTTTAAATCTGCAATTTAGACACTGAAACATGATGCCGATGTCTGTCAATTTTAGTTATTATACCCCATTGAATCAATTTAATATGTTTTTTTAGAGTTTATTTGCACGGACCCCCATGTTTTGGATTTGGCTCTAATTCATCATCATGTTTTGATTTTGTCAAAATCACCCTCAAGTGTTTTGGTTCAGATTCGGTTTTGGTTAGTTTTTGGTTTCCTTAAAAAATTGGTGAAAATCAATAAAAATTCTATAAAAACTGATTAAAAAAAATCAATAAAATAGATATTTTGGACCTGTTTACATGCAATTGAAAACATGAGATTCTGCTTTTAAATCCGAGTTATGAACTTACAACAGACCCAAACCAGGACTCGGTTCCATTCAGAACCCCAAAGTGATTCCAAACTCGGACTCAATTCGACTCATAACCCCCAAGTTCGGGTGTGTTCCTTTTTCAAGGAAACCGAATCTCACATCTCTACTCATAAGTGCATCTGAAACAGGACAGAAATGATAACACTACAATACAAACACCCTGAACAGTGTGCTCTCTTCTTTCCAAAGAAATATAACGTAAAGTTCAATTAGTATTAATAATAATGTGCATCGTATGAATCATATATATACATACATGCGGCGCTCATCTGGACTTTATGTTAATTTACAATAATTGATGGTTATATGAATATGTAAATATAAATAGTTATAAATAATTTGCCCAATATATACGAATGTATGAAGATATAAATGAATAAATATTAGAGGTTAAATGAATTGTCAAAGCTGGTTTAGTGGCTGTGACAGAATCAGTGTAAAATTAGCTTGGAGCGGCGCCATCTTGCGAATGGCAATCAGATTCCATCTTAAAAATAAGAATCTGCAAGACGCCATTTTGCGACCAGCGCCATTTTAAGTTACAACTCACGAGCTAAGTACAGATGGCAATGTGTTTGATAATCTTTTTAGAAGCCATGACAGGCCCATTCTGGGGACAACCTTGCATAGAGAAATACCAAACCAACTAGAAAAACAGCCTCCTGAGAAAAGTAAATAGAATAGACAATACACCAGGAACTGTGGGTGTTTTTGCATGTAAAGGGAGAGACCCCACATGTGGACAGGTGTAGCTGTGGCAATTGTAACATGGCCCAGACACTTGAATTTGACTGAATGAACATTGGTAAGAAATCTGCTCTTTTAAACTCACTATCAGGCAGTTAGGCACCAGCACACAGCTGGGGGTCTCCACCCTGCTTGAGAGTGAATCTCATTACTAATAAAACATTGCATTGCAATTTAAAAAAAAAAAAAATATATATATATATATATATATATAAAATCCATCATAAATAGAATCTCATGCATAAACACTGCACATTACGCACAGTTGCACTGTTAACATGACACACATTAGCGAATGTATGATATCCTGCATGCGAACGCTGTTTATTAGCTGCATGCGTGCACATCTGCCTCAAATCAGATAAACCTAACTAGTGTCTTTTCCCAAACCCCTAATACTTACATAATGCACACTTACACAAAAGGTTCCATAGCTATAAAGTATAAGATCCAAGTTTTATTCATTTATTACAAATGCTGTGAAATAAAGGCTATTTTGGTATCTAAGGTTTAATACATGATAAGTAAGCCATGTTTGGTATTATATTGATCTGCACTTTCTCAACAGGTTTCCGGTATCATCGGTGTGAAGATCGCAACATGCATTCTTAACTTATGGACCGTAGAGGTATAAAGCACCAAAATATATTTTTGTGAAACCAACAGCCTAGATTTGCATGCAGGGGGAGTAGAGGAGACAATAGGCTGTTGGGGGCTGACCTGTGTCCATTTGAATCAACCTGTTAAATGTCCAGTAACAAATGCACCGTGATGGGAAACCAATGGGATCAGCAACAAACCTCTCTATTGTGTTGTCTGTTTCTGTAAGGGTATAAATGTGTGTGTTGTGACCCCAGTCTGGAGTCTTCTTGCTGATTGCTGATTGATGGAGGTTTCTTCCTGATGCCGGTATCTGGTCCAGAGCGCGTGCGTATGTATAACTGTATCTTGGGTCTGTATAATTTCTTTGTGCTAAATTGTACTTAGATCACAGCGTGCAACTGACTGTACTTTACTTGAATAATACTTTGTGCTTTGGAAACACATGTTCAAGGTCTAAAGTCTTTATTTTACTGTATGACTGCATACGCAAATAGCATCAAATTTAAAGGTTTATAGGCAGGTTTTAGAAGGTATAGGTAGGTGCGTATAGAGGTTCAAATTCAGTATCCTTAGAATGAATATACAAATATATAATTATATGAATATATAAATATAAATAAATATAAATATAGATTAGAATTGATAGATGAATAGTCTTTAAAAAAAAAGTCCTGCAATGAAACTCAGTCTCGTACACCAAATGAATCCATTGACTCTGTTTCTATTTGAAATCCTGCATCAATCCAATGCAAAAAAGTCTCGTATAATGAAAATACCGGAAGTCACTGTAGCTATTCAATGTCCTTAATTAAATCCCAAGAATGTGATTCTCATGCCACACTGTTCTTTCAAGAGTATTGCTCACACTTTGATAAAGGCTTTGAAGCTGAAACGCGCCTGTGTGACTGGAGGGACTGCGACTGTGGGGGTGACCATACCATTCCAAGGAGTACTACGGAGAGGTGATCTGAACCCGTGTATTTCACTCACTGTCGTATGTGTACATGCTTGCCTTGGTTGGAAGGCCCCATTTGGTACGCGGCCATTTTTATGTTTTTGGTTGTGGTTATACCGAATAAATGTAATAGTATTACACTATGGTCACTTTTGTTGTTTCTGATTTTCCTTGAGGTTTTGATACGCCTTTCTGGGTGCGGACCTTACATTATCCACTAAAGAGAAAGAAGTTAATCCCTGTATGCTGTGATAAGATGGATCATCTATACCTACATGTAAGTAGGAGTAGATAATCTACATCTTTATATTAAAATTGCCTGCCACTGGTATATTCTTTCTGCTTGTCTTGAGGGATTCTTGGAGGAAGACATACAATAGAAGAAGCGAAATCTGCCACTCCAATAGACTGTGGTTTAAAAGGAGACTCATTTATATCTCAGAAAAAGGAGCGCTTGGAGTATTATATTTTGTTGTATTATTGCTCATAGGGTCCACCTTATTTACTCCAAAATTCAGCACCTTCAGTAACAAGGATGGGAACAGTATCACTTTCTTTTAGACACTATCAGGGGTATCGCCGTTTCTGCAAGGTTTTCACTCGGATGACGTAATTTTCGCCAGTATCACTTTTACACAGTATTCAATTTGAAAACATTTTGCCGGTGCAAAAAGTATATTGCATTCGACCCTGCGAAAGAGTATCACCAAGGAATGGGTGGCGAAAAAAAGTGCAGAATTGGGGTTTTGGGGTGCAACTTTTCAGAAACCACCCTGCAACCTTCAGACAGTCCCGCAAAGGTAAACTGTGTCAAAAAAAAAAAAAAAAATACCTCATAGGACCCCCAAAAAAAGCACTTTCATTTTGGGGGCAAAAAAAAAATTGGGGAGTACAAAGTTAAAAACTAGTGAACTACAATCTAGGGGGGTCTCCAAGTATGCCCCAGGTGTTTTTTTCATGTTTTTTAAAACTTCACTTTAGCCACTTTTAAATATGCTCACCCCCATTTTCAAGTACCCAAAATTTGCTGGGATTACTTATTTTCTGCAAAAAAAACCTTCTAAATACTATTCTTCACCACCTTCCCAAATTCCCAAAATAGCAGCTATTGAGCCCGTTTAAAGACCCCAAAAACCTTCAGCAGGGCTAATCGGGGATATCCAGAGTGATCCTCCATGTCAGAGCATCTTTTTGGGGGTGTTAGGGTGATTTCCCCAGAAATCAGCGAAGTTTTAGCTCATTTCACATTCGCCGGGTGCCGTTTTCGCCGATTTCATATTGAATATCGGGGGCGCGATCCAGTGTAATACATTAAATCATCAACATTCTGTATTTGATATATCTGGTCTCATTGGTATGTACCAAAGACAAAATCATATATATACCCCATAGTAAACAAATTAACTGAAGTATATTCATATACCATCATATTGGATAAGTAACTATATTGAAAACCGCATATGTACACCTGTATTTGCATGTATACAGACATACATGCACATAGCATGCACATGTCTGTACATGCATCCATGTGCCTGTGAATATGTTTAAGTAAAGCCTTATGGATCTATGTTCAGCCCCCTAGGTTGTAGAGTTTTCAAATTAAAGATCCATTTGCTCTCATTTTTATCTACCCATGCATTAAAATTTCCTCCTCTCCAATTTGGTAGTAGTTGTTCTATTGCTAAAAATTTCAAACATCTAGGGTCATTATTATGCACCTCTTTGTAATGATTGTGCACACTATGTTGTTCAAATCCTCTTTTGATGTTTCTAATGTGTTCTCCTACTCTTACTTTCAGTGGTCGAACTGTTCTGCCCACATATTGTAAGTGAAAACCACATTCTAAAAGATAGATCACAGTTTTGGAGTCACACGTCAGTCAATTCTTGTTTTGTATGGAAAGTTTGTCCTGTTTGATTGGACTGAAACTTTATGGCTGGTTTGGTGGTGTTTTTACCTGTATTTCAGCAATTAATGCATATTGCACACCAGAAAAAACCTTTTCTACCTTCATTTGTTAAAATATTGCTTTGTGTAAATGTTATGTTGTCTTTAAAATGATTGGTCACTAATGTTTTCTTTATATCTGGAGCCTTTCTGAATACTACATCCAGTTTCTCCAATAAAATTTCCTGTAGTTGTTGATCCATTTGTAAAATATACCAATGTTTACATAATGAGTTACTGATTTTTTTTGGCTGCCTCAGTATATTCAGTTACAAAGTATACCTTATTCTATTTGTTGGGTTCTTCTGGTTGTTTGCACTTATATTCTAGTAACTGTTTCCTATCCAATTTTTTACCTTTCTGAAATGTCTCCTCTTCTCTGTCTGTATTATAGAGTTTGTCCTTAAATTTATTTTTTAATGTCTCTTCTTGTTCTACGTAATCCTTCATCTCTGAACAATTATGTCTCAGTCTAGTAAATTGACCTTGTGGGATGTTGGTTAACCAGTTAGGATGATGGTGGCTACTTGCTAATATGCAGCTATTTACATCAACGGTCTTATAGTGCGTTTTGGTCTGAATCTGTCCATCTATTATCTGTATGTCCAAATCTAAAAATTCTACATGATCTGTAGTGTAGTTTGTTGAGAATACCAGATTGGACTCATTATTATTAATGTACTTAATTAATGATTGTAAATCCTCTTCACCACCCCTCCAGATAAATAGGACGTCATCTATAAATCTAATCCATAGGACCAAGTTTGCTCTGAGCTCTTCATTATTGCAGATGGTATTGGACTCCCATGCGCTCATAAACAAGTTTGCATAGCTCAGAGCAAACTTGGTCCCCATAGCTGTCCCCTTCCGTAGATAGAACGTTTCCTGAAACCACATATAATTGTGTGTCAGGATATGTTCCATCCCCTTTATGATAAACTCAATTTGTGTTGTTGCCAAAGTATTGTCCTCTGTTAGGAAGTGTCTACTACTCTCTAAACCTTGCTCATGCTTAATTATCGTATAGAGCGAAGTGACATCACTTGTAGCTATCCAGGAGCTATACATCGGGAGTAGGCTCTCTTACATCTAACTTATCAGAGTATATTGATCATTTCCTTCAGCCAGTAGTTTAAGGATTTAAGCAAGGAAAAACGGAACTAGCAAGCATGGTTTGAAATTAATCTTATTGTCCTCAGAAGGGATTTCGATACATGCGCATAGGTCCGTCTATGCGGCATGGGGTAGAGGACGCTCTGCAGCATCAAGAATACACGTGAAGCAAAAGTCCATGCAAGCGCATTATCCCTAGACAGAGGGAGCAGTGAACTGACTTCAATGCACAGGCGCGAAAGACGGAACCCGGAAGTAACAGCGAACGGCGTTTAGTGACTGATGGAGCAATTAACAAGGTATTTAAAGGGCACACAAACTGCAGTCTGGTAACACCCTTGAAAAAGTCCCATTAACAGGATGAAACGCTTTGGGCACATTGGACATTTATACACAGTATTTTGTGTTTTTTGTTTTTGAATTGATGTACTTTTATTTATTTCAATACAATTAAATTGATTTTACTAAGATACTGTAGCATAAGCTCATCTGACACATCTAACAAAACGCATGCATACACAGAGGTCCACATACCCCCATTCACTCAACAGCTGATTTGGATAGAGGAGACCAGCAGAGAAGGAGACAATGGGTAAGTTTATTCTTTTCACCTCTCTGCACACATAGGGGTATATTCAATTGGGCACGAGCTTTTGCGAGGAAAAAACCTTGCGCCCCTCGCAGCCAATTTCGGAATCCTGCGGGTATGCGCGCTCCCGATACCCACGGGATTCAATTAAAAAACAGTGGAAGCAGGGTTTTCATCACTGAAAACCCCGCACCGCGTAAATTTTAAAAAAAAAAAAGTCACTTACCTGCCCGAGTCCCCGCGGCTCCCGGTGGCCTCCTCTCTCTCTTCTTACTGGAGAGAGGGTTGCTGGGAGTCCCAGGGGCTGATGGGAGGAGCAAGGGCTGCTGGGAGATGTAGTTCTCCCAGCGCCAATTCCGGGGGGCCACACAAGCACTGTGGGGGCACACAAACACACACACACTCTCAAACACACTTACATACAGCACACACACTGACAGACTTATGAAGAAGAAGATGAGAAGACAGCGCTGCAGAAGGTAAGTAATTAAGGACTAATTAAGCTAAATGGTTACTTCCAATTGCTTAATTAGTCCTCAGGGGGGGCGCCGCGGGTGTCAGAGCAAGTCCCGGTAATTTCTCCTGAAATCATCGATTTCAGGAAAAATCACGCTTGCTAAGGAGGTGCGCAGAAAAAAAACCTCCCGGCGCGTGTTTTAAAACAAAACACGCACCTAATAGAATAGCAAAAAACCCGCACCTGCAGGAAAAACCTCGCAGTTGCGGGTTTTTTGATTTTCACGCAGCCTATTGAATATGCCCCATAGTGTCTAAAAGAAAGTGATACTGTTCCGATCCTTGTTACTGAAGGTGCTGAATTTTGGAGTGGATCTTTGGAGGACTAAATAAGGTGGACCCTGTGAGCAATACTTTGAAAGAACAGTGTGGCATGAGAATCACATTCTTGGGATTTAATTAAGGACATTGAATAGCTACAGTGACTTCCGGTATTTTCATTATATGAGACTTTTTTTGCATTGGATTGATGCAGGATTTCAAATAGAAACAGAGGCAATGGATTCATTTGGTGTACGAGACTGAGTTTGACTGCAGGACTTTTTTTTTTTTTTAAGACTATTCTTCTATCAATTCTAATCTATATTTATATTTATTTATATTTATATATTCATATAATTATATATTTGTATATTCATTCATTTAACCTCTAATATTTATTCATTTATATCTTCATACATTCGTATATATTAGGCAAATTATATATACCTATTTATATTTACATATTCGTATAACCATCAATTATTGTAAATTAACATACAAAGTCCGGATGAGCGCCGAATGTATGTCTATATATTTATCAATCATAAGGTCTTGGGATACCTTTTTTCTATGCAGGCAGCTGTCTGGTGACTTAATTACATTTGCATTTGGTAGTACTGAGTGCTGGTAACCCTAGTCCAGGGGTGGACTTAGGGTTAGGCACCACCCCAGGAAGGGTAAGGGCTAGGCTAGGGTAATGAGGGGTTAAGGTTAGGTACCCCCGGGGGGATGTTAGGGTTAGGTACCCCCCCGGGAGGGTTAGGATTATGCTGTGGGGGGGTTAGGTTTATGCACTTACAGGGGAGAGGTTAGGGTTATGCACTAGGGGGGAAGTTAGGGTTAGGCACCCCTAAGGGAGGGTTAGGGGGAGAGGGCTAGAAATAGTTAATTTACTTACCTTGTCGGGAACTTAGGTCCGGCGGTAAATCATACTAATCCCCCCACATTACCAATGGTAATCCACTCATAATTTTATACAGCAGGACTCCTCATAGTAACAATTACTGATCATATATTGCTGTATGACAAAATCATGGAACAGCAGAAATATTTTTTTACAGATAAGAGACTTAAAATTACATTTTTTAATTGAATTGCAAAATTAAATAATATATAACTTCAAAACTTAAGTAGTATTTTTGTTTTTACTAAAAAATTCATAAGAACTTGTTGCACTGAGCCACAGTAAGTAATCAACAGATAATGTAATTTGTATTGTGCAAGTTAGGCAAGGAAAGCACGTATTTGGAATTTATGATTCAATGTACAATTTCCATATAAACTTTTTTTTTCATTTTGTGATGAAGTGTCTACAGTGAATATTTCCTGTTGATTATCTTTGGTAAACTGAATCAGTCACATGTTCATATATGCAGTGTACCAAAATGAGCAGTCTGTAAAATATTTCACCTAAACAAGTGACTTTCTGATATAAAATCCTTGTGGTTGCAAATGGTATTACAGAGCTATAAGACACATTCTAATAACACAATGGGGTACATTTACTAAGATGGGAGTTCTATTAAGAAGTGATGTTGCCCATAGCAACCAATCAGATTCCAGGTATTATCTTCTAGAAGGTGCTAGATAAATGAGAAGAAGAATCTGATTGGTTGCTATGGGCAACATCACTTCTTAAATAGAACTCCCATCTTAGTAAATTTACCCCAATATGTGGCACTGCTGTGAAATAAATATAGTAATGTACTTTGCTCACTAACAATTTCATGCTATAAAAACTAGTTTGGAGTCTATTAAAAAAAGAGATGAGAGAAAGAGAGTGAGAGTGAGAGAGAGAGAAGTGGATGTTACCTTGTTATCTTGTTTCATGTGTTTAAGAAAAGGAAGCACTGTCCTCATATTATCTTCCAAGTTCCTGTTTTGTTTTTGAGTCATCATCTGCCATTCTACAAGCTTCTCAACACAGACTGGAGAATTCCTAACCTGACCAAACATATCTAGGCAGTGGCGTAACTAGGGCAGGGGGAGCAGGAACGTGCCCTGTGCGCTGTAGGATAGGTGGCATGTGGGGGGAGGGGGGGCACCGCTGGCCACGGTCCGGCCTGTCCTGGTTAGGCAGTGTAGTGCCGACCGCAATGTGTGCGTTCAGCGCTACACATTTACATAGGACCGGCGCTAGGCTTCCCTGTGCACAGCTCTGGTCCTGTGCTGCGGCGGCGATGTGTGTGTTAACCAGCAGCCAATGAGAGTCAGACAGACTCTCATTGACTGCTGCAGCACCCACTGCAAGAGCAGGGCTGGAGCTCACTCATGAGCTCCGCCTTCTGGCTCCCAAAGTGGGTAATGGGAAAGTTGTCATGACGTCACGACTCTCTCCCATAATTCAGAGTGCGCCATCCCGGGAGGACTGACGTGCGTTGGCGGCGGGAGCAGTGGCCGATGCCGGAGCGTGGATTCAGGTAAGTGTATTTTTGTAAATTTTATTTTAACTTGTGTCTCTGCACTACTGGGGGCACTATGGGGGGGCACTGCATTGGGGGGGGCTATTACTGGGGCACCATTACTGGGGGCACTACTGGGGACTCTACTGGTGTGGGGACCTCTACTTGGGACTACTACTGGGGGGGCTACTACTGGGGGCACTGGATCGGGAGGGGGAACCTCTACTGGGGACTACTACTGGGGGGAAGCACTGTCCTCATATTATCTTCTAAATTACTGTTTTCTTTTTTGAGTCATCATCTGCCAGTCTACAAGCTTCTCAAAACAGACTAGAGAATTCCTAAACTGACCAAACAAATCTAGGCACTGGCGTAACTAGGGCAGGGCGTGCCTTGGGTGCTGTAGGACAGGCGGCACGGGGGGGGGGGGGCACCGCGGGCCACAGTCCGGCCTGCCCTAGTTAGGGAGTGTAGCTCCAACCGCAAAGTGTGTGGTCAGTGCTACACATTTACACAGGACTGGCGCTAGGCTTCCCTGCGCCCAGTGCCGGTCCTGTGCTGCGGCAGCGATGTGTGTGTTGACCAGAAGGCAATGAAAGTCAGATAGACTCTCATTGGCTGCTGCTGCTGCACACACATCACCGCCGTGCAGCAGCAATGTGTGTTAGTCAGCAGCCAATGAGAGTCAGACAGACTCTCATTGACTGCTGCAGCACCCACTGCAACAGCCGGGTTGGAGCTCACTCATGAGCTCTGCCTTCTGGCTCCTGCAGTGGGTAATGGGAGAGAGGTCATGACGTCTCTCCCATAATGCAGAGCGTGCCATCCCAAGAGGATTGACGTGCGACGGTGGGAGCAGTGGTCGGAGCGGGACCATGGATTCAGGTAAGTGTATTTTTTCAAATTTTATTTTAACTTGTGTCTCTGCACTACTGGGGGCACTGCATTTGGGGGGCTATTACTAGGGGCACCATTACTGGGGGCACCACTGGAGGGACCTCTACTGGGGGCTTTACTGGTTTAGGGACCTCTACTGGGGGGGCTACTACTGGGGCACTGCATCAGGAGGTGGAACCTCTACTGAGGACTACTATTGGGGTGCTCTCTACAAACAGGGTGGCTGTTGATGTTGATTGACAGCTCGCCCCGTTTTGTAGGTGGGCCAGTGGGGTGGCGAAGGAATGCCTGCCATTTGGGTGTGGCCCCACTGACATCACGAGTGATGTTAGTGGTGAGCTTTCGGCTCTGTGGTGAGCTTCCTACCAAAAGGGTCTCGTTGCAAGCCCCGATGGCCGCGATGGTCTAGACACAGCTTAGCGAGCGGCCAGGAGGCCAGTCCATAACAAAAAAAAACCCTGATTCAGAGCGAGCACTCTTTCAGAGCATCCATCTCTGAACAGGCCCAGTGTGCACAGCAGGGGGCAGAGGAGCCGTGCAGCATCTGAGTCATCTGCTGTAGATGCTCAGTGCTGCCTGGCATTTAAAATAAAGCATTTGCATTCAGTGCCCTGGTGCCTATTCCAACAACAGGACAATGCCTATGCAGTATAATCACCCATATGGGAAGGCACTATGGTCTTTTTAAAAACATGCTATATTAATCCATACAGGATAAATGTAGCAAGTTGCCGACGTTATTGTTTTGGTATGAGCACACACCCTCCAAACAATTTGTTCCTTACATGATTATATACTGTACCATCTGTTTAACATCTATTTGGCATCAGTATATACATTTTGAAACTGTGATGTGCTGTGTCTCTGTAATAACACAACATTGAATTACACTTTTCTCTCTCTCCCTAATATCTCCTACACAACACCATATTATTACCCACATCCCACTAGGTAGGGTCATTCACTAAACCTCCACATAACTACAATACACGTCAAAACAAAAAAGTGCAGCCCTTTACCCATCAAACTTTTAACAATCCCTTATACTGTCTACTACCACCTAGTGCAGGAGGAACACTCCTCATTGTCCAACTTTCATAGGGAAAATAAACTGCAGGGTCAAAACTAATAAAAAAATTACTTGTGCCAACTCCTTTTCTCCTCTCTAGGCTCCTCCAGTCCTCAGGTGGCTGAGTGGCTCTGCTTTACAACTGGCCGCAGTGTAGTAGCTTTAGACAAGGAGAATGGGTAGGGCTTCATGTTGGTGAGGGCGGGGTTTAGGGCACCCGGTGCGAAGGGTATGCAGTTGGGAAGCCGGCGGACTTAAAACCGACAGCTGGCTTCCTGACTGTCATATCCCGGCAAGTGTCAAATGACAGGTGTCCAAATCCTAACGTCTGTCATTAGACCTATGCCTGGAGCCCAACGCCCGGCATTCCCGATCAAAGGGATGCCGTGCAATGAGCGTGGACTGCCACAAGGGGGAGAAGGGTTAGGTTTAGTGCTCCCGGGGGGACTTAGGGTTAGGCACCCCCCAGGTTAGGGTCAGGCTAGGGGGCAGCAGGGAGGGTTAAGGTTAGGCAAGCCTGAGGGGAGGTTAGGGTTAGGCACCCCCCGGGGGACTTAGGTTTAGGCAGCGGGGAAGGAGGGGTTAGGTTTAGGCACTTAGAGGGGGGATTAAGGTTAGGCACTGGGAGGGAAGGTTAGGGTTAGGTACCCCTAAGGGAGGGTTAGGGGGAAGAAATAGGTTAGTGAATACTTACATATGGACAATCGGGATTTCCTCCACTGCCGGGATGCCGCTGTCGGGATTCCAACCGCCGGGCATGGGTCTGGCGGTAAATCATACCGATTCTGCTTGGAAGGGCGGAGCTTCAGTAAGGTGGGTTAAATAGGCAGTACTTCAGGAGGCCAGAGGGATTGGGCTAGGCTCAGCAAGATGAGAGGGTGGTTGATGGGGAGCAGAGCTTAAAACAGCTGCGAGTGAGTGAGCGGGGCTTCAGGATCCAATAATGTGAGTAACGGTGACGTTTTTCAATGGGGTTCTGGAGTTGCAGTTCCACCTGCCCCATTGTTATTTTGGCACTGTTAATGCTGGCATCAGGGCTGGTGCAATATGCTTAGCAGACCCTACATGGCAAGGAGGCGCTGGGCTGGAGAGGTGCTGCCACCTTCTTCATTTGCCTAGTGCCCTGCTGAGATTTTGGCACCAGTGGGTCACTGGCGGCTCCCTCCCTGCAGCCAGAGGTGGGAGCTTTCTCCTGAGCTCCGCCTTCTGGCTCCTGCAGTGGGTGTAGGGAGAGACATCATGACATCTCTCCCACAGTGCTGAGTGCAAGGAGCAGTTGAATGGCAGTTGTAAAGGAGCGGGGATTCAAGTAAGTACTGTGTTGTGTGACTTTATGTGTAAGGAACACTAGGGGGCACTACTACTGTGGACATTGTATAGTAGGCACTACTGCTATGGGCATTGTATATGGGCACTACTTCTGAGGACATTGCATAAGGGACACTACTATTACTGTGGTCATTATGTGCAAGGTGCAATACTACTGTGGTCATTATCTGTAAGGGACATTAACATGGGTATTGTGTGTAAGAGGCACCACTACTGTGGGCATTATGTGTAAGGTGCACTTCTACTATATGCTTTGCCTGAGGGGCACTACTACTGTGGGCACAGCATGTAAGTGGCACTAATACTGTGAGCATTTTGTGTATATAGGGCCTGATTCAGACCCACTCGCTAGTCTGCGTTCGCACATAGCTGGCTAATTTTTGCAATCTGCGCATGTATAAAAGGCGCAGTGCGCATGCGCCAACCAGTCACTGCGATCGGGAAGCGTTCGCTCGCTGGACATAGACGCCTCGCTAGAATGAGTGACAGGAAGAGCCCTTTGTGTGTGGTGAAGGGGGGGAGGTCGATGAGAAAAGGGTGCTGAGAATGCCTGAGCATCAAATTGCCATTTCAGGGGCGTGCATTTTGAAGACGCAGCATCATAGTACACGTCACATGGTTCTGTTACAAACTGCAGAATTCATACTGCTTGCGAAAGTGTATGGTCAACCTCTAGTGCTGCGTTTGGGTCCGATGGCACTCGATGTTACCGATTGTTGGATACACTTCCTGGTGATGATATGTGTTACAAAGGGAAAGTGGGCGTCTTATGATGGGCTGGTGGGCGTCTTAAATACATACTGTGATCGCACACCAAGACATATTGGGTTTACAAATTTTTTGCCGTGTGATTGCAGAATTTTAATACTTTAGCAGCTGATGGCTGCATGCGAACACATCTAGCGAGTGGGTCTGAATTGGCCCAAGGGCAGTACTGTGGGCATTGTATATATAGGGGACACTAATGTGTGTCGTAACATGAATAAGGACACTACTATCAAGTGCGCTATGTGGGGTGTAATATAAATAAGATTGTGCTACTGTATGGCATGATTTAAATTGGGGGTACTATTGTGTGGTCACACCCATTTCTTGTGAAACCACATGCTTCGTTTTTCTGCGTAGCTGTCACTTTATATTAAAATGGAGGGAGGGTGCAAACTTATAATTTGCAGGGGGACGCGGAACACCCTAGCACTGGCTATGGCTGGCATTCAAATACACTGGTGTGACGCTAATGATGGACCTCAAGATAAGTGATTTGTCTTCCTTCCTGCCAATCTGAGCGGTTTACACATCTGAGTCAGACCTCAACAACAAAACAAAACATACATTTTATATAAAGTCAGAATTTCACAAGCCTAACCCTGCATGTTTAGGTAATTTTGTGTTTAAGTTTCATTCCCTCACGTTGGTCATAATGTTTTCTTTAGGAGGCAGCTTAAATGGATAACGATCACATGGTAAATACCCAGCAAATTACAGTCAAGCATAAATCTGAAAAAAAAATAACACTACTGATAATTTGACTCATCTAGTTTAACAGATTAAATGGACTGTATGGAAGAGTGGGCAAGATGAACCTATATTTACGTGCAGTATATTGTCTCCTAGGCAAAGAAAAGATGAGACAAAAGTAAAACAAAAACATCTACCATTAGGGCTATTTCACACCTGCCAAATTTCACCAGCAGTCTAAAAATCTGACAATGTTTTGCCGTGTAGTAGTTTTAATAAAGCATGAAAACAGATGGGTCCTTTTAGACTGCACAGGCATGGCACGGTCACCATATTACAGCCGGGAATATCCATTGACAAGGGCGGCTGCTGTGCCATGTCTAGGCCTTCACTGCAAGTCAGTGAAGTACAATTTCCAATGTTTCCTTTCACACACACCGACTTTTCAGAGCTTGTACCCGCCCACTACTCCATCTGCTGCTGCTGTTCATGCCTACTGCATTAAGATAACTAACCACAACATTAAAAATGGCTCAAAGCCATTGCATGTGAAAGCAACTGATTGCCGGCAAACAAACGTCTGGCTTTGGACAGTTTATTGATGGCCGGTGATACCCAGAAAGTTTGCAAGTTTAAACCAGAGCATAATTAAAATAATATTTACTAATGTATTTTCCTTTCCTAATAGTCTTATTTATTTTCTTATAGGTAAATGTAAAGAATATAAAACCAATCAAATAAAGTTCATTCACACTGTGAAACTATTTTCATACATACTGTAAGGGGAGATGTACTAAGCCTTGGTGATAGATAAAGTAAAGCAAGATAAAGTACCAAACAATCAGCTTTTAACTGTTATTTTTCAATCACAGCCTGTAAAGTGACAGTTAGCATTGGCTGGTACTTTATCTCTCTCCACTTTCTCTCTTCCAAAAGCTTAGTACATCTCCCCCTGTATCTCTCTCCACTTTATCTCTCTCTAAACATCTACCCCATCATCTATTCAACATTTCAACAGCTATTTTACATTCTAATCAACATCCTTCAGCACATCACTTTGTGGGGAAAATGCCCCATCATTTTCCTTTAATGCAAAATGCAAAAATGGGTTTCTCTTTGCCAGTGCTTCCCCCAGATTCTTCTGAGATATCTTGCACTCACGTCATCACCCTCAAGTATCTCAACCAATCCAATGTAATGGTAGCTCCTGCATGGGGTTTCAAAGTTAACTATAACAAAAAAGTTACCAACTACAGTAACAGATCTGTGATGTCTAATTCAATTCTCTCATGCTTAGAGCTCTCATAGTCAGAAGTATCATCAAGTGGGATGGGAACATCACTCCTCAGAGCTGTTGTTACTTTGCTTTTTCTCCTGCTGCTGTCTCACTCGTGAAATTTGTTTGTGGACCCGAGCTGTAGTCACTGACAGGCGAGGGTTCAGGAGCACGAACAAAGATCATGGAAGGTCTGATATAATTCTGACTCATGGGATGGATATGATTGGATGGAATGAACCAGTGTTAGGAAAGTTGGCTAAGACCTACATAAGGGTGCGGAGTCTAACCCATCAATAGTTTTCACCAGTGCCCCCCACAAGGGGATATGGGCTTGGCTGTGCCCGGCAAGCAAATCTCAATCCCCTATCTAGGTTTCCCTGTACTAGTGGATCTTAATGGTAATTCTCTGAATGGAGAGAAGAATCGGAATAGAACAGGACAGGATTCACCAGAATGGTACCGGGCTGGATTCACCAGAATGGAACTGGAATAGATTCACTGGAATGGACCTAGGCTGGATTCACCAGAATGGAACTGGACTAAATTTTGGACCCCGGCTGGATTCACCAGAATGAAACTGGACTGGATACAATGGAATGGAAATTAATTAGATTAATCGGAATGGAACCGGACTAGATTCACCGGAATGGAATAAGACCAGAACTGTAGCCAGCGGTGCAGCGAGATGGGAATCTGCACTGAAAGCTGAAAATATTGCAGGAACTGAAATGGGATCAACAGAAGGGTTGAAGACAACATTGCACTTGCAGCTTGCACAGTGCAAGAGGCTTCCTTAAATACCCTGGGCTGGCTAGGGATTGGAACACATAGTCAGGTGACAGCAGATTGGGATTTTATTGGCTGTAGGTTAGTCAATTGATGACAAGCAAGATGGGTGCACCCAGCACATGGAGCCAACAAGATAGATCCCACATGGTACACCGAAAAGACTGTAACATGGTTGCCTGTGGGGAGGTAGACGGGCACTGGCAGTGGAAGAGTAATGAGCAGCTCTGTGAGCTGTCACTGCTGCTGTGGCTGTCAGACAGTGAGCTTAGACAGTGGGATGTGCTGCAGCTAAGGATGATGATAGTGAACACCGATGTCCCCCAGCATGCCAGCATACACTTCTAACAGGCAAGTGGCGGGATGTGGTACTGGGGTCTCCAAAAGGGATTGTGACAGCTGCTTTTTTACTCTCTTCATGAGCCCTTTCAATTGTCTGCTTTTCAGGTATACTGTTTAGGATTCTTGTCTTCACAGACTTTCGCTTTGTTTGTGTCCTGGAATGCAGACTTTTGGCCATACTTACCTACTCTTCCAGAAGTATCGAGAGGCTTACGAATGATCAGGTTGCACCTACGCCCCTGAAGAGTGTCCAGAACGCCCACATCCCACTGACTTCCTAGTAAGGATATGGAGATAATTGCAGAGAATCATGGCTCTGTATGGAGAGGATTGGGCTAAATGACATGAAAATGCACAATTTAGCCCCACCTCCTGCACGCTGTTTGACGATTCATGGCTGTTTGCCATGATATGGTGGGGCCTAATGACATAGAAGCCCGGCCCTGTCCCAAAATATGGTCAGCTGCATCTCCTCTCCAGGATTCTCTTGGAGATGAGATTGAAAAAGTTGGCAAGTATGCTTTTGGGTAAGGGTAGAATTTCATCGTCAGACACATGCAACACAAATCTTTGTCATTTGGTAAAACACATTGATTACTGCATTATGACATTAATTTGAGGCTTAATTTAACATTAGTGCTTAATGCAGGATAAATTTACCCACTGGCTCAATTTACCCCACAGCATTTGGCTCACTTTGCCCCACAGCCACCATTTTGGAAAAAAACTGCTTTAGTAATTCAGTCTAATCTTTAGCTTATTAATTCACATGGTTTTATATACTCGCAAATCACCAACTTGTATGATATACTGTAGATTTTTAGAGCTTGATAACTTTGCTTTGACATAACAGTCATTGTACATGTTGTAGAAATTTTACTTTGACATGAAAAAACTGTTCCTTGTGAAATAAAACACATACTTACTGCTTTACCATGTGCTTATTTCCATCACAGCCAGAAAAAAAAATGACAGGTGCTTCCTGAATATATGGTCACATGACAACAAATGTGTACAGTTGCTTACAACCTGGAGTGGGTCAACACTTCATGTTTCCCTGCAACTTTGATGGTGGTATTGCTTACTTAGTATACTAATATTGAATTAAGATGCAAATTGCAGGAAAAGTCTACAACCTGGATAAAAAAAGGGCAAAGGTCAGAGGTCCGATATGAGCAGCCTGATGATAATGACAGACACATTTGTGCACTGGAAATATCTACACACTAGATTTAAATTATGTATAACTAAAGATATGTGCAAAGCTTTACTGACAGAAACAAAAGTTCATGGATATATTTATGTCTGTACAGGGAGTCTCAGTTTTACTTGTCACTCTAAATCTGACCATAAAATAATAATTAGAGTAAAGATTTTTCATACAATAACTGCTTGAAAAATTGAATAATTACTGTTTAGGCAGATGTGACTTGTGTCTTAAAAGTAATTTTGAACTGAACTATTATGAGAATACAGCCTACTAATTCACTAGGATCCAGTAACGTCCACGGGTGCCAAGATGGAAGCTGATTGGTTGGTACAAAGGCAGGTACAAAGAAACTGGTCAATAGTTATAAAGGGGCATGAGTGAATTAAGGAGTCAGGTCAGTGCTGGGACAAGAGTAATAGCCAGCCCCCACCACCACATTTTAATATTTGTAATGTTTGGTTGCAAGCCCTAATTTGGTGATTGGCAACTTAATATAATCTAGAGAGCTGGGCTTGATTGAGCTGGGCATCCCATGCATGAAGTATCCTATGCATAAAGTATCAAAATGAACATTTAAAAAAAACAAATTACATTTATCTGATCTAACCATCTTCTTTTCTCATCTCTCAGGTATGTGATCTCCACCCTCCTGCAATCATACTCTGAACTTTATTCATTCAACTTATTTAAATGTATGTGATCTCCACCCTCCTGCAATCATACTCTGAACTTTGGGCCTGATTCAGAGCCACTCGTAAGCGGCCGTTCGCTCGTTCGGAGCGATGTTTTCACATCTGCGCATGCGTACGGATTTTAATACGCATGCGCGAACCAGTCAGTGCGGCCATAAATCATTTGTTCTCTATATTGCGAATGCCTCCTACTTTGAGTGACAGGAGGAGGCGTATGTGGGTGGTAACAGGGGAAGGTGCTTGAAAACGGGGAGTGGAATTAAGAACGCAGGCGTGCTTAAAGGTCAAAACGGGCGTTATATGGGTGTGCATAATTTAAACAGCAGCGTCATTGACCACGTCACCTGGTTGTTTTATAGTCAAAACTGCTCGCAATATAGTGGTAGGAAAAACCAGCCACAAGAATAGCGAGCAGTTCATACGCTGTTCGATGTACTCGATTAATCTATTAAATAGCGGACATGACGTATGATGCGAGTGGCCAGGGGGCATTTTTAACAAAATAGCGGCCGCAGGTTTTGTTCACTCGTTCAGACATGGAGGCGTCAACAGACCGCAAAGAGCGAACGGTTCATTTGAATAGCCACCCCCTTTTCCTGAACGAACGACCGCAAATTGCGAACGGCTCTGAATCAGGCCCTTTATTCATTCAACTTATTTAAATGTATGTGATATCTTAAATTGTTGCAATAGTCATTTCCTATTTTTGTGATGTTGTTGTTAGTGAAGCATAGTTTATGATGGCAAACTGGGCTGTTGTTTACATAGTCAAACACAAGGCAATTTAACACCTTAGGTCAGCTGGACATGTCTCAGATGTAGCCTATGTTAATCAGCCACAGTATATCTTACTAGTCAGATCTAGAGAGCTGGGCTCAATTGAACTGGGCATCCCATGCATGAAGTATCCTATGCATAAAGTATCAAAATGAACAGTTAAAAAACAGTTGAACAAACATTGAACAACATCATAAAGCAGGTAATTTCTAAATGCAAACAATAAGTATTTGTATTCTACGGATTTTCTCTTTTTATTCTAAACCATCATGTACCAAACATTATTCATTCTTATTTCACTCCATGGCATGTTCTCTAAGGCTATTGCATCCTTTACTCTCCCTGCAGCTCACCCGTCTGTACACATTGCAGCCTCAATAATCTACTCCCCTCTTATGAACACACATGAGCTATTTACTTATCTTTCTAAATTGACCATAACATCCACAACCTGTTGCCATAAAAAACTTTCATACAAAACACAGAACTATATTTATGTCTCTCTCCTTCTACTTCTCTTAGATGGTGACATATCACCAAATCCAGGCCCTACACACATGCCCTACTCACGGAATATAAATCCAGCAAACCTCAGACACATCACATGCCTCCCATCACCCTCCAAAACACTGAAATGTGCCTTATGGAATGCACGCTCTGTCTGCAACAAACTAACATCCATCCATGACCTCTTTATTTCTAATATCCTCAATCTTCTGGCATTAACAGAAACATGGCTCACACAAACAGACAGTGCCTCCCCTGCAGCACTCTCACATGGTGGTCTACACTTCACACATACCTCCAGGCCTGGTAATAGTAAAGGAGGTGGAGTAGGAATACTACTGTCCCAATCTTTTACATACACAGTTATCCCACAGGTACCATCCCTTACATTTACATCATTTGAAGTACATTCTATTAGGACTTTCACTCCTTTCTCTCTGCGCATTGCTGCTATCTATCGTCCACCTGGACCACCCAATCAATTTCTGGAACATTTATCTGCCTGGCCCCCTCACTTCCTATCCTCTGACATCTCCACCATTATTATGGGTGATTTCAATATCCCCATTGACAGTCCACAATCCCCTCATGCCTCCAAACTTCTCTCCTTAACATCCTCTCTTGGCCACTCCCAATGGACTGACTCCTCTACTCATCAAGATGGCCACTGCCTTGATCTTTTATTTACCAGACTATGCTCAGTCTCTGATTTCACTAATTCTCCTTTCCCTCTCTCAGATCATAACCTTATCACCTGCACACTCTCCTCCATTACATCAGCCTCAATGCCAAGCAAATCAACCAAACCTCCTCAAACCCGCAGAGATATTAATGCTATTAATTTTGAACAATTATCCACCTCTCTGCAACAATCACTCTTACCTATTTCTACTTTCACTTCTCCTGAGACTGCTGTATCACACCTGAACCAGACCCTAGAACTAGCCCTTGATGAAGTAGCTCCAGCTACCCATCACATTCCGCGTAGACTTAGATGTCAACCGTGGTATTCCAAATTCACAAGACACCTACAAAAACTCTCACGTAAAGTAGAACGTCAGGGGCGAAAGTCTCATACTCCAAGTGACTTCCTCACATATAAGACGATCTACCACTCTTATCGTAATGCACTGGATAATGCCAAACAGACATATTTATTGTTTATTATTTATTAACAGTTTCTTATATAGTGCAGCATATTCCGTTGCACTTTACAATTGTACATATTTCCAATCCGTTATCTCTGCCCAAGCCTCTAACCCCAAGCGACTTTTTAATACATTTAAATAACTTCTTACCCCTCCATCACCCAACCCACCTGCTACTATCAGTGCACAATATCTTGCTTCCTATTTCAAAAACAAGATTGATAATATCCGAAATTAAATGGTATACACTAACTCAGCCAGGGTCTTGTTCAATTCCCTACCTGAACCCAGTGGCACGTTCTCATCATTTGACCCCACTAATGAAGATGAAGTAGCTAGACTCTTCTCATCCTCCTACTCTACTACCTCTCCTCTTGATCCTATACCCTCACAAATCAGTAAAGCTCTGTCTCCTGTGCTCATTCCACACTTAACTAAAATCTGTAATCTTTCTTTCCATCACTGTTCAAGCATGCAGTGATCACTCCCATTTTGAAAAAAACAAAATTCTGACCCTAACTCTCTCTCAAATTACCATCCTATCTCCCAGCTACCTTGCCCCTCCAAGCTACTGGAGAGACTTGCCTAACTCGCCTCACACACTTTCTTAACACCCACAACTTATTGGATCCACTTCAGTCAGGATTTCGTTCCCAAAACTCCACTGAAATAGCACTGGCTAAGGTAGTAAATGATCTGGTCACTGCCAAGGCTGAAGGCCATTATTCACTTCTAATTTTTCTAGATCTCTCAGCTGCCTTTGACACTGTTGACCACTCTCTTCTCATACAAACACTACAATCCATAGGTCTTCAAGACACAGCCCTTTCTTGGTTCTCATCTTACCTATCTAATCGCTCTATCTGATTCTACCTCCACTTCGCTACCTCTATCAGTTGGAGTACCACAAGGTTCAGTATTAGGTCCTCTGCTTTTCTCAATATATACCACCTCTCTTGGCAAACTAATCAGCTCTTTTGGTTTTCAGTATCATCTGTACACGGATGATACTCAAATTTACCTATCCTCCGCAGATTTGTCACCATCTGTGCTGGTCCGTGTCACTGAATGTCTCTCTGCCATTTCATCTTGGATGTCATCTCGCCACCTCAAACTTAATATATCCAAAACAGAATTAATTATATTTCCACCAGCCAATAGCGGTTACCAACCTGATATCTCTATTACTGTTGACAACTCGACAATCTACCCCACCCCACAAGCTCGCTGCCTAGGTGTGATCCTTGACTCTGAACTGTCTTTTGTTCCCCTCATTCAATCTGTCTCTAAATCCTGTTACATACATCTAAGAAACATAGCCAAAATTCGACCATATCTTACACAAGACACTGCAAAAACTCTTATACACGCACTCATAATTTCCCGCATTGATTACAGCAATAGTCTGCTTATTGGTCTTCCCAAAAAACAGGCTCTCCCCACTACAATCCATTTTGAATGCAACTGCGAGGTTGATCTTTCTCACCAAACGCTCAGTGTCTGCTGATCCACTCTGTCAGTCCCTCCATTGGCTGCCGATCTTCTACCGTATTCAATTTAAAATACTTACACTCACACATAAAGCTATTAACCAAACCACACCAACATACATCTCTTCACTTATTTAAAAATATCTTCCAACCCGACATATCCGTTCTGCACAAGATCTGCGTCTCTCATCCCCGCGCATTACTTGTTCCCATGCACGGTTACAGGACTTTTTTCGGGCTGCACCCACCCTGTGGAATGCCCTCCCACGCACAATAAAACTTTCCACTAGTTTCCAAACATTTAAGCATTCTCTGAAAACTCACCTCTTTACACAAACTTATCAGATTCCAGGACCGCCCACCTAACCTTTTATAGCTCCCTATCTAACTCTCTTCTTATAGTAAACACCTATCACATCTTCTCTTTCTTCAATTGAACATCCTCCTAACCCCCTAGGCCAACTTTCCAGTGTGATTGGATTATACAACCCACCAAGAATATCTGCAATTGGGCTGGACCAATTTGCAATAGCACCTCTCCTTGTGTATCAACACCTATTTCCCTATAGATTGTAAGCTTGCGAGCACGGCCCTCTTACCCTAATGTATGTCATGTATGTATGTCTTTTACAACCCAGTATAATATTAATCTTGATTCAAATTGTAAAGCGCAATGGAATTTGCTGCGCTATATAAGAAACTGATAATAAATAAATAATAATAATATAATAATAATAATAATAATAATAAAAACCATGAGCTATTACATTTAGTTTTATTTTTTATAGAAATATATGCGTACCCCTGTGTTATGGTCATAGGGCCGGATTCAGACCCGGTCGCAAGGCTGCGTTCGCATGCAGCCATCCTGAGTCAAAGTATGCAAATCCCGTAATCACAAGCAAGACATTAGCACGTTAACTATGTTTTGCCGTGCGATCGCGGTATGAAATTAGACGCCCACCAGTCTGACACAAGATGCCCACTTGCCCTTAGTAATATATGTCATCTCCAGGAAGTGTATTAAACAATCAGTAACATCACCTGACATCGGACCCATACACATACCTTGTGTTTGACCATACCCTACTGCAAGCACTGTGAGTGCGGCTGTGTGTAGTGTGTATTTTAGCCATGTGACATGTATGCTGAAGATGCATCTTCATTATGTACGCCCCTGAAATGGCATTTAAATTCACAGACATGCCTCCATTTGCACTGCCACACCCCCGTTACTATCAACCTCCCCCTGTCACCACCCACAAATGGCATGTCCTGTCACTCATGTTTGCGGCGCGTCTATGTACTGGCTGCGATCACTTCCTGATCGCAGAGACTGGTTCCGCAGGTGCACTGCATCTTATACGCATGCGAAGATTGCGAATATCATCCGGCTGCTTGTGAACGCAGCCTTGCAGCCGGGTGTGAATCAGGCCCTTAGTTCTAAATCTTCATTTTGTTTTGGTTTTGTCAACACCTCCCTCAATTGTCAATCAGGCTTTGGCTCAGGGGGCACTGTGTTCAGGACCTGTTCTGCACATGCACAGGCATGTCACCAGATAACCATTGCGTTTATGTACATCTCTGAATGAGGCCCACTGTGTATTGTTAAACCTAGGATGGCCATTATGATGGCATTAGCAGAAAGATCATTCAGCAGGGAGCCCAGCTCTTGTAATATCAGATAATTCCTCACATGGGCGGACATTTAACAAACTGTTTCACAAAACCACACTTTTGTTTCAAATACTGTCGATTAGTGATGTTAAAACTAAAGTCCAAACATGAATCAATCACTATCCTCATGTTTTATAATGGAAATTATACAATCCATGCAGATTAAGAATAGAGATGGTTGGTTTGCCTATCCTGAAATACGAACACACCCAAAGTTATGGGTTCGAAGTCCAATCGAGTCCTAGTTCAGAATCATTTGTGGGTTCTGAGTCGAACCGAGGCCCAGTTTGGTTCTGTAGTCAGTTCGGAACTCATATTTAAAATCCAAATTCAGGTTCTGGATTGCACGTAAACAGGTCCAACACAGCTGTTTTATCGATTTTCATCAATTTTTAATAGACTTTCATTGATTTTTAAGAAATCTAAAACCGAACCAAAACCGAATCCGGATTAAACTACTTGAGGGTTGGTTTTGCCAAAACCAAAACACGATGATGATTTGCAACCAGAACCAAAACATGATGGTTGGCACACAATTCTTATGCTAGGGAAGAACATATGGCTGCTATTCTAAGGCTTTTACAGTAAAGCAACAGCTACATCTATATCAAGGTTCTCCTTGCATTCTAGTTTATAGGCCAATGGGTGAAAAAATTATATGGTTATTATTATTATGCAACTAAAGAATAAGTATAAATAGGGACACTCTGAAATGCTTATTAAGTAATTAGTATGTACTTATATGGATCCATTATAAACACGTAATGCCTAAAAAATATATTAAATAGATTCAATGGGGTATATTTACTAAGTTCGACTAAAATAGACAGACCAAATTTTGTTTCAGTGTCTGAATTGCAGATTGACTAACCAACGTGTTTGAATTCAATTTGAAAATCAACTTCCATGTCAATTTGATTTTGCAGGTGTAAATGCACATTGATGAATTAGAACCAAAACCAAAACATGGCTGTACTCTTACATCTACTGTATAATCATGAATGTGTGCTTGTGGTTTTCTATTTTGTTTTATAAACCAAGTAAAGAGTGGAGAAGTTGATCATCACAACTAATCAGCTTCTAGCTAGCATTTGACGTGATAGGCAGAAGCTGATTAGTTCCTATAGGCTACTTCATCACTTGTCCACTTCTCCATCCTTTAGAAGACTCAGTTCATCTCTACCATGGATCTAAAAGACAAGATAGTGCAAACTGGGTGCTGTTTTAGCTAGATTACCTGTTGGAAATTTCAAAAACTATTAAACACACCACTCCCCTTCTCTTACATCTGCTCAGTTATGTATCAAGCTTTCTACAAATGAAAGTTGGAGAAGTTGCCTATAGCAACCAATCATCTCCTATTAAGGTCATTTATAGAATGACCTTGATACATGATAGCTAGAAAGCGATTCAGTGCTATGTTCAAATTATCTATTATTTGCTATCCTGAGATTCTGTTCCCATAACAAGCTGACACCAGCTCTTGTTTTATATACTTCCCCATGCATAAGCATGAGAACGCCTTTGTTAACAACACTTGATGGTAACCAGTGGTGGCTCCTTACCTGTCTGGCCAGGTGGGTCTGTAATTGTGCTCATAAGCAGGATTGTGATCCCATGCATGTGCACAAAATAGCAAGCTGGCTGGCTTCTAGGGACTGCTTTGGCTGCAACCCCTAGTAAGGGCTGCCATAATAGCAGGGGAGTGGCTCTCTGCTATCGTAGTCTGGGCTTGCAGTCCCAGGGGGAGAAACCCCCCCCCCCGTTGTGATTGTTTGTTTGACTATGATTAGCAGGGTACGCTTCCAATAAGAAGTTACTACCAGTGCTAGGCAGTCTTTGTGGGTGGTGGATTTTACTGGGGAGGGGGGGGGGTGCTGCAGTCACTGATGGTAACTACTTTCAAAGTGATCAGTTTGCAGACAATATGGCTGTATGTTATTTGATAAATAGGAGCCACTGAGAAAATTTGAACCATTCTGCATCCTCTGCATGTGTATGGAACATTCCAGACAGTGTAAGTTTTACTACAGGGACCTTTGATACATATAGTTTATGAAGCCAATCGACCGGCATGTGGTGAACTCCAGGTCATCGTGACCCGTATCGCGGCGTTTACACTGCAGGGTTTTATGGGTCATTCCTGTGTTAAACCCTGCAAGTTACCTGGGTTGGGTTGCTGGGTCACTCGACCCAGGAATCCAACCCTGTCCCCTTTTACACCAAGGAGCTAACCGGGTTAACCCTGCAATAACCCAGGTTTTAGCTCTGGTGTAAAAGGGGTATGAGATAACAATGGTATTGAATTCTCTCCATTTATAGAGTGGATTAATACAGGTAAATGTCTTGAGGAATAGTTTTGTAACATTTTCCAACCTGATGAGCATAGACCACTCTTTTCCAAGGTCCTCAGAAATCTCCTTTGACATGGCATGTGCCCATACACCTGGGTGGTGGGGACCAGACTGATACTGAGAACTCTGGTTTATGTTTTTAAATAGGGCATCACTGCCCAAACTCACACCTGATTGGGATGGATGGGATTGTCATCCCACCGATTGACATGGCAACTTTAATTATGCCATCCACTGAACTGATAATCCTAGATGTGCCTACACTTACTGTATTCCATAAAATAAATTTATGGTTGGATAATTTTTTATCAATAAGTAAGTGAAATGTTATCGTCTTTTGCAATTACAATCATTGGGTCATCTTTACTATTTTTGTTTAGATGATTATCTGAACCTATTTACGGTCACACACAGTATGCTCAATTCAGAAAATTCTACAAGATTCATAAATTTACTAGCAACACTGCATGTGCTGTCCATCCAAGGACAGAAGTGTGATGTGGTGGTATTTTTAGAAGACTCAAACAGCAGGAACTCTATGTAAGTTGGTCTAAAATCTTTAGAGCAGTATGAAAGTAAGGGGTCAAAGCACTTTCTCCTGGCATCTAAAGTAATTGGGTATTATGCATAAAGGGTCATGAACTCTCTTTCTTTCTGTCTCTCTGTCTGTCTGTCTCTCTCTCGCTCTCTCTCTCTCTCTCTTATTCTCTCTTATACAGTATGTCCATGTGCAGATTTGACCTCATCTTTCCATTGCAACTCAACAATTTTAGTGGTCTCATGGCTTAACGATGGGAAGTTCACACATACTGTATGATGAGTACAGTAAGGGAATTTTTTTATAGAAGTGGAGTTGTTGACCTTAACAACCAATCAAATTCTAGCTATTGTCTTCTAGAAGGTGCTAGATAAATGTTAAGTAGATTCTGATTGGTTGCTATGGGCAACTTCTCCACTTCTAAAAACTTGCACTTTAGTAAATATAATCCTTAGGTAATTGCAACTGCTGTACACTTCTATGCAGGCTCATATACATGTCATGAGGATGCTTATACTGTCTTACTTTATTTTAAAGTATAAATTCCAACTAATTAAATCCTTTAAAAAAAAATCTGAATAATTTTCCCTTACAGAGGTGCACAGACCCCCGTGCTTCGGTTTTGGTTCTAAATCTGCATTGTGTTTTGATTTTTGCAAAACCACCCTCCAATGTTTTGGTTTTGATTTTGGTGCTGGATTTCTTTAAAAATTGATGAATACAGCTAAAATCGTGTAACTTTGGCCTGTTTTTGTTCCTACAGTATTATTAACATCAATAACATTCCTTTCCAGTCAATTGTGATCATCTTGCAATATTGTTTTCACAAAAAAGTACAAGATAAGACTATTACGACAATTATTAAAGTAATTATTAAATAGCATTCTGGTAATATCCTGAACCAGCAATTTTTAGTGTTGACTCAAAGAGTTTAATTCTGATTGGTGCTGATGGTACTTCCCCGGGTTTGGTTTATGTAATCTACACAGAAGGGTTTTTTGTTGTCTGCAGTGACCCGGCTTTTCCGGCATTGCAGTGAATGCTTGGAGATTATGAGCCATCCAAGCGCCACTGAAATCGGCCAATCAGGCATCTTGCGGCATGATCCAGGTCATCATGACCTGGATCGCGCCATTTACACTGCAGGGTTCCACAGGAATGACACGTGGTCAAACCTGCAAACTACCCGACTTGGATCCTCGGGTCTCTGGACCCGGGTGGATCCAGTTACACTAATGTTCATTTGCATCAACCCGGGATTTTTATGTTGGTTTAAAAGGGGTATGAGTAGGTAAACAGAAATCATCCTCACTGTGTTTACAACATATATAGGCACATACAAATAATTTTTTTAAATATATATGGAGAGAGAGAGACAGAGAGTTGGTAATTACAGATTTCTTAGTTTATAATGAATTTTTGTCAATCTGCAAATAGATTATTAATACCTAATATTGCGGTTGTGAAATATTTGTTTAATCAATAGAATCTAACATTAGACATCTAAGGTACCCAATTTTACTTGAATTCTACAGAAAAGTTTCAGTCTCAGAGCTATTTTGGTCTTTGATTGTAAAATTAGATCAGATTGTACCGGAGTAATGCCGAAAATGCTCTAAATCTTTAATTAGGTTTCAGTGAAAAAAATCCAGCATTTAGTCCTCTCTATATTAGTTAATTGAGATGCATTAATATTTAACAGTGCAGCACATACTGTATATAGACATGTAATAGCCTCTGAACTTCTGACACTGCGGGGATTTATGTGAGGCCCGTATTCTTAAAGTGGCAATCCTTTTAAATGTCAGCCCAGCTTGGTTTAGCCTTTAAAAGGATTGGCAGTTTAAAAATATAGGGAGACACATACATTTCCACAGCATAGGAAGTTCAGAGACTATTTCATTTAGCCTCTAGTGTTTCCCTTACCAAAGCAGAAAATGTATTCATATATTTTCCTTATTCTGGGAAACAACTTATCTCTTAATTAAGATTATTTAGGAATCACAGTATGAGTGATAGCCTTGGGTAATTTTCTCTTTGATAGGGATATTTTAAACAGCTTGGAATAATTATTAGTCTAGGTAGTTCTAATTACATTCATTGCTTTTTATCTTTGGAGAACCACAATTAATTCAGATATTATAACACTCAGCAATAGGATATACAATGTACAATGTATCATTCAGCTGAGCCACTAGTAATACATTGTATCCACACCTGTTAGTCATATATACTGTTGCAGCTTTCAGAGATATTTACAAACATATCATTTAATGACACTGTTTAAAGTAAATGGTGATTCTGGTGATTAGAAATCACAACACAAATGTTAATCAATAGTAGTTGGTCTTTAAATAAGGATCAACCATATAGTGCAGTCTACATAGGTAATTCTCCAATATTTGTCAAGCAATACGTTTACCCTAATATCTAGGTAATTAATCCTCACACAATTGATCTCTATTCCTTCAGTATCATTATATATGTACCATACATGCCTACTTTCCCAGTTTGGCCAGGAGCCTCCAGAAAATCGGTTGCTGCTCCTGACCTCCAGGAAAAGTAGGCACTTGACCCAGTAAATTTAGCTCCCCCCCACCCGATGGATTTGTTAGGAAAAATATACTTGCAGCGGGGGTGGGAGAG
This sequence comes from Taudactylus pleione, assembly GCA_031769625.1. Taxonomy (NCBI): domain Eukaryota; kingdom Metazoa; phylum Chordata; class Amphibia; order Anura; family Myobatrachidae; genus Taudactylus; species Taudactylus pleione. The sequence goes on from JAUIMM010000135.1 coordinate 5,511,734, forward strand.
GGGCTCATGACGCGATTCATGCTAAATTGTGTCATCATGGACCCTGGGATTGCAGTCATAATGTTGCCAGGGGCGGGGCGATGGTGACATGATCGCAAGGTCACACACCCCGACCCGCCCTCAAAACTGTGACATGCCCCCCAGTTGTGCCGAGCTGGCTGCCTTTCCTGGAAGAGGAAGCCAAATAGTCAGCAAGAATGATATGTACCCAAATTAATGATCTCAATATGCAAATTATCCCAAAATGAATATGCAGATGTCTCTGCTTATCAGGAGGGAAAGGAGTAGATGAGTAAATAGTAAGTACCCAGTGTTTAGTTGTGGGAGGACTGCTGTCATGTCATTTACGTAGCAGAGAATGACTGATTATTGTTCCCTGCATCCTGCAAAAAAAAAATCCCTTCAATATTTTTTTCACCAATATTGGCCAAAGGCTGCTGCGATCTGGCTGGCTAAACTAAGTGACAGAACAAACATATGACAGTTTAAAAGAATGTACTGTAGCACATTTATAAAACATAGGGGGGCATTCATTTAGCCACGTAAATTTTTTGCACATGAAATTTTTTAATTTTGCACAATTCAATTACATCAATTTTTTGGGCAAAAAAATGGGATTCACCTGAAAGCACATAGAATCCTGGATAAGTTCACAGACCTACATATGGGTTTTTTGTGACCGCAAATGTGAAAATGGGGTCATTATCTGGGTTTTTTTTCACCTGCCCCAGTCAGGTGAAAAAAAATCCCCCATAACTGTAGGCTTCTGAGCTAATTGAATAGCCCCTGGTGGATCAATTAGCTTTGGTAAATTACCAGGGCTAATTGAATTACTCCTAATAGTATCACACCAGTGGCAGACAGGATGGCAGTTTAATAAACTATAAAATCGTATAGAAAGTTTTATTAATCAAGAACTAATAGACTAAAAAAATCCTAGTAGTAAAATGTAATATATTACCAACACACTTCTCCAAACAGAAAATCACAAGTTTTAGGCCAGTACAGGCAATTCAAGCGAGAGTACCAGCCTTGTAGAAAATATAATAAAAACAAACTTCTCCAAAGAGCAAATTACAGGCCTCAGCCCAGTAAATGTAAATGGAGATTGAGTAAGTAGTCTTTACACCAATATAGCAAGGTAGGCATGTCCATAATTACATAGAACTTAAACCTAGGATCAAGTATGGCTGTCAAAATGGACTGATCCAATTGCAAGATGTTGCAAACCTATTGTTCCAGGTGAAGTGAATAAAGACCTTGAAGCAGAATCACTTTGTTTTGTCTCCTCCTTCAGCTTCTCTAGTTGCTTTTCCAACAGTTTAATTTAGGGTATGACGTGACTTAGGCTGACATTGTCTGAACTCACTTCATATATTACAGTTTCAAATGGTTTCAGTAGCTTGCATAAAACTGAGAGTATTATACAGTGTGCTAAAGTTAGGTGGTAACATATCCCCCTCTTGCTATCTCATGGCTTGATGTGTACATCATGATAGATTGCTGCTTTTACTCCAACCGCTAAAGCATAAAAAGGGTGGAATTCCACCAGGTTACTACTTCTTGCTTCAGTAGGTAGCATGGCAAGTGGAACTGTTCTTTCAGCTGCTGCAATTTTCTACATTAGGTTGCTGAGTGCAGAAAATGAGCCAAAAAAATTCCATGCCACAGCCAGCATCTCCCACATGGACCTGTCATTTTTAAGACCACCAAGTTTATTGTGTGTTTATTGTGTGTGCAAAACATGGTATATGTTGAAGTACAATGTTGCTTGTGTTATCGTAAATGACAAATCCAGTGTAGAGTATTAGCAGGGTAAACCATTATGCTATCACACCCCGGATGTTTCCAACAGATTGACCGTGTTATGCTTCTTAGGCAAGCCAGTGATAGAGAATAGCCTGCCTGTGTGTAAGCTGGTGTTGTGTGTCAGATACTGCTGCTGCTGAATGTGATACACCCACCAATGTGGGCAGTCATGATCATGTAATCTTTAGTTTGATCACTACCACTTTTCCACATATCTTTAAGTAGATAGTGGATAAAATGGCATTTTGTAGACCAAGTATTAGGATTTTTATGCTCCATGGACAGGCAAAAAATGTATTATTTTGGTAAATTGAAATCGAGATGGAATGTGGTAGCAGCAGAGACACAATACAACCAGCACAGATTGTCTACATATCTATAGTTAAGTTGTTAGTTGGTATAATGGATTTTCTAGGCAAAGAATAATTATTTGCTTAACATCCTGGTACAGGAGAGGAATTGCTATGTTCTGGTAAAATAATTTTGTAGCATGGACATATAACCTTAACTAATCGGCTAAAGCCAGATGCATTGATGGTGGATATTAGACGTAGATATAATGCTAACAGAGCCATCATGGCTTTAATGATTTGCTGTGCAACAGGAGGCTACTCTTGGATTACAGCGTCAGAATCATAAAAGTCAGACTCACGAACAGCACTCATGGGCACCCTTAGACTTTCCATAGTAATCTGTGAAGTTTGCAAGTTTGTGAACCCACAATTTGTTTTTCAGTCTTAGGGGTATATTTACTAAAGTGAGAGGTTTTAGAAGTGGAGATGTTGCCAATAGCAACCAATCAGATTCTAGCTATTATCTTCTAGAACAGGGGTCAGGGAAGTTTTTTACCTTTTACCATAAAATATATTTAGATAAGCCGACATTACCCCCTTGATTTGAAAGGAAGGAAATCATATAGTAGTGCCCCCATAAAATGCCCCTGTAGCAGTGCCCCCATATAATGCACCTGTAGTAGTGCCCCCATATAATGCCCCTGTAATAGTCCCCCCATATAGTGCCCCTGTAGTAGTGCCCTATATAATGCCCCTGTAGTAGTGCCCCCATATGGTGCCCTTGTATTAGTGCCCCCATATAATGCCCCTGTAGTGCCGCTTGTACAAAACAAAACACTTACCTTAATCCCCGCTCCTGCATCCGCTGCCATCCTGTCCACCAGGCCGCTCCTCGGAACTATGGGAGAGATGTCATGACGTCTCTCCCATAGTGCGCATGGAGAGAGGCGGAAGCTGGAGTTCAGAAGAGAACTCCAGCCTCTGGCTAATGTGGCGCTGCAGGGAAGGAGCCGGGAACCCACTGGTAATAACATCTCAGCAGGCGTCTGGCTTAGAGCTTCCCTGCGGCACAGTCGGGCATGCATATGAATCATTCTATTTTATAGAATGATTCATATACATGTCCGGCTGTCCGTGCATTACCCCCAGGAATTTATTTTTTCCCCCTTGTGGGGTAATTTACCCCTGTTCCCCGACCACTGTTCTAGAAGGTGTTAAATGTTAAGTAGAATCTGATTGGTTGCTGTTTTTATCATTTCCACTTCTAAAAACTCTCACTTTAGTAAATCTTCCCTTAGGAACAGAAGCTTACAGGAGCCGCAGCTGCTGCTTCAGTAGTTCTAATGTAACCGGCAGCCAGCGCCTTTGAAGAAAGGTATGGGAGAGCCAACAGCTCTCCGGGGACAAAGCAGCAGCTGATACTGACAGGAGCTGTAGCTGCTGCCTCTGTAGTTCTAATGTCACAGGCAGCCAGCGCTGGTGAAGGAAAGGGTGGGTGAGAAGCTAACACGCCACTGCTGCTGCTTCTATAAGTCACAGCCACACCAGGGGACAAGGGGGTGGAAGCCCCGCTGGCTGCCCAGCCCGGGGACACAGCAGGGCAGTCGTGCCGGGAGGGGGGTCATGCTGGCTGCCCGATCACTGCTGGCCACAGTGATCGGGACACACAGGAGGAGAATCTAGTGATGCAGAGGGACCAGCAGGTTCCTCTAATATAGGTTGGCTGCATAAAGATTAGTTCCCGCAGCTGCCCAGTGGGCGACTGGTCGTATCTGATATGACCATGCCTGGCAAGTGGTTAATATAACAACATATAATACTGCATTATTTCTCTAGTAATCGTTAAGACACTCTTTGTAAACAATCAGCCACAATTTACCTTTATTGGTCAGTGATCAGTCACAATTTTACCTTTATCAATCAGCAACAATTGTATCATTATCCAGACTTTGTCATTGCTACTGTAATTAGAACTTTTTATTAAGATTTGACAGAATCATATCTAGGACCAGTTTATAGTATATACTTCTATGTTTAATGGTTTTTGTGGTTTCAGTTCCTTTACTTAATCAGATTTTACAAGTACATTTTGTTTTTTGGAATAAATGAATATAGTAGTTTTGCTGCTTAACATTAGGTGGGCTCCTGCAATGTAAACATACTGTTCATCTGTCCACACTTGTACGGAAGATATTTTTCCATAATTTAAGCATATTATGTTCTTTGCAGGGCCACAATTTTATCATTATTTGGTCTTTGGCATTCCTCATTTCTTTTAAGATTGGACAGAATCATGTTTATCTAGGACTAGTTAAATTTTATATATTTAGTGGTTTACTGTACTGTGAAGGTTTCATTTCCTTTACTTGTTTGTTTTGCATCCTAAGCTGAAGATTATTTCTGATTAATCAGATTTCACACATCCATTTTTGATCTCTGATATAGATCTCTGCAAATCATGGTAATCTTTTTATTTTTCATTTTCTTATAAAATAATGATAGGTTTTATTACTAGCTGTTGTGCTTAGCATTGTATGTGTCAGTTATTATGTTTTTATTTGCCTTTTTTATTATTATGCTGTTTGAAATAAGCAATTCAATGTTAATGTAATCTTACATATTTTTAACAAATATTGTATGAATTTAATTCCTGCTTTTAACAGGCAATAACTCAAGTATGGCTTGAGAGCAGGGGCATATCTACCCATTGGCCAGGATGGCACTTGCCAAGGGTGCTGGCTAAAGGGGGGGCGCCATCCGGCAGTGCCACCAGCAGCCAATGGGTGGACTGCACCAGGGGCTTGAACTAGCCCCGCTAGTCCCCTGGGCCCCACAAGTGTAGGGCAGACTGTAGTGAGAGCGGTCTGCCCTACACAGTAACAAACACACATAGCCGCTAGTTTGTTATAGCATCCAGCCATGAGAGTCAGACAGACTCTCATTGGCTGCTGCGTCCACGGAAGGAGCCAGCTGGAGCTCACTCATAAGCTCCACCTTCCAGCTCCCCCCACAGCGGGTGATGGGAGAGATGTCATGATGTCCTTCTCAACCCATAGTGCAGAGCGAGAGTGGGCCCAGAGGAGTGGACAGCGGCGGACGTCGGCAGGAGTTGGGATCAGGTAAGTTGCTTTTTTTTGTGTGTTTTTTTCTCTGGAACTGCACAGGGGGAGAGTGTGGATACTAGGGGGCACTGTATAGGGGGGCTGCTAGTGGGGGTATGGGGCATGGGCACTACTGGGGACACTGTATAGGGAAGGCCGCTACTGGGGGCATGTTATGGGGGATGGCTGCTACTGGGGGCACTGTATAGGGACTACTACTACTGGGGGCAATGCATAGAGGGGACTACTACTGGGGGCACTGCATAGGGTGGACTACTACTGGGGGCACTACATAGAGGGGACTACTACTGGGGCACTGCATAGAGGGGACTACTACGGGGGGCACTGCATAGAGGGGACTACTACTGGGGGCACTGCATAGAAGGGACTACTACTGGGGCACTGCATAGAGGGGACTTTTACTGGGGGCACTGCATAGAGGGGACTACTACTAGGGGCACTGCATAGAGGGGACTACTACTGGGGGCACTGCATAGAGGTGACTACTACTGTGGGGCATTGCATAGGGGGGCGCCAGTCCTTTTACCTTGTCAAGGGAGCTTGGATCCCTAGATATACCCCTGCTTGAGAGGAATAGAAGAAATCAATAAAATAATATACATTTGCCTGTTTCCAATATTTAGATATTCACTATATTAAACTATGTATATTATGTTTTACTATACTATCCTGTATCATTAAAATACACAGTAGAGTAGTTTGAGGAGTTCTACCTTGCAAAACAATTCCTAGTACGGATGAAAGTGCCTTTTAGATATTTTTGTGGCACAAGGATTAAATACATTTTGAATATTAAGAAAGACGATAAAGTCAACAAATGGCTTGTTAATAAACAACATTTAAGGCAGTGGCTAAAGCAGAATTTCTAGAAGGGGGGTTTCCATATGCTTGATTTTAGAGTGAGTGTGGCCAGTCCATGAAGAGGGTATAATTAATAATAGCACTTATCCAGCTTTAATATGTGTCTTTCAAAGTGTGTTGTGTGTAATAATTCTAGCATATATAGGAACAACGATCACAGTAAGCCATTAGATGTGGCAGTAGGGCCATCCTGCCTGAGCTGAATGTTTTTTAATTTCAGATGTGGGCACCATTGCAGAGCATGGGAGAAAAAGAGGAGCCTGGGGGAGCAGCAGAAGAACCTACTGTAGCATTGCCCTGGAAATATATGTACATATCGGTCTCCTTATGCACTGGATAGTGTATTATTATACAGTATTAATAATTAATCCTATTGATGGTTTGTAGCAGTGCACTCCTAACAGTGCATGTTTTTTCATATCTCCTAGTTGATGCACGGGTATATTTATTATTGTCTGACATGTTAAAATATCCACAGGTGGTGCTGATTATTACATTTGTGATACTGAGAAGAACATGCAGCACTAGTAAAATTCTATTATATTACTATTTATATTGTGGTCATGGTATGGGCTGGGTAAGGGGGGGGGGGGTTTCCAGGCAAGTGGAACCCCCCTCCCTGCATTTGCCTATGTATGGTTTGTCTTTTTGGATTGAGAAAGTATAAATTGCTTTTTGAACCAACCCTGGATGAGTCCACATATTTTTGCCCGTGGGAGAACCAGCTGTCATGCACTCATGAAATCAGCTGATTCTTAAGCCAGAGTGTTCATCCTTTTGTTCTCCTGCATCCTTGCTCAGAGCCGTAACTAGACTTTTTGGTGTCATGTGCCAGAGAGAGAATTGGCGCCCCCCATTTTTTAAGTAGGGACATAAGATAGCGCACCTGTAAAAGGGCCAATGCCTCATGGGGAAGGGCCAGGGAACAGATAGGGGAGGCCTGGAAATACTGGGGATAATAGAAGAGGAAGCTACAAGTGAGAATGATTATAAACAGGAAAATTGACAGGCCCAAACAGTGCCCCCTGCCCTGCGGTGCCCTATTGCTCTCACATGGTGTGGAGGCCAGTTAAAGCAAGAAAATAGTATATAGGTGACTCAGCTTCCTTAGCACCAAGCCTATGTTGCTTCCTATATACATTGTATGGCTGACATTTCAAATAAAGGAGACTATGTTTTCCATTTAAATGTAAAACCTGCAGCCATCAGACACTGTGGGCCTGAATCCAAGTTGCATGTGTTTAGACTATCACATCTATTTTACTGCAGCACCCTGATCTGTTCGCTGGTGAAAGCAGTTGTCATTGCCATTAATAGGCATTTGTACCAGCCCTATCCTTGGTACAAGAGATCCTATTGACACTAAATGGATTGCTGCATGAGATCATCTTTGAATGGCCCAAAGCTTCACCAACACACCCACAACAACCTGACAGCAAATTTATCCTTCATGCAAATCCCTTGTTGGCACCCACTCAGTCATATGTGGAGAAACAACTGAGATTTGTATGGCTCTGATTCGACCATCATTGTTCTAAGTTGTGTAGGCAGGCCTCAATGCATGCACTGTTTGCTAAAAAATTTACAGGTCTATACGCAGACAGTATTCGTGCAACCAAAACTGTTGCTTTTTGATTAACCACTTAACTGCCAATTTCTGCCCCCTAAATCTGGTCAGAAATTGTCGTTATTTTTTTTATTTAATAAAGTTTAAAAACATATATATTTTTTAAATATATTTCAAAATGTTATTGAAAGAAATATGACTAGTGGTTGTCCATATTAGAGCACAATTTCAGCAGTGACATCAGCAGTCACAGACCACTGAATCACTGCCTGGGGGTCTGGGGAGTCTGAGGAGATCTGAGATCACATGTGCAGAACTAATCTCCTCTTTAAAAGGCAGGGGATGCAGCTGTGTGGCGAGGTCGTATGGGATGCCACCATGTCAGATGAAACACTGATGGATGCGGTTGCATTCCATTTGACCATGCCAGTTAAGTGGTTATTAGGGTGGTGGAGCTATCCACAAATGGAGGAATACATTGCGGACTACAAGAGGAGGGCAGCACCAGAGCAGAAGCTTGAGGGAGGCGGTGTTGGATAAGAGAAGCCCACTAGTGGGAAGGACCCATAAACACAGCAGGTCCTTGGGGTCATGAAATTTGAAGAGCACCCCTGTGACAGGAGGGAAAGCTGGATAACTGAGAAATACTGCAGAGCAGGTAGAAGAGGAGTACCTGTAAGAGATGGGATTTCAAAAGAGAAAGGGCAGAGGTCAATCCTGTGAGTGAGAGTGATCTTTGGAGCACAGCTGCCAGTGACCGGAGCTGTGTAATAAGAGTGTCTGGAAACATTGCTGAGACAATTGCAGAGGGAGAGAAAGCATCTGCAGAGTGTGTATCAAATTTGAAAATATCAATTAATTTTCATCAATCATTAAAAAAAGTGTACTGTGGCAAGTTTTAGTACCAAAGAATTTGGGCTGTTCCACTTACAATGAGACGATATGAATGTACCTACTGTAAGTCAACCATTGTCTGGGCCTCTACACTAACAGTATCCATCAAGGTTTCAGGGATTCTATATAGTCTTATATTATGTTATCTCACTGTAGGGGAAAAGAGATCAAGGGATATATTTGCTAAAAGTAAATTTTGGTAGATTTTTGGTCAATGTTTGGTTGAATTTTGGTCGATTTTGTGTTTCAGGGTTTAAATCAAAAACTTACTAATAGATGATTTTTTACAACATTTTTTATATGATGGAAAATCATCTGTAAGTAAATCTGTGATTTAGACCCTGAAACACAAAATCGACTAAAAAGCGACCAAACATTGACCAAAAATTGACTGAAATCGACTTTCAGTATATATACCCCTAAATCACACATTTACCAACAGATGATTTTTTACATTGTTTAAAAAACGTATGGTAAAAATCATCTGTAAGTAAATTAGTTATTTAGACATTGAAAACCAAACTCAACCAAAAGTGGACAAAATTGAACTTTAGTAAATATACCCCAAGTGGAAAAGTTGCCAATAGCAATCAGCTTCTTCCTATCATATTTTAGAATGTGCAAGATAAATGATAGCTAGAAGCTATTTTATGTATGTCTTATATTTAGTATTTTTATGTATTTTAAATATATTTTTAATTTTAACTTATTTTTCTTTGATTGTATTTAATTTATTTCCACTAACACATCACAAGTAGGAAAAAATGTATCAAATAATTCGGCAGAGCTAGTGAAGAAGACTCAGATTTGTACAGCAGAACTACACCACCCAGTTGTGATGTGATTTCTTAGCAAAGTTAAAAAAAATATGCTGCTTTTATAAATAGTGGGAACAAGATTAGGTGGAAAAATGAAGGATTTGTTTGTATCAAACATCATAGGAATGGATTTAGCTAAAATATGTTTGAGAAAAGTATTACAGGTTGAGTCTCCTGTATCCAAAATGATTGGGACCAGGGGTATTTTGGATAACAGAATATTCCGTATTTTGGAATATTTGCATACCATAATGAGATATTTCGGGAATGGGACCCAAATATACACACATAATGTATTTATGTTCTATATATACCTTATACACACAACTTGCAGGTAACTTTATACAATATTTTCAGAAATTTTATGTCTCAAGCAAAGTTTGTGTACAGAAATGAAATTCATTTATGTTTCATATACACCTTATACACACAGCCTGAAGGTAATTTTATACAATATTTGTAATAATTTGTGCCTTAGACAAAGTTTGTATACATTGAACCATCAAAAATCAAAGGTGTCATTAACACAGTCATGAATACTAGCAAATTATTAATAAACATTACAGTTTAGTCACAAAGAGTAAACACTTCTTTTATGCCTGTTTTCCTGTATTACTATACTTCCGGCCTTCACCTGTGCCCTCAGTGAACGTCACTCCACACAAAGTCACAATACTGCGCATGCATGCATGTAGTTGACTCTCCCAGTGGCCATCTTGATCCACTGTGTTGCAGGTGGACTGCATATGACATGGCAAGCCACAACAATTGCTGCCAGGAAGTTGGAAACATCGAAAACGGCAGCTTCATAGTTGCAAGCCGCTGATTTGGAATGCAGAAGAGAGTCCTTGAACTGCATTAAAGCAAGCGACCATCTTTAAAGTTGGAATAAAAGATCCCCTATATAATATACTGTAATAAAAAAGAAGATTTAAATATTGCTTCATATTATGTCTTGATATTAATAATTGGAAAATGTCACTATATTAATCAGACCAGGGAAATGATTTATATCTAAAAAGATAAATATTTAAATACTTAATAAGCAATAAATATTCAATGAAGTAATAATTTATCTAATTACGTATTTGTGTCATTATATATGATATTATTATGTAAATGTCCAATTTAATAGCTGAATTGTATAAAGGAAATTCTGCCTATTACAGTGAATTAAAAGCAATGAATATACAACAGATCAAAAAAAAAAAGTGATAGAGCAATTTTACTGAAGTGAGCTCAGAAATATGCCAATGATCAATGAATAGGCGACAGATCAAAAATGTAGAATGATAAAGTTCTTTCATTAAATTAACAAACAAGGCAGCATTGATTGCAATATTCTTAAGTGATCATATTAAGTAGACTCTCTTTATGTTGGATATGTCCAGATTGTAATATCCTACTGTATATCACAAAAAATTGAATAAATGTTATTCTTCAAAGTATACTTCCAAGCAGAATATTTGTATATATATATTTCCATTTGATTATGGATCTGGACATCTGCATGTGTGTGTGTACATCCATTATCAACCTAGAGCACTGAGTCTTCCCAGGGGGTCTCCCATTTAAAAAGTAGCCAGGCCCAACTTTGCTTAGCTTTCAAGATCACACAGAGGATTGTATGGCTGTAGACATATGTTTAAGTACATAACCCCACCGTCCTATTCGTCCATCACCAAAAAAAAAGTGATTATTTTGTAAGTCCCAGAGGAGCAAGAGTTTTGAGTTCGAATATCTAATATATTTCACGCTTGGATAACTTGTTGGCCAAGTCACCACCTCCTATTGTAACATATTTGATTGCTTTGATGGTTAAATCATCTGGATCAAAATTGTGATGTGAAATGAAGTGTCTTGAAACCGTATTCTTGATGTAAGTATGTGTTCTTGTATTTTAAGTTTTAGGGGTCTTTTAGTTTTCCCAACATACTTAGTCCCACAAGTCCATTCCAGAAAATGAATATGGAGTTGCAATTTATATGTTGTTTAATCTTGTATTCCTTAGAGTTATTTGAATTTGTGAAGGTCCTACTTTGGAGGTGTGGATATTTACAGATGGTACACCTACCACCCTTGTAGTAGCCTAAACATTTTGGTAAGGAATCATTCCTTTGTACATTATATTGGTGTTCTTATCATGCTTGGAGTCAAAATGTCATTCAAATGTCTGACCTTCCTGAAGACAACCGGGCATGTAGGTAGGAGAGCATCTTTCAGGACAGGGTCCATGAGAAGAATATTTCAATGTTTAGTTAGGATATTCTTTATCCTTTTCTCCTGTCCATTGTAGGTGGTAATGAAGGGAATCCTATATTTACCCTGGATGTTAGTGTCTTGGGGGCAAATATAGTTAGGTGCAGGAATAGCAAAAATCCCACACCATAGGCCGTAAGCTGCACAGAAAGAGAGCTAATGAAGGCATGCCTCCAAGTTTGGGGGGTGTGTCTTGAGCACTGATGGACACCTTGGATGTGATGTGACCAGGAAGTGCATAGCAGTATTTAGAGATCAAAGATCAGCAGCAAGAAAATACACAGTGATGCAGGTAGGAGAATAAATGGACACTGAAGCTTAGTGTAGTGAAGGGATAGTTACTGAGGCTTCTAACACTCAGACCCTTCTCCATGTGTGCCTCACCAGCCATTGACCTCACTGTTCGTCACTGCAGGATATGATATAGCCAGCGATGTAATGTACATGGATCAAGATGGCCACTGGGTATAGTCGACTACAGGTGCGCATGTGCACTACAGTGGCTTTGGGCGGAAGTGGCGCTCACTGACTGCACAGGAGAAGGGTGGAAGTGTCATTATACCAGAAAATGGATATAAAAGAAATGTTTACTCTGTGACTAAACTATACAGTTTAGTAATTTGTAATATGGCAGTTCCCTAGTGTTCTTTAGTTACAATGCACAGTGGTGTCATTTAGTGTTTTAAGGTACTGTATAATACCGAAATAAACAGGAAATGATGCCCACCAGATGTGGTGTCATAATTGAATCTAACTGGTGCTAATCTCTCCCTGTTAGTGGCATATAAAGACTCAGATACCTCACAGGAGGCATATCCCCTTGAAGAAGTCTGCAATCCAGATGAAACATGTTGGGATCTCCATGGTCTTATCTTCATGAACTTGCTCTTAACTTGAACCAGTGAATCCTATTACATTATTTTTTCATCTATTTATGTGTATTTATTGAAAAAATATACCCTTTTTTGCTAATTTTCATTTGTTGAGCACTACATGGGTGCAAATCTGTGTTCATATTTTATTAAAATAAATTTCATTACATTACATTGTCTTAGTGATTTTGTGCTAATACATGGTTTTGTGAATAATTAGGACAATGCTTCCTCACCTTGTTTGTAGCATTTATGATTTAACACATTGCCGTTTGTCACTATGCACATTGTACTTTTTAACACTGTTTATATTACTTAGACTATTGTCACTTTATTCAGCTTGTTTACATATTTATATAATTGTCTGTCTTTCCACTGTTGGCACTCTCCATCATTTCTATTGTTTACACATTGTTAAAATAATATTCATAGTGTTGTCAAGTAAAATATCCACATTCTCCATGGACCAGAGGGTAAGGGTTAAGTTTCTGCAGCAGATGGTTAGGGTTAGGATACAGTAGGGGAGGATAGTGTTAGGCACTGGGGGAAAGGTTAGGTGTTAGGGTTAGTGATACTGCCAGAACCACCACAGGAACAGCTGGTTGTCACTGTCAGCTGATGGCAGAGTCCGGAAGACATCTCTGGAGCCAACGGACCCACCGAACCGGGTAAGCCAAAGCTAGAACAGCAGAAACATTTTGTTGACATTATGATAATGTCAACATTTCAACATTGTCAACATGATGAATCTTGATGTAGTCAATGTTGACATGCTGCATGTTGATATTAAGACCACATCTACAGATGTGTCATCATACATCTAGCCTCAATACACCACACAGCATGACTTGCCTGGCATGAGTGAGTCACCAAGCTCTGTTCAACTCTGCTAGTGACAGACTGCTGATAATTTGATATGAGACACATCTATCTGTGTGCACCTGAGTCTGTATATTATGAACCACAATGGAACATGGAATGAAAAAAGCTTCTGCCTCTACATTGTAGAACTTCATATACTAATTGAGAGACTTAGTCACACACAGATATACAAATGTTGCATATCACATTAATCAGCACAGTCTACTGGTGCATCCTAGTCACATCACCTTGCAACTTAGATGCTTTTTTAGCAAAAAAAACCAATGCTAGCAGAGTTGCACAGGACCTGGTGTCTCACTCATGCCATGCATCTTGCACTGCATGGTATATTGAGGTTAGATGTATGAGGACACATCTATAGTTGAGGTCATGTGTCCCCGCTACCAGACTCCATCTCAATTCCATTTTACCAGAACAGTAATTCCTCGCCTGTACTGGGTCTTGTAAAAAAAGTTATTCCTGGCCTAGAAAATGCCACTCTTCTGACTATCCACTTAACTACAGATTTGTGGACAAGCGGTACTGGTCAAACTAAAGATTACATGACTGTGACAGCCCACTAGGTGGGCATATCGAACTTCAGCTCACCAACAGCAGTATCTAAGAAACAGCAGCTCACAGGCAGGCTACTCTCTGTATCACCAGCTTCACTATGAGGCATACCAGTGTCAACCTGTTAGAAAACCAAAGGAATGTGATAGCAAATTGGCTTACCCTGCTTGGACTCTCCTCAGGATTTATCATTTCTGATAGTATCACAGATATTGTGAGAACATTACAGATGGGTGAATTCGAACATGTCCCATGTTTTGCTCACACAATCAACTTGGTGGTGCAGAATCTTTTTAAACATTACAGGAGGATGCAAGAGATGCTGTATGTGGCCTGAAAAATTTTGGAATATTTCACCATTGGAGCAGCTGCAAGAAAAGTTCAATTTGCCCTGCCACCAACTGAAGCAAGAGGTAGTAACAAGGTGGAATTCTACCCTTTATATGCTTCAGTGAATGGAGGAACAACAACAAGCCATCCAGACTGTCACAATAATCCATGACATAAGGAGAGGAGGGGAATGTACCTTAGTCCAGTGCAGTGGAGAATACTTTACGTGTTGTGCAATGTGATGAAACCATTTGAAGAAGTTATCTATGAAGTTAGTTCAGACTCTGCCAGCTTGATTCAGGTGATTCCTATAATTATACTTTTGGAAAAGCAGCTCAAGAAACTGAAGGAGGAGATTAACTGAACTGATTCTGCTAAGTATTTCAAATTTGAAGATCAAGTTCACTTTGACAGGATCCAATAGTTGTCAACATCTTGCAACTGGATCAATAAATTTTTCAACTGTGCTTGATTCTAGGTGTAAGTCAAATGTCATGTCTTTCTTTCCAACTGACAGAACTTAAGAGATGCAAAGAGCTCCTGGTAAGCAAGTTGTCAGCTCAAGTGGCACATGTCACAATGATGTTTCATCCTTCATTTTCTCCGGCAACTGCGGCTGTCAGGAATAAACTGAACTTTCCCAAGAGAACCACTGGTGAAGCAGATGAGTCAACACAACATTTTGACATCTGGTCAGGTGTATAAGAGTTGACCAAAATTAGTGATACTTCTACCTTAAAGCAATCTGGGCCTAATTCAGACCCGCTCGTGAGCGCTGAGCACTCGCAAGCGGGTCGATGGTGCCCAAGTGCGCATGCGCACGATGGAGGGAGCTCCATCGTGCGCATGCGCGAGACCTGAATAGCGTTGGCCAAGCTGTCACTATGGGTCTCGCACCAAAGGGGGTGTGCTGTCGATGGTGAGTTACAGCACGCCCCCTTTGGTAGGTGTGCCGGGGGCGTGGCTGCCCAGACGGAGGCATTCCCATGGGACCGTAATAAACTTTTGCACCAAAAGATAGCCGTTGGATCCGCCTTTTAGATACTGTTGCCCCAAAGGGTCTTAATGAATTGAATCCATTGTCCGTATTCCTACAGTAGATGTATTATCTACACCTAGGGCTGTTGAAAGTTCCAATGGTGCGACCAATGGTAGTGGAAAAAGTCTTAGGGGTCTATTCACTGATAGAGAGATACAAAATGGAGAAAGGTAAGTCCCAGCCAATCACCTCCTACCTGTCATTTTTCAAACACCGCTTGTAAACTGACAGGAGCTGATTGGCTGGGACTTATCTTTCTCTATTTTATCTCTCCCCATGGATTAGTGAATAGACCTAATAGACACTGAAAGTGGGTGTCTCAGTCCTTACTTATTTGGACTGTACACCAGGGAATGACATTGTAGCAGTATTCGCCTAAAGTCAAAGACGCAACTGCAGCAAAAGACGCAAGTATGTCAGCAACTGTATACAACTCTGAATCAGGCCCTATGAGAAGGGATCCCACCCCCTAGACAGACCTCCACCTCCTCAACAGATCCCGTCTTCATTAGGGCTGCTTCCATAAATTTCCCGGACTGGTTCTCCATCTCAATCCGCCCCTGCTTAAGATATACACGTGTCATCCTCATCAACTCAGGAACTTGCCACAGGACTATACACTAAGCAAAGATACTTGTAACGATACTTGTATGGTTGACTTGAGTCTCCTCACCCTTCCTGTACTGTACTGAACGTACATGTAAAAGCTTCAGTCCCAACTCTGCAAAGGAAAAAAGAGTAGACACAAGTACTGTATAAAGTTTAACTCAAAATCCAGGCCCAAGGGGTGAACATGGGCAGTGCTATCCATTTTATGCCAGTCGCAACATATATAAACATATATATATATTGTCAAAAAGCGGTGGCACTCACGGGTCTTGTAGCCAAAGAATGAGCCAACAATTGTGTTGTGTAGTTTGACGTTTCAGTCACAGAATAACTTTTATCAATAACAATCACATAAGGAAATACACATACCTTTATACATCACAATCTCCATGAGGATCATTTGGCACAGCCTCCGTCCGTCTCTGGGCTAGTGACATCATCCATGTGTGTCCAGCTCAATGCTGTGTGCGCGATGATATGTCACATCTCCGGCGCTCCCCACTCTGCGATGACATCAGTGCCTGGGTGTCGGACATCAGGTCCCATATGGCAATGTGCAGCTGAAGAAGGCTGTGCTCTACAGTAAAAAAAACACATTTAAACATTGGGCCAAGTATGCAGCCCTTAAGATGAGACCCAAACACGTGATATACCACATACCACATATTTGGATGAAACACCAAAGAGTGACATAAGAACAACAGAAACAGAGATCAGAGAAAAAACAATACATATAAGGGAACTGGGTGTGACACAACAATACAGTACAATATAGACACAAACTGACTGAATGAACATGAAAACAGTTGTATACTGGTGTTTAATTTTTAACCAAACCTAATGTTAATGCAAAGAATTAGGATATTATAAACTATAAAAAAATTATGATTATGATAAAGTCTCTGGAATGGAGACACACCGATTTGGTAGTGGATCAAGTGTGTAAGTACCCAAAGGGTCCTATATTATACAGGATAGTGGTGATCTGGCATGGTACAGGGCTGGTTTAAAAAATATTAGAACAGAACTAGATGACCCCGTAGTAATCCTTTCATCAGGCAGAGCACTCTTGACATTAAGACCAAGTGGTGAAACTCCTGAAAATAGAGGTAAAAACCGAGGGGATGAAGTCCGGATAGCCCACAAAAAATAGCCGAATATTATCCTTACAACACTCAGTCTTCATGGGTGGTCACCCAACCCAGTACTGACCAAGCCAGACACTTTTCCGCTTCTAAGATCGGACGAGATCGGGCTTTTACAGTGCCGTATTGTTAGTATTGAGTCAAAGCATTCATATTACAGCCCGGGCTGTCCTCCTCAAAAAAAAACATGTAAGGAGTATACACCCAGGTCATTAAGTGTCTCAAAATGTAACCCAAAGAGTAGGATACCCAATCAGTACAGTCATCATGTATTACAAACCCATGGCTGGCTTATGTGTTGTAAATAAATACACTACACCTAAGATCAGCCAATGGTGTAGAGACAAAAAAGCGATATCACTAAGTGTATTGAAAAAACTCAAACAGTGTATAGCACAAAAGAGATATATAAACAACATCTTGGATGAATATAGACAGAGACGGACAAAGAAAGAAGGAGAACTACAGGAAACAAGCAAAGGATAAACTCTCATTTAGTCCGTGTGGGGACACCGTATTCATTCTATGTATCCACCGGGCTTCAAGTTGGACTAGTTATTTGTCCCTGTCCCCTCCTCTCTTTGATGATGGTACGTGATCTATGATTTTGTAGGAAAGAGAGGATGTCTTGCTTCTTTGAAGTGATGGGCCACTGGTTGATCACTTTCTCTTCCGTCGATGGCTTGTCGTATTGCTGTTCTGTGTTGGGCCATCCTAACAAGCATAGTACATGATGTCTTCCCAATGTAGGCCATGCTACAAGGGCATCTGATGATATATATAATATATTTGCTGATACAGGTTAACACATGTCTAATTGCAATGCGTTTCCCTGAATGGGGATGTACTACGTCTGATCCAGTCTCTAGATAGCCACAAGTTGTGCATCCTGTGCATCTGTAGCTACCTGGTTTTTTAGTTAGAAAATGTGTACCAGGTTCTGTTTTAGAGGAAGAAACATCATTGCATAGCAGCCAGTTTTTAAGATTCCTGCCTCTTTTGTATCCCAACATGACTCTTGAGTTTTTTAATGGTTTTAGAGCAGGATCTGTTTTTATGATAGGCCAGAGTTTCTTGGTTGTAGAATTAATATGACTGCTTGCTGTATTATAGTGGTCAATGAACGGCATCTTTTGTTCCTGATTTGGGTGATCCTTGAGTTCTTGATCTGTAGATCCTGAAGTGTCCAAGCTAATGCTTTCAATTTAGTTGCAGTCAGATCTTTCCAGCTGTAACCTCTGCTCTGGAATTTGAGCATCATTTTGTCTATGTCTGCTTGCATACAGGAAACGTCATTGGTAATTCTTCTTACCCTCAAAAACTGAGAATAAGGAAGACTTTTCCGAAGGGATACTGGATGGTGGCTTTGTGCGTGTAATAGGGTATTACAATCCGTTGGTTTATTGCATATAGATGTTATAAAGGTACTACCTGTCAATTTGATCATAACATCCAGAAAATGTATCTCTATGTGACTACATTCAAAAGTAAATTTGATATGCTCATGCATGTCGTTAAACTTGGTCATAGCATTAACAAATTCAGTTTATCATCCAGACCATAGAACAAAAATATTGTCTATGTATCTCCTGAACCAAAGTTGATTGTGGTTGAAGTTGTCATTGTCAAAGAACAAAGCTTTTTCAACAAAAAACATGTAAGTATTGGCAAACACCGGTGCCACATGTGACCCCATTGTGCATCCTCTTTGTTGTAGGAAAAAGGAGCCGTCAAATAGACAAAAGTTCCTTTTTAAAGTTTTTTCTAATAATTGTACAAAAAACTGAATATTGGGACCCTGGTATTCTTCTTGGGAATTCAGGAATCTTTCCATATAATCCAATCCTTGTGAGTGTTGCGGTATACTAGTATATAATGATACCACATCTATAGTACACATTAACAGGTTCGGGGGTAATTGGCTCTGTTGGCTAAGTTTGTCCAAAAATGTATTTGTAGCCTTAAGAAATGTTGCTTGTTTGCAAATCAAAGCCTGGATGTAATAATCAAGATACTGGGAGACAGAACTATAAATCGACCCCCTTGCTGATATAATGGGGGGGCCTGGGTGAGAAGATAATAACTTATGGACCTTGGGAAGTGTGTATAGCTAGGGAACCAATGGTTTTTCTGTTGATAGTCGTTTACACATATCTTCAGTTATTATATGGTCGGAGCTTGCCTCCAGCAGAATGTTGTCCAGTTCTTGTTTATAGATGATTCAACTTGCAGTGTACATTTTGATCGAACAATTGACTATAAATTTAATTTTTGTAGGCCGAGACGAAACTAGGGGTTGTCTTGGATAGCGCACAAAATAAATTAAAAATTATCTTTTATTAACTTTAATTTAAAATACTGTAGTGTTCCAGCAAAATATTTAAAACTTATCACAGACACACATACATACAATGGTGATTACACATAAAAATAAAAAAGTGTAAAATAAAATAAAAATCCCACTGTGTGCCTATTAAAATAGTAAATATATATTTGGTATGTTCCAATGTGATTGGTATTGTGGCAGTGTGATGAAAAAAATGATGAATGCACCCAAGATAAAGGATAACCCTATAACAGTGTATGGCACCCTTATGTACTGGATCACTGTCTAATCATACGGGAACATATGTCATCAGTAGTGAACCTATAAAGGGTGCATATTCACTGTCATTACTGTATGATTGTAAACCTGCAATATATTAATATCAATATATTATTTCACAATATACTAATAATAGTGATTGAACATCACAACTGCTAAGTCCTATCAATTGCAGCTTTACTATACATCAGTTATGGATATCACTTAATCCCTTATCAGGTAGCTTAAATCATTGATGTGCTGCTACCTTGTGTACTTGCTGCCTGTGCATTCAGGTTTTTACACATAAACACCGATAATTTTGTTAAGGAAAAAGAATTGCACCGTAACGATGTTTGACACCCCTATATATTGCATTCCTATTCGATCATACGATGGCAAATATCATTGGTAAACAATCTATTGGGGGTGCTTGCACATTGCCAATACTATACAATAAGGTATCAATCCACAATATACTGATATAAATGTATATCTTCTATTGATCCTGCCACATGTCCATCAAGTCTATAAAGGTGTAAGTTAGTTCACAATTTACTAGTTGAAGGTGACACTATGGCACGATCTACAATGTTTGTAATATGCAGCCGCTAGATTGTATCAACTGCAGCTTTACAGTATGTCAACTTCCACTGACATAAACTCCCTTGTCAGGTATCTTGAATTGTTAGTGTCCCGCTACAATGAGCACATGACTGTATGTACAATCGAACAAGACAGCTCATACTACACATTGGATCTTGTCACACAGTTTAAATTGATTCATAATCTGTCAATTAAAGATGACAATGTGGCAGGTTCTGCAATGATGTTAATTTACAGTTGCTAAATTGTATTTACTGCAGCTTTATAGTGTATCTATTGCCACAGTCATACACTCCCATTCTAGGTAGTTTAAATTGTCAATATGCCGCTACAATGAGCATTCACTGCCTGCACTATTGGGTAGGACAGTTCACATACATCAGAGCTCGTCACATGTTTCATGTATCACTTGTATTAATACACAATCTGCTAATTATGAATGACAATATGGCGGATTCTGCAATGATTCTAATTAGCCTCTGCTAGACTGTATCGATTGCAGCTTTAAAGTGTATATGTGACCGCCGTCACATACTCCTTTGCTAGGCAGTTTGGATTGGCAGTATACCGCTACAATGAGCCATCACTGTCTGCACTTTCAAGTCGAACAATTCACATTATACACTGGAACTTGTCACATCACATTATTCATATATGTTATAGGTATTGACAGGGGGATAACCGCCAATGCGCGTTTTGCTATAAGTTTGCTTTCTCAAGGTCAGATGGCTAGCCTGGCTGTGCATATATGTGTAAATAGAGAAAAGACACGGGCTCACAGATAGTAGAGAAGGAGGGAGTTCAAGGGATGATTGGTATATAAAAGCTGCAGTGAGCTGGCTTGCTTAACTAAGCGACAGAGCAGTGGCACAAACACACAGCAGTTTAAAAGAATATATGACATCAATGAAACGTTGCCACATAGCAGTGGCAGACAGGATGGCAGTTTAATAAAGTAGAAAAATATTTGTCGGTAATGCATAAAGACAGTCACTAATGCACCTGTCAGGACTGCGACTATTTCAGTACATAAAGATAAACTACGTTTGCCCAAGTGCCATTGTGGTCATTGGAGGAGCTATCTTGCTTGCTGGCATTCTCCACATACAGGGGATAGAGAGTTAAAGTGATCACCTGTTTCAAAGGTCTTGTCAGGTTGTGGGATTTCTAGATTGCTCATTATTTCAAACCTTCTTCTCCCGCTGGAGTGGGCTTCTTTTTTGTAAAGAGAAAAGATGCCGGTCTTCGTCCATGTATCGACTTTAGAGGTCTAAATCACGGTAAAAAACCAAATATCCTTTGCCTCTCAATACAGAGTTGTTTGACAGAGTTAAGGGGTCTCAACTGTTTACTAAACTTTATTTAAGGGGAGCTTACAACTTGATCAGAAGGAGATAAGTGGAAAACTGCGTTTAATACGTTAGATGGTCATTATGAGAACCTCATCATGCCTTTTGGTTTATGTAATGATCTTCACTTCATCACAGTGCTCAACCCTGCTCCGACCTTCACTTCATCACAGGGCTCAACCCTACTCCGACCTTCACTACATTGCAAGGCTCAACCCTGTTCCGGATCTTCACTGCATCACAGGGCTCAACCCTGCTTCAGCCTTCACTACATTGCAGGGCTCAACCCTGTTCCGGATCTTCACCGCATCACAGGGCTCAAACCTGCTCCGATCTTCACTACATTGCGGGGCTCAACCCTGTCTCCGATCTTCACTATGTCTCAAGACTCAACCCTGTTCTGGATCTATACTACACTGCAGGGCTTAACTCTGTTCTGGATTTTCATCACGCTACAGGGCCCAACCCTAGTAAAGGTCCTCTATGCCATCCTGAGGTTTTAGCCTCATGTTGGACTCGGGGTTTCCCTACTGCATTAGTTCTTGTGTGTCAAAGACTTTATTTGCATATGGGGGTTTACTCCTATATCCATTATTGCATATTTGAACTCCTGTGTTGAGACTTTATGTGAAATGTTGCTATAATATTTTGCTTGTGAATAAATTCTGTTTACTTTTATTCCATGCTATTGAGATTTCATGAAAAGGTAATTCCTAAAACCACCCCAGTTTATAGTGCCCAGTAGGTCTGCCTTCTTCCAGGAGTCTCATAGTCTCCAAGTGTCGGCAGCCATGACAGCCCCAAATAGCTCATAATACAAATAAAACAGGTACTATATGAAACTATCCTTTGGCACTCCCACCCACCCTTATTTTGTGTATTAAAAAGGACATGCACAGTTTAACAAACCAATCACTTCAACAACAGGGACTGCCAATTTTGTGGCTGAAGTGATCGGTTTGTTTGGGCCCTCACAAAACAAGCTACCTATGGGCTTGAGGCAACTAACTGTTTTGTTAATGATCAGCTTAAGGCAGCTAACAGTGCTGTTAATAATCTCTTCTCTACAGAGGCAAGATGTGGTCATTGCCAACCTCCTCTTCACACTGTTCACTGTTAACATCATCTTCACACAATATTAACTCATCCTCGTTGGAATCCACCATTACAGATGTGTCTGTACTTTGACGTAATTGTCGGGAAGGGTCTAGCTCATGTAATTTATATTTAACTTTTATGAACATCATCTTTTCACATTTGGATATAGCAGCCTCCTACATTGATTGCTGACAAGGTTCCTGGCTGTTCTGAAAACTCTTTCTGAGTACACAATGGAGGGTGGGCATCTTAAGTCAAGCAGAAAAGCATGTTTGTGCTAAGGCCTCCAAATTGCCTTTTTTTTCCTTTCAGTAGTGAAAGGGACTGTCTGTCTATTTGTATAGTATACTGTCATTAAAATAATCCTCCACCATTTTATGGATAGTGACTGTGACAGATTGTGTTACGGTAGAAGTATCACTAATTTTGGTCAACTCTTATAGACCTGACCAGATGTCAAAATGTTGTGCTGACTCATCTGCATCACCAGTGGTTCTTTTGGGAAAGTTCAGTTTATTTCTGACAGCCACAGTTGCAAGAGAAACTGAAGGATGAAACATCATTGTGTTATGTGCCATTTGAGTTGACAACTTGCTTACCAGGAGCTCTTTGCATCCCTTAAGTTCTGTTTCAGTTGGAAAGAAAGACATGACATTTGACTTACACCTTGAATCAAGCACAGTCAAAAAATGTATTGATCCAATTGCAAGATGTTGACAACTATTGGATCCTGTCAAAGTGATCAAAGAACTTGATATACAAATTTGACATACTTAGCAGAATCAGTTCAGTTAACCTCCTCCTTCAGTTTCTTTTCAAGCAGCTTTTCCAAAATTATAATCAGAGGAATCACCTGAATCAAGCTGGCAGAGTCTGAACTAACTTCATAGATAACTTCTTCAAATGGTGCACATTGCACAACACGGAAAGTATTCACCACTGCACTGGACTAAGGTTCATTCCCCTCCTCTCCTTATGTCATGGCTTATTGTGACAGTTGGATGACTTGTTGTTGTTCCTCCATTCACTGAAGCATATAAGGGGTAGAATTCCACCTTGTTACTACCTCTTGCTTCAGTTGGTGGCAGGGCAAATTAAACTTTTCTTGCAGCTGCTCCAATGGTGAAATAATCAAAAATATTTTGGGTCACATACAGCATCTCTTGCATCCTCCTGTAATGTTTAAAAAGATTCTGCACCACCAAGTTGATTGTGTGAGCAAAAAATGGGACATGTTTGAATTCACCCATCTGTAATGTTCTCACAATATCTGTGGTACTATCAGAAATGATAAATCCTGAGGAGAGTCCAAGCAGGGTAAGCCAATTTGCTATCACATTCCTTTGGTTTTCCAACAGGTTGACACTGGTATGCCTCGTAGTGAAGCTGGTGATACAGAGAGTAGCCTGCCTGTGAGCTGCTGTTTCTTAGATGCTGTTTTTGGTGAGCTGAAGTTTGATATGCCCACCTAGTGGGCTGTCACAGTCATGTAATCTTTAATTAGACCAGTACCACTTGTCCACAAATCTGTAGTTAAGTGGATAGTCAGAAGAGTGGCATTTTCTAGGCCAGGAATAACTTTTTTTACAAGACCCAGTACAGGTGAGGAATTACTGCTCTGGTAAAATGGAATTGAGATGGAGTCTGGTAGTGGGGATACATGACCTCAACTATAGATGTGTCCTCATACATCTAACCTCAATAGACCATGCACCGCAATATGCCTGGCATGAGTGAGACACCAGGTCCTGTGCAACTCTGCTAGCATTGGGCTTTTTTTGCTAAAAAAGCATCTAAGTTGCAATCTGATGTGACTAAGATGCACCAGCAGACTGTGCTGATTAATGTGATATGCGACATTTGTGTATCTCTGTGTGACTAAGTCTCTCAATTAGTATATGAAGTTCTACAATATAGAGGCAGCATCTTTTTTCATTCCAAGTTCCATTGTTGTTCATATACAGACTCAGGTGCACACAAACAGATGTGTCTCATATCAAATTAATCAGCAAAGTCTGCGACTAGCAGAGTTGCACAGGGCTTGGCGACTCACTCATGCCAGGCAAGTGATGCTGTGTGGCATATTGAGGCTAGATGTAGGATGACACATATGTAGACATGGTCTTAATGTCAACATGCAGCATGTCGACATTGACTGCATCAAGATTCATCATGTTGACAATGTTGAAATGTTGACATGATCATAATGTTGAAAAAAACATTTCTGCTGTTCTAGCAATTGGCTTACCTGGTTCGGTGGGGCCGTTGTCTCCAGAGATGTCTTCTGGAGTCGGCTGTCGGCTGCCAGTGACTACCAGCTGTTCCTGTGGTGGTTCTGGCCATATCACTAACCCTAACACCTAACTTTTCTCCCAGTTCCTAACCCTATACTCCTCCACCATAGCCTAACCCTAACCATCTGCTGTGGCAACTTAACCCTTACCCTCAGAGCCATGGTGAATGTTGATGTTTCACTTGACAACATTATGAATATTATTTTAACAATGTGTATAGAATTGATGGAGAGTGCCAACAGTGCTAAGACAGATAAATTATATAAATATGTAAACAAGCTGAATAAAGTGACAATAGTCTAAGTAATGTAAACAGTGTTAAAAAGTACAATGTGCATAGTGACAAACAGCAATGTGTTAAATCATCAATGCTACAAACAAGGTGAGGATGCAATTGTCCTAAAGTATTCACAAACCCATGTTTTAGCAGAAAATGACTAAGACAATGTAATGTAATGAAAGTTATTTAAATAAAATATGAACACAGATTTGCACCCATGTAGTGCTCAACAAATGATGTTAGACAGCAAAAGATTAATAATCAAAAAAGGATATATTTTTTCAATAAATACACATAAATAGATGAAAAAATAATGTAATAGGATTCACTGGTTCAAGTTAAAAGCAAGTTCATGAAGATAAGACCATGGAGCTCCCAACATGTTTCATCTGGATTCAGTGGCGGTTCTAGGGGCGGGCTAACAGAGCCATCGCCCGGAGTGCCAGCCCCTAGAGGTCACCACTGAGTCCCCAGGAGGTTAAAAAAAAAATCCCATAAGAAAAAAAAAAACAAGCACCGGTCCGCCCCGCAGGGAGGCTCCATTTGCCGGGCGCCCGCTGATATTTGTTATCAGCGGGCACCCGGCTCCCTCCCTGCAGCAGCAGCTGAAAGCTATTGGAGGGACGTCATGACGTCTCTCCCATAGATCCGTGGAGCCGGAGCTCACTCCTGAGCTCTGGCTCCAGCAGAGAGCACTATAGGAGGGACATCATGACATCATGATGTTTCTCCCAGAGATCCATGGTGGAGCCGCAGTCAGACTGGACGGCAGTGAACGCAGGAGCGGGGCATAAGGTAAGTATTGTGTTTTGTATATTAATTGTATTTTTATTTTTTTCAGAAGGGAGGCATGGCGCATGGCTATAGGGGGCATTACTACTGGGAGCATGGCTATAGGGGGGCATTACTACTGCAGGCATGGCTATGGGGGATTACTATAGGGGCTTTACTACTGGGGTCATAGCTATAGGGGCATTACTACTGGGGCATGGCTATAGGGTGGCATTACTACTGGGGGCATGGCTATAAGGGGGCATGGCTACTGGGGGCATGGCTATAGGGGGCACTACTATTGGGGCATGGCTATAGGGGGGCATTACTATTAGGGGCATGGCTATAGGGGGGCATTACTACTGGGGGCATGGCTATAAGGGGCATTCCTACTGGGGACATTAATATAGGGGGCATTACTACTGGAGGCACTACTATAAAGGGCATTACTACTGTGGGCACTACTATTGGAGGCATTAACACTGGGGGCATTCCCACTGCAGGCACTACTAATAAGGGCACTGCATGGGGGGCACCATTACCAGGGCCATTGTGTAAGGGGCACAACTGCTGTGAGCATTCTATAAGCGGCACCACTACTGTGGGCATTGTATTAGGGGCACTAAAACTGTAGGCCTTGTGTATTAGGGGCACTACTACTGTGTGCCTTGTGTATTAGAGGCACTACTACTGTGGGCATTGTATATAAGAGGCACTAATGCATTGTGTAAAAGGGGTACCACTGTGTGTCATAACATGAATAAGGGACTAATGTGTGGTGTAATTTGAATTGGGGATACTGTATTATAAAGGGAATTGCTGTGTGTGGCACAATGTATTATACAGGCCATTACTGTGTGTGGCATAATGTGTTATATGGGGCATTACTGCATGTGGCATAATGTGTTATAAAGGCCATTACTGCGTGTGGCATAATGTGTTATACAGGGCAATACTGCATGTGGTACAATGTATTATACAGGGCATTACTGCGTGTGGCATAATGTGTTATACAGGTTCTTACTGCGTATGGCATAATGTGTTATACAGGGCATTACTGCATGTGG
This sequence comes from Taudactylus pleione, assembly GCA_031769625.1. Classification (NCBI taxonomy): domain Eukaryota; kingdom Metazoa; phylum Chordata; class Amphibia; order Anura; family Myobatrachidae; genus Taudactylus; species Taudactylus pleione. The sequence goes on from JAUIMM010000135.1 coordinate 5,538,835, forward strand.
CATAATGTGTTATAAAGGTCATTACTGCATGTGGCATAATGTGTTATACAGGGCATTACTGCATGTGGCATAATGTGTTATACAGGGCATTACTGCATGTGGCATAATGTGTTATACAGGGCATTACTGCATGTGGCATAATGTGTTATACAGGGCATTACTGCGTGCGGCATAATGTGTTTATAAAAGGCATTACTGCGTATGGCATAATTTGTTATAAAGGGCATTACTGTGTGTGGCATAATGTGTTATATGGGGCATTACTGCGTGTGGCATAATGTGTTATAAAGGGCATTACTGCATGTGGCATAATTTGTTAAAAAGGGCATTACTGCATGTGACATAATGTGTTAAACAGGGCATTACTGCATGTGGCATAATGTGTTATACAGGGCATTACTGCGTGTGGCATTATGTGTTTATAAAGGGCATTACTGCATGTGGCATAATGTGTTTATAAAGGGCATTAGTGCATGGGGCATAATGTGTTTATAAAGGGCATTACTGCATGTGGCATAATTTGTTATAAAGGGCATTACTGCATGTGACATAATGTGTTATACAGGGCATTACTGCATGTGGCATAATGTGTTATACAGGGCATTACTGCGTGTGGCATAATGTGTTTATAAAGGGCCTTACTGCATGTGGCATAATGTGTTTATAAAGGGCATTAGTGCATGGGACATAATGTGTTTATAAAGGCCATTACTGCCACATGGTAATTATTCGCCACGAGGGGAGAGCTTGGGGGAAGCCCAGCACCTTCGTAAATGCTGGGTATGCCCTACGGTGTGATTAATTGGGGGTGTTCCGCAAGGACACTTCCCCTTTCTGGAAGCATATGCGCTTTCAGCGCGTGCAGAGGAACGCCATCTAAAAAGTTTTTGTTTGTTTTTTTTGGGGGGGGGGGCGTAACTGTGAATTTTTGCCCTGAGCTCCACAATGTCTAGAACCGGCCCTGTCTGGATTGCAGACATCTTCAAGGGGATATTGCTCCTGTGAGGTATCTCAATCTTTATACGCCACTAACAGATTAGCACCAGTTAGATCCAATTATGACAACACATCTGGTGGGCATCATTTCCTGTTCATTTCGATATACCTCAAAACAATAAAAGCGTGCATTGTAACGTAAGAATACTAGGGAACTGCCATATTACCAAATTAATAAACTTTATAGTTTAGTCACAGAATAAACATTTATTTTCTGGTATTATGACACTTCCACCCTTCTCCGGTGCCATCAGTGAGCACCACTTCCGTCCAAAGCCACTGTAGTGCATATGCGCACCTGTAGTCGACTATCCCCAACAGCCATCTTGATCCACGTACATTACATCGCTGGCTACATCATATCCTGCATTGATGAACAGTGCTAGAAGCCTCAGTAACTTTCCCTTCACTACATTAAGCTTCAGTGTCCATTTATTCTCCTATCTGCTTCACTGTGTCTTTTCTTGCTGCTAATCTTCGATCTCTAAATATGGCTATGCACTTCCTGGTCACATCACATCCAAGGTGTCCATCAGTGCTCAAGACACGCCCCCCAAACTTGCAGGCATTTTACCATTAGCTCTCTTTCTGTGCAGCTTATTGCCCATGGTGTGGGATTTTTGCTATTCCCGTCCCTAATTGAATTTGCCCCCAAGACACTAGCATCCATGGTAAATATATGATTCCCTTCATTACCACTTACAATGGACAGGAGAATGGGATAAAAAACATTGAAATATTCTTCTCATGGTCCATGTCCTGAAAGATGCTCTCCTACCGGAACCCCTGGTTGTCTACAGGAAGGTCAGACATTTGAAAGACATTTTGACTCCAAGCATGATAAGGAACACCAATATACTGTACAAAGTAATGATTCCTTACCAAAATGTTTAGGCTGCTACAATTGTGGTAGGTGTGCCATCTGTAAATATCCACACCTCCAAAGTAGGACCTTCACAAATTCAAATAACTCTAAGGAATACAAGATTAAACAACATATAAATTGCAACTCCATATTTATCTTCTGAAATGGACTTGTGGGACTAAGTATGTTAGGAAAACTAAGAGACCCCTAAAACTTAAAATACAAAAACACATACTTACATCAAGAATACAGTTTCAAGACACTTCATTTCACATAACAATTTTGATCCAGATAATTTAACCTTCAAAACAATCAAATATGTTACAATAGGAGGTGGTGACTTGGCCAACAAGTTATCCAAGCATGAAATATATTAGATATTTGAACTCACAACTCTTGCTCCTCTGGGACTTACAAAATAATCACTTTTGTTTTAGGTAATGGACGAATAGGACAGTGGGGTTATGTACTTAAACATATGTCTACAGCCATACAATCCTCGAAGCGCCCAATCTCATGTGATCTTGGAAGCTAAGCATAGTTGGGCCTGGCTACTTTTTGAATGGGAGACCCCCTGGGAAGACTCGGTGCTGTAGGTTGATAATGGATGTACACACACACATGCAGATGTCCAGATCCATAATCAATTGGAAATATCTATACAAATATTCTGCTTGGAAGTATATTTAAAAGTAAAACATTTATTCCATTTTTTTGTGATATACAGTAGGACATTACAATCTGGACATATCAAACATAAAGAGTCTACTTAATATGATCACTTGAGAATATTTCAATCAATGCTGCCTTGTTTGTTAATTTAATGAAAGAACTTTATCATTCTACATTTTTGATCTGTCGCCTATTCATTGATCATTGACATATCTCTGAGTTCACTTCAGTAAAATTGCTCTATCACTTTTTTTTTCGATCTGTTGTATATTTATTGCTTTTAATTCACTTTAATAAGCAGGATTTCCTTTATACAATTCAGCTATTAAATTGGACATTTACATAATAATATCATATATAATGACACAAATACGTAATTAGATAATTATTTCTTCATTGAATGTTTATTGCTTATTAAGTAGTTACATATTTATCTTTTTACATATAAATCATTTCCCTGGACTGATTTATATAGTGACATTTTTCAATTATTAAAATCAAGAGATAATATGAATCAATATTTAAACCTTCTTTTTTATTACAGTATATTATATAGGGGATCTTTCATTCCAACTTTAAAGTTAGTCGTTTGCTTTAATGCAGTTTGAGCACTCTCTTCTGCATTCCAAATCCACGGCTTGCAACTATGAAGATGTCGTCGTCAATGTTTCCAACTTCCTGGCAGCAATTGTTGTAGCTGGCCATGTCATATGCTGTCCATCTGCAACACAGTGGATCAAGATGGCCGCTGGGAAAGTCAACCAAATGCATGCATGCGCAGTATAGTGACTTTGGGTGGAGTGACGTTAACTGAGGGCACAGGTGAAGGTCGGAAGTTCTAGAAAATGTGCATAAAAGAAATGTTTACTCTTTGTGACTAAACTATAATGTTTATTAATAATTTACTAGTATTCTTTAGTTACAATGCACACTGATGTAATTTAGTGTTTTGAGGCATATCGAAATGAACAGAAAATGATGCCTGCAGAAATCGTAATTGGATCTAATTGGTGCTAATCTGTCCCAGTTAGTGGGGCATAAAGACTGAGACACCTCACAGGAGCCATATCCCCTTGAAGAAGTCTGCAATCCAGATGAAACGCATTTTGAGCTCCATGGTCTTACCTTTATGAACGTGGTTTTAACTTGAACCAGATAAGCCTTTTTCATTCTTTTCTTAATCTATTTATGTGTATTCATTGAAAAAATAGATCCTTTTTTGATTATAATATTTTTTCTGTCTAATGTCATTTGTTGAGCACTATGTGGGTGCAAATCTGTGTTTATATTTTATTTAAAAAAAATTATCATTTTTAGCTCTTAGTGATTTTGTGCTAACACATGGTTGTATGAATACTTAGGTCAATTGCTTCCTCACCTTGTTTGGAGCACTGATGATTTAATACATAGTCATTTGTCACTTTATGCACATTGTACTTTTTTAAAACTGTTTACATTACTTAGACTATTGTCACTTTATTCAGCTTGTTACCATATTTATATAATTTGGCTGTTTTAGCACTGTTTATGCTCTCCATCAATTCTATGTTTACACTTTCTACTTATGTAGATTGCCACTGTTATATTGCTATTGGTTTAGCTAACACCCACATTTACTGGGAGTACATTCTTGGTTTACATACAGTGGATCTCCTCAATAGACACCCATACTTCATTATAGTATTTATATTACCTTTGGCAATTTTAGGTATTTTGCTTTGTTTGGCACTGTAATCTCCCACAATTCCTACATTATTTTTCTAATGTCGACATCATAACTTTTGTCATTGTGGTGTAAGTGCTATGTTTGTTGACACAGTAATTGTTGACATAAGCCTGCATCCCAAAAAATTTATCCCGATAAAACAGCTGGGTAGATGAAACATATTCAATATGCACATTATTTAAAGTAGAGGTTGAGTCTCCCATATTTAAATATTCCGAAATACGGAATTATTTTGGCATGACTGAGATAATTAAACTGAATATTCCGTTATCCAAAATACCCCTGGTCCCAATCATTTTGGATATAGGAGACTCAACCTGTAATACTTTTCTCAAACATGTTTTAGCTAAATCCATTCCTATAATGTTTGATACAAACAAATCCTTCATTTTACCACCTAATCTTGTTCCCACTATTTCTAAAAGCAGCATATTTTTTTCACATTACTAAGAAATCACATCACAACTGGGTGGTGTAGTTCTGCAGTACAAATCTTCTTCACTAGCTCTGCCGAAATATTTGATACTTTTTTTCCTACTTGTGATGTGTTAGTGGAACTGAAATGCAATCAAACAAAAATAAGTTAAAATTAAAAATATATTTAAAAATATCTCAAAATAATAAATACAAGACATACATTAAATAGCTTCTAGCTATCATTTATCTTGCACATTCTAAAATATGATAGGAAGAAGCTGATTGCTATTGGCAACTTTTCCACTTGGGGTATATTTACTAAAGTTCAATTTTGGCCACTTTTGGTTGAGGTTTTTTTTCAGTGTCTAAATAATTAATTTAATTACAGATGATCTTTACCATATGTTTTTTATACAATGTAAAAAATCATCTGTTGGTAAATGTGTGATTTAGGGGTATATTTACTGAAAGTCGATTTCAGTAAATTTTTGGTCAATGTTTGGTTGATTTTTGGTCGATTTTGTGTTTCAGGGTCTAAATCACAGATTTACTTACAGATGATTTTCCATCATATAAAAAATGTTGTAAAAAATCATCTATTGGTAACTTTGATTTAAACCCTGAAACACAAAATCGACCACCTTACTTTAGCACACTGTATAATACTCTCAGTTTTATGCAAGCTACTGAAACCATTTGAAACTGTAATATATGAAGTGAGTTCAGACAATGTAAGCCTGAGTCAGGTCATACCCTAAATTAAACTGTTGGAAAACCAACTAGAGAAGCTGAAGGAGGAGATGAAAAAAGTGATTCTGCTTCAAGGTCTTTAGTCACTTCACCTGGAGCAATAGGTTTGCAACATCTTGCAATTAGATCAGTCCATTTTGACAACTATACTTGATCCTAGGTTTAAGTCCTATGTAATTATGGACTTTCCCTACCTTGCTATATTGGTGTAAAGACTATTTACTCAATCTCCATTTACATTTACTGGTCTGAGGCTTGTAATTTGTTGTTTGGAGAAGTGTGTTTTTATTATATTTTCTACAAGGCTGGTACTCTCACTTGAATTGCTTGTACTGGCCTAAAACCTGTGATTTTCTATTTGGAGAAGTGTTTTGGTAATATATTATATTTTTTTCTACTAGGAGTATTCTAGTCTATTAGTTCTTGAATAATAAAACATTCTATAGGATTTTATAGTTTATTAAACTGCCATCCTGTCTGCAACTGGTGTGATACTATTAGGAGTAATTCAATTAGCCATGGTAATTTACCATGGCTAATTGATCCCCCAGGGGCTATTCAATTAGCTCAGAAGCCTACAGTTATGGGGGATTTTTTTTCACCTGATTGAGGCAGGTGAAAAAACCCAGATAATGACCCCATTTTCACGTTCGCGCCCACAAAAAACACTTACGTAGGTCCTTGAACTTATCCAGGATTCTATGTACTTTCAGGTGAATCCAATTTTTTTGCACAAAAAAGTGATGTCATTGAAATGTGCAAAATAAAAAAAATCCTGCAAAAAACTCCCATTTTTCATGTGCAAATAATGAAAGTGCCTAAATGACTGCCCCCTATGTTTTATAAATGTGCTACAGTATATTGTTTTAAACTGCCATGTGTTTGTTCTGTCACTTAGTTTAGCCAGCCATCTCACAGCACCCTTTGGCCAATATTGGTGAAAGAAATATTGAAGGGATTATTTTTTTGCAGGAAACAATAATCAGTCATTCTCTGCTTTGCAAATGACAGCAGTCCTCCCACAACTAAACACTGGGTACTTACTATTTACTCATCTACTCCTTTCCCTCCTGATAAGCATATTAATTTTGGGATAATTTGCATATTGAGATCATTAATATGGGTACATATCAGGGTTGCCAACTATCTGGCTACCTCTTCTGGGAGAGGCAGCCAGCTCGGCACAACTGGGGGGTGTGTCACAGTTTTGAGGGCAGCTCAGGGGGCGTGACCTTGTGATCGCATCGCCACAGCGCTGCCCCTGGCAACATAATGCCTGTACTCTCGGGGGCCACGATGACACAAATTAGCGCGAATCACATCATCAGCCCCTCTCCCGCCCCCGCTGCAGGTATATTTTTTCGAACATATCCGTTGGGCGGGGGGAGGGAAATTTACTGGGTCTACTACTTTTCCTGAAAATATGGGGACTCACATAAATCCCCACAGTATCAGAAATTCATAGGCTATTACATGTTTATATACTGTATTAGGGCCCATACACCTAGACGATTCACATAAGAACTGGTTCATCATACGATTTCCCTTCAATCACCGCCAGTCCAGACATCCCGTTTTGATGCTATTTTTACACATGTTTTACATAAGATCAATCGTAAGATCATTGTGTCACTATACGATGGATCGTGTAATCATTTGTTCGTGTGCATCACCAAAACCATGCGATCGATTGGGCCTAAATTTAAATAGAGGGCTGTTTTTATTAACTGGGGGTATAAAAAAAGCCTGCCTCTTCAGCTCTGTGCACTCTTGTTTGCTCTGTGATTAGTGAGGCTTGGTTTTTACCCTGCTGAACACTCCACATTGCTAGCTACTGTGCATTTCTTGTATTGCCTGGCTTTACAAAGTGCTTCTTGCTCTATTTACTGTGGTTGGTCTGTTTTCTGCTTTTTTGTGGTGATGGATCCCTGCCATTATAGAGCACTGCTGTCCTATGCTGTGGTCAAGCTGAGTGAGGAGAGGGAGCATAGGAGGAGGATGAGGTCCTGCTGGACAAAGGATTGGCTGCTGGAGAGGGAGAGTCAATCCTATATGCCCATGCTGATGGAGATGAGGGAGAACAATCCAGACGACTACCGCAACTTCCTGCGGATGGATGACACCACCTTTCAGGAATTGCTGCGACTGGTGACCACCTAAATCCGGAAGCAGGACACCAAATTTCAGATGACCATCACGGCCGAGGAGAGGCTTGTGGCTACGCTGAGATACCTGGCTACGGGACGCTCCTTTGAGGACCTAAAGTTTGGGACCCGCATCTCGACTCAAGCTTTGGGATGCATTATCCCGAAAGATGTGCAAGGCTATTGTGAAGTTGCTGCAGTTCCGTTACTGTAAGGTAAGTCAAAACACACACACCGCCATTGTTGTTTTGTAAAATCACAGAAATGTTTTTATTTAAAGTTTCTGTTTTTTTTGTTCTGTGTTAAATTAGCATAATAACAATCTCTTATGTGAAACGTGTATATATATATATATATATATATATTGATATAAAGATGGGTAAAATGTTCAAATTATCACCAAGGTACCCAAACCCTGGTAAGTATGGTGCGGCATGAGTTTTGGTGTTTGTGCCACAGATTACAGGGGCGCAAACACATGCCGAAAGTGCAAAATCAGTGGTCTCCGCCCCACTTTTTATTTTAATCTCCCAATTAATATTCTCCTCACGCAATACATACAAGGAAGATAAATTATTCAAAAGATAGTGTAATACCATTTTATTAATCAAGTGGACAAACCTATAGCTAGATGCCACACAAATCCACTACCAATATTGCAGAGCAGCATACCGGATAGGGCAGTGTATATTGCACACTAAGTCAAGTTTGAGCAAATCCCCTCCAAGCATCTCCAGGGAATAGGGTCCTGGACACAATGCTCCAGAGGTACAGTCATGCACCCAATAGAAAGTTCACCGGTTGTAGCTCTTCCACAACAACACGTTTCAACTCCTCCAGAGTCTTTTTCAAGGTGTACCCTGATGGTGGTGAGGTGCTACTTTAGCAGCCATGAACAGTTTCCCAGTGCAGACCAGCACATAGCAGCATGTGCTGGGCTGCTGTGACTTAACAGGGAGGGAGAGCAGTGCCGGACCAAGGCCCCCGCCGGGCCTCTGCAGCAATCACGGTCCTTGGTTATTGTGCCCGCTCCCCCCCTCTCAGTGCCCCTGTCTATTACTCCACACTTTATATATAGAAATGGGACCTTTTATTATTTATAGCCTAGGTGTAAATATTGTATTAATAGAATAATTGCATTCAGACCAAGCTTACTAATACATTTCTTAAGAGGGGAGTCCTGTATAGGATGCTGGACACCCAAGAATTGAAGTGACAATGCGTACTTAAGCTGCAAATATCCATAAAACTGAGTAAGGGAAACCCCAAATACCAAACTGAGTGGCATAAAAGATATAAACACACTATGCACATATAACTGTCAAATCAAGGTCACCCCTCTCTCAACCTACACCACCTTAGTCTGTAGAGAAACAAGCTCAGTAAAACTACTAGCATTCCATAAGGGAGTGGCTGTGTTTATTCCATGGAAACATAGGAGCTTAGATACCAAATTCCAAACTGAGTTGCATAAAAGATATAAGCACACTATCCACATATAACTGTCCAATCAAGGTCACCCCTCTACCATCCTACACCACCTTAGTCTGTAGAGAAGCAAGCTCAGTAAAACTACTAGCATTCCATAAGAGAGTGGCTGTGTTTATTCCATGGAAACATAGGAGCTTAGATACCAAATTCCAAATCTGCACAGCTTGCATGAAAAGGGAGATTCAACACCGATGCTCCCTTGCACCTAATAAAGCTTGGAGGGGAGTGTTACCTGGGGCTGTCTGAGGAATCAGTAGGAAATGCAATGAGTCCTCAGCCACATATTATGGTGTGTACATGCTAGATGATATTTTGCACAATTTGGCTGATGCTGAAGCATTGGAACAACAAATCGTGCATTGCCCACTAATGATAATGATGCCGATCCGCAGTCCCATGGGTTGTTTGCCGTATCCTCAGATCTTACCTATATGCTGTAAAATCTGATTGCACAGTTTACAGTATGCAACATACTGTATCTTATGTCCAAGAGTGCCGAGGAGTTGCCGGGTGTATTCAAGGGAAATCGTTGACGACATTACATCTTTTGTGAGTCATCTATTGTGTAGGCAACTTAACACTCAGGATCTCAAATTAGCCAATTGTGCCACATAACAATGAAACCTAAATTGAGGCAAAGCCTGGCCTCCCGAGGCTCAGGACCTAGTAAGCAAATTGAGCCTTATCCAGGCATGATGAACCACCTATATCACAGAGGATATAAGACTGTCTGTTTTATGGAATTGCAACAATGTGAGGTACATAGGAGACTGCTAAAAGACATAAAGGAGCTTAGGTTGAACCATCATTTTTATTAATTTAACTTGGTCAGTAATAGCAAGGGGTAGCCTGCACCAAACATGGGACCTCTCACAATTTGGGGCTGTATGCTTAAGGGAACAAAATCTTGAGAGTCAGTAGAGACTCATATACACAACATTTTTAAATCTGTCTAGCACTGCAGTGGCAAGGGTGGAGTCGCTGGATGACAACCTACAAATGTGAGGATATAGCATTTTTCACAAGTAATAGTAAGGACCATGAAGGCAACAAAGCCATTCATTAACTGGAGAACATTTTGCTTTAGTCGCATTCAATGAAACAATCACAGAATAGGACTCTTCCCCATGGGAGATGTGTAAATGTGTGAACAAGTGGCGGAAATTCACTGAAGCAGACTGGTTGGGCAAGAACCCCATCTGGCTTGATGGATTATACTGTAGTGATGATGACCTGAGTCAGCTGAATCTACAAAATCTTAGCTAAAATCTTGGCATCAGTAGAAAGTAAGGATATGGGGCAGTAAGTGTCAATGAGATTTGGGTCCTTCCTGGGCTTAACACTATAATATGTGCCACCAACATACTGTAGAGGGAAGAAAAGACTCATCAGTATGAAGAGCTCTGTATAATTCTAATAAGCGGGGCCCATAGAATAAGGCATGTTTTTTATATAATTCCTTATAAATACCATTGTTGTCCGGAGCCATGCCTACTTTGCTACAATCTCTCCAGCAGTAAATAGGGTTACATTTACTAAAGTGTGGGTTTTTAGAAGTGGAGATATTGACCATAGCAACCAATCAGATTTTAGCTAGTATCTACTAGAAGGTGCTAGATAAATGTTAAGTAGAATCTGATTAGTTGCTATGGGCAACATCTCCATTTCTATAAACTATACCCCTTAGAGTGTGCAGGCCACTTACAATGGAATCAGTCAAGGGTAAGATACAACCTGTACAACAACTTGTTATGTATCTAAGAATTATTCAAGCCCTTCGTCAGGGGTTGGGTATGTAATACCGGCAGTCGGGATGCCTTCTGTCAAAATGCCAACAGCAGCATCATGATGCTCGGTATCTTGACAGGGGTCATGTAAGAATACTAACCCTCCCCCCTTCTCCCCTAACCCTCCCTTCTTGGTGCATAAACCTAACCTTCCCCAATCCGCATTCTAACTAGGGATGTGCGCCGGACCATTTTAGATGGTTTTGGATTTGGCTCTGATTCGTCATCCAGCTCTGGATTTGGATTTGGATTGGCCAAAGCTACCGTGACTGGATTTTTTTTTTTTTTTACAAAAATTTACAAAAAAAGCTAAAATCACATATTGTGGGCTTATTTTGTTCCTAGAGTATTATTATTTTGCTCATTAACATTGATTTCCAGTCATTTACAGTCAATTTATACCACTTTGCAGCTTACAATATTGTTTCCACCATTATTGGCCAAAGGCTGCAGTGAGCTGGCTGGTTACTAAGTGACGGTGCTTGTATACACAGAGGGCTATTGCTCTAGGAGTCACTTTGCTTATACAGTCAGTACACACAGAAGGCTAATGCCCAAGGAGTCATGGTGCTGATAGCCTTATACACAAAGAGGGCTATTGCCCAAGGAGTAACGGTGCTTATACACACAGAGCGTTACTGCCCAAGGAGTCATGGTGCTTATAGCCTTATACATACAGAGGGTTACTGCCCAAAGAGTCACGGTGCTTATACAGTACACTCATGTGGCTACTGCCCAATGAGTCACGGTGCTACTGCTTATACACACAGAGGGTTACTACCCAAGGAGTCACAGTGCTTGTATACAGTAACAGTACACAGTGGGATACAGCACACACGCAAAAAATTTACTTATATTATTTTTTTTTCCTTTTTTTATACTTTTAAAAAAATATATTATTATTGTTTCTTTTATACTGGAGCAGATGGGCAGTACTTTAATCAGCAGCATACATCAGCACACCAATGCAGTCTTTTACAGCACAGCCCATGGAGTCTGGACACTGGCTACTACAGACACTTTAATTAGCAGAGCAGCACAGCATACATCAGTGTGCAATCTTCCCCCTACCCTACAGTCAGTTAACAGACAAGCCAATGGAGTCTTTTCACAACTTTGCAGAGCTCTGCGCTGAGTGCGTGCTGACTAACAAAAGTCACAGAGTCCCAGGTGCGGTGCCGTATATGGAGGCTGAACATCATCCAAGCATCGCAAGAATCTGACGTTGGGAGGATGACATTCAGCCTCGAAGTGGGATCCGAGTCAGGTGGGAACACCCGAGCAACGGCTCTGGAGGACTCGGATTCCTGCTGTTCGGAGCAGTTCGGATTCCACAGCTCATTCTTAATCCTAACTTTAACCCTCCTTGTTACTGCCTAAACCTAACTCTCCTCTCCTGGTGCCTAAACCTAACTATCCCCCCTTAGTGCCTAACCATAACCACCCCCCCAGTGGTACCTAACCATAACCTTCCCAGTGGTGCTTAACCCTAATATCCTTCCCCAAAGCCTAACCCTAACCTCCTCTTGGTGTCTAAACCCAACCCTCGCCCCCACGGCTAACAGCTAAGATGCTCGTTTGTGATGCTGTCTGTCAGGATTCTTGCATCAGTATATAGGCTGGCGACAGGATTTAGCCGCCTATGTTTAGTCCTAGGTCGGGATTCTTATGCCGAGATTTAAATAGACAGCATCCCGGCCAGCTGTATTATAACTCCATCACCTTCGACATACGATAAAACATAAGTATTTATCAGCTCCCACTGAGCATCAGTAAGTGGGTGAATGAAATCCTACTCCCATTGAGTCTGAGAAGGTGATTAAGTAAAGCTGGAGTACAGAAGGTAGTGTTACCAATAGGAGATATCACTTTTTCCAATATCCATCGTTAAGCGGTTATACAATGTTGAAGGTGGGGCCCTAACCAGCCCTGAAGTCTGGATTATACTGCAAAACCAATGCCTTATCTTATATAATATTAAAATGTCTTGAGGATGAAGGGAATACATTGCTTGCAGAGAGTAAAAGGAGAAGAGAGAACCAGTAACAAGGTCATCCTGCCACAAGGCCACCAAGTCTTTAAATTCAGTATCAGCCGTGAAAATACTGGGATAGAGAGATGAGTAGTTGGGAGAGAAATATCTTTATGGTGAGAAATCAATCTGTCCCAGACTTGCAGCCTACCTGCCCAGCCAAGATACTTCATAGGATAACCAAGATTTAGTGATAGACAATAACAATAAGGAGTGGGAAATTAACATCAAATCTCATGGAAATAGAAAATGGGATCTGGATACCTAAATACTGAAGAGAAGTCAACTGCCAAATATATGGATACTTAAGGCCTAATTCAGAGATGGACAGAATTGCAGAGCCACACACAAGCAGCTTTGCAATTCCATCCATCCTAATGCAAATGCAGGAGGTGTCAGAAATCTGATTGCGCTGCTTTCTCCTTTGGTCAGGTGGCGGGAGCTGATGCTTCCAGGAGCCTGACCACTTGCTGGTCACTTCAGAGGCCAGGAATCTGCATCCTCCAGTGCAGACCATGGCTTCGTCCCTACCAGAAAACAGGGGTATCACGCCCCCATTTCCAGGAATGGTGACAAGGCACACCTCCGCTCTGCCCCCCAAACAACGTAGCATGGGGGGGGTCTGTGAGCGTAATTGCAGGATCCATTATACACATGTGCAGAACGGGACATTTGTAGGCTCAGATCCCTAGCTATCAGAGATGTACGTTCATCATCGGATGAACGTACATCTCTGAATCGGCCCTTAGGGCCTGATTCAGAGCCGGACGCTATTTGCGCTCGCTTGTCCAGAAAAAGGGGCTGGCTATTTAAATTAACCGTTCGCTCTTTGCGGTCTGTTCACGCCTCTACGTCTGAACAAGCGAACAAAACATGCGAACGTAATTTAAAAAAAAACGCCCCCTGGCCGCTCGCATCATACGTCATGTCCGCTATTTATTAGATTAATCGAGTACATCGGACGGCGTATGAACTGCTCGCTATTCTTGTGGTTGGTTTTTCCTTCCACAATCATGCGAGCAGTTCTGACTATAAAACAACCAAGTGACGTGGTATATGACGCTGCTTTGTTAATTATGCACACCCTTAAAACGCCCGTTTTGACCATTTGGCACGCCTGCATCCTGATCTCCACTCCCCGTTTTCAAGCACCTTCCCCTGTTACCACCCACAAACGCCTCATCCTGTCACTCAAAATAGCAGGCATTCGCTATTTAGCGAGCACACGATTTTCGGCCGCACTGACTGGTTCGCGCATGCGTATTAAAATCCGTACGCATGTGCAGTTGTGTGAACATCGGTCGGAACGAACGAGCAGCCGCTTACGAGCGGCTCTGAATCAGGCCCCTAGTGTGGAGCAATGGAAGACTAGCTTCCAGAATATTAATAGGTAAATCATATGATTTAGTCACATTGAACTTATGGAAAGATGCCTTGCTATAACGATTTAACCACTCATGTAACCATGGAAATGAGGTCAGAGACTCCTTAGCAAAAAGAAGAACATTGGCCCTCATTCAGAGCCGCACGTTAACAACAGTACGCTCGTTGCGTTCCGATGTTGACTAACCGCGCATGCGTCGGTGTTACACTGCGCATGTGCGTACGGCAGATTGCGAGCTTTTTTTCTCTCGTTCCTAAAATAGCGTACAGGAAGTGACATGTCAAATGTGATTGACAGAACAGGGAGTTTTTGGGTGTTGACGGGGGTGGAGATGAAAAAACGCAGGCATGGCGAGGCGTTTTTGGGGCGTACATACATTAGCAGATGCGAACGTCAAATGTGTTCGGACCGTCTCATACGTCACTGGAACATCCGCTTTCCCTTCAAAATGCTCGCACAGCTTAGGGTCAGGATTACTCGACCACATTGGCGATGGCCTTCTCCTCCGTCCCGGGACTCAACGATGGTGCTGCGATTAATCGCGGCTGGTCAGTAAAGTAATTAGTGTTGGATTGAAAACCGGCTTGGTATGTGTTTGGAAAGCAGTTTATTGGGATAGCACAAAAGCGTACGCAGGTGGAAATCAGAGCTGCTAATGTCATGGTTACACAATCAATTAGCGTACATTTTTGGTGTTTTATTTTGGCCACAATTTGTTGGTTATGGCCTATTGTAACAATAATGTCATCATGTTTTAATTAGCTCCCCTTTTTTTTGGTTTACTGTGGAATTTGCATCGCTATGTGATTTTTTAAACGTTCCTTAAAGAGGCCTTTTTTTTTTTTAAGAGGGTCAGTTTTTGCCTTTAGGGCCAGGATTAAATGTAACCCATTTGTACA
Source organism: Taudactylus pleione (assembly GCA_031769625.1). Lineage (NCBI taxonomy): Eukaryota > Metazoa > Chordata > Amphibia > Anura > Myobatrachidae > Taudactylus > Taudactylus pleione. The sequence goes on from JAUIMM010000135.1 coordinate 5,553,998, forward strand.
ATAATGTCACAATACAATGTCAGTTTTTTGTTTTAAATTTATTGTTTAAACACAAACAAATTGGCCTAATATTTTGTTGCCTTTTTTTTGTGGCAAAGATATTTGTTAAAAAAAAAAAAAAAGCCATAACTGGTAACATAAATGTAAATACCAAAATTAAAAACATTTCACAAGAAAGGAGAGGGAAGTTTTGACCAGAAAGGAATATGAGCCAAGCACAGAAGGAGTGTGGGAAAAGTCGCCATTGCTGTCACCGTTTTCTCGCCCGTTTGGCTGGGTGAGGGTGGGCGCCAGACCGGGTCCGGGATGCCATCGGGCTGGCCTGTCCAGAGGCAGATGTTGTGGCCTCTGGACTAGGCACAGGGCTAGGCACATTTGGAGGATTGGCTGATGTTGTGCCAGAGGTGGAGGATCCGGATGTTCCGGCAGGAAGGGAGGTCGGCTCCACCATGTGCTGGTGAACGAGCTGCTCCAGGGCATCGGCGATGCGGATGTTGGCCCTGGTATTTTCCGCCAGGGCCTGAGCAATGGTCACGTTGGCCGCAGCATTTTGCTCCAGGGACTCAGCCACCCGTATCAGACTGGCGTCCATCCTCTGCAGAATCTCCGTATGGAAATCCGATTTAAAATTGAGTTCTGTGAGGAGGCCCACTGCCTGCGAGGGGGCACGCCCTGGACTGGCTTCTGCAGGGTCCTCAGCCGGATGTACTGGTTCCTCCCCTGCAGAGCCAGCAGAAATTCTGCGGCCAAGGCTCCCCTCTGGAGCAGACTCATCCGCCTCTGTCTCTGTTAGGAAAAATGCGAAAAGACTCACATTAGAATCTACATATTGGCACAATAGCATTTCAGAGTTGGTGACATCACAAGACTTACCTTGGCCAACATGAGGAGCCGCAAAGTCTGGCATGTCCGTATCCATGTTGGACACGCCAAACACCTCCACAGCCTGCACACACCCCTGTGCCAGCTCTTCTAAGTCTGTCAACTCCAATGACACAGGGGTGGGACCCCCACCTGTCCCCCTTGCATGCCTAGCCCTGTCGGCAAGTTTTTGCTTGAGACGATATTTGAAGTCTGCCCATCTGTGGAATGAAATTGGAACCATTATCCTTTTTTTTACAATGGGGTTTGTTTATAGGATGGGAAAGTGTTTACTTACCGCCGTTTGACATCCCGGGCTAGACGGACATAATCACCCACCCTATTGACAGCAACGGCGACCTCCTCCCACATTCTCCACTTCTGGCTTTGGCTCATATTCCTGGCTGCCTGGGGCAGGATGTCAACGCACTTCTGGATCAAAACCTCCATCTCCTTGCTTGTGAAATGTGGCTGCCTTTTTTTTTTGGCAGCTTTGGCGGGTTGACTGGGGCCAGCAGTCTCTTCCATGTCATCCTCCTCACCTATTTGGGTAAATATGCAGATTTAGCCACTTCACAACTTGCACAATATTATGTTTAAAAAGAATCATTGAGACAAAATGCATGAAGGCCTTACCGCCGGATTTTTGGCCATTGTTTCCCTGGTCTGAAGCCATGTCTCTGCTTCCAGAATGAAATCAACCAGAAATTAAATGTGATTTCGTGACGTATTTATACATGCGTCCTTAGTTTGCGGCCGCATCATTGATTGTGCGTCCCTATGATTCATCCTTAATTTGTGCGGGAAAATAAACACTATTTATGGCTTGGTGTGTGTGGAGTCGAGGTTGCGTTGTTGGATTGTTGGCGGTTAAGTTGGTTGGATTTGGTTGTTTGCGGTTGGAGGATTTGGCGGTGTTTGTATTTTTTTTGGTTTGCTACAGTTGTTTTGGTTTTCCGTTCGCATTTTTTTGGTTTATTTTTTGCCATCGTTTCCTGATTTGGTAAGTTTTGTGCAGTCTAATTTGTGGCCAATTGGTGTCTACTTCTGGTTTTTTGTTTGATATTTTTTTTTTAACACTAATTTCATCTATTTTAGTTTGTTTTGGCTTTCGGACCCAAAGACCTTTTTGAGGGAAATCTTATATATTCGATTTTGGTAAGTCCATTATTTTTCTTGCATTTGCGAAATAATTAACGCATTTTTGACTGTTGGTGTAGTGACTTGCATTTGCGAAATAATTAACGCATTTTTGACTGTTGGTGTAGTGACTTGCATTTGCGAACTAATTAACGCATTTTTGACTGTTGGGGTAGTGACTTGCATTTGCGAAATAATTAACGCATTTTTCGAGGCTTATTCATCATGTAAACCAGTTTTGCTTTTCCCTTTTCCATTTTTGGGGTCCATTTGACCCCTATTTGATGTACGGTGTGCAATGCCGTTTTCATCGATGGCCAAATGTGTGTTTCGCCTATTTTATGTGTTGGCTTGCACCAATTTGACAAACATAAAATCACCCTCTAAATTTTTGATGTCTCATTTTTGGCTTTTTTACAGTTTATACGTATCATGACAATACCCCGGCATGTAAGCAGCTATGGATGGTATCATAAAGCTAAGTTGTTTTATGTTACTTTTGGGGTGGCTCAAAAGCCTTACATTGTAAACTTTGAATTTCAGGTAGATCTGGGGCGAATTGTTCTGGCCCTACTCCCGGAAGACGACCAACCTCAAACTCGTCCCAGGCGTAGGCATCGTAGGCATGCAAGGCCCCAGATATTTCGAACACGTGTCACCCTTTTTGGAATGCCCGATGATGAGGTTTTAAGACGCTACCGTCTACCTCCCAAAATCATCATAGACACTCTCTCATTAATAGAAAGTGATCTTGAGCGGCAAATTGACAGTCCAACAGCAATACCACCACTGACGCAATTTATGGCGGTGTTACATTTCTGTGCCTCAGGATCGTTTCAAACAACGGTGGGAATAGTGGCGGGCATCTCCCAATCCTCCTTTTCCCGGATCCTGAGGGCAGTGATGGAGGCACTTTTCAAGCACCTCCATCATTTTATTAAAATGCCTTTGGATATGGGTGCCCTTAGTGTGGCCAAGGCCAATTTTTACCAAATAGCTGGCTTCCCACACATCATAGGGGTTGTGGATGGTACTCACATACCACTTCAGCCTCCAGCACGGCTGGAGGCAATATTTAGAAACCGTAAACACTATCACTCCCTGAATGTAATGGTGGTATGTGATGCCTCCCTCCAGATCCTGTCCCTGAATGCTAAATTACCAGGAAGTGCTCATGACTCCTTCGTCATCCGGCAATCAGGGATATGGCAGAAATTAACCAACCTACAAGCTGGTGATGCATGGCTTCTGGGTAAGTGGAGACCTTTAGTACATAACAATGTTAAGCTTGATACACAGTGTTCCTGATGTTGTCTATTTTTTTTCACAGGAGACAGTGGATACCCTTGCATGTCCTGGCTGCTCACTCCTTATTTGGCTCCCACACCAGGGCCACAAAGTGCATATAATTCCGCACTTACAGCCACCAGGCAAGTGGTGGAGCGCTGTATCGGCCTTTTAAAAGGCCGATTCAGATGCCTCCACCGCTCTGGTGGCGAGCTCATGTATGTGCCGGATATGGTGTCTAAAATTGTGGTCCTGTGTGGGATATTTCACAACATTGCCATAAGGAGTGGTGTCCCAATGCAGCCAGAGGATGCCTTACCTGAGGATGGCCCCCCCGAGGTTGGTCGGAGGTCAGTATGTGGGGGGGCCATACGCGATGATGTTGTGGCCAGATTTTTTAGGTAAGTTGTAACAAAACTACAGTGTTTATACCTAATGTGTTTGTGTTTGTTTGCGAACATCTAATTTTGTGTTTTTTTTCTCACCATCTTCTGTTTGTTCACATAATCTTTGGCACTCCAACGCTCACTACTTCCTGCTACCCTTACCAAACCTGGATCTGGTCCTTTTGGTCATATATTCTGGAACCCATATCGCAACGCCATGTTTGTGGAATCATGTTGGCATGGTCCTTCGTCAACCAGTTCTTGATTTTTTGTTTTTATTTAATTATTTCTTGGTATGTGTTGTATTTGAATTTATCACTGTGTTCTTTTTTTGGGAGTGACAACTTTGTTTTCTCTGTTATGTTGTGAATAAATGTTTGGAGAGTGAAATGGTCTTCCTTTTTTGGGACGTTAACAGCAAGTGTAACCAGGTTAACACAAGTTACATTTGACTAAGGGGTAATCCAGTACTGACGCCAGTTGAGCTAAACTGAAATATGTTTTCAGCTTCCCAACCCACACCAAAAGGAAGCCTGGCCCAACCTTGGGATTTGTAAGATTGGCCTAAGCAGCTTGCGCACCAACTAGGAACCTGTAAAATGTAGAAATATGTAATTGACACTACACCCAAAAAGGGAAATTACATTGTTACTGTTATGTGTTTCTTGTGTCTGTTTGACATACAAAGACAAAACACAATCTAACTTTTAAAAAAGGGAAATCCTTGCAGGAACAGTCTACTTATGTCAGGCTAAACTATCTTGGTTTTGGATTTAAAAAATGAGCCAGAACGTATATTTGTATGAAAAAATTTATTTTGAAAAGTTAACAAAAATAAAAAAACTACTGGCGAAGGAGGCCAGACAGCCGGTCGAGGGCCACAAGAATGCCAATTACATGTTGGCGCATCTGGCCAACACAATCCGCCACCTCTTGCCGACGCCTCTGTTCCTCTGTGGGTGAGAAAAGTGTGTGGGTTAATACAACAATAGGGAATCCACATTAAAAAAACAAAAACACAACGAAATCACTCCTAAACCTAAAAAAAAAAAAAAAAAGGGGGTGCTGCCAAAAATACAAGGCCTATGTACAAATTCCCACAGGTGTGATATTTGTATGTTGAAATCACCAGGAAGAGGTAAAGGCAAACTGCGAAATCACCAAAAGTCAAGCCACAAAAACACGAAGAAAGGCACGACACATGATTACATACAAACAGTTTGTGCTTTAAAAAAAAACAAAATAAAAACATACCGGGAGCCAAAACGGGAGCTCCGGAAATGCCTCCATGATCCTCCTCAGAGGATCCGTCATTCCCCAAAGAATGGGGAGGAGTTATGATGGACTCCGGGGAGGGGGTAATTGGAAGAGGGGTGGGTGGAGGAGAGGGGGAAGTGGGACGGAGGGGAAGGAGGCCCGACATTTCCGGGAGAGGGTCTGGGAAGGATGGGGAGGAGTGGGGAATAGGGGAAAGATTTGGGGTGGAGTGTTGGCTGGGGGTTGGGGATAGTGGCCGGGAACGCCGTCTGGACGGACGGTGACGGCGGAGTCTTGGCTGTCCCCCTAAAATATGTCAAAGAAATTGCGGTTAGTTTATGGACAAATCCGGGGACCAAAACTAAAAAAAAAACACAACCCAAAAAATAAGCCAAATAGGAGTAGAATGAATAAATCAGAAATAGAGGGAAAACATGCACACGCAGATATGAGTACAAATAATAAATAGGACACACAGGAAAACATGCACACGCAGATATGAGTACAAATAATAAATAGGACAGACAGGAAAACATGCACACGCAGTTTGCCCCACAAACACAAACATTAAAACCACAATACATAACACTTACTTTCCTCGATCTGCATGCGAAAGCATGCCAGCAAGCGGGGCGTTCGCCGTTGCAGGTCGGACCACCTGCGCTCCAGCTGCCCGATGTTGCGGCGTGAGCCGAAGGACCGCAGGCGGGACCGTGCCTCCGCATACGCGGAGCGCTTCTGCCGGTTGGTGATGGGTGGAGGCTGGCTGGTGATCCGGCGATCCATGACCTCCGTAAGCACCAGCAGCTCGCGCCTGGTGAATGCGGAGGCTCTCATGATGGCAATGGTGTTTTTCTTAAAAATCATTTTTGATAAAGTGTGTAAAAATTTTCTGATTGGCTAATGTATTTTGGAAATTAACAGGAGCAATTTTATTGGTTAGTGTATGAGTCATGTGTTCGACAGGGCCTGAAATCTCTGGAGAGTTATGATAGGCTTGATGCAGTGACATGCGTAAGCAAATTTAAATAAAGAAATGAACCCAGGGAAATATGCGGGGATCCACAGCAATAGAACAATTGTTTAATTGTGGTTCACATGTTTTTTGAACAATAAAAGCGAATGTTTCATCCGTACGTATTCTGCTGGTAAACACAAACACGGACAAGAGTAAAGTTTCTTGCATTGTGTTGAAAAAAAACAAACAATTAAGCTAATTGATACATTGATTGGCATGATACGATTGATGGAGGTAGGCAGAATAAAGGAGCAGGTAATCGACATCTGACAAGGCCACTTCCTGTTTATACTTGTGCGTGCGTTCCTTTCAAGCCATTTCGGGGATGCACGCTCGCTATTTCGTACGCTCGTTAGTTAGAGGAGGGGTCGTCAGAGTTTAGGGAGGAATTTTAGATGCGAACGAAAATACGAGCGAGCCATTGAATTTAAATATTTTTGTACGTACGCCTAACGTACGTGCGCCCGCTTGCGAGTGGGTCTGAATCAGGGCCATTGTCTGCAAACTGACCTAATTTGTGAGTTGTATCCCCCACTATCACACCTGGAAAACCCAAAGTAGCATGAAATTTAGAAGCAAGGGGTTCAATTGCTAAAACTAAAATTAAGGGAGAGAGGGGCAACCTTGTCTCGTACCATTAGTGATGGGGAACGCATCTGACAGAAAACCGTTACAAAACACCCAAACAGAGAGAGCACCATAACCAAAGGCAGAGAGGACGTCACTCTCATACAGCCAATGTAACCTATTGAAAGCCATCTCAGCATCAAGGGATAACAAAACAAAGCCCGCCCCTGATGTCCAGAGAAAATCAATGAAAACAAATAACCCTACGGGCATTATGTGAGCTGTGTCCATGTGAAATGATCCCCATCTATATCCTATTCTTTTTATCCCTCTTTACTGTTGCTGATTTTTTTTTTGGTATGTACAGTATGAACAATAACACAATACCTCTGAGATTTTGTATACTGGAATGTAATTAGCCCACTTTGGTCCTTTATTCTTTTCATACCACACACGTTGTTACACGCAGAGGCCAGAAGAAGCAGAATACAAACATTACAATTAGAAAATGGGTAAGTACAGTATGTGGGAGAACTGGTAGAACACTACATACTAGGTCACATATTTCAGCAATACAGCTATATATAAATCTTACCCAATGTAACCTGAGAAGTTAGCACAATTTGGACAATAGAAATTTGCAGATACTGTATTACTTTAGAAGAAGCAGGTAAGATCAGCACACAAGGTACCCAGGACAGACACAGCAAAATGTGAGTATATTGTGTTTACTTTATTTATTTACTTCTTTAGTATTGCTGTGGTTTAGTAGTAGATAAGATGAACAAATTGTAATGAAAAAGCTATGACATAAAAAAAAAATGTACTTTAGAACCTTTATTACTGGTTGTTTCTGTGTCGAAACACATTTCAAGCAGACAAATAAACTAAAGTTGCATACACACACAACGATTTTTTGAACGATTATCGTTAAACGATATCGTTTAACGATAATCGTTTGAAAAAATCGTTCACTTTCTGAGTCAAATGAAGAACGATTATCGTTCATGTCCGTTCACGTTTGTAGTTTGTAGTTTGTAGTTCAGTCAGACTTGTCAACTGAACAATTTTCATTAAGGGAATATGCAAAAATCGTTTGTAGTTCAAAACAATTGTTCATTACACTTCAAAAAATCTGACAGATAATCTGACAGATAATCGTTCATAAAAATCGTTCATAAAATCGTTGGTAACAAAATCGCAGCTATAGCGTTAAGCACATAAATCAGGACTGCAATGCAAATCTCTAGCTGGATATCTGTTGCTTATATTTAACGATAGGATATTTAAGACCCTGATAATGTCCCTGCATACATGTATTTTTAATACTGGTGAATTCCACACAGAGCCGTAACTAGACATTTTGGTGCCCTGTGCCAGAAAGAGCATTGGCGCCCCCCTCATTTTTCAAAGGGACATAAAGCACCCAAAAAAGGGCCATGACTTCATGGGGAAGGGCCAGGGAAGAGATAGGGAAGGCCAGGAGGAGATGCTGGGGATAAAAGAAGAGGAATCTACAAGCAAGAATGATAATAAACAGAAATTTGACAGGCCTGACCAGCGCCCTCTGACCTGTGGTGCCCTGTGCGATGGCACCGGCCACACTACCCTAGCTACGGTCCTGGTTCCACAGGTCCACCATACCACCAGTCATGTTTAAGATTGCATATAAAAGTCCCACCCTCATGATCAGGTGCCATTTCACACAGGAGAGTGGAGGGAGTGGGTGTGAGACTTGGGTTCTGATTCAGCACGGTTAGCAATTTTGCTCACGCACACACCTGGCCACTGTGAAAATATGCTAATGAATCCCACCACAGCACAATAAGCTGACACCCGGCACTACATAAAGACGCCCACTTCACTTTACTCACATCCGCAATAGCTCGCTATACAGCGAAAACATTGGTAACATCAAGTACCATCAGACCCACAGGCACAATAGTGGTTGACCTGACCCTCGCGCACAAATTGCTAAACTTCCTGTGTGCATCTAGAGCTCTGGCTGCATCTTCCATCGCAGGGGCTTAATTATGCATGCCCCTGTAACGGCATTTGAACGCACTAGCACACCTGCGTTTTGCTTACCACCCCCCATCACCACCCCCAAACGGTCACTTCCTGTCAATCAATGTGTAATGAAACTGTGTGCTCCCTGCGATCGTTACCCAATCGCAGTGGCCGGTTTGTGCAGGCACACTGCAATGCACGTGCAGTGTTAAACAATCGACCGGGTGTGTGCGAATTCCTTGCTGAATCAGGCCCTTGGATCACAGAGTTGTAAAATAAATGCCTTTAGCAGGCCATCAGGGTGCCATTAGTGTACCATTAGGTCTAGGAGTCGTAGGTAGAAGTGCAAATAGTGTTAAAGTAGTAGCTGGAGCAGGTGCCTGGTGACTGCAGACAGCCTCATTGTCGGTGGCAATTTTAATTGTCACATACACACAGGGCCTGATTCACTATGGCGATTGCAGCTGTGCATAGGCACACAAATCTGCTGCAAAAATAGGCTAATGACTGCAATTGTAAATCCAGTACAGAGACGCCCTAAGCCGTCATAGAGATGCCCACTACTGCTTTCGCACATCCGTAATACTTTGCAATCCTGAGTATACATTGGGAACACTGTGTACCATCAGCCTTTCACGCACAAATACAAAAGGTCTGACCTTACTCATAAATTGCTAACCTCATCGCACACAATGAGTACCCAATCTGCGTATGCTGTCGCAGTGGCTAATTTATGCACAACCTTGAAACAGCGTTCAAACGGACAGGCACACCTGCCTATCTCTGACCACTCCCCTGTCAACACTCCTAAATGCTTATGTACCATCCCACCATCTGTGATGGCTTTGTATCTGCATGAGTGATCGCAGTGCCATCGCAGTACTAACTTACATCCTCGCACTGCAGTATGCACCGTAGGCCATTTTGCGTGCGCTGTTGCCATTGCGAATCAGGCCCACAGACTGCACACTCACACACTGCAGTGCAAACAGGCTACTGTCTGTGTGTGATGCTGTTGATTTTATTTGTTTGCTTGCTGAAGTGAACCAGCACCTTTTTTTTCTCTAGGAAATCTATCACTGCAGTATACTATATTGCTTATCTGTGCAACAAATGCTCTACTGTATCTGAGGCTGCTGCACTCCCAGAATACCTCTTTGTTTTGAGTTTTTTTCAGCTATATAAAAAATTGCAATTTTTTTCTGTTGCTGTCTAAAATTAAAATCCTACAGTCTATTCTAATTGATTGAGAAAAATATAGTGCGTATGAGAATTGTGTGACACAATGCATATTATTATTCTGTGTGCATTAGTGTCCCCCATCATCTGTACCCCAAAGCAATTATTATAAAGGAGACCTGATCCCCTAGTGGGTAAAACAACTGCTAGTGCTGTTTGTGTAAAAAAAAAAAAGAAATTACTGCAAAACAAAATTACAATAGTATGTTTTCCTTCAAGTGTAAGTGACAGTGTATTCGCCATGGGATGCAGTCAGGAAGCCGATGGTCAAAATGACGATCACCAGCTTCCTGACTGTTTAATCCCGACAGGGGACTAATGATAGGCATCGAAATACCAACGCCTATCATTATCCCTATGCCGGGACCCCGATGCCCGGCATACTGAATGAAGGTAAGCCAGACAGTGGGCGCGGACAGCCGCAGGGGGAGTGAGTACTCAGGGCTCCCAGGAGGACTCAGGGTTAGGCACCCCCATGGGAGGGTTAGGGTTAGGCAAAGGGAAGAAGGGGTTAGGTTTAGGCACCCCCTGAGGGAGGTTAGGGTTAGGCACACCCCTGGGAGATTTAGGTTTAGGCTGCGAGAATGGGGGGGTTAGGTTTAGGCACTTAGCAGGGGGTTAGGGTTAGGCATCCCTAAGGGAGGGTTAGGCTTAGGGGGGAGAAGATTAGGGTTAGGTAGTGTACTTACCGAATTAGATTTTAATACCTGCTGGGCTTCTGGTATTGAGATTTGAACCGCCGGGCAGCCGTCCGGCAGTCATTTATACTGATCCCTTTCCCATCATCTATACCCCCAAACAAGTATAAAAAAAAATTATTTCTTGGCTGGTGTCAAAAATAAAACCAATCAGGGATAATTTGATGGAAGAGCAGGAGCAGCAACCCAGTACAACTGCTGCGGCTGCTGCCAGTCATAGTACTACAACAGGTCATCAAGGGTAAAAAAGTTTAAGAAAGGGCACCTAAAATGTATGTTTTAAATCTGTTTTATTAAGAGTTTTCAATACGTAGACATGGGTGGCATAATCCATAAAAGAGAGAAGCGGTGAAGAAGAAAGAAAAAAACACTTAGTTACATTATTGTAAAGGAACAATCACAATCTCAATACATATATTCATGCCTTCGATGCATAGAGAACAATAGAATGATGTCACCTAAAGCTTATAGTTCAATTTAGAGAAGCATAGTACACATTTATGCATGAATAAACCAGCAGTAAGACCAAATATCAGTCAGCAGTTCATGTCACGCATACTGCAGAATGAATTAAAGCGGAGCGGTGAACATTCCTAACAAAACAAAGTAGTAGAAGAAGATAAATCTTATCAAAGCGAGATTAATACCACCAGACACAACAAACCAATATATAACTGCATATATGTAAATATATGTAAATACATAGATAGTTATGTATACATCAACATACACACACAGAGAGAAAAAAACATATATAGGAAAGAGGGGGGATGAATGGAGAGATGGAAGTATAATTTACCAAGTAGAAGAAAAAAGAAATAAAAAGGAATTGCGATAGGAATGTTACTAACTATTAAGTAAGAGTTGTCGATGAAGAAACCATTCGGTAGAGTTAAACATCTGAAGGATTTGTCTTTGCTCCTCAGTGGGTAGAATTTTTATATTATAGACCCAAATTCAAATTGTTATAAAATGTAACCACTCCCGCAACTAAATTAGGGACATTAGCTCTTCAATCAAAATACAGAATCTGAAATAATTTTACTTTCACTTCTCCTAATGAAGGAGAGGATATGGAGACCCAGTGACAAAAGTTCACCTTCCTTGCCACTGTCACTATTGTGGTCAGTATGGGTATTAAAGCCTTTTTATCTGTACCTAAAGACCAATTAGAATAATTAGCACAGAGACAGGCTAGAGGATCAGGGCGGAGATGAAGAGAAAACATTTAATTAATAAAGTAACCAGTTTGTGCCAAAATCTTCTAATTTTCCAACAGTCCCAAAAGCAGTGGAAAAAATTTATGTTAGAGATCTAACATTTAAAGAATTGCCTGGGTCTCCAACAACTATATGTTTACGTTGTATAGGGGATATACATGCTCTATGCACTTCTTGTAGATATGTGGACTGTAATATCTTTAGAGTAGAGTCAAAGTGTCCAAATAGAGATGTGGGGAAGCAATTGGGAAGCTGACTGCCTAAATACCGGCAGCCGGCTTCCTGACTGTCTTATCCCGGCATGGGTGAAATGCCGGGCACCTACATGTAGACGCCCGCAGATGCCGGGTGCCGCGAGTAATGCCGGGTGCCGCGAGCGGACAGCTGCGGGGGGGGGGGGGGAGGGTTAGGTTTAGGGCTCCCAGGGGGGACTTAGGGTTAGGCACCCCCCCAGGAGGGTTAGGGTTAGGCTAGGGGGAGGGATGGTTAGGGTTAGGCACCCCCGGGGGGGACTTAGGGTTAGGCACCCCCCCGGGGGACTTAGGTTTAGGCAAAGGGGAAGGGGATGGTTAGGGTTAGGCACTTAGAGGGGGGATTAGGGTTAGGCACTTGGGGGGGAAGTTAGGGTTAGGCACCCCTAAGGAGGGTTAGGGTTAGGGGGGTTAGGTTAGTACATACTTACCTATCCACGATCGGGATTTCCAGCGCTGTCGGGCTTCCGCTACTTCAAACTCTGCTCATGTCGGGCTGCCGCTGATGGGAATCGAACTGCCGGCCATGCAGCCGGCGGTATATCATACCCATTTCCGAGATGTGATGTCTTGTATAGAAGGAATGTCTTTCTGCCATGGGATCAGAAGATTATCCAGTGCTGAGGAAGTCTGCATTTTGACAAGGTCTATATATAAAAATCTAGTCTTATAGGAGATGGAGGAGGATCATTTTAGTAAAGAGCCAATAAGGTCGATAGAGGCAGTGTCTACAAAAGGGGGAGGAATAGAGTTGATAAAATGTCTGGTTTGCAGTAGAGATGTGCGCCGACCTCCGTGTTTTGGCTTTTGTTTTGGATCTGGGTCTCCCTGGTTTTGGATCTGAATCTGGTTTTGGATTTTTTTCCTCTGTGTTTTGTTTTTGTGTTTTGGTTTTGGATCTGGATTTATTCTTAAAAATCATAAAAACAGCTAAAACCACATAATTTGGGCCTGTTTCTGTTCCTACAGTATTATTAACCTTAATTACAATGATTTTCAGGCATTTCTAGGCATTTTTAACCACCTCACAGCTCACAATATTGATTTCACTATTTTTCACCAATACAGGCCAAAGGCTGCAGCGAGCTGGCTGGCTAAAGTAAGCAACAGAGCAGCAGCACAAATGCACGGTAGTTTAAAAAAATATAGGACATCTATGAAACGTTGCCACACAGCAGTGGCAGACAGGATGGCAGTTTAATAAACTATTATAATGTCAGTTGGCAATGCCCCAAATTGTGCCAAATGTAAAGGAAAGTGGTGCAAGATGGATTTGTCCCTCCCACCCACTCTTATGTGGGATATTAAAAAGGACATGCTCAGTTTAACAAACTAAGCACTTTAGCGACTAGGACTGACACTTTCGTGGCTGAACTCCTTGGTTTGTTTGGGCCCCACAAAACATTTTTTGGAAGGAATACCTTCAATTATTAAGGAGGAGGTTGATGATGAGGGTATTGGTGGTGGAGATTGCATGTGCTTGTCCAAACTGCTGGTAGCTGATACTGGACTGCTTGTTATTAATTTACACATTATTATAATTTTGTTAAACAAATTGCATGAACTCGCTGCAAATGACGTAACAGGGAGGAGGTGCCTAGATGGTTAACGTCCCTTCCTCTATTAACTTAGGCTTTACAAATGGAACAGATGCCTTCACAACTATTTCACCATCTAATACTAGCACAGCCGTCATGGCGTCAGTGATCCGCTGTGAAACTGGGTGACAGCTTTTATAGTTACTGTACTTCCTCTATCAAAGGACTGTTTAAAAGTCAATTGTTTTCTTAAATTACTTCCGATCATGAATGAGGATGTAGGTGATGCTGCAGGTGTTGGAGATCGAAGGCGCTTAGATCCTAACGATACTGGATCAGAACCTCTATACACACCTTCCTATACCTTATAATAATCCTGCCTATACCTTCTAATGATGACGCTAATTTGCATACGCAGTCATACAGAAATAAAGACTTAAGACCTGGAATCTGTGGTTCCAAAGCACAAGTATTAATCAAGTAAAAGTACAGTCAGTTACACGCTATTGATCCAGACACAATTTGGCGCAAAGGAATTATACAGACTCAAGTACAGTATACATATGCAGCGCTTCCGGACCAGATGTTAGGCATCAGCAAGAAACCCCTCGTCTATCAGTATTCAGCACGAAGACTAAAAACCCAGTGTTGGCGCACACATATTTATACCCCCCCAGGGATAGACAAAACAATAAAGACGTTTGTTGCTGATGTCATTGGTTCCCAAGGGGGATACATCTGTTACAGAGCATTTAACAGGCTGATTCAAATAGACACAACCCTGCCTCCAACAACTGAGGGTCCCTAGATTCCCGCCACATGCAACATCCTAACAGTTATTCATATCATATACATTTTGTTGCTTGAAGTCTCTGCAGTCCATAAGTTGAGAATGCATTATGCGATCTCCCAACCGATAATACCGGAATACTGTGGAAAGAGTATGCATCAGTATAAAACCAAACACGGCTTACTTAGCATGTATAAAACCTTAGTTACCAAATAATCTTTATTTCACAGCATTTATACTAAATTAACAAGCTTAAATCTTATACCTTAAAACTCATGGAACCTTGTATGTGAATATGTAATGTGTGAGTGTACGGGGTTTGATATAAAGACGCTAGTTAACTGGGGACAGATGCGTGCACATTTAGCTACTAAACGGTGTTTTCTTATGCATTCGCTAATATGCGACTAGTTAACAGCGCAATTGTGCGTGTTACTGTGTACATGAGAAATGATGAAAGATGCAATCGCATGGTGCTAATAGTAATCTCGCCATATGTACTTAATTGTGAGTTTATCTAAAATGGCGCTTGGGCGGCCATTCGCAAAATGGCGTCTTGCGTTTTCATTTCCAAGATGGTGTCTTGTGGCCAGTCGCAAGATGGCGTCACCGTGATTCAATTTTAAACTGAAAGTATCTCCGGCCAATTATCCAGCTTCGACAGTCCACCCTTTGATAGTGAACAACATGCTATCACAATCTACTCTTTGAATTTAATTTAGGCTTACATTTACATATTATTTAGTGTTATTGTAGGATGGCACAAGGTGGTTCTTAATCCTTCAATAATGTGTCTCTGGGTGGGGACATAAAACTACTATTATACGCACACCGCTGATCTTGGAAGATCATGTGAAAGGTGTGGGAATGCACCAATCTTATAAAAGCAGTCTTGAAGGGGAATTTAGACTTTACATTATCTAAGGTGTTTAAAAATAACATTTCAATAATACATTCTATGCATGTCTAAATATAATACATTAAATGATGGTATTTCCTAGTTCAGGGTTGTAATGCAGTTCTATATTTACCTCGGTATTCATATTGTCATTACTGACCACCATCATAGTTTCGTTCTTGCGTTTTACTCTATTTTTACATTTTCCACACTTCAACACAATAGGAACACATCGGACACATATGCCAATTATTATGATGACAATTAGTATAAGGATCAAGAATTTGCCTATGCTGGCGATCACTTCCTGGACCCATTCCCCTAGACCTGAGAACCATTTTATTGGGTTCAGCCATGAAACCCATCCTTCTATCTTTTCCCCTACTTCAGCCACTGAAGCGTTAAGGTTCTTATGAAACTCCCATTTTAGCTGCAGAATTTCATCCATCTTTCGGTGTATCACCTCCTTGGGGTCGCTAGTATCATTGGTGACATAGGTGCAACATTTTACTCCAAATTGGGTGGCTAACGTTACGCAATACCCTCCAGTAACAGCAGTTAAATAATTCAACACTAGCCTGTGTTGCACCAGTTCTTTCTTGTATGCTTGCAATTTTCTCCCTGTATACCTGAATGTGTCATCGTACATCTCGGTGATATTATCTATCAATTTAGCAAGTTCCTGAATATACCTAAAATTTAATGTACCCCGAGCAATCCTGGTGGGATCCAATGCGACTAAAACTTGAAAGCCAGTTGTCTCACTGATTAACTGAGTGGCTTTATGCACATCACCAGGTATCATATTTCTTTTGCCTCTGTGTTCATATTGTGTGTGAAGATATGGTGACGGTGTGTTTTTATGTATACCAAGCATTTCAACATGTGTGAGGGTCATAACTTCCCAGGTAACACAAAACTTCGGAACTCGGGGAGTGCCATTTATATGCTTTTCTTCCACATATGAAATATACATTATCAGGGAGAACATAAGGAATGGCATCATTATCATTAAGCACATTTCCCTTGCAAACAATCCTATTTCTGGGTCTTCCATCTGGTACATGCAAGTTTCTGGCTGTATTATTTTAGCACAGTAACCATTTGGCACCTTACCAATAATTTCTTTGGTGGAACTCAATGTATACCGATACCTAAAATGTTTCCCACCAGACTTAATTGAGCGTAACAGATCATGGTTTATGGACTCATTATCAGCTCTTTGTGAGAAGGTCATTGTCTGATTATTCCCCATCACTTCCCAACTCCCGGGTTTATTGGGGTTGTTTATGTTTAAACACAAAAGTGATCTATCTATTTGGAATTGATAGAGTTTGAAATGAGCTGGTTTGGATGAGAGGAATTTTCCATTCAATGTTTTCCCTTTCTGTAATTCTAAAATTTCCATGATATTCAGCGGAAATGGCACCAACCCTACGTTATGCTGTCCCTGTGGTACATGTGAAGACACCCAGCAATCAGTTTGATTTAATACTTTGCCTACCATACTATGATAATTCTCTAAAAGATACCCACCCCAGTACGGGCTATATTTAGGTTGGCACCATTGGATACAGTTCTCATCAACTAGGGACCCACAAAGCTCAAAAATACAGGAATCTTCAGACAATAAACCTCCAAACCTTCCCCGAGTATCCAGAATGATAGCTCTCTTAACAATAACAGTACTAAGATTGGTCAGACACTCCCCTGATTGGCATTGCACTCCTCCTGACTCCACTACATCAGCACTGCCATCAGCTCCCATTTCCTCGATCGGTCTCCCATCAAAGAAACTGGATATTCCCGAACCGACCAAGATGGTGAACACTCTAAAAGAGAATATGAAAATGAACACAGCAGGCCCGTCCATTGTCACAACAAGACCTGCATGTTTCTTTTAGTTCAGGTATCTCACTACAACCTTTTCAATCCTCCCGGAACAAGCGAGCGAGCGACAGGTCCACACTATCAGCTTTGTCTCTGACTTGTTTCTCCACCGATTGATTGACCTTTTTGCAGTGAGTGGAATGGACCCAGGTATCTCTCTCGGCCACCATCAAAGATGTAGTACTCGTCAGCAGCACCTGGTACGGACCTTCCCACCGATCAGTCAAACAACCTGAACGCAAGAAATTTCTGATCATAACATATTCTCCTGGTTCAACATCATGACAGTTAGTTTCAGGCATATCATTAGACAACAATTTCAGTTTCTGCTGCTGTTGTTTTAACTGCTTACTCATTGATATAAGATACTTTACAGTTACCTTGTTGTTACCCTTCAGGTCTTCCTGTGGACTTATAATCAAATTAGGTTGTCTACTGAACAATATTTCAAATGGGAACAGATTTAGAGGGGGTCTAGGACTGGTCCTTTATGCTATGTAGGACCAAAGGTAACGCTTCTGGCCATCCTAGTCCAGTCTCTGCCATGATTTTACTTAACTTATTTTTAATAGACCCATTCATCCACTCTACCTTGGCACTGGCTTGCGGTCGGTAGGGGGTGTGAAGTCGGCTATTAATACCCATCAGTTTACACATATTTTGAAAAACATCACCTGTAAAATGAGTACCCCTGTCACTCAATGATTTTAGGGATACCGTACCTGCATACAAATTCCTGAACTCTTTTCTTGGCAGTAAACGCAGCAGTATTAGTGGCCGCAGGGTAGGCCTCAACCCAACTAGAAAATACATCTGTGCACACTAATACATACTTAAGGTTCCTGCAGGGTGGTAATTGAATGAAATCAATTTGTATCATCTGGAAAGGTCCATCAGTCGGTGGAATGTGGGATGGTTCGGTAGGGATCGCTTTCCCTATGTTCTTCCTCAAGCAGGTCAGACAGGACATTGCTATCTTTTCTGCTTGTGAAGAAAAACCTGTTGCGCACCAGTATGCCCTAACCAACTTGCACATACCTTGTTTTCCCAGATGAGTCAGACCGTGTGCTGCCTCAGTCAGGCTGGGGTAATATGCCTTGGGGGCTACTGGCTTACCTTGTCCGTCCCTCCAGAGCCCAGAGGACTCTTGCCCACATCCCTTGGCCTTCCAGATGGATTTTTCCTGAATTGAACACAAATTTTGCATCTCAATTAATTTCAGCATATCAATTGTTTGGAAAGACATAATTTTTTCAGTTGGAGAAAACATTTTTAACCCTTGTTAGCCATTTTTAGCCACCTTGTGTCCTGTATGCGAGAGATGAAGTAACAAAAGTTTAGTATCATTCAAACATGACATAAACGAGTCAGAACATAGCAATAAATCGTCCACATATTGAATTAGAACAGATCCATTGGCAGGTTGAAAAGATTGTAAACAGTCATGCAATGCCTGGGAGAAGATACTGGGGCTGTCTATGAAACCTTGGGGTATCCATGTCCATGTGTATTGTAAACCTCTGTATGTAAATGCGAATAGATACTGACAGTCAGGTGGAGAGGCACAGAGAAGAAAGCAGAACAGAGGTCAATGACAGTGAAATGGGTTGCGTTTGGTGGGATCTGCATCAGGATGACAGCTGGATTTGGCACTACAGGGAATTGGCTCTCTACTACCTTATTAACACCTCTAAGATCTTGTACCAGCCTATAACCCCTCCCACCACTCTTCTTCACTGGAAAGATGGGACTGTTGGCTACACCAACTGTATGGACTATAATTCCCTATTGCAATAATCGCTCAATTATTGGAAAAACCCCTAATTCTACCTTTTGCTTTAGTGGGTACTGGGGAATTTTTGGAGCTTGCCTACAGCTTTTTAAATTTACCATTACGGGGCTTACGTTTGCCATTAATCCAGTGTCCTGTCCATCCTTTGTCCAAATTTGGGACAACATTTCATTTATCTGAGATGGATTTTCATTTAAAATTGTAGAGTGATACATTATCCTTTGGGGAGTGTCCAACATATCCCGCATCTCATGTGCAACTCTCTCTGGGATATCTGAAAATACACCATCAGGGGTGCAATATATAACACATCCCATCTTACATAACAAGTCTCTACCCAGCAGGTTAGTAGGAGCCACAGCAGCCAGAATGAAAGAATGCCTGGTATGCAACGGCCCAATAGTATCCCCTGTGGACTTTGTTAAAGGATAATGTTCCACTTTACCTGTTACACCCATTGTTGGTACTGTCTCTTTGGTCACCTGTAAATTAACGGGAGATTTTATCACTTACCAGGTCACCCCTGTGTCTACAAGAAAAGGATATTCAGTACCAGCTACATCAACCATCATGACTGGTTCTTCCCTAGTACTTCCCGTTAACCTGACTATCTGTAGACTACAGGTATGACCTGACCCCTAGCGTTGGCTACCATTCTCCAATAAAGCATTTATGGCCACAATTGGAGCTGGTGCATGCTGGACATTTGCTGGTCTCTGTGCATATCCCTTATGGGGATATCCAGGTCTTCCCTGATTTGGGGTTCCTACTCTATTTACTATACAGTTTCTACTTAAGTGTCCTGTTTGTTTACAATTAAAACATGTTCATGGATCGGGTGAAGGCATGTGTTGTTGTAAGGTTTGAGCAGAGGGTAAAGATGGTGGATATGGGTAAGGATAAGGATACGGAGGGTAAGGGTATTGAGGGGGATATGAAGTTTGAGAGTAGTATGGGACCTGTGGCTGTATCGGGTTAGTGGGATAGGGCTGTGTTTGTTGTTGCATGGGGTTAGTGAGGGCATATACTTGTTCAGATGTAAGTGTGTGTGCAGGTGCAAGTGTGTCTGTTGGCTGTGATGTTACCATCCTTCCCTCCAGAGCTTGGATACTGACAGCCATTAGTTTTTCGCTCTGGGCTTCTCTCTTCTTTGAGATGTTTTTATCATGTTTGATGGCAGATTCTATGAGGGTATCTATTGTGAGTCCCCGCCAGCCAGGCTGTGAGGTCTGAACCCGAGTCTTTAAATCTCTTTCAGACCATCCATTAGTACCGTGACTATCATTCCCCTGTGGTGAGTGCTATCTTTAATATCTTCTATCCCAGTGTACTGGGTGATAGCCTGTAGAGCCCGATCGCAATAATCTTCTGCAGTTTCACTCTCTTTTTGCTTAATGGTGAAAATTTTATTCCAGTTAACTACTACTGGAAAATATATACCCAATTGAGTTAGAATATGGGAAATGTTACCTTGATTTACTTGGTCTGTTACACAATCCGTGATAAATTTTGTCACGTCGGTATTGCATGGTAGACAGGCCCTTAACACCACTCACCAATATTTATTAGTTGGCTCATGAGAACTACCCAAATTTCTCAAAAATCTTTGACATTTGGCTAGGTCCTTTTTGGGATCGGGGAAATCATTTATGATGGAATTTAGTTCTGCTCTTGTCCAAGGACAATGCATTACTACTTCCCTCGTGGGCACTATACCATTCGCATCTGCATTTCCATTTGGAACGGTTATTGTCTGAATGGGATGCAGACCGGTAGCACTGCTGCCTTTGACCTGGTTACCTGGCTGGGGGTTTAATCTGCTGCTGCTACGTATAGTATGAACAACTTCCTCTACGGGTGCAGAGGGTGTTAACACTTCCCTTGCTGTTACCGATGGAGATGGCAGCACCACTCGTGATTGTGGTGATTCAGCATCTATCATCTGCACAGCATGGGAAATGGCAGACATTACAATAGGCTCATCATCCACATCATAAACATTTTCCTTATGGTTGCTTAAGAGAGGGTACAAATTGCTTGTTACATTTTTATGGGTATTTTTGGTAACTGTACTTGCACCTCCATCCACATAAGGTGGGGGAGGTGAGCGTGAACTGCTGGCAATACTCTCCACAACCCTACCTTGCCACACGGGCACAGCATTTTGCGGCTTGCCCGTATTGCAATTTAGCGTCATGGATGTATTCTCTGGCAATGTGCTCGCAATGCTAGTTTGCGTCACTTGCACATTTTTCAGCCACGCATCCACTTCATGCTGCCACAAATTTAAACATTCATAATATTTAACCTTTTTCTCTCGGGAGCGCATCAGACTGATGTGATCCCAGACATTATCTAGTACATTTTTATCAAAACTACCAATTCTGCGAAACAGTCTAACCCTCTTCATCATCATTTTAAACCATACATCACAATACCTTATCACAAAAGTACCGTACTTAGTATGCATAATACGACGAGCCGATCCGATTGGCACCTCCATTAGCAGCACTTCATTGTCTAACATCTCTACTGTTTGCGCGGCTCCCATTCTGAGACAAAATTCTACACTTTTCAATAAAGATTTAAACTGGTGAAAGACAATCAAGATACTTTCACTTACCTGTGGACAATTTAAGTCAGCGGCGCCCACACACCTGGATAAGATTTGAAAAAGGCAACTTCCACACCCGGATAAGATTTAGTAAGGCAACTTCCACACCTATGGAAGTTTGTATGTCAGCTACTTCCATGCACCTCTCTACAACAAAGACAACATGTACACCTGCTACTGTGTATAGAACGGTAAAGCTACTTACCGAGCGGCTAGACTAACCCTTGCACCTAGCCATTAAGGATCATACGATACCCTTAACTGTAGGGAACAAGTTACCCCTACCAACAAACACTCACTGTTACACACTTTTTCCTGTGCAGAAAAATACATGTTATCCCAGATATTGATAACAATTAAAAAATGTAAACCTCAATGGCTTTATTTAAACACGTGGCAGCACAACTGGATGTACGTATACGCTATTGTGAGACCAGTCACATACACAATAATGCGACTACCACACAACCGTATGACAACCTTTTTAGCTGCGTACGCAAAAGTGCATCTTTGCTGTGTGCAAACCTGTAACTCTTCCACGTACTCAATACTGCGGCACCCCTCTAAACATTAGGTTCTATCAACAAAGGAAAACAAACTTTTTCCTCTCTTGTCCCTGGATTCTAGTCAGCTTCCTTGATTCACACGGAAATGGATAGCAATCTTTCAGCACAAAGCGGTTGCAGGTAAACCCTGCATGTGGCCACTCCACCGTTTGCTGAGATATCGATAGCCTTATGTACCATGTGAGCAGGTAAGTGACTTCACTATGAGCCCCCAACTAACAATACTGGATCAAAACCTCTATACACAACTTCCTATACCTTCTAATATCCTGCCTATACCTTCTAATAATCCTGCCTATACCTTCTAATATTGACGCTAATTTGCGTACGCAGTCATACAGTAAATAAAGACTTAAGACCTGGAATCTGTGGTTCCAAAGCACAAGTATTGTTCAAGTAAAAGTACAGTCAGTTACACGCTATTGATCCAGACACAATTCGGTGCAAAGGAATTATACAGACCCAAGTACAGTATACATACACAGCGCTTCTGGACCAGATGTTAGGCATCAGCAAGAAACCCCTCAGTCAGCATTCAGCAAGAATACTAAAAACCCAGTGTTGGAGCATACATATTTATACCCCCCCAGGGATAGACAAAACAATAGAGACGTTTGTTGCTGTTGTCATTGGTTCCCAAGGGGGATACATCTGTTACAGAGCATTTAACAGGCTGATTCAAATAGACACAACCCAGCCTCCAACAACTAAGGGTCCCTAGATTCCCGCCACATGCAACATCCTAACAGTTATTCATATCATATATATTTTGTTGCTTGAAGTCTCTGCGGTCCATAAGTTGAGAATGCATGATGCGATCTCCCCACCGATAATACTGGAATACTGTGGAAAGAGTACGCATCAGTACGAAACCAAACATGGCTTACTTAGCATGTATAAAACCTTAGTTACCAAATAATCTTTATTTCACAGCATTTATACTACATGAAAAAACTTAAATCTTATACCTTAAAGTTCATGGAACCTTGTATGTGAATATGTAATGTGTGAGTGTACGGGGTTTGATATAAAGATGCTAGTTAACTGGGGACAGATGCGTGCGCATTTAACTACTAAACAGTGTTTTCTTATGCATTCGCTAATATGCGACTAGTTAACAGCACAATTGTGCGTATTACTGTATTTATGAGAAATGATGAAAGATGCAATCGCATGGTGCTAATAGTAATCTCGCCATATGTACTTAATTGTGAGTTTATCTGAAATGGCGCTTGGGCGGCCATTCGCAAAATGGCGTCTTGCGATTTCATTTCCAAGATGGCGTCTTGCAGCCAGTCGCAAGATGGCGTCGCCGCGATACAATTTTAAACTGAACTTATCTCAGCCAATTATCCAGCTTCGACAATCCCATAGAGATGGAGCAGGTAGGTGACACTGGACTTGTTACGTTTTGAGTTTTGGAACTTGGCGACATACACTTTGATATTTGATGAATGCGCTCCAAGTGACGTAACAAGGAGGAGGTTCCTAGGTGGTTTAGGTCCCTCCCTCTACTCACTCTTGCATGGCAACGGGCACATATGGCTTGACAACTGTTGTCCGGATCAGGATGGAAATAATTCCACACGTGAGAAGTAGATTTTTTTGTCTTTTGTCCCGGCTTGACAAAAATGGGCTTTGGCTTTTTCAAAACATGGGCAACAGCTGTTGCCTTACTTACACAAAGGACATCCTCGACATCAACATCCTAATCACCAACATCTTCATCATCAACATCCTCATCATCCTTAGCGCCTTCAACTACTAAAAAATCCTCCTCCTCCATGTGCAATTCCACAGAACCATCCTCAATGACTACGTGTGCAAGATGTTGACTGCCCTTCCCTACATTTACACAGGGCACACAAATATTGGAACTTGGAGGATCCTCCAGTACACTAGTATTTAGGTTGGGCTCACATACGGCAACCATGGACACACTTGCTCTCTACTCAGGGATTTGTGATTTAGATTTCTCAGGGCACAAAGTTGGTTTTTCCGGAGCTGTCTTAACAACATTCACTTTTTTAATTGGACCACCACCACTACTACTACTACTACTACAAGTAGAAGGGCTATCAGAATCAGCAGTCTTCTTCATAGAGTAAGAAGGCCAAGGCCTCATCCTTTCCTTGCCACTTAGTGTAGTGATTGGCATATTCCCAATTTTTTGTTTATCTAAAGTCAAATATCCTTTCAATTTTTTTTCTTAATTTTAGTAAAACCTGCTTTACCATATCGATGGAGTGACTTAAGCCCTGGGGCATGGGCCTTCCTAGAGGTTGAGGAAGTTGACAGCCTTGCACTGCTGGCAGCAGCTGAAACATGTGGTTCTTGGCCTTGCTGTCCTGTCATGTGAAAGCCCTCCATATTTTTTCTGCAGTCTACAAGCAGTGCCACAATCACCAAGTGTGTAGCCAAGGTGTGGTTACAAAATTCACACACGTGCAGTTGTGTGCGCACACAAAAATATTAGAAAAAACGACAATTGATTATTTATAATTTTTGTCAGCTCCAGAAGAACTTGGCCCCAGAGTAACAATTGATTACGACTGTAGTCGGGCAGCATAAGGTTGCAACTTACGTTGCTGGCTGGCTCTTGTGCACTACTGTGGTTAAGGCGAAAAACCCACCCACACAAACAAGAAAAAAACATGACACTTTTACTGTATTTTTTTGTGAGAACGACTGGAGTCAGGCAGCACAAGGTTGCAACGTGCGTTACTGGCTGGATCTTGTGCACTACTGCTGCTATGGCAAAAAACCACCCACACAAACAAGAAAAAAATATGACACTTTTATTGTATTTTATTTTAAGAACGACTGTAGTCGGGCAGCACAAGGTTGCAACGTGTGTTGCTGGGTGGCTGTTGTGCGCTACTGTGGTTAAGCCTGTTAATGGCGCATGCACACACAGAAAAATATAAAAACTTTAAAGACACTATGATTTTTTTTTTTTGACTTTTTTTTTTTTTTGGAGTCCAGAACTTGGGCCAAGAGATGGACACAGCACAAGCCTAGGACACAGCAGACAGCCCAGATGGATCACCAGACAGCACAGTGACAGTGACAGCACCGTGACCAGAGACCAGAATGGATCAGCAGACAGCACAGTGACTAGAGACCAGAATGGATCAGCACCAGCCCAGGACACAGCAGATAGCACCAGAACCTCTCCCAACCCTACACTACCCACCCTCTCTGTTCAGTCTCCACAGTCGGAGTGAAATGGCATCTGTCGCATGGTCCCTATATACTACATTGATCATAGAGACGAAAGCTCGCGAACCACGAGATTTCCGTCTATATGGTTTTGTCTCGGTTTCGAGAACAGAGTAAGGTGGGAACCTCCGAGCCTGCCTGGATCCGACTCGGATATGCTAAGTTTGGGTGGGTTCAGTTCTCTGGGAACCGAACCTTCTCATCTCTAGTTTGTAGATACATATAGAATTCCCTATGAGGAAGTTGGTATTTTTGTTGCAGAGAAGAAAGAGAGAAGCAATGAACCACCTGGATCAAAGACTTTGGATGTTAAGTTTAGTCCTTTATATCTCCATGTGAGAAAGGTAGCATTGTCTAGTGTAGGAGGGAAAGAAGGGTTTCCCCACAGAAGTATGTATAAAGTCCTAGTAAATGATCTTAAGAGTTGCTTATTGAGTCCAATCCAAGATAAATAAGTGTCTTTGAATATTATATGATTAAATAAGTTTGATGGAATATCAGAGGAATTAGAATATAGTAATGCCCCTGGTGAAAAGGGAGCGAATTGAGCACAATCAAGATTCCAATCTGTGTAGGTGCTTGTTTCCAAAAACCAGTCTTTTACATAGACAGATAAGGAAAATGAGGATAAATCCGGGACCTCTATCCCACCCTCTCTATGAGCTGCTAATAATTTAGAAAATGCAATTTTGGGTTTTTGTGTTTTGCCAGAGAAATGTAGATGTTAGTCTATTGTATCGCTGAATATCAGATTTAGACAGACAGATAGGAAGCATTTGAATAAGGGAAAAGATGTTTGGGAAGAT
Organism: Taudactylus pleione; assembly: GCA_031769625.1. Taxonomy (NCBI): domain Eukaryota; kingdom Metazoa; phylum Chordata; class Amphibia; order Anura; family Myobatrachidae; genus Taudactylus; species Taudactylus pleione. Next base: position 5,580,048 of record JAUIMM010000135.1, read on the forward strand.
TAGACTATTAATAACTATATTTCTACCTAGTAGTGAAAGGGGCAAATATTTCCAAGTCTCAAGTAAAGAATCAGTCTTATTGAGTACAGGAGTAAAATTTAGGTTATAAAGCTGTGAGAGAACAGAAGGAATATATACTCCCAGATACTTAATATGAGAGGGGGCCAGTGTGAGAGGAATGGAAAAAGAGGTGGGGGTAGGATTGGTGGCAACTCTACTTAAAAGTAAAGACTCAGATTTGTCAAAATTGATCTTATATTCAGAAAATTAACCAAAATCGTTAATGATGTGGAATATTTCTTGTAAGGAGGAATGAGGTTTGGTGAGAAATAAAAAAATATCATCCGCAAATAGGGCAATTTTTAGATCAATTTTGCCAATAGTTATCCATTTAAATATATTAGAGGAACATAGGGCAATAGCTAAGGGCTCAATAGCCACCGCAAAAAGAAGCGAAGATAGCGGACATCCTTGCCTAGTTCCTCTTTGAATGGGGAGAGAAGATGATAATAGCCAATTAGAGGATACCAGGGTGGTAGGCTGCTGATAGAGAGTTTTTAGAATGTCTACAAAGGGCTTCGGGAAACCAAAACGATCCAGAGAGTTATAAAGGCGTTACCATAAAATAAGGTCAAATGCCTTCTCAGCGACTAACGAGAGGATCATAGTTGTGTCAGAAGTCCCAGAGTCCTTGACATGCTGAATTGCTTAAATGAACTCTCCTGACATTAACCACTGAGTGTCTACCCTTATAAAGCCCATCTGGTCTGAGTGGATGATCTGTGGCAAAGTATATTTCAATCTTACGGCAAGGATCTTAGTCAATATTTTATAGTCAAGATTAAGAAGAGAGGTAGGGCTATAAAACCCTGGATTAGACAAATCTCTCTCTGGCTTAGGCAATACTTTGATAATTGTAGCATTAAAATATAAAGGTTTTGTGTTAGTGGATATGATTTGATCATAGAAAGTGGCTAATATTTCTCCCAAACTGGATTGAAGGATTTTGTAAAAGTCTCCACTCAGACCAGATAATGCAATTTTGGGGTTTTTGTTTTGGCAGAGAAATGTAAATGTTAGTCTATTGAAGCACTGAATATCAGATTTAGACAGAGAGATAGGAAGGATTTGAATAAGGGAAAATATGTTTGGGAAGATTATACTTTTAATAACTGCATTTCTGCCTAGTAGTTAAAGGGGCAAATGTTTCCAAGTCTCAACTAAAGAATCAGTCTTATATTTCTCCCAAACTGGATTGAAGGATTTTGTAAAAGTCTCCACTCAGACCAGCCGGACCCAGAGCTTTAGCAGGCTTTAAATGTTTTATGTCCTCCAGAACTTCCTGTGTAGTTATAGGAGTATGCAAGGCTGAAGCCATATCCAGGGGCAGAGATGGGAAGGAAAGAGAGTCCCAGATGGGAGAACCAGAGCCAGACATCTAAAATTTACATGATATTTCACAATGTTAAACAAAAAAACCTTTCCTCTAACAATAAAGGGAAATTTACTGATAAGAAACATAAAATTGCCAACATGCCATACACTACATGCAGTGGGAAGGAAAGACTCACACCATGATCTTCTTCTGCACATGGTGGTCCTGCTACTGCTGTTTCATGCCCTACAATGTCTATTGCAGTAGCTGGTGCCAAACACAGACTGGATCTTCTGTAACCGCGTAAGCAACACCTTCTCACTCTGAATCTAGATGTGTTACCTTTAAAACATGCAAATCAGTGCACAAAAAGAACAATATGGCTGAAGAAAAAACTGTGTGATCACAAATTTCATAGATCCCTGATGAGAGTCTAAGGGTGTCCACAAGTGCTACAGTATGTATGAGTTTGACTTTGTAATCATTGTCATGCTGGGATACAGTCAGTTTCCCAGTCCAGGGGATGCCGGCTCATAAAATACTGGCATCAGAATCCCGACACTGGTTGGAATCTTTGTGCCAGCATTCCAACCACTTGCACCCCAAAGGTAAGATGTGGGGTTAGCGGGAAGGTTAGGGGGAATGTAAGTTCTTATGGTTAAGCACTATGGGTAGAGTTAGGGTTAGGCACTAAGGCGCAAGGGTTAGGTATAGTGTGCGGGGAAGGGGAGGTTATTTTTAGGCACTATGGAAGAAGGCTAGTTTCAGACATTGGGCAGGGAGGTTTAGGGTTAGGATAGGAAGAAGAGGATGGGTAGGATACCATCCAACAGCTGTCAGTGTCCTAGCCCTCTCGGGATGCTGGCATCTAGATTCCCATCATGTCTGGGCATAAGACCAAAAAAGCCACTCTTGTGTGGAATTATTTTTACCCAAATCCTGAAAACATTTATCAAGCCATCAGTACCATTTGTGAGTCCAAAGCAAGTACAGCTAGGGACATTTACCATCTAGGAACCTCCACCCTGTTTTCTCATTTGCAGAAAGTTCATGCAAATTATTTGGGAAAATCACACCTGTAAAATAATAACAAGCAGTCCAGCATCAGCCACAAGCAGCATGGAAAGATCCCAGCACATGCAATCTTCACTGCCAACCCCTACATCATCAATCACATTAATAATTGGAGGAAGTCCTCCTGCATCCAAGTTGCGAAGACTGACTCCTCCCCTATCCAGGATTCTCAAGAATAATCCTTGTGGGCTAAAGCTGTTGCTGATGCTGGGGGTGAATCTTCATCACAGAAGGGGACCAAGAAGACTAGTAGTTTCAACTATCCTTTGCAGGAGGAAGCAAATATGGAAACAGCCATACAGTTGCAAAATAGATTACTGAAGCCATGACAGCTGTGCTAGCATTAGATCTACATCCAATATCCACCATCAATGCAGCTGGTTTTAGACAGTTAATTGAGGTCCTATATCATCACTACCAAATTCCATCTCAATTCCACTTTAACAGAACAGCAATTCCTCACCTGTAATGGGGCTTTAAAAAAAACCTTATTCTTGGCCTAGAAAATACTATTATGCCAAGTAACGTCTTAACTATACACATGTGGACAAGCAGTAATGGTCAAACTAAAAGCTACATGATTGTGACAGTCCACTGAGTATGTGCATCGCCTTCAGCAGCAGCAGTATCTATCACACAATCACAGGCAGGCTACTCTCTTTATCACTGGATTTACTAAGACGCATACTGGTGTCAACCTGTTGGAGTACTCAGGGATGTGATAGCAAAATGGCTTACACCACTAAGACTCTCCTCAGAATTTGTCATTTCTGATAATGAGCCTGATTCAGTACATTCACGCAGCCCAGCAGTGAAAATATGCTGATGAATACAATAAGCAATGCACTCGCAGCCCAATATAAGGACGCCATACTGTACCTTGCAAGTCAGCATAAACATCGGTAATATCAGAGCGTCACACACCATAATGGCAGGCCAAAGCTTACTCACAAATTGCTAACCTTCCGGCACGCTATGAGACCTCACACTGCGTATGCCGTCGCAGTGGCTAATTTATGCATGCCCTCTTGAAATGTTGAAAAGTGTCAAGACACGGTATGATTCTGTCATTTCCTCTTGATGTTACGCTTATGCTGTCTAAACCTGGTTTTTACTGCCCTAATGGTTCTCCCTACTTATTGTAGGGAGTAAGGGCATTCTACAACATAGATACAGTATGTTGATTCGCAGTTTAGAAATTGTGTAATAGGGGAAGTGAGATGTTTGGAAGTGAATATAGGGCCTGATTCAACAAGGAACGCGCAGGAGAGAGAGCACGCACTTAGCCAATGTTTTCGCAATGTGCATGTGGTGACCGGGGTTTGGCGAATGCAGGCGTGCCTGTGCATTGGGACGCCATTATAGGGGCGTGCATAATTAAGGAAGTGCGGCAGCATTCGCAGCCATACCGTAAGCACTACATAGGAAGAGGGCAAAATCCTGCGGGAGGTCAGGTCAACCACTAATATGCTAATGGGTCAGATGGTTCTCGATGTTGCCGATGTTTATGCTATCTTGCGTACTGATCAGGCTTTGAGTAAAGGGAGACGGGTGGTTTAATATGCCGCTGGCCGTCTGCATCTTGTGCTGCAGTCTCCGTGCGTATGCATTGATTAGCATATTCTCGCAAGGGACTGGTGTGTGCGTTCTCTCCTGTGCGTTCATTGCTAAATCAGGTCCATAATCTTTGTACTATTATTCTGAATAAAATTACATGTAAGGCACACTGAATTATTGCACTTAAAGCATCCAGACGGTTTTGTTGATAACCATGAACACAATGGTGGGTTGTTCTTTTCATGCCTTAGGGTCTCATTCAGACCCGCTCGCAAGTGCTATGCGCTCACAAGCGGGTCGATGGCTGTGCATTGTGCATGCACGGCGTGTGCAATGCGCATGCGCAAGCTCCGTAGCGAGTGAGAAATTCACTCGCTCCGGGCTCGCTACAAACGGGGCGGCTGTCGATGTTGATCGACAGCTCGCCCCATTTTGTAGGCGGGGTGGGGGGGTGGCTGGACAAATGGAGGCGTTCCTGAAGGAATGCCTGCCATTTGTGGGTTGCCCTACTGACATCACCAGTGATGTCAGTAGTAAGCTTCTGGCTCTATTAGAGCCAAAAGCTCACTGGGGCTTGCGGCAGATGAGACCCCACCACAAGTTTCTCGTCGCGACCATTGCAACCATCACCTGGCCGCTCGCAAAAGCTGTGGGTGGTCACGCACAGCTTAGTGAGTGGCCAGGAGGCTGGGTTTAAAAAAAAAAAAGCATCCGCCCTCGTTCAGAGCGAGCGCTCGCTTAGTTCACTAGGAGCTAAGATGTTTTTAAGATTGTTATTCTTTCTTAATACAACAATGGGGTTATCTTGTATGCAGCCTGACAGGATGGAATCTTGTTTAAGAATATAATTATTTGACTTTATTATTCTCTTTTTTTCTTCTGATTTGTTATTAAATTTAGATATAAAAGGGATAAATTCACCATTTACATCACTCTTTCTGGTTTTATGGGAGTTCCTTCCTTATCAGATTTTGTACTTTATTTCAACCCAAGACCTTGTACACCTAATAGTTTTGGTTTATATAAGAAAGATGTATAAATCTTTGCCTCCTCCAAGGAGAGTCTGGATATCCCCACCACTTAAAACCATAATTTCTTCCATCTGTGTTTTAAAATCCTCATCTTTCTCACAAGTCAGTCTCAAACGTAAAATTTTATTATTTTTTTTGTATATTTGTTATCCAAGGGCGGTAATGTCCACTTTGATAGTGTAAGTAATTACCTAATCCTACTGATTTTTTATAGTTAGAGGCAATCACACTATCAACATCTATAGAGAAGACATGTCCAAATAGTCAATATGCTCCAGACTGAAAGTCTACTTAAAATTAAAAGTGTTAGTGTTTAAATAATCAACAAATTCACATGCGAAATCAAAACCCCCTATTATTATTATTATCGTTTATTAATATGGTGCCACGATTGTTCTGCAATGCCTTACAAAGTACAGAACCAAAAAAGTGACTAACAGTATAATATGAATACAGTGGAGGACAAGGCCAGGTATAATATACATTGCTACATTGGTGACCATAACACCAAACAAGCAACAGAGCATAAGCAACCAAGTGTTAGGTACCATAGTGGGGAGTAAGAAGTAGATGAAAATAAAGTAGAATTTAAGCTCTACCCTCTTTGTACTTCTTCTTAAAGGGGAGGTGCAGATAAACAGGTGTGACACAGATGGGGTAGACAGGAAGGAGGGAGCCTGGAGTTACGGGATAGGATGAGAGCTGGAATGCTTTGATGAAGTAGTGGGTCTTGAGAGCCTGTTTGAAGGATTGTAGAGAGGTGGAGAGTATAATGGGGAGAGGGAGAGAGATCCAAAGGAAAGGAGCAGCGTGGGAAAAATTTTGGAGGCAGGAGTGGGATGAAGTAATCAGTTGGCATGAGAGGCAGCATTCATTTGTTGAACGAAGAGGGCAGGCAGGAGAGTGAAGGAGATGTAAGTGGGAGAGGAATGTGTGAGGGCTTTGTAAGTGAATATGAGAACCTTGAATTGGATTCTGAAGGGGAATGGGAGCCAGTGGAGGTCTTGTAGGAGATGGGAGGCAGATGTAGAGCATTTGGAGAGAAAGATGAGTCAAACGGCAGCATTGAGGACAGACTGGAGAGGAGAGAGATGGGAGTTGGGTGGGCTAGAAAGGAGGACATTAAAGCAAGCCAACCTGGAGATGACCAGTGAGTGTATTAGGGTCTTAGTAGCATCCTGAGTGAGAAAGAGTCTTTTCCTGGAAATATTTTTGAGATGGAAATGACAGGACTGTGAGAGGTTTTGGATATGTGGTTTGAAGGAGAGGGAGGAGTCCAGGGTTACTCCAAGACAGCGCACTTTGGAGCTAAAGGAGATAGTTGTGCCATCAATTGATAGAGAAATAGTGGGAAGTGAGGTAATGTGGGAGGGTGGGAATATGATCATCTGAGTCTTAGACATATTAAGTTTAAGAAATTACTGGGACATCCAGGAAGATATAGCAGAAATACAGTTAAAGATACGAGTGAGGGGAGAGGGGCAGAAGTCAGGTGAGAAAATGTAGATCTGAGTATCATCAGCATAGAGATGGTAATGGAGGTCAAAAGAGTGGATGAGTTCACATAGAGAAGATGTATAGAGGGAGAATAGGAGTGGTCGAAGAAACTTGGGGGAACACCTATTGTAAGAGGATAAGGGGGGGAAGAGGAGTCATGAGAGGAGACAGGGAAGGATAGGTCAGAGATAGAAGGACAGCCAGGAGAAGACAATGTCACGTAGACCAAGGGAGTGAAGGATTTGCAACAGGAGAGGGTGGTCAACAGTGTCAAAAGCAGCAGAGAGGTCAAGGAGAATGAGCAGAGAGTAGTGGCCTTTGGATTTGGCAGCAAGGAGACCATTGCTGATTTTTGTGAAGGCAGTTTCAGTGGAGTGGAGAGAATGGAAGCCAGACTGAAAAGGGTCAAGGAGGGAGTTGGAGGAAAGAAAGGGAGGAGAGAGATGGGCTGGTAGTTGGTGAGAGTGTTAGGATCAAGGGTAAGTTTTTTGAAGAATGGGGGAGACAAGGGAATATTTGAATGCAGAAGGGACAGTGCCAGATGAGAGGGAGAGATTGAGGAGGTGGGCAAGATGGGAACAGTCACAAGGAGAGAGGTAGCAGAGGAGACATGAATGATAGGGTCAAGGGGGGAGGTGGAAGGGGGGAGGACTGGATGAGGACCAAGATTTCCTCTCCAGATACAGGGGAGAATGATGTCAGACTAGGTAAAATGGAAATGGAGGGATGATCAAGGAAAGGAGGAGGTGTAGTACTGGGGGACTGGTGGGATATGTTGTCATGACATATTGGGTCAATTTTAGATGTAAAGTAGGTAGCAAAGTCTAGGGCAGAGAGCAAGGATGGAAGGCGAGGAGGGGGTGGGTAGAGGAGTGAGTTCAAGGTGGTGAAGAGATGCTGGGGATTTGAGGAATGGGAGGAGATGAGGTGCTTGAAATATGATTGCTTAGAGAGGGAAAGGGCAGCACTGTAAGATGAGGGCATAAATTTTAAATGGAGAAAATCTGCCTTAGAACGTGATCTCCTCCACTGTCGCTCGGCAGTTCATGGGCACTTTTGTATGTATCTGGTGCATCTGGAATGGCAGGATTGAGGTGTGGATCTGCAAAGGTGAATAGTGATTGCCAAAGCAAGAGCAGAAGTAAGGCATTGTATAGGGAAGCAGATTATTCAGGGCAGGAGAGAGAGGATATGGGAGAGAAGGTAAGAAAAATAAACTGTGTTGATAGCTTCAATGTTATGCTTAGTGATGGTGGCCTTAGGAGGCAGAGGAGGGGAAAGCGAGAGGGATAATAAATAATAAACAGATCATCAATATACCGGCCATAGAGGACCAGGCAATCTCTATATGGGCCCCTCCAAACATACTCTTCTTCAAAGTGACCCATATAGAGATTAGCATAACTAATCCATGGGAACTAGGCACAAACCTAGTTCCCATGGCCATCCCCAGTGATTGCAAATTATACATTGATTCAAATAAAAAATAATTGTGCATGAGAATAAACATAATGGCATCCAGTAGAAGGTCACGTCATCCTGATGTAAGTGTATTATCTTGATCTAAGATATATTTTACTGATTCCACACCTTTTTCATGGGGAATATGGGTAAAAAGTGCCTGGACATCCAAGGATAGAAAACCCCATCCTGCTGTCCATTCAAACCCTAGCAATTTTTTAAGTATATGAGTTGTATCTTTTATATATAATTTGACGTGACCCTGCAAGTTAGTGTCCACAAAATAAGATAAATTTGAAGTGAGTAAACCAATTCCTGAAATTATAGTGTCTTGTGAATTTTGGGGAGGTGATAAAAAATAAGAGTGACTGGATATAATGGAAATTAAAATTGTGCTTATTCTTTATTTAGAAACTAATTTTTAAGTGCTACATCCATCAAGTCTTTCAACTGTGATTGGAATCTGGGGGTAGGATTGTAATCCAGAACAGCATAGTAACTAACATCATGTAGCTGTCTGTATGTCTCTGCAATATAATCAACTCTGTTCTGGATGACAAAACCACCCCTCTTATCAGCTGGCTTTTTGACTATTGACATGTCCTTCTTCAGATCTTTTAAAGCTTTTCGTTCCCACTTAGTGAGATTACCTTTAGTATTTTTCCCATTTCTTTCAGTTTACAGAGAAATTCTTCTAAAGTTTAATTATAAAAGATGGTAATTGTAGGACTTTTAACTTCAAAAGGAAAAAATTGGGACTTATATTTGAAATTTGGTTTCTTTCTATGTGATGAACCATTATTGACATCATAAATAAGATGTAGTTCTTCCTTACTTGGTTCTGATTCCAGTTGTAAGCTTTCCTGTATTGCTAAACTATCCGCATCATTAGCATTTAATATAATGGGACAGTTAGCTACCTGTTTGAATTGTTTGTTGACAAAATAGCATTTCACACGGAGTGTTCTAATATATTTGCATAAGTCTAAAAATAAATAAAATATATTTAGTTCATTGCTAGGTGTGTAATTAAACCCTTTATTAAGCACTCTCACTTCTAATTCTGTTAATTTCCTCTCTGACAAATTAAATACCCCTTCCGTAGCCCCATTCCTTATACACGTCTTCTTTGTTCTCTTCCCCTTTCCTCTTCTCCCCCTTGGTCTCTTGGTCTTTTTGTGGTGTAGCCTTTCAGGGGACCAAATGGGTTTTTTTGTGATGGTATTCATTTAATCTGTCATCCTTGAATAAAAACAGTTTGGACGTGGAGGGTGGGGATCTACTTACAGATCTCACCCTTACATTGGGAACAGCATCTTTCACTTGATTGTTAGATATAATTATTTTTCTCCCTTCAATAAATGGAGTTTTTGTAAGAAAGGTACTTTTGGACTCATGTGACGGTGGGTAAATTTGGCTTTGATTGGATCTTAGTGATATAAGTTTGTTTTTTTGTATACTCTGAATCTTTTTCATAACCATTTAAATCTCTGGAAAATTTAATCGCGGGACTTTAGGCTGAAAATTAGCCGCGGGTGAAACCCCGCGGATAGTTGGTTATGCCCCTTGGTGCTGAATAATTCATTCTCAAATTTGGCCACTCTCTCATTAGTGAGGAAATCTTTTTTTTTAGTCTGCTCTGTCTTTAAACTGAAAAAGTGTTTCTTTTATTTGATCTATCTGTTTTATGATTTTTGACACCTTATTTTCTCTAAGTCTCATCAGAGATATCGAGCATAAATCTATTGTGGCATACCACCTTTTGGTGAGGTCTGGGTTGTCATTGATGGATACATTTTTAAAAATCCTTAAACCTTTGGGAATATTTCTAGGAATCAGTATGTTCAAATCCCGACAGCGGAATCATGGCAGGGGTGAAGATCCCGACAGCTGATTTTGGTAAGTACCCCTAACCATACCCTAACCACCCTTAGGGGTGCCTAACCCTAACCCATTCCCTAGTGCCTAACCCTAAACCCCCTCTAAGTGCCTAAACCTAACTTCCCCTTCCCCACAGCCTAAACCTAAGTCTCCCGGGGGGTTGCCTAACCCTAACCTCCCACCAGGGGGTGCCTAACCCTAACCCCCCTTCCCCTAGCTTACACCTAAGCCTCCTGGGGGGGTATTAACCCTAAGTCCCCCCGGGAGCCCTAAAACCTAACCCTCAACCCCAGTGGCTGTCCGGGCCCAGCACCCGGCTTACCTTCATTTGGTATGCCAGGAGTCGGGATTTCGACGCCTGTCATTAGTACCGTGCCAGGATTTCACAGTCGGGAAACCGGCAGTCAGCATTTCGATCGTCGGCTTCCTGACTGCATCCAATATTTCTATCAATATATTGCTGTAGAGAAATACCATCTCACCAATTACATATTTCATCCATGAGGAGATCCTGTAATTGATGAAACAGTGTGGTCATATAAGGGGAGTACAATATGTATCCATTTCTTTGTTATTTTTAAAAGAAGATATGTATGCCTCTCTCCTATTTTTCCTCTATGTAAAATAAATAAAATCCATCTTAATCTAAATGTCTATTTCAAAGTGATTAAATTTATAACCAGTCAAATAATACACCAGATATATTGTGTTAAAAGTTCTTTACCTTAAGCTTCTAAGGATATAAACTGTTAAAATTTCAGTCAGAAAACAGAATAAATAATCTGTTAGTACCTATCCTTGCACTAGGTTAATACACCTGTGTTGCTGCAAGTCCAATAGGTCAGTACCAACTGACCCCAAAACAAGAAAACTCACAAGTAGAATATATATGCTGGACTGCGCTACCAGTATAGAAAATTATCTAAATTAAATATATGTATTATTTGTCTGAAAATGATTATCCAAAACAAGGCTTCTCTCAATAAAAAATAAATGTTTAATGTCAACACATATCACACTAACATACGTAACACTACAATTGTATGGATGCAAAAATGATCCTAATAAATACAGTTAACATTAGTATCACTTGTGATTCAATAGTTTCTACATGGAATAGTATTGTATTCCTATTGGTCCAAGGAACCAATTCCTTGTTTGTTTATAATGACACAAAGTCTCTCACAATCAGAGATGTAGATGTATAGATATTTCCAATCTGCTCACCAGCCAATGTCCTCTCACCTGTTTGTGTGCTAATAATAAGCAGAGTCCGATGTGCAGTGGCCTGTTAGCACAAGCTCCGTACTCATGCCTGATGTAAGTCCTCCGGCAGTGTGAAAGACACCTTGTTTATCGGGTCCACCTCTTCGTGTGCAGGCATTGGGTATCCTTCTAATAAAAACAGTCCTCTGGCTTTTAGCGGTGGTATAGTAAAGATACTTTAGACTCATTCAAGTGGTATATAGATAGTTAACCCCTTCGTCAACGTGTTTGGCTCTCTACCTGGAGCTTTTCAAGATGGGCATTCAGTTCCAGAGTCTCCTTATAAAGGGAATCTTTATTTCTTAGTTAGCCATAGCAGTTTCAGATAATTAGTCACATTACTATTCACATGTATATTCCTTTACACTTTGTGAATTCCTAATTGTATGTAACTAACTAACTTTCATAGAGAAGCCTTGTTTATAACAATATATTATACCTCTAAAATCAAATCTAACTATTATTATTTTTCAGATTTGTACATAATATTTAGATTTTTGTATTCTGTGATTTATATAAATATTATATGGTTATTAAAGTTTAATTTAAGGAGATACTCTGCAAAGAATATAAAAATAATACTAATAAAAATAACATTGCTCAATATCAGAAAGATGATCTTTTAAATGTATATGTAATCTAGGCATTCATATTCGGGAATTTACTAATAAACGAGATTACAATCTCAGGTGTAATTATAGCAAACTCACAGCTAATTAGATGTTTCAAATAAATAGTGTTTCCATGCAGAAACATACACAAATCACATTGATCTGTATATGTTTCTGCATGGAAACACTATCTAAAGTGTTATCATTTAAAAAAAAATGACGTAGGGTCCCCACCAAAAAGCATAACCAGCCCCAGGCTCCTGAGCCTGTACTGGTTCCTAAAAATATGGGGAATAAATGATAACAATTACCCCATATTTTAGGAACCAGCACTGGGCTGCTGACCAGTCCTGGTTTTAGAAATAGAGGGACAAAAGTGTACGGGGTCCCCCTATTTTCAAAACCAGCACCGGACTCAAATCCGGCCGGGGTGTATTGCCTTAGCCTATCACCAGGTCTCCCTGGTCAAAGCATTAGCTGCCCAAGCTGTACTCCCATTGTAAAAAAACAGAAAAAAACACAGTACACACACACCTTAAAAAGTATAACTTTATTACATACACCTACCTACCACACTCCGGGCTGCCGACAGCTATGCTGGGCCCAGGTACAGGGAGGGGGCGTGGTCAACCAGGGAGGTGTGGCCATGCCCCCTCCTTCTGAAAAAAAAATGACTATATTCACGGACGCACGCATCGCATTGGGGGGGCGCAGGTGTCAGCGGGGGGGGAACAATTGTTCCCCCCTCCCGCATATAATGTAGGGAGAGAGGTCTGACTTCTGCTGCAGCTGCCTCTCTTCCTAGCCCTGCATACAGTGGGACAGCAGCGCATGTGCTGGGCTGGGGAGAGAGGCTACTGCAGCAGCAGTCAGTCCTCTCTCCCTGCTGCCCAAAATTTATGACGTTGGCTGGGACAGGGTGGGGGGCGGGCTGCAGGGCCCCTTCAGCAGGCCCGGGCCCCAGTAAATAGTACCCATCCCCCCCCTCTCGGCATCCCTGACCACACTCACACATACTTAACTGCTGTCAGATGATCTGTTATAAACATGGCTTCTCTATGAAAGATTTTTTAGTTACATACTATTAGGATTTCACAAAGCGAAAAGGAACACACATATGAATAGTAATGTGATTAATTATCTGAAACCACTGTGGATAATTAAGCAATAAAGATTCCCTTTATAAGGAGATTCTGGAACTGAGTGCCACTGTATTGAAAAAGCTCCAGGTACAGAGATAACTGCATCAACGAAGGGGTTAACTATCTATATAACCACTTGCATGTGTCCAAAGTATCTCTGCTATATCACTGCTAAAAGCCAGAGGACTGTTTTTACTAGAAGGATACCCAATGCCTGTGTAGAGGAAAGTGCACATGGAGAGGTGGACCCAATAAACAAGGTGTCTTTCACACTGCAGCGGCCGCTGCCTATATTGATGCAGTGGTTTTCCACACTGCTGGAGGATTTGCATCAGGTGTGAGCACAGAGTTTGTGCAAAATAGACTAGCTTGGGACACCCAGTGCAGAATGCACACAGGCTTACTAAGCTCACTGCACATCAGACTCTGCTTCTGTCACAAGCCACTGCAGCATCTTGTTTGATGTCTGTACTCCAGGCAGCTCTCTCGTGCCTGTTACAAGGACGCCAGGCTGCCACTCAACGAGTTCTTCCTACCTGACTGCTCCATCACCTCCGTCCTGCACCGATTGGATCTTCTTTTTTTTACCCCCACTGGTTCTCTGCTCTGATACTGACTATAGCGTTCAGTATGTAGCTTCCAGTTCCTGTGAGTAGTTCATGCTTTTGTGTTCTCCAGCTTCTCATGTCCAGAGTGTATCTCAATAGTCTCTGCCACACTTTAGCGCCTGTGTGGACTATCTGCAAGCAACACCATAGCAGTCTCTGCCACACATCAACGTCTGTGTGGACTATCTGCATTTAACACCATAACAGTCTCTGCTGCACTTCAGCATCTGTGTGAACTTTCAATTAACTACATCAGCCCCAAGGCTGCAACCAGTCAAGTACATATCAGCCCCAAAGGCTGCAACCAGCCAAGTACATATCAGCCCTCAAGGCTGCGACTTGGTCTCCAGACCACAACCTTACCTTGCCAAGTAGCAATCAGCTCCCAAGGCTGCGAATTGCCCACAAGGCCTTACCTCTGACAAGGATTTCCTTTTCTGTTGACCCCATTGTTTCATATAATCCTCACCACTATTGCTTTTTGTCAGATGTGAATCTTTTTCCAGATGCATAACATCCAGTCACCTGGGGTTCCCCCTACCTCTACTATGTGACTCTCCCCAGGGACTCATAACATTATAGCCAGCCTAAAAAATAAGTTCATAGAGGTACTATTGCTTTATCACAAATCCCACTCAAAATCCTTGCAGCTCAAATACAAGCCTTAACCCAAAAAGTTCTAGAACTGTCTCTTAGGGTTGAGGATACTTGTGTTTCTTCTGCTCTAACCACCATTAGAGAACCTAAGCTGAACCTTCCTAACTGGTTCTCTGGAAACCACAAAGACTTAGTAAATTTACATGATAGTTGCAAATTGTATTTCAAGTTGCATCCCCAATCCTCTGGCTCCAAAGCCCAATGTGTGGGGATCATTATATCCCTACTCCAAGCTGACCCTCAAACCTGGGCATTTGGCTTACCACCAACCCATACTGAATTTCAAACTGTTGACACTCTCTTTTCTGACCTAGGACTATTATATGATGATCCAGATAAGGTGGCAATGGCCAAAGTCAGCCTTCGATCTCTAAGACAGCGACAGAAAGCAGCAGAAGATTACTGCACAAGTTCCGCAAATGGTGAAAAGGTTGTGGGTGGAATCTTCCACACTCCATAGTCAATTTAGCTTGGGTCTTTCTGACCAAATCAAAGACATTCTTGTCCAGTGTCCTGCTCCTAAAAATCTGCATGGACTCATGCACTTGGCCATCCATATTGACCATCGGCTTCCAGAGCGAAAATTGGAGAAATATTTGCCTACCATCCCTCCTCGACTCCAGTTTGGGTTACCCCTCCTGAGATAGAAGTGTCATTGCACCTAGGGGCATTTTGTCCTTCTTCTGAGGAAAAGCACCGATGACTATCACTTGGGTTATGTCTTTACTGTGGCAGTAAGCGACAAACTGCCTATGTTTGCCCAGTAAAGTCAGGAAAAGGCAAGGTCTTGATGTAAAGAGGAAGATACATTAGGGCCTTGCATCTGTCTCTCCGAGTAATGCTTTCCTTATTTCTACAGTAATCCCAGTTCTTGATCAAGAATTAAATATTTTTGCATTTCTAGACAGTGGTTCCGCAGACAATTTCATGGGCATTTCAATTTATAATTCTTTTGGCTTGACTCTTGAGTCCTTGCCACAACCTGTTTCAATTATTGGTTTGGATGGAAATCTTATTATCAAAGGAGTAGACAACTCTCGATCACCTCCCATCCATCTATCAATTGGAGCTTTACATTCTGAAAACATAACGCTCCTGTTGTTTCATTGTCCTCTGGCACCTATAATTCTGGGGTTGCATTGGCTTAGGAATCATAATCCTGTGATCAACTGGCAATCGGGTGAAGTCCTTTGGTGGGGGGCCACCTGTTCTGAATGATGTCTCGCTCAACCAGTATGAATTGCTGCTACCATCTAGTCAGAGCCTTCATCTGATATTCCTGCTCCCTATTGTGATCTCTCCAAGGTTTTTTCTATAAAAAAGGCAGATACTCTACCTCCACATCGTCCTTATGACTGTGCCGTTGAGCTTTAGCCTGGAGCCAAACTTCTGAAAGGCATTTTGTCTCAACCAGAGAGTCAATCTATGCAGAGTACATCCAAGACACAGAAGGACTTTATCCATCCATCCAAATCACCGGTTGGGGCTGGAATATTTTTTGTGCAGAAAAAGGTCATGTCACTTCGACCATGTTTTGACTTCTGGGGGTTAAATAATATCACCATTAAAGGCACTTGTAACCATTACCATTAATATCAGTTATTTTCAACCAACTTCGTGATGCATCCATTTTTTCCGAGATCGATCTGTGAGTGGCCTATAACCTGATCCAGATTAAGGTGGGCGATGAGTGGAAGACGGCCTTCAATTCTCATTCAGACCACTATGAATATCTGGTCATGCTTTTTGGTCTTTCTAATGCTCCTGCTGTGTTTCAAGATTTCATTATTGATATTTTGAGGGAATTCCTTGGAGTTTTTGCTGTAGTATACTTAGACAATATCCTCATTTATACTAAGTCTTTGGAACAACATTGCCAACATGTGAGATAGGTGTTATGCAAACTCCAAGAGAATAATCTGTATGCAAAACTGGAGAAATGTGAGTTTGAAGTGAAGGAGGTCTCTTTTTTGGGATATGTCATCTCTTCCCAGGGGTTCCCTATGGATTCAAGTAAAGCGAAAGCCATCTCAGATTGGGTCCAGCATTCCACACTAAAAGCCATCCAACGCTTACTTGGTTTTGCAAAGTATTACCATAGATTTGCAGTAGCAAGTCTTTTTCTTCCATTGTTGCACCTATTGTGGAGTTGACTAAAAAAGGGGCAGATACAGCAAACTGACCTGTCAAGGAGGTACAGTACAGACCTTCTATACCCTGAAGTCAGCTTTCATCACTGCTCCTGTTCTTCATCATCCAGATCCAGATCTTCCGTTTATTGGTGAAGTGGATGCCTCCGAAGTTGGTGTTGGTGCCATTCTGGCCCAAAAGGACCCCCTGGATAACAAGTTTCATCCACGTGCCTTCTTCTCCCATAAATTAAGACCATCAGAGAGAAATTATGACATCAGGAATTGAGAGTTGTTGGTCATCAAATGGGTTTTTGAAGACTGGAGGCACTGGTTGCAGGGAGCTAAACATCTGATCACAGTCTTGACCGACCATAAGAACTTGTCAAATTTTAAAACTGCAAAGAGATTAAATGCTAGACAAGCACGTTGGGCTCTATTCATCACCCATTTTAACTACATTATTTATTTACAGCCTGGATCCAGGAATCTCAAGGCAGGTGCTCTTTCACAAAGCTTCCAAACCATTCAACCCACCACACATTCTGAAGAGACCATCATTCTCATATTAATTTGTCCTTGACCAGGAATTTAGCTGATGCCCTCCATTTCTATCAGTCTGAAGCCCCTTCTGCAAAGCTACCAGGATTACTCTTTGTCCCTGAAAGATTTCACGAAATGGTTCTGATGGAATTTAATTCTTCGAGCCATTGGTAACCAGGGATTCTCCAAAACTTCTGAATTTATCTCCTGCTCAGTATGGTGGCAGTCATTATTCCAGGATGTTCGTGAATTTGTCATGGCCTATGCTGTTTGTGCTTGTAACTAATGTCCTTGAACCACTCTTTCTGGCCTCTTTCTCCCTCTATCAACTCCATCCAAACCCTGGACTCACATTGCAATGCATTTTATTGTTGATTTACCTTCTTCTCGCTACTCGATCATTTGGACACTTGTTAACCTTTTCAGTAATTTGGCACATTTTATTCCACTCTCAAAACTGCCTTCCACCAAGGAATTATCTGTTTTGTTCATTCAACACATTTTCGTACTTCATGGACTTCCAGTAGACATCGTTTCAGACCGAGGAACTCAATTTATTGCTCTTTTCTGGAAAATCTTTTGTTCTGCTGGAATCAGCATCAGTCGGTTCACCAGATATCACCTTCAATCTAATGGACAAATGAAACGGGTCAATCAGTCCTTGGAGCAATATATCTGGTGTTTTGTCTCCAAATATCAAAATGACTGGGTCTCCCATTTACCATTGGCAGAACTTGCTTTCAATAACTTGTCATTTATCTTCCATGATTTCTCCTTTTTTCTGTAACTCCGGATTGCATCCTAGAGTTAACTCTTTTGAAACTAATTCTGGAAAAACTTAATTTTCAAATTCAGTCTCTAGGCTACATTCTGTTTGGAGAAAGGTTCGTCAGTGTCTTTTCAAATCATCATTCCACTCTAAGACATTGGCTGATAGACACCGCAAGCCATGCAGGTTCAAGGTTGGAGATTTGGTCTGGCTGTCCTCTAAGAACATCAACATTCGCCAATGTTCACAGAAGTTGGGTCCTAGATACAGTACATCAGTCATTTCAGAATAATCTCTCAAATCAATCCTGTTGCCTTTTGGTTTAAATTGCCTAACACACTCAGGATTAACAATACCTTCCATTGCTCCCTTTTCAAACCATTTTTTTCTTCCTCGAGGTTCAGTTACAGACATCCAGCTAGACCTTCTCCTGTACTCATCCAGGGTCATCAAGAGTTTTTTGTGGAGAAAATCTTAAATTGCAGGGTTTCACAAGGAGGTTTACAATTTTTGGTTCATTGGAAGGGGTATGAGCTGTAAGAAAGTTCCTGGGTCTCTGGAAAATCTTTACATGCTCCTGTTTTGAAAATAAGTTTTTTGAGAATTTCCCCGATAAGCCTGGTTCTAGTGGCTCCTTAAACCCTCATCAAGTAGGGGTACTGTTTGATGTCAGTACTCTAGGCAGGTCTCTTGGGCCTGTTGCTAGGAGAAGAGGATGCCAGGCTGCCACTCCACAAGGTTTTCCTACCTACAAGTAACACCGTAGCAGCCTCTGCCACACTTCAGCATCTGTGTGGACTTTCTGCAAGGAACACCATTGCAGTCTCTACCGCACTACAGCAGCTGTGTGGACTATCTGCTGGTACATCGCAGCAGTCTCAGCTGCACTTATGTGTCTATGTGGACATACTGCTAATAACACCACAGCAGTCTCTGCTGCACTTCAGCATCTGTGTGGACTTTCAATTAACTACATCATACCTCAAGGTTGCAACCTGCCAAGTACACATCAGCCCCAAGGCTGCAACCAGCCAAGTACACATCAGCCCTCAAGGCTGCAACCAGCCAAGTACACATCAGCCCTCAAGGCTGCAACCAGCCTAGTAGATATCAGCTCCCGAGGCTACGAATTGGCCACAAGGCCTAACCTCTGACAAGGTCTTCCTTTTCAGTTGACCCCATTAATTCATATAATCCTTAGCACTATTGCTTTTTGTCAGAGGTGAATCTTATCCCAGATTCATAACATCCAGTCACCTGGGGTTCCTCCTACCTCTACTGTGTGACTCTCCCCAGGGATTCATAGCAGCAACTTAATAGCACACAAATGGTTAAGAGAACGTAATACTCTGGCTACATTGGCTGGTGAGCAGATTGAAAATATCTGTACATCTACATCTCTAATTTAGAGAGACTTTGTGTCATTATAAACAAACATACATATGAAGGTTCCTTGGACCAATAGGAACACTATTCCATGTAGAAACCTTTGGCTCACAAGTGGTACTAATATCAACTGTTTTTATTAGGATAATTTTTACATCCATACAATTGTAATCTTAAGTGTGTTATTAGTGTGATATATATTGACATATTTGGGGTTGGGTATTAAATCCCAGCTGTCAGGATGCTGCTGGACAGAATACCAACATCAGCAACCCAACAGCCAGAATCCTGACACCCATAGGAAGGAATGGTAAGTACTTTTCTAACCCCTACCCTAACTCTCCCTCCCTGTTGCCTAACCCTAACCTCCCCCCCTAGTGCCTAAACCTAACCTCCCCCTCCCTGCTCCCTAAACCTAACACCCCCTCCTCGGTGTCTAAACCTAACCTCCCCCTCCCTGCTCCCTAAACCTAACACCCCCTCCTCGGTGCGTAAACCTAACCTCCCCCTCCCCGCACCCTAATCCTAACATTACCTTCCCGGTGCCTAACCCTAACCCTCCCCCTAATGCCTAATCCTAATCTCCGCCTAGCACCCTGATGCTTACCTTCAGGATGCCAGTGGTCAGGACACTGGTGCTGGGAACCCGACCTGTCAGGACTTCAGCACTGGTCTTCTGACTGTCGGCATCCCGCAGGCCGGGATGCTGACTACATCCCCATTAAACATTTATTTTTTATTGAGAGAAGCCTTGTTTTGTATATTCATTCTCAGTCAAATAATACTATATTTAATTCAGATCATAGCGCAGTCCAACATATATATTACTGATCTATTGACTTGCAGCAATACAGGTGTACTAACCTAGCACAAGGATAATAGTTGTTAGCTACTAACATATTTATTCTATATTGTGGCAACCTGTCTTGATCCTAGGTTTAAGTCATACACAGGGCCTAATGGCACTGGCCCCTAAAGGGTGCCACTCATAAATGAGCTTGTGTTGTTGACAGTACAGTACATCTAATTTGATCATGGCTGTGAAGTACAAGAGGCAGCCGTGGCACTGGTGTAGCCAGCTGCAGCCACCGCTCAGTGACTGAGACAGTGTGCAGTGGCAGTTAGTGCTGCACACTGTCTCCTCATTACCTGCAGTGGCACAGTGTCTGCCAGATGTGTGTGGGGCTCAGGCTGCCTGCCTGTGTTAGTGGTGTCTGTCAGTGCTGCCGTTGACATGCCACCCTCAGTGCCAGTGCCTTTGCTTTTATATTTCCCCTTTGCTCCTCCTCAGAGATGTAGATGAGGAGCAAGGAAAGGATGCCACCCTGGTTGAGAACCTGGGAGTGGGAAGGGAAAGACTGCTGTGGACTGTGAGTAATGCTATATAATACTATATATATATATATATATATAAATATAATAAAGTGAAATGTATGTTGTGTGTATGTGTGTTATTAAGTGTAATGGTGCTATGGGTGTGTGTGGGGTGTCTGTCTGTGGGGGGATAAGGCAGAATTAGGCAGAAGGTTTGCCTAGGGTGCTGAGAAACCTTGGACTGGTATTATATTGTGTTGGATAGGGGGATAAGGAAAAATGGGGAAATGGGGAAAAAAAGGAAGGATGAATCAAGGGTAAGACACCACACAGAGAGATGGTATATAAATTTTCAAAAAAGATAATATATAATCACAATTCTAAGTGAGGGTGCTCCCTAGGAGCTATGGGCATATTAAGAGAAGGAAAAAGAAAAAAGTACTCCTCTTTTGTGGGGCACACCTCATGTATTTAAGATTTAACTTTTATTAGGTTTCGTTAAAACATGTGATATAGTCACGATATTATAAGAACATGCAAATGAAAAAATTCCATTGTGAGATGTAAAGGGGTATCTGGGCTGTCACAAATATCCCTATGTACCTCCTTATATATTGAATCTCACAATTAATACAGTAATAGAACACCTCAAAAAACCAAAATGGACAAAAACAAACACAGAATTACCTATAAATCCCAGTGAGATATTTACATGAGATAATTGATGATATGACAATAAGATATAATTCCTGTCCAAAGAATGTGAGCTCATATGAAATACTGACAATATTCACATAGGTCTGGACTGATAGATGGAGTTTGTCAAAATTATTGTACACGTCCTCTACTGTGTGAGGAACATTAGCTTAACCTCTCACTGGAATACTAACATTGACATAGGAAAAGCAACAATCATAAAAAAACATGTGTTAATAGGTGTTTGTATAGATATATATCGATACAAATCAATATCTCTGAATAGAAAAATCTATTGTACTAAGTGGTTTACATATGCAAATACACATGTATCGGCGAACATATAGGTGCAAAAATAGAAAAAATAATAATGACGTACAATAAACACAATTTAAAAAATTAGCACCTTTAACCAGACCTATTGTTACCAATTAATTTGTTGGGTGAGGCGTCCCTCATTTAACTGGGAAATTAGTTTGTCAGGAAGATTTTGCTACCTTGATATACAGTATAGAGTGAAAAGCAGTACCCGTGCATTTAGATACACTAGGATTTGCTTTCCCCAGTCATATACAAATATCAGACTGGAGATGAGAGTCCCTGTGTAATGGCACAGTTAAGGAACATAGAGCCGCTTCTGCTGCTTGCTCTGGTTCACAGCTTTGCCCTGTTGCTATGCATTGCAGGGTATCAGCATGGATCCTAAGCTAGTGAGAGAGCAGTGAAAATAAGAGCAAAGTACCTGATAGTAGTATATTGTGAGATCCCAGTGGACATAGGTCTGGTGGTGCAAGGGTCCTCTGTGCGCACAGAGGTACCCGTGGAGCAGTGCCTGACGCGTGTTTCGCCGGGGGCTTTCTCACAGGAAGCTCAAAGTGCACTCACGATGGCTGGGTTTAATACTATTAGCCGGCACTTCATTGGTCCTATTTGGTTTGATTGATAAGTAAACTCCCAATCCGTTTGTTGGTGGGAGGTGTTTTACTTCATTAGGCTGTAATTGTCTATTCACTGTGTGATCTTAGTCATGTGACTGACTAGATCTGTGGCAACATGGGAAATGTAGTTTTAATCTGACAACTTTGTCAGTTTTGTATCCCTATTTACATAAATGCCTATGATCTGTTGCCACAAAAGAAGGTTCTCTTTCACCTGTCCTTTGTTATTTGTGCATACATTGCCAAAAGTTTATTTATGAGAGTAATATTAAAGAGTATGAAGACTGGTCCTGATCATACATGATGTCTTTCTTTCCAGCTGACAAAGTAATGCAAAGAGCTCTTTGCAAGCTAGTTGTCAGCTCAAGTGGCACATAACATGACAACATATCTTGCTCAATTTCTCCTGCAAATGCTGCTGCCAGCAAAAATGTGACCCTTCCCAAGAGACCCACTGGTAATGAAGATAAGTCAACTCACCACTCCAGAGTGAAACACCATTATGACATGTGGTCAGGCATAAAATAATTGTCCACAATTATTGACACCTCTACCATGACTCAATCTGTTGCAGTAAGCATCAATAGATTAATGGAGGATTATATTAATGATAATGTATAAATTACAAAGAAAAATGATAGTTGCTCAGATCAGCTTAATTGCATAACACAGGTGCTTGTAAAGGGTGGGGTTTACTCTGAACACAGAAAAAATTATATGACCCAGAGTGGGTGCTACCATTATGTAGCAATAATTATTTTGGAGTGAGCATTTGGGAGTGGGGCCCCTGGGGGGGTTCTGACTGGGCCTTTCTCATGGCATCACCACTTAATTCACATAGAATACTTTTATCACTTCTCTATTTGTTTGTACATTATATATGTCATTTTAATTCTTTATCATTTCATTAACACTTATTGATTTATCTTTACACATCTTTTCTACATACTTCACTATCACCTTTTTCCCTTTTTCGTGTGATGCCCTGGGGATGGCCCTTGGTTGGAATTTTTTTGGGGTGCCTTGCTTCTCGGACGTGAGCCCCTTAATATTAGGGACACCAGTTTAGAGGAGCCTTGACGATTGGCCTGGTGCTTATTCATATATTTGCAAATATGTGTAACCAATACCTCCAAATCTCTATTATTATGTAGGATTTAAGTATTGTTTTTGCTGCAGTGTGCTGGAGGGCAAATCTCTCTTTTTTTTCTGTGTTCAGAGTAAACCCCGCCCTTTACAAGCACCTGTGTTATGTAATTAAGCTGATCTGAGCAACTACCATTTCTCTTTGTAAATTTGGAGAGGCATGAAGGCAGTCAGCATTAGGAGGAGGTGCTGATGCTTATAGTGCCATGTGGAGGTTTTTTGGGGTACCTCCAAGGTAAGTTAGCTCTCAGCTTGCATATGTACTGTTATCATGCAGTACATCAATTGTAATTATATGACCCAGAGTGGGTGCTACCATTATGTAGCAATAATTATTTTGGGGTGAGCGTTTGGGAGTGGGGCCCTTGGGGGGTTCTGACTGGGCCTTTCTAATGGCATCACCACTTAATTCACATAGAATACTTTTATCACTTCTCTACTTGTTTTTACATTATATATGTCATTTTAATTCTTTATCATTTCATTAACACTTATTTATTTATCTTTACACATCTTTTCTACATACTTCACTATCACCTTTTTCCCTTTTTCGTGTGATGCCCTGGGGATGGCCCTTGGTTGGAATTTTTTTGGGGTGCCTTGCTTCTCGGACGTGAGCCCCTTAATATTAGGGACGCCAGTATAGAGGAGCCTTGACGATTGGCCTGGCGCTTATTCATATATTTGCAAATATGTGTAACCAATATCTCTAAATCTCTATTATTATGTAGGATTTAAGTATTGTTTTTGCTGCAGTGTGCTGGAGGGCAAATCTCTCTTTTTTTCTAATGTATAAATTAGAATGTCACACAGGACCTCATTCAGAGGCGGTCGTTAGTTGCAAGCGGTCACACTGAATCAGGACGGCCGCTTGCATCCTGAATGGCCGCCTCCTTGTTGATCATTAAGCTGTGGGTTACCACCCACAGCTTAATGACCGACCAGGTTGATGGTCGCTATGGTGATCACCATCGCAACCATTGGGGCTTATGACCAGACCCTAAGGTTGGGTCTCTGCACTCGTAAGCCCCAGGGAGCTTTCTGCTCTAATAGAGCAGGAAGCTCCCCACTGACATCACTGATGATGTCAGTGCGGCTGCCCACAAAACGGTAGGCATTCGTTAAGGAATGCCTCGATTTTGGAAACCACCCCCGCCGGTCCACCTACCAAAAGGGGGCAGCTGTCGATCAACATCGACAGCCGCCCCTTTGGTAATAAGCTCCGGAGCGACAGAGTTTCTCTGTCGCTCCGGGGCTTGCGCACACACAGTGCGGCCACTGCGCGTGCGCAGGCCAAACCATCAAGTTGGTTACGAGCGCATCCGCACTTGTGACCAACTCTGAATGAGGTCCACAGTCCCTTTGAATGTTGGGAGGAAGACAAAGGAATTTGGAGCCCCTTGTACAAACTAACTTTGCTTTACTTAAGCTTCCCACCCTCCAGTATGTACTCAAAAAAGTGGTTAGCACACCTAAGAGCCTTGTGAATGATCGGCATAGGAGATTACTTTCTCAAAATGTGTAAAAACTCATGCTCATAAAAATTAATTATAACTTATATGAGGAATACTGGCTGATTAAGACCCACTCGCAAGTGGGTCGATGTTTGCCCCCTGCGCATGCGCCGCCTCTGGGGTGTGCATGCGTGAGACCTGACCAGCGATGGGCGCTCCGTCGCTACTGGTCTCACACCAAAATGGGGTGGCTATCGATTGTGATTGACAGCTCACACAAGTGATGTCAGTGGTGACCTTTTTGCTCTATTTAGAGCCAGAAGCTCACTGGGGCTTGCGGGAACAAGACCCTACCACAAGGGTCTCGTCGCAAGCCCCAATGGTCATGATGGTTGCAACCATCACCTGGCCTCTTGCAAAAGCTGTGGGTGGTTACCCACAGCTTAGCAAGCAGCCAGGAGGCTGAAACAAAAAAAAAACCACGCACTGATTCAGAGCGAGCGCTCTTAAAGAACGTGTAGCTCTGAATCAGGCCCAAAGTACGGAGACTTCTGTAATGGTGGATTCCAGTGGGGATGACAATGATGAAGGTGAGAATGAGGATGATATGATGACATCTTCTAACTGCAGAACTGATTACCAACACTGTTAGCCACCTAATGCCAATTGGTAGCTTGATTTGTAGGGCCCAAACAAACCAAGCACTTCAGCCAAAAAAGTGGCAGTCCCTGTTGCTGGAGTGATTGGTTTGGTAAACTGTGCATGTCCTCTTTCAAATACAACATAAGGGTGTGTGGCAGGGCCCAACTACAATTCCATCATGCACCATTTTTCATTATGGGCTATGCAAAGATTGTGTGTGTTTGACAGGCAGTTTATATTACTGTACTTTAGGGTGTTCATGTTGTTTTGTATCTTGCAATGCCATCGATCACTGGTTTCCCATCAAGATGTATAGACCCCATTTCCTGCAGCTTCTTAGCATATACAGAGTATGTAGCATTAGCAATTCATAAAAAATTTATTTTAATTTTTCAATTTGACTAGGCTGTTCTGTTCCTGAGTTTGCAGTTTGGATTCAGGGCCTAATTCAGACCCGATCGCGAGCGCTGAGCGCTCGCAAGTGGGTTGATGGTGCCCTAATGCACATGCGCATGGTGACAGCCAAGCTGTCGCTATGGGTCTTGCACCAAAGGGGGTGTGCTGTCGATGGTGACTGACAGCACGCACCCTTTGGTGGGCATGCCGGGGGCGTTGTTGCCCAGATGGAGGCGTTCCCATGGGAACGCCTTCCGTCTGGAGCCGGCCCCACTGACATCACTAGTGATGTCAGTGGGAGTGCTTTTGGCTCTGATAGAGCCAAAAGCACTCCAGGGCTTGCAGCAGCGAGACCCTAATGCAGGGTCTCGTCGCAAGCCCAATGGTCGCGATGGTCTTGACCATCGCGACCATCTTTTTGGCTGCTCACATAAGCTGTGGGTGGTCACCCACAGCTATGCAAGCGACCAGGAGGCCGCTCCATTTTTAGATAGGAGGGCCCTGATTCAGAGCGAGTGCTCTGGTCAGAGCGTCCGGCTCTGAATCTGGCCCTCAGTTTCCACTTTAAAAACCTTTTTGGGATTTTGGATGCTTATTTTTAATAATTTGTTCCATTTGTTTTTCTGTATATTTACATATATTAATACTGTAATCAAGCAATCTGATTTGTTTTTTGGGTGCTTGTTTGGTAATTGTGTTTTCAATTTCTCCAATTTGTATTTTTGTTACTTAAATTATTAGTACTAGTCAATCAATCAATCTCAGTCCTTTACCTGGTTTTCACTAAAACTGGAACCTCCATTTACCTATTTTTGACTCAGGCCCTGATCTAGTTCTTGATTAATGAAAACATTCTATAGCATCGTATAGTTTATATTAAATTGTATCCTGTCTGCCACTGTTGTGCTACTATGTTTTCTAGATGCAATATATCCTTTTTTAAACTGTACTGTGTTTGTGCTACTACTCTGTCTCTTTAACCAGTCAGCTCTCTGCAGGCTTTGGCCAATATGGGTGAAAACATTATTATGATTTGTGAGGTAGTCAAAAAAGAACTGAAAATTAATGTATTGAGATTAATAATAATGTAGGAACAAAAAAAGGAAGACATTACATAATTTTAGCTGTTTTTATGAATTTTTAAAGAAATCCATATCCAAAACCAAAATGTAGTTGTCCATACACACATCTCTACTATAAACAGGTTTTACTAAGCTCTGGCATAAGGGTCTGAAGTTCAAAATCTTAGAATTGAAGGCAATTAAATAATTAATCAAATAAGTATTTAAAATGTAAAGTACAGTATTAAAAGGTTTATTTGAATTAATTTTCTCATGTTCATACCTGCACATCATGTGTGTTAGGAGCAATTATGAAAGTAAGCTTTGTTGCAGGGCTTAGACCTAGGTCTTTGGGAATATATAATATATGAACATCTATATAATACCATTACTATATTGCTTTTTGTGAGTTTGCTCCTAAATGTAAATAACACCATACATATGAACTATATTCTGTACAGTAACTACATAAATTACAGTATATTGAGCACATTTTGATATTGGATTTATGATATCATATGTACAAAAGCAGTTATCAGTTCTAGAAACCCTTGTTTTACTAGTTTTTATTGAAATGTAAACATTTCCAGTCAAATGAAAAACCTGAAATGGTACAATGGTAAGTGGTATACTGCTAAAGCTAAAAAAATATGTGAGTTTCAGTGTTATAAAATGACCTTTTTTAGGGAACAAGTAATGGTTATAGAACTTACAGCTGACAACTGGAAGAAGGCCTTATGGAATGAGGAAATAAAATATTAAATCTTTGGTTTACCTTTGTCACATTTACTGAGGGTAATTAGTGTGTGTGTGTTTGTGTCTGGAGTAGTAAGAAGTAGAGATGAGCGGGTTCAGTTTTCGGAGATTCGAACCCACCCAAATTTAGCATTATCACAGACGGATCCAAGCAGGCTCGGGGTCTCCCACCTGACTAGGATCTCAAAACCGAGGCAAAACCATAGAGTCGGAAATATTGTGGTTCGTGAGCTTAAGTCTCTATGATCAATGTAGTATATAGGGACTACGCGGCAGACGCCATTTCACTCCGGCTGTGGAGACTGAACAGGGAGGGTGTTTAGTGTAGGGCTGGGAGAGTTGCTGGTGTTGATTGGTGTTGTGCTGTCTGCTGTCTGCTGTGTAATGTGCTGGTGCACTGCTGATCCATCCTGGGCTGGTGTTGTCTGCTGTGTCCTGCTCCGGTGGTGCTGCTGTGCTGTCTGCTGTGTCCATCTGGGCTGGTGCAGAATACATCTGGGCTCTGCTGCATCCATCTGGGCCCAAGTTCTGGACTCAAACAAACAAACAAAAAAAGTAAAAAAAAACAAAACAATACAAGTGTCTTTTTGTGTAACATTTTTCTGTGTGTGCATGCGTGTTAGGCTTAACCGCACAAGATCCAGCCAGCAACGCAAGTTGCAACCTAGTGCTGCCCGACTCCAGTCATGATCAATCGATGCTCTGGGCTCAAGTTCTGTAGCTGAAAAAAAATAAAAATCAATTGTCTTTTTTTTGTCTAATATTTTTGTGTCTGTGCATGACTGCACGTGTGTGACACTGCTTCAAGACTGCAGAAAATATGGAGGGCTGTCACATGACAGGAGAGCAAGGCCAAGAACAACATGTTGTAGCTGGCGCCAGCAGTGCAAGGCCGTCAACTTCCTCATCCTTTATGAAGGTCCATGCCCTAGGGCTTAAGTCACGGCATCGATATGGTAAAGCTACCTTTACTGAAGTTAAGAAAAATAATTGAAAGGAAATTTGCCTTTAGATAAACAAAAAATTGGCAATATGCCAGTCACTACACGAAGTGGCAAGGAAAGGATAAGGCCTTGGCCTCTCTTTATGAAGACATGCTGGTTCTGATTCTGATAGCCCTTCTGAAAAAACAACTGTGTGCCCTGAGAAATTGAAATCACAAATCCCTGAGGAGAGTTCAAGTGTGACCACAGTTGCCATGTGTGAGCCAGACCTAAATACTAGTGTATTGGAGGATCCTCCAAGTTCCAACATTTGTGTGCCCTCTGTAAATGTGGGGAAGGGCAGTCAACATCTTGCAGACGTAGTCAGTGAGGATGCTTCTGTGGAATTGCACATGGAGGAGAATATTTTGGTAGTAGAAGGTGCTAAGGATGATGAGGATGTTGATGATGAAGATGTTGGTGATGAGGATGTTGATGCTGAGGATGTCCTTTGTGTAAGTAAGGCAACAGCTGTTGCCCATGTACTGAAAAAGCCAAAGCCCATTGTTGTCATGCCGGGGCAAAAGACAAAAAAATCCACTTCTCATGTGTGGAATTATTTCCACACAAATCCGGACAACAGTTGTCAAGCCATATGTAACCATTGCAAAGCAAGAGTGGGTAGAGGGAGGGACCTAAACCACCTAGGAACCTCCTCCTTGTTACATCACTTGGAGTGCATTAATCAAATTTCAAAGTGTATGTCGCCAAGTTCCAAAACTCAAAACGTAACAAGTCCAGTGTCACCTACCTGCTCCCTCTCTGTGGAATCCAAACGCCTTCGATCTCCAACACCAACACGTGCACCATCGTCTACATCCTCATTCATGATCGGAAGTAATTTAAAAAACAATTGACTATTAAACAGACCTCTGATAGAGGAAGTAAGTATAACAGCTGTCACGCAGTTTCACAGCGGATCACTGACGTCATGACGGCTGTGCTAGTATTAGATGGTGAAATAATAATAAATGAGTATGATAGTGTGGAGGAAGTGCAAAATGAGGATGAGGGGGAAATTTGTGTCCTATCTGACGCTAATGGGGATGTTGATGATAAGGATGTGGTTTGCGTAAATCAGCCACCAGTGGCAGCAGTTCTTGCCAATGATAAAAAGAAAGCCAGAATAGCAACATCTTGGGTGTGAAATTATTTTAATCTAAATTCTGAAAACAGTTGTAAAGGCATCTGTTCCATTTGTAAAGCCAAAGTTAGCAGAGGAAAGGATGTTAACCATCTAGGCACCTCCTCACTGTTACGTCATTTGCAGCAAATTCATGCAATTTGGTTAACAAAATTATAATAATTTGTAAATTAATAACAAGCAGTCCAGTATCAGCTACCAGCAGTTTGGACCAGCACATGCAATCTCCACCACCAACACCCTCATCATCAACCTCCTCCTTAATTATTGAAGGTAGTCCATCCAAAAAATGTTTTGTGTGGGCCCAAACAAACCAAGGAGTTCAGCCATGAAAGTGTCAGTCCTAGTGGCTAAAGTGCTTGGTTTGTTAAACTGAGCATGTCCTTTTTAATATCCCCCATAAGAGTGGGTGGGAGGGACAATTCTATCTTGCGCCTCTTTCTGTTATATTTGGCACAATTTGGGGCATTGCCGATTGACATTATTATAGTTTATTAAACTGCCATCCTGTCTGCCACTGCTGTGTGGCAATGTTTCATAGATGTCCTATATTTTTTTTAACTGCCGTGCGTTTGTGCTGCTGCTCTGTTGCTTACTTTAGCCAGCCAGCTCACTGCAGCCTTTGGACTATATTGGTGAAAAATAGTGAAATCAATATTGTGAGCTGTGAGGTGGTTAAAAATACCTAGAAATGCCTGAAAATTATTGTTTTTAAGGTTAATAATACTGTAGGAACAAAAATAGACCCACATTATGTGGTTTTAGCTGTTTATATCATTTTTTGGAAAAAATACAGATCCAAAACCAAAACCTAAAAACAAAACACCAAGGAAAAAAATCCAAAACCAGATTCAGATCCAAAACCAGGGTAGATCCAGATCCAAAACCAAAACCAAAACACATTTGGTGCACATCACTAGTAAGAAGCACCACCAGCATATAAGTGAAACGAGGATGATTTATTCACTCATGAGGTACAGTGCAGGAATGCAAATAAGACAAAGATGTTACAAAAGGACATTACTGTCACTGTGATTGAAATGCCGGTGGCTGTTTAGCCACCGGTTCAAATCCCGACAGCGGATGCTGACAGGAGGAGATCCTGACCTGGGCAATTAAGTAAGAAAATATGGTGTAAATAAAGTTACAATATTAATAATGGTACATTATCAAAGCTCATATTATATTCTCAGTTTGTGATTATAATAATTGTGGACTTTCATACTGTATACTGTAGATGGTGATTTGTTATTGATACCGGACTACACAGATCTAATGTTCTATCTGATCTGGTAACACTATATATGCTAATCACTGGACCTTGAGTAACCTACTGTATCAATATCAAATCACCATCTATATACAATAATTATAATAGGGGGTGTTGTCTGGTTGTCTGAACAACAGTGATCAGCTCCAAGGCAGACATTGAAGGAGCATGCAATCATGTAGAGGAGCAGGTGGGTCCATCTGTGATTGGCTGTTGCTGGAAGATTATTTTCCTGCAGCTGTCAATGGGCATTTTTGACTGGTTGGATTGTTTGTGATCATGTCAGGAAACGCACACAACAGCATGGCCGTAAACAATGCACCACACCAGGCAAGTGGTTAATAAAGCTAAATATGAGGACACTTAGGGGTAAATTTACTAAGATTCAATTTGGTCCTGATTTGTCCCGTTTTTCAACTCGGATGGGTTCGATCAAAAATGGCCATTTTTTTTTACTTAAAAAAATCTGGAATTTACCAAGGTCCTGGTTTTGACAGGATCGTTTTGATTGATGGTGTATTTGGTCGATCCTGTCCGTTTTGAAGTCCCGATTTCACAAGCAGAATTTCTCTCCCAAACATGCAGCCTGCACATATCAGTGAAATATGTGCAGACTGCTTGTTTATTTTTTTATATTTTTTGGGTTCATTTTATTGAAAAAATTGATGTGGGGTCCCCCCCCCCCCAAATGCCTAACCAGCCCCGGAATGGTCAGCCTGTCCTGGTACCTAAAATTATGGGGAACAGAACGAGTAGGGTTCCACCGTAATTTAAGTACCAGCACCGGGCTGCAGGGCCAGTCCGGGTTTTAATTATAGGAGCCAAAGAACAGGTCCTCTATTGAAGTCAATGGAGAGCTGCAGATTACTAAAGTTTATTCTTGCTCTATAAAGGCAAAAGCCATGTCTGAGCATTTCATTTGGGAGATATCAACCATCCTGGTTGGTATCAGCAGCGTGGATCAGGATTTTCATTTTTTTGTTTTAAGAAGACCTTGAATGCCTACTTTGGACAAGGAGACCACACCTGGTAATGTAGGAGAGTATGTGTGTGATTGTATGTATGTAATAAAACTGTACTTTCATGGTGTGTGTTTTTTGTGTTTTTTTACACATTTCTGTACAGGTGAACAAGTATCAGCGGCCCATTAATGTCCCGCATGCTGGTACTTGTGGTTCTCCAAGTACCAGCATGCGGGGGAGGCTTGCTGGTACCTGCAGTTCCAATGTAAAGACAATGTTGATACTTCAATTTTTTTATACACCACATACACTATCAACCCACCACCCACTGTCCAGGGATAGTGGGGATAGCCCCAGTCTATCAGCCTAGGCCTGGGCTGACTAGCAGTCAGTACTGATGCTGCGGCTGAGGGGCCTGGTGTAAGGGCTCCCCTGGCTGTGGCGTCAGCCCCCCGTTAGAAAGGGTCTGGTGTTGGCTTTAATTATAGGGGACCACTACGCATTTTTTTTCTCCCTATAATTAAAACCAGGACTGGCCCTGCAGCCTGGTGCTGGTACCTAAATTAAAGTGGAACCCTACTCATTTTGTCCCCCATAATTTTAGGTACCAGGACAGGCTGACAAGTCCGGGGCTGGTTATGCTTCTGGGGGGGGACCCTACATCATATTTTTTTATAAATGAACACTTAGAAAACACTTTCCATTAATAAGCATACACAAATCACTCGGATTTGTATATGTTGAATGACAACTCGCAGCTGGTGGTGGTGCATTTAAAACTTCTATTGAGTCCCCGATTGAGTGTAAAACGCTCGACTTTTGCAAAATGAATAATGGTTAATTCCTGATTTAGGCAGAAATAAGTGAAAAGTACTTCCGAATTGAGCCAATGGTGATATAATTTCTCTTGGTCAAAACGGACGAATTTGCGGCATTAAACCACCCAATTTCAACATCAAACTAACACAAATCTCCCGACTTTAATGATTGTAAAAAAGTGATATTATCACCCGAAAATGCAAATCGGGACCAACACGAATCTTAGTAAATGTACCCCTTACGGTACCTTTTCTACCCTAGTTACTCTGCATTTGAAAATTCAGTTTACTTACTTGGTAATGTTAATAATCAATTAAGCAAATTGTACAGCAATCACAGGAAAGTACAAAACACTTGAATAATTTTGGAATTATGTACTGTATATATGTAAACATTATTTCTCTTTTAGTGGATATGTCGTAATGTGACACTGAGGGGTAGATGTATCAAGCCTTCTAGTGATGACCATTAGAGAAGTTAAACATGGCAATCAGTCAGCTTCTAGCTACCATTAAATAGATTGTTTTTGATACACAATAGCTACAGTATAAGCAAATTTGGATGTACCTTTCACTTTTGTTGATATTTGAAGCTTCATACTTACCAAGAAGGCCATTGTGAGACAGTCTGTCCTGTGCCATCTGGCAGGGGCAAACACAGGATTTTTAAGGGAGGGTTTCTAGTATATACAGTGTATATATATATATATATATATATATATAATTCAGAATGACGGCATTCGCCGTGTTTTATGATAAGTATTGGCGCCTGGTGCCCTCCTCATTACCTCCTCTTGCAGGGAGAAGAATATTCAAGCAATGGGTATAGGCGGTACTCATGGTGACTTGAAGAAACACTCAAATACTTGTAATGAAGTTAGCAACGTTTCAGAACTATTTATCATTTATTTTGTCAGGATACAAAAAGAGAACGATTAAACAATCAAGTGATCTGGACGCCAACGCCAGCTGAGAATGAGATTGCTGTGACGTCAGTTGTGACATGCTCCCCATAACCAAGCTAACAAGCAAAGCTATGGCTATGGAAGCCTACGAGTATCAAAAAGAGTAAGAGCCGTATTCAATTTGAGCGGACCCGCAATACTTTTCCGCCTCCCGGACTTTTCGCATACATCACGTGTTTTGCAGGCAGAAAAGTATTGCGCGCATGCCCGCGTATCCCCGCATTCAATTTGAAAGTACGCAAAAACGGGACCCAGCGAAACTTAAACAAGCAGAAATTCCTGTCAGATTTGGGGAAATCAGCCTGGCACCCCCCAAATGATGCTCTGACATGGGGGTTAGCTTTGGTTACCCCCGATTTGGCTTGCTAAAGGTATTTCTTGTTTTTAAACGGGCTCAATAGCTGCTAAATAGTGTTTTTGTATACGTGGTGCAGAATAGTATTCAAGAGGTTTTTTTGCAGAAAATAACTTATCTCAGCAAATTTGGGGTACTTGAAAATGGGGGCCAGCATATTTTAAAGTTGCAAAAGTTAAGTTTAAAAGATCGTGAAAAATCCACCTGCCGCAAGCACCTGCAATGAAAAAAACCACCTGGGGAATACTTAGGGACTCCCCTGGAGTCTAGTTTGCTAGTTTTTAACTTTGTCTCCCAACATTTTTATTTTCGCCTCCAATTTGAAAGTGATTTTTTGGGGTGCTCTTAATTTTTTTTTTTTGATGCAGGTTACCTTTAGGGAACTGTGTTAAGGCTGCATGGGGGTTCCCGCAATGTTATACCTCAAAACCCCAATTCTGCACTTTTTTCCGCCTGCTTTTGCAAAACTTTTCCACCTATTACATTGCATTGATTTGCGCCTAGGCGGAAAGTCTTTCAAATTGAATACAGCGATACTTTTCCGCCTGGCGAAATGACGTCATCGGCGAAACTTATTCGCCGATTCCGGTTTTTCGTCTCAAATTAAATATGGGCCTAAAATGCAAACCTAACTACATACAGTGTAACATTATAGGTTTAACAAACATCTTTGCATAATGCATACTAAACGCTTATAATCATATAATCAAGCACATAAAGATAAACTATATATAGACAGAAAAGATAGGTCTTAATTTCAATAATTCGTAAGGTATTGATAATAATGAGAAATACACAAAACTACCTATAATCTGCCAATTCATAGCTTAATTAATCAGAAGATAATGGAACATTCAGAGGAAATATATATTAAAGGAAACATTGTAAATTAATTTGTTCATTTTTTCCCTTCGAAGACATTGTACCCAGCTTATAAATCCATTTAATTTCTAGTCTCAATAATTTTTTTGCTCAATCCTCTTCTCGTTAATTCTATACCTCAGATCAGAGAGGTTATGTTTGGCATCCAAGAAGTGTTTGGCTACTGGTTTGTCGGTAACTCTGGCCTTTTGACAAGGCACTCCTAATTGCCCTCCTGTGGAGCGCCATGCACTCCTTAAACATGTGCTCCATTTTTCCTACGTAGCTCTTGCTACATGGACATGTATAGATTGAGCAAAAATATTATTGAGACTGGAAACCAATTGGATTTATAAGATAGGTACAATGTCTCCAAAGGGATTAAATGAACAAGATAATTTACAATGTTTCCTTTAAAATATATCTTCTCTGAATGTTCCACTATATTCTGATTAATTAACCTATTAATTAGCAGATTGTAGGTATTTTTGTGTATTTCTCATTATTATTATCAATACCTTACGAATTATTAAAATTAAGAC
This sequence comes from Taudactylus pleione, assembly GCA_031769625.1. Classification (NCBI taxonomy): domain Eukaryota; kingdom Metazoa; phylum Chordata; class Amphibia; order Anura; family Myobatrachidae; genus Taudactylus; species Taudactylus pleione. The sequence goes on from JAUIMM010000135.1 coordinate 5,615,338, forward strand.
CTACAGTATCTTTTCTGTCTTTCTATCTTTTCTGTCTGTATATAGTTTATCTTTATGTGCTTGATTATATGATTATAAGCATTTAGTATGCATTATGCACAGATGTTAGTTAAACCTATAATGTTACACTGCAAGTAATAAGGTTTGACTTTTACTCTTTTTGACACTCGTAGGCTTCCGTAGCCATAGCTTTGCTTTTTCCCTTGGTGATGGAGAACACTTCACAGCAGCTGCATTCTCGGCTGGCATTGGTGTCCAGTTTACTTGGTGTAAGAATGTACTTAAGGTAAGATTATTTAATCGTTCTCTTTTTGTATCCTGATGAAAGAACTGATAAATAGATCTGAAACGTTGATAACTTCATTACGAGTATTTGAGTGTTTCTCAAGTCGCCATGAGTGCCGCCTATGCCTATATATGTATATATATATATATACACACACACTCACACAGGCACATATATACACACACAGACACATTATATATATATATATATATATATATATATATATACACACACACACACATGCACATATATACACACACATATATGTCACACATACATCACACACACCCACACTTACCTTGCAGCAGCTGCAGTTTGGAGATGGGCATGGGACCAGACACCATGTCAATAGGCCCTGCCCCCTTGCAGCAAAATGCCACAATTCGCGGATCAATTGGGAGGGGGTGGTACCAAATGAAATGATTCTAATGGAATTGCATCATATTGGCTCAGCCTCCTTCCCAATGACTATGCGAATTGCTGCATTTTGTTGTGAGGGGGCGTGGCTTAATAACATGGTGCTTGCTCTCTCCTCTCTGTCAGGGGTGTTTCTGGGTACTCAGAAATCCCCCTTGCGTGTGCTACTGATCTGGGGTCACTGTATTAAAGTGTCACAGTACTACACAGACATGTAGGACCTGATATATATCCCACAATACATATATATATCCCACAATACTATCTACATACAGTGCCACAGTACTACACAGACATGTAGGACCTGATATATATTTCCCACAATACTGTCTACATACATGACTGAACTATCCACTGTTTGCTCTGCTCCATCTCCTCTGGTTGCATACATAACTGTGAGTATGGCTGCACAAAACTAGTTCACTGCAAAAAAAATCTAATCTCAAGCTTCTAATTAAGTCTATCTGGCTGGTGTGTCTACAATAATTCACTTCTACGATTTACTAACTGTGTATTCCAAAAACTAGCACTAGCACTCTTTAGATGGTTTGTTATATCTTTCCCTGAATATTGATTTGATTCAAAGCATAAATCTGGAATATTAGTACTTTTTTACTATGCATATGTTAATACTGTTTCTGGAGAGCTCTAAGTCATGGAATACTTGATTAACAATATACTGTGCATTTATTTTTATAATATAAAGTAAAAAGCGACCCATCCCGGCATTTAAATCCCTCATGTTCATAAACACAGGTTTGGCTTTATTGTGATTGTTTGGTTACTTAGCAAAATTATATTTACTGTTTGCTTTCTGTCTCAGTGTCTATCATGAATGTTGATGGTGAAATCCCTCCAAATATCTATGAGACCATACCACCTCCTGCCTACTCAGCTGTCCCCAATATGAACACACCTGAACCATCCTCTCTCCAGAATGTCATCACAACACGACCTCCATACGGTGTACTTGCTGAACCCATAGTGTTGAACATTCCTCCTGGGGCACCTCAGTGGAGATTGGGTACAATCATGCCACAATATAAACATTCATCATCCCCTTTTTACAGAACATTCCTGACATCCAAGCCAAAAGCTCTGGGGGTAAGTGCCTGCTAAGGCAAATTAAATATTTATCTATTTATAACCTAATCATCCAAATATTGTGTTATTGTAAAAACAGACCACACATTTTGTCCTAAACAGCCTAATGTGCATCAATTACAGGTGAACACAGTTGCACTCAGATCATAGAAAGAAAAAAGACACATGAAAAACAAACGTTAATGCAGGTGTGTTGATCCTTACATATCCAAAGATGGGTCTATCTGGTATTTTTGCCAAGCATACAGTGCATCCTGAAAGTATTCACAATGCTTCACTTTTTCCACATTTTGTTATGTTACAGCCTTAATCCAAAATGGAATAAATTTATTTTTGGCCTCAAAATTCTACACACAATACTCCATAATGACAACGTGTAAATAGTTCATCCTGTTTCCACTGATCATCAATGAGATGTTCCTACAGCTTAATTGGAGTCCACCTGTGGTAAATTAAGTTGATTGGACATGATTTTGAAAGGCATACACCTGTTGATATAAGGTCCCACACTTGACAGTGCATGTCAGAGCACAAACCAAGCACGAAGGCCAAGGAATTGTCTGTAGACCTCCGAGACAGGATTGTCTCGAGGCACAAATCTGGGGAAGGGTACAGAAAAATATCTGCTGCTTTGAAGGTCCCAATGAGCACAGTGGCCTCCATCATCTGTAAATGAAAGAAATTTGGAACCACCAGGACTCTTCCTAGAGATGGCCAGCCATCTAAACTGAGCTATCAGGGGAGAAGGGCCCTAGTCAGGAAGGTGACCAAGAACCCGATGGTCACTCTGTCAGAGCTACAGCATTCCTCTGTGGAGAGAGGAGAACCTTCCAGAAGGACAACCATCTCTGCAGCAATCCACCAATCAGGCCTGTATGGTAGAGTGTCCAGATGGAAACCACTCCTTAGTAAAAAGCACATTGCAACCCGCCTGGAGTTTGCCAAAATGCACCTGAAGGATTCTCAGACCTTGAGAGTCAAAGATTGAACTCTTTGGCATGAATGCCTGGTGTTATGTTTGGAAGAGACCAGGCACCACTTATCACCAAGCCAAAACCATTCCTACAGTGAAGCATGGTGACGGCAGCATCATGCTGTGGGGATGTTTTTCAGCAGCAGGAACTGGGAGACTAGTCAGGATAGAGGGAAAGATGAATGCAGCAATGTACAGAGACATCCTGGATGAAAACCTGCTCCAGAGCGCTCTTGACCTCAGACTGGGGCGACGGTTCATCTTTTAGCAGCTCAACGACCCTAAGCACTCAGCAAAGATATCAAAGGAGTGACTTCAGGATAACTCTGTGAATGTCCTTGAGTGGCCCAGCCAGTGCCCATACTTGAATCCAATTGAACATCTCTGGAGAGATCTGAAAATGGCTGTGCACCAATGCTTCCCATCCAACCTGATGGAGTTTGAGAGGTGCTGCAAAGAGGAATGGGCGAAACTGCCCAAAGATAGGTGTGCCAAGCTTGTGGAATCAAATTCAAAAAGACTTCAGGCTGTAATTGCTGCCAAAGGTGCATCAACAAAGTATTGAGCATAGGTTGTGAATACTTACAGATCTGCCCAGCTTATTTGTTGCTCATGGCGTGGCGTGCAGGCCTCTGAGTCACGCCATGGACTTGTGGAATACCGTGGTATTCTTCAACGAAGGATATGCTACGGCATGTAATACAGTGCTTAACCGCTGGGTGGCGAGTGCTCCACTTTTGTAATTGCATGTAATATAGTGCTTAACCGCTTGGTGGCGAGTGCTCCACTGTACTGAATGCCTTGTACAGAATGCCATACTGTTAAACTTACAGTAAATTGGGTGGATATCACATTCACAGCATTTTCATGTACGCACAACCCATACTGTATTTTTAATGTTGCATAATATACATATACAGTATATAGTACTGTACCGTACGTAACATCTTATAGCAGGATGCAAATCACTGCACATACTGTATTATACATACGGTATGGTGCAGTAACTGAATAGTAGAGAAATTGCCTGAGTTGTTGTCACGGTATAACCGATACTGTAGATTAATTAGATGCACGCACAGCTTTCACTGATATGGGATGCATTACAGTATTTTTTTTTTTTATTAAAAAACAGCAGCGGGAGGAGTGAACAAGGATGAGGCCACTCTCTGTGGTTCACTGTAGCTGTCGTGTGGGCTAGTGGTTAGGTGATCACTTTGGTAGAATTATGGTCCTGGGTTCGATCCCTGGAAAAGAATATACCGTACCGTATATTTTTTTTTGTCACTGTCACTGACACTATAGTGAAACTACTGTACTTTAGTGGTGTTGTACTGTACTGTAATACTGTAGTGTTGTTGTTTAAAAGGCTGCTTAAAAGTAAGACATTACAAACAGATTGTGTGTTTCAATAGTGCAAAACTTTCGTCAATGTCTGCGCTTTCGTCAATGGGATTTCATGCGCATGCCCAGTGGAGGGTTTACAATGGGATCTGTAGTGCCCAGAGAGGGCTCTGTATTTCACTGAATAGTGATTTCATACTGTGGCTGTGGTGGCTGTCAGCCATCTGCTGTCTAGAATGTGAGACACGGCTCTGCATCTCAAACTGTGGGCCAAAATGCAAAATGCAAACATGCGACAACTCATATGCGGTCTCAGCCTGTGTCTGAGAGTGGTTTCCATCTGTGAGAGAGCGCTCTGTGTTCAAAGCTGACTGTGCGTTTAAATGGCAAAATAGCATTGCATCGCAAACTTATGACATTGGTGATGCTGCTCCAACCTTGCACACTAAGTACGGTAGTAGTGGGATCTGTATGAGAGTTGCATTTCCATCTCTGGCGGGTGCATGCCCAGTAGGAGGGTTGCGATGGGATTTCTGGCGCATGCCCAGTGGGCCGAGAGTCATACACAGTGCATCAGGTCCCTTCCCCCAAAGCAAGCAAAGAGCCTCACATTACCATAATAAAGGAAGCTTTGTTAATCCATTTACTGTAAGCAGTCAGCTCTGCCCTAGTGTCCTGAAAAATGCTACGAATTGTCACCATTGCCAAGGACACCATCCCCCGTCTGCTAGGACAACTAGTGTGCCGCTATGAATGTGCCTGTACTGAATATTCAAAACTGATGGTGCCGTACAATTTAGCACCACAGAATAGTGATTTCATAACTGCAGAAACTGCTAGTGAATCTACTGTCTAGAATGTGAGACAGGGCTCTGCATCACAAACTGTGCGACCAAAAACGCAAAACGCAAACATGCGACAACGCATATGCGGTCTCAGCCTTGGTGATGCTGCTCCAACCTCGCACACTTAGTACAGTAGTAGTGGGATCTGTATGAGAGAGAGCTCTCTGTATTACATGGTTGGCACTATGGTCGCTGTCAGCCATCTGCGATGGATTAGAAATGGAGGGGGGTACAATGGGATATGTGGCGCCAAGCCATACACCATGTAGCGCTATGCTATCACTGAGCATGTGCAGTTGGCTGTATTCCTGCAGTTCGTACAGTATTGTACTCTATGCTGTTGCATTTCCATCTCTGGTGGGCGCAAGCCCAGTAGGAGGGTTGCGATGGGATTTCTGGTGCATGCCCAGTGGGCCGAGAGTCATACACAGTGCATCAGGTCCCTTCCCCCAAAGCAAGCAAAGAGCCTCACATTACCATAATAAAGGAAGCTTTGTTAATCCATTTACTGTAAGCAGTCAGCTCTGCCCTACGAATTGTCACCATTGCCAAGGACACCATCCCCCATCTGCTAGGACAACTAGTGTGCCGCTATGAATGTGCCTGTACTGAATATTCAAAACTGATGGTGCCGTACAATTTAGCACCACAGAATAGTGATTTCATAACTGCAGAAACTGCTAGTGAATCTACTGTCTAGAATGTGAGACAGGGCTCTGCATCACAGACGCTGTGCGTCGTGCGTCGTGCGATGTACGACGTGCGTCACTGGCTAGTCAAAATGGCTTCTATGAGGGCAAGACGCTACTTGTCCGGCAAACTCTTTGTGTTGATTAAGTGGCGGGACCAAGCGTTCGCCACTAACCAAGACAAAGAGCTCGCCTACAGAGCCGCGAGCAACGAAATCTATCGCCTATATGGCATTCGGCGCCGAGTTCGCTCGACCTGCTTCGGAGGGACAGGCCTCGCCTAGAGCGAATTCGGAGGCGAATAATTCGAAGTAAGTACAGCATTGCTGTATAATCACATGAATTACAGTATACTGTACAATAACGAATACAGTACAATGCACGACTCTGACATACTCTACATTACTGTACACTGCACTGTAGGGTGTTGGATAGTACAGTATCTGACGATGACTGACAGTTGTTAACACATACTGACATGACTGGCAGACATTTGATTGACAGGCTGATTAAATCTACAGTACTGTACATGGACTAAAGGGTTACACACTATTGGTCGACATGGCTTGTTTGATTAATAAAACTGTCATCTCACAGGCTGTGTTTGAAAAATGAAATTTGGGAGCTTATTGGCTGGTATCTTATCACATTTACAAACGAAGGGAAATACCAGGGGGAATTTTCATTTGGTATCACTGTGATACAAACGAAAATCCCACTGGTACTGTATTTATTAATACCGTACTTACCCCTCCGGCGAGGTCTCGCAAAGTCCTCAGCAGGGTCCTCCGCTGGGTTCGGGCTCCAGTGTCATGCGCATGTGCCATCTTGTACAGCTCGTGGGGTGGCGACAGTGCCACCCACATAGCCTATGTGTAACATTGCACCACTTGGTCATACAGTACTTTACTGGACTGTATATTTTTTTACACACAGTACAGTACAGTACCATACTGTTTTATTTTGGCCCCAATGCCAGCTTCACAGACTACAGTAGTTTATTTACTACAGTATACTGTATTGGTTTGTATTTTAATCAATAGCTAATTCCCTAAGGCCATCTACAGTACTGTACCGTAATCCCTCTCCAATTTGGAATAGATGTCTGAACTCTTGTTTTCAAATGCTCCTTAATGACGACATGTATTTTTCCCCACAGGGCGAGCAGCCCCCCCTGCCCCGGCAGCACCACCATCACTGCCACCACCCCCATCACCGCCAGCAGCCGGCCCCAGTGGGCTGAATTTTCGGAGTAAGTACAGTACACACTACTGAGGCCATCTACAGTACTGTACCGTAATCCCTCTCCAATTTGGAATAGAGGTCTGAACTCTTGTTTTCAAATGCTCCTTAATGACGACATGTATTTTTCCCCACAGGGGAGCAGCCCCCCCTGCCCTGGCAGCGCCACCACCGCTGCCACCATCACTGCCACTACCCCCATCACCGCCAGCAGCCGGGCCCAGTGGGCTGAATTTTCGGAGTAAGTACAGTACACACTACTGTACACTGTTCTCTTTCCCCCTCTCTCTCTCTCTCTCTCTCATTTGTGTGTTTGTTTTTGGTGTTTTTGGTGTTATGGAGACTCTGGTCAAAAGTTGTACAGTTTATTTGTTTAAAAATAGTTTTGAGGGAAACTGACAGTACAGTGTTCTTTTTCCACAGTCCTACCTCCACGACCACCACCACCTTCTCCAGCCTCCTCAAATGACAGTTGTAATGATTACAACTGTTACAGTATGGACACAATAGTGTCATGCTACTGCCTTTTTGATTTTTTGTATAATATATTTTTTTCTTATACTGTACACACAGACAGACTCGTCATTGATGAGGAGGATGCAGGAAGCCCCCTGCCCTGTAAGTAAAGTACACCTCCCTCTCCCTCTTTCTTTCTCTTTATCTTTCTCTCTCTTTCATTTTCCTCTCTCTCTCTCTTTTTCGCTCTTTCCCTGTTTTTCTCTCTTTTTCTCTCTCTCTCTTTCTCTCTCTTCCTGTCTCCCTCTGTTTCTCTCTCTCTTAAAACACCTCCAACGTCTTCTCCTTACACAATAATTGTTTCTGTCCTTGTGTATTTTAGTTGAAGACATTGAAGTGCCTCAGCCCTCCCCAGGGCAAGAGGAGGACCCAGACTCACCTCCCCAGCCAAGTAAGTACTGTATACAGTTTTATACTGTAGGACATTTTGTATTAATACTGTACTGTAATACAGTACTGTATACTGTATACTGTAGTAATGTTACAGTTGAGTATGTTTACCCTCTACTTTCCCACTGAGTACTGTACAATAGTGTATTATTATTTTCTTTATGCAGAGGTATATAGTGATTCTGGAGCTGGACAGCAGCGAATCCAGTAAACCTTTCTCTCTCTCTCTTTCTCTCTCTCTCTTTCTCTCTCGCCCTCTCCCCCTATCTCTCTCTCTTTCTCTCTCTCCCTGTCTCCCTCTGTTTCTCTCTCTCTCTCTTAAAACATCTCCAATGTCTTCTCCCTTTTCTGTAACATACTGTACTGTAATTTTTTCAACACCATCACCAACTAGTGGCCTCCCAATGCCATGTAAGTACAGTACTGTATCTCTCTGCTTTATTTCCCTAGTCTCTCTCTCTTTCTCTCTCCCTCTCTTTCTCTCTCCCTCTTTCTCTCTCTCTTTTTTTTCTCTCTCTCTCTTTCTCTCTCTTTACATGTTTTTTTCCCACAGTTCCAGAGACCGTACCCCCACCCAGCACCAGCGACAGTCTGCGTAAGTACAGTGCATTGTTCTCTCCCTCTTTCTTTCTCTCTCCCTCTTTCTTTCTCTCCTTCCCTCTCCCCTCTCTCTCTCCCTCTGTCTTTCTCTCTCGCCCTCTCCCCCTCTCTCTCTCTCTTTCTCTCTCTATACATGTTTTTTTCCCACAGTTCCAGAGACCGTACCCCCACCCAGCACCAGCGACAGTCTGCGTAAGTACAGTACATTGTTCTCTCTCTCTCTTTTTCATTCTCTCTCTCTTTCTCTCTCCTTCCCTCTCCCCCCTCTCTCTCTCTCCCTCTGTCTTTCTCTTTATCTCTGTCTTTCTTTCTCTTTTTCTCTCTCTCTTTTTCATTCTCTGTCTCTTTCTCTTTTTCTCTCTCTCTTTCTCTCTCCCTCTTTCTTTCTCTCCTTCCCTCTCCCCCTCTCTCTCTCTCCCTCTATTTTTCTCTCTTGCCCTCTCCCCTCTCTCTCTTTCTTAACCTCTCCCTCTTTCTTTCTCTCCCTCCCTCTCCCTCTCTCTCTGTCTCTCCCTCTCTTTTTTTCTCTCTCTCGTGTGTTTTCATTAATTTTTGGACTTGTCAACATTTGTTTTTCTTTGACACACAGATGACTGCTATATAGTGGAGGAAGGCAGCAGCCCTGCCCCGATCTGTAAGTACAGTAGTGTACTGTACATTACATTGTTCTACCACTGTATACTTACTGTCTCTCTCTCTCTCCATGCATCTCCAACCTCTTCTCAATACACGCTAATTCTTTCTCTCCTTGTGTTTTTCTTATTTTCCAGTACTGTACAGTATGTTTTGGTGACCTGTCTTTAGGTGCATACACGCTAGACTATTTGTATGAACGCTAACAATATTGTTCATTATACAGTGTTGTTCATATCATCTAGTGTGTACTGTATGCAGTAAATCACCAAGGATGCGTGTGCGCGCTCCCCCAAGGCATCAACGATATCCACAGTGGGCTGTACATGCTGGTCAATCTATGGATATTGTTAACCCTCCCACCGGGGTTTGCGTGCGCACTGCCAGACAATCGACACGGTTGCGCGCGGATCTGAATCAGGCCCTACTGTAATTCTTTCTCTACTGTACTTGTATAACATGAACATTCTGTTTTTTTCCCCCCACAGTTCTCCAACAAGGGAAGCACCGCCTTTCCCCCACTGACCCAAATTTGGGTTTTCGCCCGCGTAAGTACTGTACCTTACACTACTACAGTATACAGTACTATAAATTGTCTTCTACTGTATCACTCTTGTTTTTTCTGTGTTTGTATTGGTGTTATGTACAGAATGGAGGTGTTATTTTTTCTACCATTGTTTTTTCTTAAACACACAGTGAAAAAATTAAAACAGGAGCAGCCTGAGTCACAGCTCCCTGGCCTCTGTATGCGTAAATAGAGTACTGTATCTTTTTCTGTAGTGTGTATGCACCATTACACAGTTTATTTGTTTCCAAATGGTTTTGATGGAAATTGTTCTTTGTCCACAGTCCTACCACCATCCGCACCCACACCAGCACCGGCGGCTACACCACCACCACCCAGTGCCGTCTCCGTGCCGCGTAAGTAAAGTACACCACATTGTTTTCTACAGCACTGTATCGCTCTCCTTTTTTACCATTGTCAGTCTCTCTCTCTCTCTCTCCCTCTCCCCCTCCCTCTCCCCCCTCCCACTCTCTTTTTCTCCCTCTGTCTGTGTTTGTTTTTGTTGTTATGGAGGCTCTGTTCAAGATTTATGGTGCGTACACACTGGGCGATAAAGTGGACGACTCAGGGAGCATATCGTGTAATGTGTATGCACCATTACACAGTTTATTTGTTTCCAAATGGTTTTGATGAAACTGTTCTTTGTCTACAGTCATACCACCACCAACAGCGGCACCCCCACCAGCACCCACTCGTGTCTCCTTTGCACCCTTTAGAACACGGCTTGCCGCCCTGAGTAAGTACCGTGCACTACTGTACATTGTGCTCTCCTTTTTACAGTGCCTCTCTCCTCCTCCTGTACTCCAAAGACCCATCTCCAACCTCTTCTCCTTACACACTAATTGTTTCTGTACTTGTGTAACAGGAATATTTTTTTTTCCCCACAGTGCGGGAACGTGGAAGAGCCCTGCCACAGACCCAGCCCCCCACTGGCCAGTTGCCAGAACCTGGGCCAAGCAGGGCTCACAGGCCGTGTAAGTACTGTACCCTACACAACTGTACATTGTCTTCTTCTGTACTGTCTCTCTCCTTTTTTGTTTTCACAGCGTCTCTTTCTCTCTCTTCTGTACTACAAAGATGCATCTCCAACCTCTTTTCCTTACACACTTTGTGTTTTAATTTTTTTTATAAAGGACATCCACTTAAACATACCGGTATGACAACCACTGCATGATTACGACATTGTAATCGTGCAGTCGTTTCTCAGTACAGTATGTGATGAGCCTACTCTGAACAAGCAGTTGTTCAGTGGAGGGTCATCAAGCATTTGCAAACATGCTTTGCAGATACTGTACAGTAATAGTCATTAAATTGTGGGAGGTTACTATACTGTATCTACACCGCACCTAAAGTATCCCTCTGTCTGCCAGCCTGAAGCTTCAGTCAGTATAATGACCTTTGGTGTAGCAATGTTTAGACTGTACAGTATTTTTCCTGCATTGTACAGTACTTTGTTAGGAGCTACAGTAGCCAAACCATGTACAGTAGCACCATACCATATAAAGGTAAATACAGCACTGTTAATGTGAATATATTTTTTTCCAATACAGTCTCTCAGGAACCCCAAAGGAGGCAGGGACCCCGCCTGACTCGAGGTAGAGTACAGTATGTACGGTAGTGTCAAGATTGCACAATATTGTATATTAGTGTTGTAATACTGTACCATTTTTTTTCTCCCTACAGAACAAATCATACTGTTTCTGGCCCTGTATCGCCAGATGGCCCACCACCTGGTGGATTTATTTTTTAAGTTTTTGTTTACTTTATTTTTGTTTATTTTTTACTTCTATTAAAATTTGTTTTATATAGTACAATGTTTTCTGTATTTACTTGCTTCTGTGGATAAATTGCAGTATACTGTATTTAAATTTATTGATACGGTAGCAACTAAAAGGTAAGAATATACAGTACAGTACAGTAAGTCACCCATTCAGTACTTTTATTAATTGCACACCACTCTTAAGGGGTGATTTCATAAAGCTTGGAGAGAGATAAAATTGGAGAAACTGTAAATACAGTAGCACCAACCAATTAGCTACTACTGTAACTGTCATTTTTCAAATACACCCTGTACAGTGACAGTTAGGATCTGATTGGTTGGTGCTATTTACTGTATCTACAATTTTATCTCTGTCTAAGCTTTAACTAAATAAATACACTACAACAGTAAACTTTTTTTAGCCAATCACGTGTTTTTGCTCCAATGGGTGCAAAAGTGCCAACCAATGTGCTCCCAACTGTCATCTCACAGGCTGTGTTTGAAAAATGACAGTTGGGAGCTGATTGACAGACACCTTAGCACTTTTTTATCACTTTTCACTCTGTCTCCTAACACTGCTTTGTACAGTAAATAGACCCCTTGGAGTGAAAAGACGAGACCGGTTAAAAACAGTAAATAGACCACCCCAAAATTGAAAACGTCCCTCAGTGTATACAGTACTGTATGTGTACTGTACTGTATTCTACTGTAAGTGCCGGGCAGCTGTGAAATCACTGATGGGCAACAGGCATACTGTACAGTATATGACTGTGTGCGGCAACCCCCATTGGCCGGCGTGCCTCTGGTGAGTGAAATCCTGTCCAGTAGTACGATACACCCCTGCATCTGTGTGTTATTGACTTTTTGTACCTTTGTAATGACAGATGAACGTGTTGGGTCTCAGGCGCACTTAAAGACTGAATTACATACAGTACAAACACCAATTGTATAAATTAATGACAATTTTTATTTAACCTACAGTAACATACTGTACAGGGGGGGGGAATTCTTTAGCTTTCCACCCCCATAGTCCTCTACAGTACCCCGCTTCTTTCTTCTGACGCTGGCATGTCCTGGAGTTCCAAGCTGGACACGGACATGGCTACTGTACAGTACCTAGGAGGAAAGAGATGACGTGAGAACAGTCCTTACTCAATGCCGACCGATACGCCCTACTGGACCGAGGAATACACAAAAAGAGTAGGCTTTTAAGTGAAAATCATCACTGGCACTTTTGGCCTCAGATGCAGAGTTTCACCTATACCAGGTGCAGACTCTACCTTGCATCAGAGAGCAAGGTCCACCGTACGCCCTGAAGAAAGGAGGATAGGCAGAGACAAACAGACAGTAAAAGACAGACACACAGGTATGGTACGGTACATACAGTACTCACCGGAGATACTCTTGTTCTTTGTCCCGCTCAATCCCACACAGAGGTCCCTGTAGGAGAGAGAATATGCCATGCAAGGCCCTTTCCTGCTCTAATAGTGTCACACTAATCTACTGTAACATTAATATCAGCCCTACTGTATCTCACCAGCCTAACAAACTACAATATAAATTAATGTACAGTACAGTTGGCCTCACAGAGGGCCTACCGGTACCTGTTATGTTGGAAGAGGCTTTGAGGGGTGGAACTTCTTTAGCTCTTTTGCTTTCCACCCCTGTAGTCCTCTCCTGTCCTCTGCTTTTCTCTTCACATGGGTCTTCCTCTCTTCAGACCTGTTGGTCTACTGTAGGTTAGGTTTAATGTTCCATTGGCCTCACATAGGGCCTATTTGTTATGGTGGAAGAGGCTTTGAGGGGGGGAACTGCTTTAGCTCTTTTGCTTTCCACCCCTGTAGTCCTCTCCTGTCCTCCGCTTTTCTCTTCACATGGGTCTTCCTCTCTTCAGACCTGTTGGTCTACTGTAGGTTGGTTTAATATTCCGTTGGCCTCACATAGGGCCTATCTGTTATGGTGGAAGAGGCTTTGAGGGGGCGAACTTCTTTAGCTCTTTTGCTTTCCACCCCTTTAGTCCTCTCCTGTCCTCAGCTTCTTTCTTCTGCTGCAGCCACGTCCTGGACAGCGGCGGCGCCGGGTCTTCCTGTCTTCTGACAAGTCCCTTCAAGTCGTGTTTGTTGATTGCAGATCTGTACTTGTATGCATGACTATTCTCCATGCATGTTTCCTTGGCATGCGCAGCACCCCATTCAGCGTGTCCTTTATTCGGGTAAGTTCTTCTTTTCCAATCCTGAATCTTGTCCGGCATATTGAGAGGATATCTTCTCTTAAATTGTTGGGGATTGGCACTTTCTTCCGACTTCCATCAAAGTTCACCCGCTTCGTCCAATTGCAATACAGGTCGTAGGGCACGTGTTCCTGAAATATTGCTTGCGCATATCGATGCATCTCACAATTCACAGCTCTGTAAATTTCATTGTCCTTGTCAACGTTGATCGCAGCCAGTGGTATATCCGGTAAGGGTGTTCCAAATACAGTCAGTGGTGCTGGCGTGCTCGACATGACAGGCGTTCCTGGTGAAAGTACAGGCATGCTTGCATTGTTGATCCTTGATTCTTCAACTGACCGTTCAGGCAGGAGATGTGATGCCACTGGTGTACTCTCCCACTGAGGCAGGCTGCATGATGGCACTGGTGTCATGTCCAAGTGCTCTGATGCCACTGTATTGTCCATATGTAGCAAGTGGAAGGATGGGTCAGTCTCCAAGTTGAAATCGTCGTCGTTCTCCTCAGGCTCAAATTCATCCAGTGTGACCATTTCATACTGGATTGCCTGGTCATGTCTCTTCCTGGTACTCTGGGCAGCGGCCTCTTGCCATTCTTCTTTACTTTGCCGGATTGCTTCTTTCATTGCTTCTGCCATGGTGTCCTTCAGCCCTTTCTTCAGCTCTTCTTTCAAGTTGTCAATTTTCGCTTCCAGTTGATCAACTTTTCCGACGAGGTCTCTCACCATCCCGGCACAGCTACTTGTGCATGCGTTATCTTCTTGGAATGACAGTTTTCGCCGAGTTGGTGAGCAGGATACATCTTCAACAAGAGGCTCAAAGGTGTCCAATTCTTCTGGCCCATAAATGACTGGTGTTTCCTCCTGGTTCGGGACGTTCATGGGTTGCTCCATGTTCCCTGGTCCATTTTCTCTGATGTCCACTTGCAAAGTGTTGTTTTTTCGCCTTTGCATTCTTCCTTGCCTTGACTAGAAGAGGTACCTGTAAATTTTCCTTACCTGTTTTCTTCTTGGAAGGTTTGCTTGTAGACCGTTGTGGGACTAGTGCACTCAGCCTTTTGGTCAGTGGAAGTGGGCAAGATTCGTTTTCCATTGTAAAAACCTTTGCTCTTCACCATTTTGACAGTTCGGTGCACTCTGAAATTCACAAGTGTAAAGACACTAAATACAATGTTAAGTAAAATAGTGGAAATACATGTACTGTATACAGTAAATGTTTCACATTACAACACTGTAAACAATTGCAGTAGGGCTAGGCATTAGCCCCCTAGACTACTGCATCTACTGTACTGTAGTTCCTAGAGTCAGGGAATCACTACAATGTCTACCGTATTGTACTTACAACTACAGTTGTACTGTAAGTACCATATAATACAGACAACTGGGCATGCCCAGTGCTATGAGACTCAATACGCCACAGTGTAGCGCGCAACTAGCAATGCGGTATACTGTATGGCATACCGTATGGAGCAATAAACTACAGTACTGTAGCTGGGCACATCTACAGTACAATAGATTGATTTTTGTAAGGGTTGGATAACAAGACTGAACTACAGTACTATAGTAAACATTAAAAAAATAAATTAAATTATCAAGGTCTCGAACATAAGGAGAGAAGTGTAAGCAAGACAGATCACCTAAGCCCTTGCTCACAAGTCTCTCCTAGTCCTCTACAGTACTTTATGTGACATCCACAGTACCATACGATGAAGTACAGTACTCAGGCGTCTGTAGCGTAGAGGTAAGAAATCGTACTATAGAGACCCCTCTCTTATACACAGTCAACTATCAGTTACTAAACATATTAAATTACTAAAGTTTCCAAGTCTAGGACAGCATTTTGATTGACGCAAGTTTGCGCTCTGCATCTGCCCTACAAACTGCTGTTAGTCCACTACTGTAGCACCTTATGTAGTAATGAATTTACTATTGTGTATACTGTGCGGTAAGTCTCGGACAGTGCAGAATGGCACTAGTGTGAAAATTTAACAGTACTGTTAGCAATACAGACAACTGGGCATGCGCCATAAAATAGCGCTACTTAATGTATGGCTTGGCTCCACTGGACATGGGGCACACATTCCATTGTGATTAAAACCCGACCACTGGGCACGCGCAGACAATGATGCAATTTTGCGGTTTAAACGCGCAGTCAGTTTGATATATAGAAACCAGTCTCTTTATCAGGGCCCATTGCCACTTGATGGTCATAATAAATCACTCTAATGTCCACGTTCATGTCAGCGCCGGCATTGACGCAACTTTGCGTTCTAAGGTACAGTACTGTATGTACAATAATAAAAATCCTAGTTTTGCTGTTTGACTCCCGAAGCACTGGGCAGACATGCGCTCCACATGTACTGTATTGAATACTGAATATTTTAAGTGAAGATTTTAAAAATAAATTAAAAAAACATACTGTATTTTCAAGGTCTCGAACCCACTGAACAAGAAGAGGGGAGAAGCAGTGAGACTAGGCATTAGACCACTAGGCCACACGCTTCACCCATTACTAGAGTTCTGTAGTTTGTAAAGTCTAATGTCTAAGCTTCTGTCAAACAATCATCGGCCGGTGATACAGAACATACCGTACAGTACATTGGAAAGTGACACCTGGTGGGCAAAATGTTGTATTACACGTAATGAAATCACACGCATGCGCCATGTAGTTTAGGAAAAGTGACATCTGGTGGGCAAAATGTTGTATTACACGTAATGACTTTTTTCACTACTAAACTTTCTTTGTGGCGCGACTCATGGCGTGGTGTGTGGCGCGCCATGCGTGGCGTGAGAGATAGCGCTGTGATGCCACATTATAGCTGGGCACATCAGTATGTACATGTGATTTCTTCGATTTCTTTTTGTTAAATTTGCAATAATCGCAAAAAAACTTTTTACACGTTGTCATTATGGGTATTGTGTGTAGAATTTTGTGGACAAAAATGAATTTATTCCATTATGGAATAAGGCTGTAACATAACAAAATGTGGAAAAAGTGAAGCACTGTGAATACTTTCCGTATGCACTATATCTCAGTTGTACTGTACAAGGCATTCAAGTACATCATGCTAAGCGACATCAAATAATAATGTTAATGCTGGTTTAAAGGCCATGAGGGCATGGGTCTGTAAGTGGTTAGGGGCCTACAATAAGAAGCTGAGCTTCCTACTGGGTGGGTATGGCCTGTATGCTATCTGACCCAAAGTCTAAGTAAATACGTAAACATTAAAAAATATTGTACCATTTTACATGGAAAATGTAAATACAATTTTAACACTTATAATGTGAGGCTGGCCGTGTTGTCAGCTGGGTGGATGTCATCATCATGCTGTTATGGTGATGGGTCTATTATTATATGGAGGCCTGAGGCTGTGTTCCCATTTGCCCTATTGTTAATCTGTTATATTTCTATAATTATGCAACATCAGGTAGGCACACATATCTTACCTAATTAATATTTAAATAATCAATGGAAACATGGGTGTGGTTACAAGGGGTGTGGTCACTTAAAATGGGGCATGTCAACATTACACACACCCCTTTCTCATCACTCTGAAGATTCCTTTCCATTCCATATGCACCTTAATGGAGTGAACCTTATACAGTCCCCCTTATGCAGGCCCCCAGTAGTGGTCCCCCTTATGCAGCCCCCAGGTAGTTCCCCTTATACAGTGGTCCTCCTTATGCTGGCCCACAGTAGTGCCCCTTATACAGTGCCCCCAGTAGTGATCCCCCTATCCATTGCCCCTTATTCAGTTCCCCTTGTAGTGATCCTCCCTATTCAGTGCCCCCCAGTAATGGTCCCCCCAGTGCAGTGCCCATTGTGCCCCCAGTAGTAAGCCCCTTATATAGTGCCCCCAGTAGTAGTCCCCCCCTATGCAGTGTCCTAGTAGTGCTTCCTTATATAGTGCCCCCAGTAGTAATCCACCCAGTAGTACCACCCAGTAGAGGTCCCCGCAGTAGTGCCACTAGTAGTGGTGTCCCCCCTGATGCAGTGCCCCATTAGTAATCCCCCCAAGTAGTAGTCCCCAGATGCAGTGCCCCAGTAGTGCCCCTTATACAGTGCCCCCAGTAGTGCCCCTTATACAGTTCCTCCCTATTCAGTGCCCCCAGTAATGGTCCCCCCAGTGCAGTGCCCATTGTTCCCCTAGTAGTAAGCCCCTTATATAGTGCCCCAGTAGTAGTCCCCCCTATGCAGTGTCCCAGTAGTAGTCACCCCTATGCAGTGCCCCTTATATAGTGCCCCCAGTAGAGGTAACCCCCAGTAGTGGTGTCCCCCTGATGCAATGCCCCCAGTAGTAGTCCTCAGTAGAGGTCCCCCCCAATAGTAGTCCTCAGTAGAGGTCCCCCCAATGAGGTGCCCCCTGTAGTGGTCCCCCCAAGTAGTAGTACTAAGTAGAGGTCCCCCCCGATGCAGTGCCCCCAGTAGTGCAGATAAAGACACACAAGTAAAAAAACGAAGAAAAAAAACACTTATCTGAATTCCCGCTCTGGGTCCTGCTTCCACCACCATCCACAACTCAGTCCTCTGGGCTTGCGCACTCTGCAGTATGGGAGAGACGTCATGACATCTCTACCATCACCCACTGCTGGAGCCGGAATTCTGAGCTCCAGCCCGGCTCTTGCAGTGGGAGCAGCAGCAGCCAATGAGAGTCTGTCTGACTCTCATTGGCTGCTGAAACACACGCAACGTCACCACACCGATGGCAATGTGTGTGTAATGTGTAGTGTGACCACACTCACTGCGGTCTGCACCACACTGGCTAACTAGGATGGGTCGCACCATTCGCAAGTTTTTGTGCAATATTTTTGCATACTTTCGCTATGTGCTCTCCTGCTTCTTGCTTTATCCAATTGCAAAACGTGTGAAAACTGCAGATGGTGAAGAGCAGCGAAAAGTACAGCACATTTTGGGTAAATCAGTCTGTACCCCATAAAAAGCATAACTGACATAGGAAATCAATATAGAAGTATATTAGTAGACATATTAAAAGTATTTGGTGTTCTTAAATTGTGTTAAATGGTTGTTATATGCATATTTGCATAAGTGTGGAAAAATGATATAAAGCAATATTTTTTGGAAAAAATAATTACTGCAGTTACATTGGGTGCTAGTATATTTTTGTATCTATAAAATGCACTTTTAAAAAAAGTAAAAATTACCTGCTGCGGCCACCTGCAATAATAAAAACATCTATACCATACATGCAGCCCCCCAAAGTACCTGATCCAGAACTTTAAATCCATTTTCCTCTATTTTTCATTTTTTCTCTCTAAAATGGAACTGTAATTTAAGGTATTTTAAATTTATGCTGCCTAGTTTGTCATTAGGGGAATTGTACAAGGGGTTCTGAACCATGGTCCTCATTCAGACCCGGTTGCAAGCGCTGAGCACTCGCAACTGGGTCGATGTTTATGCCCTGCGAACGCACAGCAGCAGCACTGCACGTGCGCAAGCCCCGGAGCGAGAGAGAAATTATCTCGCTCTGGAGCTAACTACAAAAGGGGCGGCTGTCGATGTTGATCGACAGCTCGCCCCGTTTTGTAGGCATGGTGGTGGAGTGGTTACACAAACGTCTGCTGTTTTGTGTACGGCCACACTGACATCAGCAGTGATGTCAGTGGGGAACTTCCTGCTTGATCAGACAAGGAAGCTCCCTGGGGCTTGCGGTAGCCGAGACCCAAGCTTAGCGTTTCGTCGCAAGTCCCGACGTTCGCCATGGTCTTGACCATCGCGACCATCAACCTGGTCAGTCACTAAAGCTGTGGGTGGTAACCCATAGCTTAGCTAGCGACCAGGAGGCCGCACTTAAAAAAATGAGGGCCCAAGTCCCCACATTTTAGGCAAAAATAGATATTTTGCATATTTTTTCACCTGCTCTGAGATGGTGAAACTTTTTCGCTTGTTTCCATCCGCACGTGCGAACACATCTGCAATTGGATAGCACGATACACAATTATGCACAAAAAGTTTTCGCGTACAAACGCTTTTTGCCAAAATGCAACTTTTTGCACATAATTGAATACAGGTCTAAGTCACAAATCTGTGCAAAAAAGGTTTTGAAATGAGCAGCCTGGGCTATTCCTCCCTCCACATTATGTTATGCTTAAACTGCGACTTGTACATATGTTACACAAATTCCTCTGTAACAAAAGTAGCTACCTCATGTCTCATTCACTGTGAGTGGCTTTGTATGTGGCTACAATGTGTTGCAATGAGATGCAACATTTAGGAAAACATATGCTGTGCTACCCGTGATGAGATAGACACGACAAGCGCCTCACGTCATGTGATTAAAGGTGTATGAGGATTCATCTGTATGGGATCCGGTCAAGATCCGTGAAAATAGGATGCCAAAACTTATACCATTGCCGGCATCCCGACCATCAACATCCCAAAGGTAAGTAGCGGGGTTAGGGGTTAGGGTTAGGCACTAGGGGGAGAGTTAGGTTTAGGCACTGGGGATGAAGGGTTAGGGGTAGGGATAGGGGGAGGGTAGGAAACCTACAACAGGTTTCGGTATCCTAACCCTATCAGGATGTCAGTATCTGGATTTTAACACTGGGATCCCGTTATACAATTGGGAAACCGGCTGCCTTAATACCGGCAGCCGGCTTCCTGACTGTCATATCCTGGCGAGGGTGAAATGCCGGGCATCTAGATGTAGACTCCTGACATTTCCCCGATGCAGGGAGACCGGCGCCCGGCATCCCGATCAAAGGGATGCCGGGCGCCGCGTTTGAACAGTCGCAGGGGGGGAGGGTTAGGTTTAGGGCACCCGGGGGGACTTAGGGTTAGGCACTCCCCCGGGAGGGTTAGCGTTAGGATAGGGGAAGGGAGGGTTAGGATTAGGCACCCTCCCGGGGGACTTAGGTTTAGGCAGCGGGGAAGGAGAAGTTAGGGTTAGGCACTTAGAGGGGAGGTTATGGTTAGGCACCCCTCTGGAGGGTTATGGTTCGGGGGTTAGGTTAGATTAGTTTATACTTACCTTAGGGATGATCGGGATTTCCAGTGCTGTCGGGCTTCCACTGCCGGGCTCTGCTCATCTGTCGCCCGGGCGCTGCCGGGAATCGAATCATGCGGCCGGCGGTATTTCATACCGATTACAGGATCCCGTACCTAACCCATCTGTACTATAGTACCTTATGCTAATGCACGATTCTATACAGCTAAAAAGCAACATTTGGAAGCATAAATCCAATTGTTTTTACACCTAGTGCTACAACCATCATTAGTATCAGCCCATGCTAAGTGCAAGCAATTCATCAGACACATACAGTACCTCCAATCTCTGCACTCATGACTCTCCCATTAAACCCAGTATACTTCCACAAGTAAAAATAGTTCTGTACGATCACATTGTTGCAGCCCAGTTTCCTCCCCGTTATACCATTTTTATTCAAAAACAGGTCTGGCCAAGTTCTGTCTGACTTAGAATGGAATGGAAATACGCAAAACTGCGAAAATTGGCTAGAGATGAGCCAATTTCTAATGGTGAAAAAAAATACATACATAGATACATACATACACACACACAGTATTTGTTTATCCTTGAATTTTATATTATTAGACATTTAGCATGTGCCTGTATTTTGTAAAGAGAAACTGAGTTTTTCACGGTGTGGTATTTTTGCAATTGTCTTATACAGTCCTCCAGTATAACAGCCACCAGCACCAGTTGCAGGTGACACTTAGCAGGGATTGCTGACAATTAGGTAAACCAACAACACACATGTATTAGGACCTTTAGAAGTCTGGGCTAAGGCAATTTATTTTTTTAAATCCTAACTGATATTTTGTTTTTTTCCCTTAGACTGTGCTGATTCTTACAGCCCTCCTGCAAATTGCTCTCGGTATTGGTCTGAAATATTCCTTAAATAACATTTCATTTAATATTGGTATCCCTTTCTGGACCCCAGTGTTTGTAAGTACATAAACTACTGATATGTTGGCATGTGTATTTATTTCCTTTGTATTCTGCTTGTCACAGCTGAGCACATTAAGCACGCTGGATCAGAGATGACACAGTAAGGGGGTAAATTTAGTAACGTGAGAGTTTTTAGAAGTCATTTTTAAAGGAGATGTTGACCATAGCAACCAATTAGATTCTACTTAACATTTAACTAGCAACTTCTAGAAGATAAAAGCTAGAGTCTGATTGGTTGCTATCGGCAACATCTCTTTTAAAAATCACTTCTAAAAACTCTTACTTTAGTAAATTTACCACTAAATGTAAATCCTTTAGCATAAATAACATATAGAACTGTACCTTTCCCTTGCTTCTAAGTTAGACCAGTAATCACTCAGTATAAGCTGCCATATATCTGTGAATTTCCATCCCACCTCCCAGTCATAGGGCTAAATGTAATGTAAATGTAAATTCTGAAACTGCTGAAATTTTGGTGAGTTACTATAGCAGTCAAATATAAAGTGGCAATGTCTAGTAATGCAAAACCAAACTGATATTGCCTTACTAAACATTGCAATACATAACGTAATAATACAGACAATTAAATAATACAGATAATTAAAGCAAAATATTTTTTTTCTCACTATGCAATTTCTGTGCTCTCAGTATAATGTATATAGCATATTTCCCCCAACTTTGTGGGGTCTATAATTATGGCACCATAGCCAAGTGCCCTAAACATAGATTGTTCTAAGTACATCTGATAGTGATCTAGTTGCTTATGCAGCCAAAATAATTTCCATTGTACAGTTCAAAATTATGAGCAGAGTGGTATTAGTACAGTGCCCTAACAGGATGCAGCAGAGAATATACAGATTATTTTACCTCTTCTATTTAAGCGCAAGGACACCAGCTGTCAGGTCACTGACTTGCTGAAAATTTCATGACTGGCCTGTGGGCCAATAAGAACCTGGGGACGGGGCTATGCTCAGTGTCACAGCACCTTGTAAAAAAAAAAAAAAAGTTTATGCTTAGACATCGATGGAGGGAAAACATCTTTTCTCCCCATCGATGGCAAAAGCATATGACATCGGCCATAAACCATCGATGATTATGATTATTTTCAACAAGGCTTCTGTTAATAAATTTTAAACATCTATTATCACACTAAAAATACACAATTAAAAGAAAATGTTATAGCATGTATCCTAATTCATATGACAATTTGTATATATATTTAAGTCAATCTCAATTTTGCATAAAGCTTGATAAACAGTGTCCTTCAGACTGCATATAGATATTTTGTAAACCAAAAGTTCCTGTCTCCACATATGATGTTAGTAATCAGAATAAATCCTGTGTTAGTAAATGTTTGTACACAAAAAACAAACAGTATTTCTCACCAACGGGTGCACAGTTCCTAAGATCCAGATCATAGAAAAGTCCCATGCAGTATCTCAAAGTGCGTCTCACTGATAAATAGGTTCTGTGACAGATGGAGGATGGCGGCAGCCAGTTGCCGGTTATTGTACTAAGTCCTCTTGTGTCTGGGGGAACTCGGTGTATGGTCGCGGCTGTTTAGCGTGAAAGGCGGTGTCAATCTTACCGGGTCTACCACAAATAGCAACACTGAAGTAGTATAGCTGGCACATACATTGAAGGAGAATGCTGCAGTCTGGTTGTAGTCGTGGCTTATATTTGTTGGAAATCCCTTGGATCAGTAGCAGGACAGGTTTGTTAGGAATCTTTGGGCAGCCAGAGAACAATCAATACCCCACTGTCGACATGTTTCGCTGTATTCTGGTGCTTTTTCAAGACTTTGTTACAGACCCAGTAACTCCCATAGCAGCATCAGGTTAGTGGCTCTGCTGTGCTTTGTACTAATTAAGAAAAAAATGGTATGTCATACTGGTACACTTTGAGCACTGTGTATGTATTTATTAATTTGCTAATAGCAGGGTGTTTATTTGATTACTCTATAAGTTAGAGATGTGTGCTGACCCCGTGTTATGAGTGTGGTTTTCTTTTGCCAAAGCCACCCTCAAGTGTTTTTGTTTTAGATCTGGATTTCTTTAAAAATTGATAAAAACAACTAAAATCATGAAATTTGGGCCTGTTTTATTCCTACAGTATTATTAAAGCAAAAGTAAAAAACAGTGCTGGATTCACTCAATTACTCAGAACTAAAAAAAAGTAGGGGTGTGCACCGGCCACTTTTCGTGTTTTGTGTTTTGGTTTTGGATCTGGATCTTTCTTCGTGTTTTGGATCTGGATTGGTTTTGCCAAAACCACCCTTCCGTGTTTTGGGTTCTGGGTTTTGTGTTTTGGATATATATTTTTTTGAAAAAAAGCATAAAAACAGCTAAAATCACAGAATTTGTGGGTTTTTATGCTCCTATTCAATTATTAACCTCAATAACCTTCATTTCCACTCATTTCCAGTCTATTCTGAACACCTAACACCTCACAATATTGTTTTTATGGCCAAAAGGTTGCACCGAGGTAGATGGATGACTATGCTATGCGACACGAGTGGGCGGCACAAACACGTGGCCCATCTAGGAGTGACACTGCAGTGGCAGACAGGATGGCAGTTTGAAAAACTAGGCCCCAAACAGTACATACTGCAAAGAAAAAAAAGAGGTGCAAGATGGAATTGTCCTTGGGCCCTCCCACCCACCCTTATGGTTGTATAAATAGGACATGCACACTTTAACAAACCAATCATTTCAGCACCAGGGTCTGCCACATGACTGTGGCTGAAATTATTTTTTCGTTTGGGCCCCCACAAAACAAGCTGGCAATTAATGTGTCCCTGCACAAACTGGCTCTACGGAGGCAAGATGTCGTCCTCATCCTCCTCATCCACCGATTCCTTGAATAAAACAGGAAAAAGGGATTTAGTTGTCCCTGGACTGCTTACGGTCTTAGCCAAAGTTTCTGAACTTGACAGTAACTTTTTATGAATGCGCTGCAGGTGCCGTATAAGGGAGGATGTTCCTAGGTGGTTAACGTCCCTACCCCTACTTATTTCACCTTTACATATGGTACATATGGCAAGACAGTTGTTGTCCGGATTTGGATAGAAATATTGCCAGACCAAAGAGGTGGAATGTTTGGTCTTCTGCCCAGGCATGACCGTGATGGGCTTTTTCATCCCACGGACAACAACTGTCTCCCCCGGAGCCTGATTTAAATAAACCACATCACCATCAGAATCCTCCTCGCCAACTTCCTCCTCAGCGCCAGCTACACCAGTATCCTCATCCTGTTGTACTTCAACAGTGACATCTTCAATTTGCATATCAGCAAGTGGACTATGGGTGCTCCTTTCAGCACTTGCAGGGGGCGTGCAAATGGTGGAAAGAGCCACCTCTTCCCGTCCAGTGCTGGGAAGGTCAGGCATCGCAACCGCCACCACACTTGGACTCTCCTTGGGGATTTGTGATATCTCCTTAGAACGCACAGTTCTTCGCTGTGCTTTTGCCAGCTTAACTCGTTTGATTTTTTTAGCGGGCGGAGGGCTTCCATCGTCATGTGAAGCTGATCCACTAGTCATGAACATAGGGAAAGACATTAGCCGTTCCTTGCCACTCCGTGTCATAAATGGCATATTAGCAAGTTTATGTTACTCTTCAGATGATTTCAATGTTTTTTTTAAGGTAATTTTCCTGAACTTTGTCATTTGGGATTGTATGTGCCCTCTACTATGAGATTGGGCATCGGCCTTGGCAGACGACGTTGATGGCATGTTATCGCCTATGTCATGACTAGTGGCAGCAGCTTCAGCACTAGGAGGAAGTGGTTCTTGATCTTTCCCTATTTTATTTTTATCAGAGAAAGTTTGGTCCTCCATTTATGTTATATTGATTTGATATATACGTGCGGCTAAGGCGCACACAAACACAGAAAATATTTTTTTATTTTTGCTGGAGAGTAGTGCACTTTGTGAGTTACACCACCCTTTAAGAAAGGAGCCAGCCAGCTCTTTACTTATGGGACACAGGCGCACGCTTGGCGCTGCTCCTTTGTTGATACACGTGCAGCCACAGTGCACGCAATTCACAAACACAAAAAAATATATTTTTTTATTTTGTTTGGAGTGCCCTTTGGGGGTTACAGCACTCTTTAGCGGTCAAGCCTGCCGGCCCTTTACCTATGGGACACAGGCGCACGCTTGGCGCTGCTCATTTGTTGATGCATGTGCAGCCACAGTGCACACAATTCACAAACACAGAAAATATTTTTTTATTTTGTTTGGAGTTTACTTTGGGGGTTACAGCATCCTTTAATGGTCAAGCCAGCCGGCCCTTTACTTATGACACAGGCGCACGCTTGGCACTACTTTTTTGATGCACGTACGGCTACTGTGCACACAATTCACAAACACAAAAAAATATATTTTTTTATTTTGTTTGGAGTGCCCTTTGGGGGTTACAGCACCCTTTAGCGGTCAAGCCAGCTGGCCCTTTACCTATGGGACACAGGCGCACGCTTGGCGCTGCTCATTTGTTGATGCACGTGCAGCCACAGTGCACACAATTCACAAACACAGAAAATATTTTTTTATTTTGTTTGGAGTTTACTTTGGGGGTTACAGCATCCTTTAATGGTCAAGCCAGCCGGCCCTTTACTTATGACACAGGCGCACGCTTGGCACTACTTTTTTGATGCACGTACGGCTACTGCGCACACAATTCACAAACACAAAAAAATATATATTTTTTTATTTTGTTTGGAGTGCCCTTTGGGGGTTACAGCACCCTTTAGCGGTCAAGCCAGCCGGCCCTTTACCTATGGGACATAGGTGCACGCTTGGCGCTGCTCATTTGTTGATGCACGTGCAGCCAAAGTGCACACAATTCACAAACACAGAAAATATTTTTTTATTTTGTTTGGAGTGTACTTTGGGGTTTGCAGCACCCTTTAATGGTCAAGCCAGCCGGCCCATTACTTATGACACAGGCGCATGCTTGGCACTACTTTGTTGATGCACGTGCGGCTACTGCGCACACAATTCACAAACACAGAAAATATTTTTTTATTTTGTTTGGAGTTTACTTTGGGGGTTACAGCATCCTTTAATGGTCAAGCCAGCCGGCCCTTTACTTATGACACAGGCGCACGCTTGGCACTACCTTTTTGATGCACGTACGGCTACTGCGCACACAATTCACAAACACAGAAAATATTTTTTTATTTTGTTTGGAGTTTACTTTGGGGGTTACAGCATCCTTTAATGGTCAAGCCAGCCGGCCCTTTACTTATGACACAGGCGCACGCTTGGCACTACCTTTTTGATGCACGTACGGCTACTGCGCACACAATTCACAAACACAAAAAAATATATATTTTTTTATTTTGTTTGGAGTGCCCTTTGGGGGTTACAGCACCCTTTAGCGGTCAAGCCAGCCGGCCCTTTAGCTATGGGACATAGGTGCACGCTTGGCGCTGCTAATTTGTTGATGCACGTGCAGCCAAAGTGCACACAATTCACAAACACTTGGGGTGAGTACCCCTGATGGACAGAGCACCCCCTGGACAACACTACAGCACCCCTTTAGGACTGGGACACTGCACAGGACTTTGGAGTGGACACAGCCCCTATGGACAACTGACTGCACAACACAGTCCAGCCAGCCCCTATGGACTTTGAAGTAGTGGACAACAGCAGCACAGCACAGCACAGCACAACACTACACTACACTGCACTACACTACACTACACTACACAGCCCAGCCAGCCCTAACTCCCACCCTCCCTCTTCACTGTCCACAGCCGAGTGAGAAAATGGCGCCGACGTGGGTACCTTATATAGGATCCAAAACCCGCGAGACCTGGAAGGCGGGATGATGATGTTTTGCCTCGATTTCAGATCCAAGTCAGGCGGGAAAAGTCGAGCCTGACTCGGATCGGCCTCGGATCGGGGGGGCTCGGGGGGGTTCGGATTTCAGAAATCCGAACCCGCTCACCCCTAAAAAAAAGGTAATCCATTGACCACATAAAAGTGATATTTTAACTCATATGCAATAAGTACACACTAATTGGGATAATACATATCGTACTAAAAATAAAGAATAAAAATACAAATTACAAGCACTTCTCAGGAGGAAAAATGTATATAACAGAATCCTGTTTTCCATAAGATAAAAATCCAGTCATCGGGACTAATAAATGTTGAGAAACAGTTAACAACAACATCTCACCTTAATGGCATTAATCTCCAATTGATACTGTACCTTTGGAAATAAAAGCCTTTTGTGCAAATGGTATGACATAAATGACCTTAATACCTCTTTTATACCAAAGTTCCGTGTCTGACCCGAAGGTTGGAACAGGGTTCCAATCCAGATCCGGAACTTATCCCTTTCATACTGCTGCACCGACCCCCGGGTCGGCGCCGTTCACACTGGAACCGGGTCTTCAGTGACCCTGAATTGCAGTGGGTACTTGTAGATGATGTCATCTCCAAGTGCCACTGACGCCGGCCAATCGGGCAGCATGTGGCATGGTCCGGGTCATCTTGACCTGGATTGCACCATATATACTGCAGAAACGACCCGTGGCCAACCCTGCAAAGTACCTGAGTTGGATCCTTGGATCCCTGGACCTGGGTGGATCCATTTACACAGACAAAAATCCTGGGTTGATGCTCATCAACCTAGGATTTTCAGATCGGTATAAAAGGGGTATTACTGAGGTTTCAATCCTGCATCCCTCACATCTCTTAGCTCACTCTGATATTTGTTTACTTTGAGACTAAGTTATTGCATATTCATAATTATTCATAGCACGTAATTTCTATACAGTCTGTCAATTATTGTTATTTGAGAAAGTCCATCATCCTTAGCTCATCACATCAAGTTAGCTATTTTTCTTTCACTGATTCATTGATTCTCAATCTTGGCCTTATCCCTACCTGCGTGAGCTAACAATAATATATTTCGGTAACTACATAAGAAAAAGATAAAGGTTAAATTGGTTGGAGAAACAAACTATAATAAAAATTCTGCAATGATTATAACACTCTAAATACTTAATACATTTTTACATATACAGGTATATTTTATTTTATAATACATAAACTTTACTACTTTATACAAATACATATCTTAAATATATAATGTACTATTTTATTGATCTTCAATTGTTTCTGGGACTGTCAGCTCCTTTTCTTTTTCTCCATTAGTATACAGTAAACCCAATTTATCTTGGCTAGTGATCTCAACTAATTAAATAAAAATTGAAACTTCAAGGACAAAACACCTGCTATTTGTCACAAGCCGTGGCGGCGGCTTGTTTCCCACCGGCTCGGGACCTACACTGACTCACAATATTCGGAATCCGGTTCCGCTGATTAGCAAGCACCGGGGATGCTGCAGGGAGTGACTCATACTCCCATATGCTGCTGATTGGCTGCTCCTCCTATTTGTAGCTTCCAGATTCATTCTGCCTCGCCGGTTATAGAGTTACTTCCTAGAGCTCGGTCTGGTTGCTCCAGCTATCCTCCATGATAGTCTATACTCCAGCCGCTGCTTCCATTCACCACTCTCCATCTCCCTCCACGCTGCCTTCCAGGCTTCAGCAGGTAGCTCGGTTATACAGGTTCCACTCTGCTCTGATTGCCAGGATGGAACGAACCGGCATTGC
The DNA here is from genome assembly GCA_031769625.1 of Taudactylus pleione. Lineage (NCBI taxonomy): Eukaryota > Metazoa > Chordata > Amphibia > Anura > Myobatrachidae > Taudactylus > Taudactylus pleione. Next base: position 5,644,487 of record JAUIMM010000135.1, read on the forward strand.
GTAGACAATTCCACTTGGGTCTCTCGGATGCCGTTAAGGACATTTTGGTCCAAAATCCATCACCTGAGTACCTTGATGACTTAATTTCTTCAGCCATGCGTATTGACCATTGCCTCCGAGAATGTAAATGAGAACGCAGTCTTTCTGTAAAGTCGCCTCACTCACCTTCCTGGCTGCTGGCGGAGGACTCTGAGGAACCCATGCAACTGGGAGCTTTCCGGCTATCGCCTGGGGAGAGACAAAGATGATGATCTTAAAGCCTCTGACTATATTGTGGAGCTAGAGGTCATCCGCTGAAATCTTGCCCACATAGGCCAGTAAAAGATCAGGTCTGAATGTAAGGTAGGAATTACATTTAGGCCTGGCATCTGTTTCCTCAAAAAATTTGTTGCTAGTTCCTGCGGTGGTACATCTGTCGCAATCCGTCCATTATGTCTCGGCGTTTGTGGACTTCGGTGCCCCTGGGAACTTAATGGACTTATCATTTTTTCATTTCTTAGGTTTAGCAGCTGTTCCTTTACCTCAAGAAGTTCCTATTTGTGGGTTAGATGGTGGTCTGGTGGCCAATGGTCTTATCAAATTCAAGACACCGCCTTGTCTCTCAGTTGGAATTTTGCATTTGAAGATTATTTATTTTATGCTACTACAGTGTCCTTTTGTTGCCGTCATTTTGGGGTTTCCATGGTTAATGACCCATAATCCCGTCATTGATTGGATTACAGGTGATATTGCCAAATGGAGTCCAGTGTGTCTAAATTGCTGTTTATCTACACCCATCCAGACGGCTATCTCTGCTGTCTCAGAGTCTCTTCCAGGACTTCCTGCTCAATACTGTCTTTTTGCAGATGTTATTTCTAAATCAAAGGCTAATTCTCTACCACCTCATCATCCATATGATTGCGCCATACAGCTGTTACTAGGAGCCAAGTTACCCAAGGATCATCTCTATTCTCTTTCAATTACTGAGAATAAGGTCATGGAGGCGTATATTGTGGATGCCTTGGCAAAAGGATTCATCCGTCCTTCTAAATCTCCAATTGGGGCAGGTTTCTTCTTCGTCCAGAAGAAGGATGGGTCATTACATCCTTGTATTGACTTTAGGGCATTGAACGAAATTGCCATCAAAAACTCGTACCCTCTGCCCCTGATCTCGGGTCTTTTGATCAGCTCCGGCAAGCTTCCATTTTTTCCAATATAGATATCAATGGAGCTTATAATTTGATCCGGATCAAGACCGGAGATGAATGGAAAATGGTGTTCAATACGCATATGGGGCACTATGAAAATTTAGTTATGCCATTTGGATTGGCTAATGCTCCAGCAGTCTTTCAATACTTTATCAACGATGTCCTCTGGGAGTTTCATGGCATTATTGTGGTTGTTTATCTAGAGGACATCCTCATTTACTCTCACTCCATGCACCAGCATGTCCAGCATGTCAGTCAGGTCCTGTCTAAATTGAGAGATAATTCGTTATTTGCCAAGTTGGAGAAGTGTGAGTTTCATGTGGAGCAAGCGTCTTTTCTTGGATATATTATTTCTCCTCATGGCTTCACCATGGATCCTGGAAAGGTGAAAGCAGTATTGGACTGGGTTCAGCCTACTACATTGAAAGGCATTCAACATTTCCTTGGTTTTTCTAATTACTATCGGAGATTTATTGGCTCTTTTTCCTCCCTTGTTGCCCCCATAGTAGAGTTAACCAAGAAAGGTGCATATGCTTCTAACTGTCCTAGTCAGGCAGTTTTGGCTTTTGAACATCTCAAGCTTGCTTTCATCAGCGCCCCGGTTCTCAAACATCTGGATCCAGATCTGCCTTTTGTGGTGGAGGTGAACGCCTCTGAGATCGGGGCTTTAGCTATTTTCTCTAATAATAATCCGTTGGATGGCAAACTTAATTTGTGTGCATTTTTTTCACGGAAATTTTCTTCAACCAAGTGTAATTATGATGTTGGGTACAGGGAGCTGCTTGCCATCAAGTTAGCTTGGAGACATTGGCTTGAAGGAGCCTAACACCGGAACTCCATCCTCACCGACCACAAAAATTTGGCATACATTGAATCGGCCAAGAGGCTTAACTCCAGGCAAGCACGATGGCCACTATTTTTTACCAGATTTAATTTTCTCATTTCTTTTTCACCTGGATCTACTAACATCAAGGCCAATGCATTGTCCAGGAGTTTCACCCCTGTCCAACAGGATACTGTGATCAAAGAATCCATCATTCCCAGATCTAGTATCCAGGTGGCTTTATCTTGAAATTTGGCTGAGGATCTGTCTGTGTTTCAAGTGAATTCACTTCTTGGTAGACCATCCAATCACCTGTTTGTTCCTGTAAATTTGAGAAAAGCTGTCCTACAGGACTTCCATGTGAGACGGACTTTAAGGACATCCAGGCATCAATAAGACCATTGAGTTAATGTCTCATGCAGTTTGGTGGCCATCTTTGGACGTTCGGGAGTTTGGTTTGTCATGTGAGGTTTGTGCCCATAACAATACTCCTCATACCCCACTGTCAGGATTACTGCTTCCTCTTTCCACACCAAAAAGACCCTGGACACACATTGCGATGGACTTCATTGTGGACCTTCCTCGCTCTACTGGTTGTTCAGTTATTTGGACTATCGTGGACTGCTTTAGCAAAATTACGCACTTTGTTCCTCTGCCTAAATTGTCATCTGCCAATGAACTTTCGGTCCTCTTCTTGGAACATATTTTTTGTTTGCATGGTCTTCCCTTTGACATTGTTTCCGACCGTGGGATGCAATTTGTTGCACGGTTATGTAGAGGTTTCTGCACTGCACTGGGTATCAGTCTCAGCTTGTCTTCAGGATATCACCCACAGTCCAATGGGCAGCTGGAACGTGCTAATCAAACCCTGGAGCAATATTTATGGTGTTACATCTCAAAATTCCAGAATGATTGGGTGTCTCATCTTCCCATGGCTGAATTTGCTTTTAACAATTCCTGTCACTTTACATCTTCAGTTTCGCCCTTCTATTGTGTGACTGGGCAACATTCTCAGGCCAATTCATTTGATTTTTCTTTGTCCATATCCTCTGATTCAGGGACTGTTTCCAGATTCCATGGTATTTGGGCCATGGTGCATCGCAATCTCCTCAAGGCATCTCTCCATTCTAAGAACTTGGCAGATAGACATCGGAGGCCTTGCATGTTCAAGAGGGGGGACTTGGTGTAGCTGTTCACTAGAAATATCAAACTCCAGCAACCCACTCACAAATTGGGTCCTCAGTTTATTGGTCCTTTCCAGATAATTTCTCAAGTTAACCCAGCTGCTTTCAAACTCCAAATACCAAGTTCGTTAAAGATTAATAACACTTTTCATGCCTCTTTATTAAAGCCAGTCCATAAGTCGGATAGATTTGGGAATTGGAGTTCTTTCAGGTATGCTCTGGTGGTGGTACACAGTCAACAGGAGTTCGTGGTTGAGAAGGTGCTGGATTCTAGAGTTTGTAGATGTCAGTTTCAGTTTCTGGTCAATTGGAAGGGCTACGGTCTGGAAGAACGTTCCTAAATTCCAAGGGATGCCTTACATGCTCCCAGGTTGAAGAGGATGTTTTTTTCAGGAATTTCCCTTTAAACCAGGCTCTGGGGGCTCTGGGGGTACTTTCACAAGCTGTGGCAGTGGCTTGTTTCCCACCGGCTCAGGACCTACACTGATTCACAATATTCGGAATCCGGTTCCGCTGATTACCAAGCATCGGGGATGCTGCAGAGAGTGACTCATACTCCCATATGCTGCTGATTGGCTGCCCCTCCTATATGTAGCTTCCAGATTCATTCTGCCTTGCCAGTTATAGAGTTTCCTCCTACAGCTCGGTCTGGTTATTGCAGCTATTCCAGCTATCCTCTGTTATCGTCTACCCTCCAGCCGTTGCTTTCATCCACCACTCTCAGTCTCCCTCCATGCTGCCTTCCAGGCTTCAGCAGGTAGCTCGGTTATACAGACTGTTGTTGCACTCTGCTCTGATTGCCGTTAGCTTGCTGTTTGCAAGATCAAGCCTTTGGGCCCATGTTTCCTCTGTGTAATCAGCATCTACAGCTTTCTCAGCCACACTGTGTGTTATCGAACTGTACCTTTGCACCTGTACAATTTCAGCCTGTTGTAATCCTGCCCTCCTGGCAGGCCACTCATCTAGCCAAGTTATCCTGTCCTCCTGGCTGGCCACTCATCTAGCCAAGTTATCCTGCCCTCCTGGCAGGCAAATCATCTAGCCAAGTTATCCTGCCCTCCAGGCAGGCAACTCATCTAGCCAAGCTATCCTGCCCTCCTGGCAGGCTTCTCTACAAGCCAAGTTTTCCTACCTTTCTGGTGAGACACTTTTCATTCATTGAGACACTCTCATAACACTATTGATATCAGTACTTCAGAGCAGATAATCATGCGAACACAATGAGAAACATGAAGAACAACCATTGGCGGATTTTGCCTAGGGGCTGCAGCCCCCCTATAAAATACGCCACCTCAGTGTAGTCAGTGCAGTCCGTGACTGCACTGGCTACACTTTGACTGGAAGTGGCTTCCCATTGGAGGCACCACCTGCCAGCCATATATACAACAAGCAGTCTTAGGGGGAGGTGTCTCCTCCCCCTGGGACTGCCAGTTCAGGCTGCTCTTAGCAACAGCCTCCTGGAAGCCACTTTTCTGCTTTTTCACCAGCCCTATCCAGTTCCTTTGGGCTGCAGACAATGCAGCCCTTTGGAAACCGGTTATATGAACATGCGCGGCACGGCGCCCCACCGCTAGTGCACATGCACAGGTCCCGACGCCTGTCAGATCAACTATGCAGCAGGTGCCAGGACCCAGCCAGGGTGAGCTGCTCTCAGCAGTGGCAGCCCTTCTCATCTAAGAGGGTAGGAGCCACCGCTGATAACAACATTTAATTGCATTCATAAAATATGTTACACTGAACAAAACAGACATTTCTGTCTTACAGCTAGTAGGGGAAACGTAAAATTTCTTAGTACAGATATATGAAAAACAAGATGGAGTCTATAAGGTTTAAACCCTTCTGTATTCAACCATACATACTTAATATGTTCATATCCCATTCTTAATGTTTAATGTATAATGTTACTATTAAGACATTGATTATTTAATTACTAAGGATATACAGGTATTGCAGGTACTAATGTAGGTAAAATATTTGTCATGCACTAAGCAGGCCCTAGACCAGGGGCGGGCAATAACAATTGCTCTTGCTGCTGTGGGACTACACTTTACAGCAATTCCTATCACCGTTTTTTACTATCAGGTCATGTGTTGGGGCATGCTGAGATGTATAGTTCAACAGCAGTTGGAGGGCCGCTTATTGCCCACCCCTACCCTAGACCTATTGGTAAAAACCATGAAGTAGGGGATTACAAGCAGCAATGGTCTATTAGGAAGGGCTATTAATATACTAATTAAAGTGATGTCCAGTGTAATGTAAAGCTAGATTTAGCTAATATATGGTTTAAATGTGCCTAGCATTTTTTTCACTTTAACATTACATTTAATATGCATTTATTAATAACTATGAAATCACTATTAGTTATTTATATATTTATTTTCATATCAGTGGAGCTTACAAACTATATTTCCTAAAAAAGGCAAAAAAAACTAAAGAAAAGGCTCTTATGATTTTATAGAAAGTGAGATTAGTTGGTGCACACCTGGAACCATGAATGTAAGGCTTACATAATAATTAAAACTTAACTTTTATTTGACTCTTTATAAATTGCATGGAAAATTGATTAAAATCAATAGAGTAGTGAAAAAGATTGAAAAAAAAATCATAACCTCTGTGTCTCTTATTTGTGTTTTAATAATTATTGTTCGTGTTTATATGTCAGAATGTTTATTCTCATTCAAAAGGGAAAAACCCGTTGCATTATATTTCCTTCAGAATAATATTTTTATTATTGTGTTACATGGAGCAACAATATAGACTCCTTCCAACAATGTGGCAATTGCCTCAGGATTTATTATATTGCTTGTAAAATCTCAGCTGTCTCAGGCAACATGCAATCTTCTCTTTTTATTGAGATATATACTGATTCTTCAAGCAAATTTCTGTGCGCAGCCCGAGTCGGTTACAAGCGCATCGGCGCTCGCGACCGACTCTGAATGAGGTCCACTGTCCCCAGGGGAAAATGTATGTACCCGGGCATTCTGGTTATATACTCTTTGTTGGGCTTGTTGGTCCTACTCCATATGTTCTTTGACAATGGGCACCATGGCCGCAATTTTATCTTGCATCTGAGACACATTTTCAATTACACTTTTATAGGGTGTGGGTTGTCCTTCCCATGTCTCCTTAGCAATGTCTATCAACCCTTTGGGATGTCTTCCATACAACAGATCAAAAGGAGAGAATCCTGTGCAACTCCTTCATAATTCTAGACATAAAGGGGGTACCTTGGTCAGTTAAAATTTCTTTTGGTATTCCCACCCTGCTGAAAATATGCACAAGCTCTCTAGCTATACCCTTGGTTGACATATTACGCAAAGGGATTGCTTCAGGATATCGAGTAGCATAATCCACTATTGCGAGTATATACTGATGTCCCCGAGTAGACTTTAACAAGGGCCCAACCAAATACATGGCTATCCGTTCAAATGGGACCTCTATAACAGGCATGGACACTAGAGGACTCTTGAAATGGGGTCAAGGAGCATGAAACTGGCACTCAGGGCAGGAAGAAAAGAATTCAGACACACCTGTATATATACCCCAGGCCAAAACTCTTTCAATGGTTTTTTCAGCCCCTGTGGTGTCCTGTGGTGAAATGACCATGAGCAAGGTCCAATATAGTTCTTCTATATGTCTGGGGAACAACAAGCTGTTCTAACACATCCTCACCCCTTTTTGTAATTTGATACAAGAGCTCATTGTTAAGGGCCATGTGTGGAAACGTAAGCCTGCTATCTGGGTCTACTGGTTTCCCATTAACAACTTGCACATTTTCTCTTGCTCTTATCAAGGTTGTCCTTTAACTATTCAGATGCAAACAAATCCTTTCTCACTTCAAGAGGAGGTATGCTTTCTGCCCTGTCTATCACCTCTGCCTCCTCTGGAGGAGATACCTCACTTTGTTCCTCATCATCTACCACTTCCCCAGTCATACTAGCAACAGGGCAAGGGTCTAAGTTTTCCGGGATCATACCTGCGGCCAGCATATCACCAGGATGGTCTACTGGCCCTATACTGTTCACCTCTGCGACCACACGGGACTTCCACAATTTCCAAAAATGGGGAAAGTCCATCCCTTTTATAACATCATGTACTAAGGAAGGGACCATTCCCACATAAACCATAGCTGAGCCACAAGGGGTCTCAATATTCACTTCAGCAGTATTATAATAACGGGTGTCACCATGTATGCAAGCTACACCAACAGTTGTTCGCTGGCCCTTTATAGCATTTACCAACCCAAGGGTGATTACACTTCCTGAGTCTAACAATGCCTTTACCCGGTTACGTCCCATAACAACCTCACACATTTGTTTTTCGGACTCAGTTGAAGGTGTAACAATACAGGCTAACCTGGCAAAGAAAGACATTCTGCAACATTCAAAGCCAGCATCACATTGCATAGATTTTTGAACAGTTAGCAATTAGCAACTAGCAAATTAGCAACAACATGTCCTGGTATACCACACCTAATTAATCACATAACTGTCAAGTCTTTTAGGCATGTGAGACCTTTCTGGCCCCACTGACCAATCTTTGAACCGAGCACTCACAGTCTCTTCAGTTTTAAGTTCTCTTAACCGTCCAGGAATTCTTTTCCCAAGGAACAGTCTTATCAGGTTTCACCAAAGTGCTCTGACATAGATCTAGGTGCTGCTGAGGTATAGCCAGAAGTTCCTCTGCCACCAGAAACCTTTCCACCATCTCCACTATCTGGTCAGCTGTCTTAGGATCCCTGTGGCTCACCCACTTGCGTAAAGCCATGGGCAAGGATCACAAGTAACAGTCCATGACAACTCTTTCTATCATCCACTTACTGTCTCTGGTTGTAACCAATTTTTTATCAGCTGAATTAGGTCATGCATTTGTGTGTGGGGAGGTTTGTCTATGTAGTACACCCAGCGATGCATACGTGTGCTCGGACTGACAAGGTAACTCCCAGGCAAGTCAGAACTTCTGCTTTTACCTTTTCATAGTCCAAAGCATCTGCCATGCTTAAGTCAAAGTATGCTTTTTGAGGCTCGCCGGAGAGAAAGGGGGCCAGAAATCCAGCACACTGATCTTTAGGCCAACTCTTCCGCTCGATAGTCCTCTCAAAGTTAGTCAAGTATGCCTCCACATCATCAGTCTCTGTTAATTTTTGAAGAAAATGGCTTGCCCTTATGGAGCTGTTTTGAACATTTGGGGAACATTTGGGAAAGCAAGATGCAGCACCACCTCTTTTAGGATCTCATGGTCCTCGTGCTGTTGCCGCCGTATCACCTTAGCCTCTAGTTGACGTTGCCACTGTATCTCCTCAATCTCCAGTTGATGTTGCTGGGTAGCTTCTTGCTGTACCCTAGAGGCTTCTTGCTGTACTGCTGTCGCTTGAAGCAAGGTCTTGACAATATCCTCCATATTGTTGGGGTTTTCCAGCAACTTTGTAGCTACTTTCAATTTCAGTCCATACAGACACAGACCTGCTTTCTGCAAAACTCTCAAAGCTGCTGCTGTCTTCACCTATGCGCAGACCACAATTGCTCGCATTCTCCACCACATGTAACAGGGTCGGGGAACTGGTACCATCTCCTGGGGTAGATGGCAGTGCACAGCAGCTGAGAAATCACAAAAAAGCTTTGGTCTGGTGCAACTGGCCTCAGCCAGTTTTATTATACAGCAAAACAAAATAAACAGAAATAAATGCCTTGCTATCTGGCACTAACTAAACACAGAAATGATCTTAAACTAGCTCACTAATGAAACAAAGTACAAGGAGTTTTTACCAAGCTTAGTTTACCTGGTTTTAGCAACCTGTTTCTCTCACAGAGACACAAAATACTCTACTTTCCCCAGGCAGTGTTTTCCTGTAATGATCAGCCTCACAGCCCTAAAAACAGCCACACAGCTGAAATCCCTAATTAGTCTCATGTGAAGCTAATAGCCCAAAAAGCTCCTAACACAAAACACCTTCCTGAGGTCTGAGGCTTAAAAAGACATAGGTCAGGAATCTAGAGCAAATATACCTGCCTTCCACTATGCCAGTGACCTTTTCACAAAATATATATATATATATATATATATATATATATATACAGTATATATTATATATAGGATTGCACTCTCATATATGTGGCAATCATAGTGCTTGTGTGTTATGTTGTACACGCTAGATTTCACTGTAGAGCTGCTCCGTCTACTGCAATCTTGTCAGGCAGAATGAGTGAATGCAAACTACATATATATGCACTTCAATCATGGTGTATAAACAGCTACCCCGAGCAGGTTCAACCTGTTTTCTGGCTATCACTGATTTAAGTGAGATTTCACAAAGACATGGTATTTTTTCCAGAACTCAGGGCCTGATTCCGCAAGGATCACAAAAGCTAAGATGCATGCAGTTGGATGATTAATTTGCATTGTGCAGGCATATACATCGCAGTGCACGAGCGTGAACCAGCATTTGCGAATGAAACTGCGATTGTAAAGGGCACGCAGACCCATGGCAGAGTGATTGACTGGAAGTGCCATTTGTGGGTGGTGACGGGGGGGGGGTTGTGTGAACGCAGGCATACCTTTGCTTTGCAACGCCATTGCATGGGCGTGCATAAATTATCCACTACAGTGCTCTACGCAGCCTGAGGCTTCATAGCATACACTGAAGTCACAAAAGCTAAGATGTATGCAGTTGGATGATTAATTTGCATTGTGCAGGCATATACATCGCAGTGCACGAGCGTGAACCAGCATTTGCGAATGAAACTGCGATTGTAAAGGGCACGCAGACCCATGGCAGAGTGATTGACTGGAAGTGCCATTTGTGGGTGGTGACGGGGGGGGGTTGTGTGAACGCAGGCATACCTTTGCTTTGCAACGCCATTGCATGGGCATGCATAAATTATTCACTACAGTGCTCTACGCAGCCTGAGGCTTCATAGCATACACTGAAGTTAGCAATTTCTGAGTGAGGTCTGACCTGCCGTAACTGTGCATATTGGTCCGATGTTACTCATTGCTACTGATTATTTTGCTATGTTGTGGATGTGAGTAAGGGCTTGTAGGTGTCCTTATGTTTGGCTGCGATCGCAATGTGATTGTAAATATATGCATTTCACTGCTGATATTAGCAACTGCGGTGCATGCGTATGAGCAGAATAGTGATCCTTGCTGACTCAGGCCCTCTGTTTCACTGCTTTCTTAAGCAAGCTGACTGTCCTTCCAGACCTTTTATCTTGCCATGATCGAAATTTCAAATAAAAAATCTGGTCGCTCACATCAGCTCAATCTTATTGCACAGGTGCTTGTAAAGGGCGGGGTTTACATTGAACACAGAAAAAAAGGGAGATTCCCTCCAGCACACTGCAGCAATATCAGCAAGAATACTTGAATCCTACATCATAATAGAAATTCAGAGGTACTAGTTGCATACATTTGCAAATATATGATTAAGCGCCAGGCCAGCGTCTAGGCTCCTCTAGACCAGTATCACTAACATTAAGGGGTTCACGTCCGAGGCGCAGGGCACCCCAAAAGAATCCAGCCATGGACCATCCCCAGGGCATAACATGAAAAAGGGAAAAAAGGTGATAGTGAAGTGTAAAGTATAGATTTGTAAAAAATAATCAATAAGTGTTAATATAATGAGAAAATTAAAATTACATAAATAATAAACAAACAAATAGAAAGGTGATGAAAAATTATATATGTGAATTAAGTGGTGATGCCCTGAAAAGGGCCCAGCCAGAGCAACTCCAGGGGCCCCACGCCAAAACGCTCACCCCAAAATAATTATAGCTACCTAATAGTTGCACCCACTCTGGGTCATATGGATGCCGGTATAGAGGGGCCTTGACGCTGGCCCGGTGCTTAATCATATATTTGCAAATGTATGCAACTAATACCTCTGAATTTCTATTATCATGTAGGATTCAAGTATTCTTGCTGATATTGCTGCAGTGTGCTGGAGAGAATATTTCTTTTTTTCTATGATCAAAATTTCACCAAGATCCCATTGCTCCATATTCAAAGAATAGACCTTAGTAGTTGATTATAGAGTGTTCTCACTTACGAGTGTTCTCACTCGGTTTAAATAATTATTAATTTAGATTCCTATGGTTCCTACTGCGGTATATTTATTAAGATCTCACTTTCAACATCGTTATTGCACTCATTAGTAATCATTCCCAATATCACTCATATTACTCATATGTTATAATACTGAAATATACCCCACACATTATTTTGATATATCCCTGACGTATAGCATGTTGGAATTTAAATAAATCTAATTGAAATTAATAGTTAAGAAATATAATGGGATCTAAGGATGTCACAATAAATGAAATAGTATTAAAGCTAATCAATAATATATGCAATTCCATTCACATCCCAACACCATCATAAACATATAGTTAAATAATAAATGTATTAATATACAGTATATAATATAATGTAAAGTTATTAGGAAAGAAGAATGTGAATATTAGTTATATATAAATCAATACAATTATATTCTCCATGAATATAAATACTAACATATTTCAATGTACCTATTTATTAGTATAAAAAATATGTATAAAATACAGATTTTGTGCAATTACCTCAGTTATACATTTTTTTTTATTGTGTTAGTATTCCATAATACATATATGACCAAATTAGTCACTGTACTATTCAGTTAATTGAAGTACAGGTGATAAAAAATGTATAAAGTTAATGACATTATATTGTCGACGAAGTGCAAGGTGACTCACCACTAGGGCACCTAACACTTGGCTGCTTATGCTCTGTTGCTTATCTGGGTGTTATGGTCACTAATGTAGCAATATATATTATCCATGTCCTGGTCCTGTATTGTATTGTTCTGTAAGTCACTTGTCTACAACTTGTTTATGTGATTTGTAAGGCGCTGCGGAACATTTGTGGCGCCATATAAATAAATGATGATAATAATAATAATAATAATAATAATAATAATAATAATAATAATAATGAATATAAAATTTTACATATAAAATCCAATTAAGTGATCTGGATCTAAAACATATTCATAAGTATACTGGTGTATTTCCAAGTAATCAGTGGTTGGACTGTACGGCTAATATTTAGCTTTTAAACACGCTTCATTCTATATTCACACTTCTGTCTCTTTTTTTTAATACTTTAATACTTCACTAACTGCATATAATTTGTGCATTTTAATGCTAATAATAAAAGATATATTTTACACATTTGCATTGATGAAAGACAACCTTTTTGGGTCCTCCCCCTGTGTTTATTTCTGTATATGACACTTTACTACATAATTACACATTGTACAAATATTGTAAAGTACTATCAAGCCATTAGGTGTAAGCACACACATTAGTACTCCTGATGCATGCCTAGCATAAATACAATGTGTTTTGAGTAGAAAACATCTTAATATGCATTAATCTCAACATACATATTTTTTAACATCTTTTCCTACTGTATCTATGTTTGTATAGTTGTTTGACAAATGTGTCAAATTGTAAATGAGACCCATAGGCCCTCTTTCAGAGCCGGACGCTCTGAGCAGAGCGCACGCTCTGAATGAGGGCCGTCCTCCATAATTATGGAGCGTCCTCCTGGACGCTCGTTTAGCTGTGGGTCACCACCCACAGCCTATACGAGCGTGCAGGTTGATGGCCGCGATGGTCTTGCAGGAGCCTGAGTTTCTCAACCGCAAGGCCCGGAGTGATTTTGGCTCTATCAGAGCCAAAATCACTCCCACTGACATCACTAGTGATGTCAGTGGGCCGGCTTCTGACGGTAGGCGTTCCCTTGGGAACGCCCCTGTCTGGGAGGCATGCCCCCCGCACGCCCACCAAAGGGGGCGTGCTGTCAATCAACATCGACAGCACGCCCCCTTTGATCAGACACAATGAGCGAAGGAAAGTCCTTCGCTCGTCGCGTCTGGCGCATGCGCACGACGGAGCTCCCTCCATCGTGGCACGCGCAGTGCACACCATCGACCCACTTGCGAGCGGACAGCCGCTTGCGAGTGGGTCTGAATCAGGGCCATAGTGCAGAGTGGGCTCAGTGTAGGGATGGCCATCGACCTTCGATGATTTATAATCATCAATGGTTTATGGCCGATGTCGAATGCTTTTACCATCGATGAGAGAGAACCAGATGGTTTCCCTCCATTGATAGTAAAGCAAAACCGAATGTAATTTTTTTGCAAGGTGACAGGACACAGAGTACATCTCCGCCCCTCACACCTACAAAGCCCCACCCAGGTTGGCCCACGGGCCAGTCAGTCAAAGAACAGGGATGACCATAGGTTGATGAAACCATCGATGGTAATCCATTGAATAGTTGATCACCTACAATGGTGACTTTCTAAATTGCTATTGATGGTAACCACACCGATAGTAATCCCTAGCTCAATGTGTACTAGAGATGAGTGGTTAGGTTTAGAGAAACTTGAACACATCCAAACTTTGGGGATCTAAGTCAAACTGAGACCTACAGTAGTTTGGAATCACTTCCAAGAAAAACCAAGTCCCGATCTTTTGGATAGCATTTTAAGTCTATACCTCGTGATTTCAGGTGCTGTAAGGTGGTCAAAATTGACTGGTAATGACTGGAAATTAAATGTATTGATGTTAATGTTACGCACTAAAGGACCAAAAACACATCTAAGTTATATGCTTTTTTTAAAGAAATTATTTTTTTGCCAAATCCTAAACCAAAAACAAAATCTATGAGGGTGGATTTGCCAAAAACTAAACCACACACGCATTTCTAGTGTGTACAGACACCTAAAATAAGTGTTTTTGAAAAAGACAATATATGATATAAGGGGAGATGTATCAAACCTTTTTAAGGGGACAAGTGGAGAAGTTGTCCATAGCAACTGATTAGCTTCTAGCTATCATTTATCTAGTACATTTTAGGTAGAAGCTGATTATTTTCTATGGGAAATGTCTCCCTCTCTTTAGAAGGTTTGATACAACTCCCCTGCAATGTTTGTACATAATGCATGACTTAAATTATATATATATATTTTTTTTTTGCAGTACATAATTGCAGGATTTCTGACAATTGCAGCTCAATGTAGTCCCGACATCTGCTTGGTGAGTTAAATGGATCTGTCAACTGTTTACCAACTGCTTTGAAAATGCTTGTTCACAGATATGTCCTTTCACACTGTGGCTTCAAATGGCTCATTTCAGTGCGCCAGGTCTGGGCAACTTGGTCACACATTTTGCTCAAAATTGTTAAGATATTGCAACAGCTGGAACTTTTTGCATGTGCGAAAACTCTATTGACAAAAACCTGCAAAATGTTTTTACCTTCTCAGAGCAGATGAAAAGTTTAGCAAATTCTTTATTTTTGTCTAAAAATGTGGGAACTTGATTGGACACTTCCCCTATTGACTAATTAAACAAAAATATTTTTTTAATTAGCTTAATTTGTCCAATAATGACATGTGAATTTTTGGGCAAAAAAATAGAAAATTGTGGAAAATGGATTTAAAGTATTTGGTCAGAAACTTTGGGGGGCTGTATGGATGGGACAGGTGTTTTTAGGCTTTTTAGGATTGCTGGTGGCTGCAACAGGTGCATTTTAACTTTTTTAAAAGTGCACTTTATAGACAAAAAAATATACTAGCACTCATTTTAATGAACCCCCAATTTAACTACAGCAATTATTTTCTCCCAAAAAATATTGCTCTTTATCAATTTTCCACACTTATGCAAATACAGTAACAAAACTCAGCAGGAAACTAACAAAGCTTTGCAAGAAGCTACCAGAGCTTAGCAGGAAACTAACAGAACTCAGCAAGTCGCCGTAGAGGAAACCCGCCAGGCCTTAAAAGAGGTGGTAGAACAGCTGGTAGTCTGGTCTGGAGAAGCTTCCCTTGCTCTTCCAACTCACACTTACACCATACGGGCCAGTCACTTTCTGAAAAAGATGACCCAGAATGATGATGTGGAAGCGTATCTTACCACCTTTGAAAGAACCTCAGAAAGAGACAATTGTCCTAAAGAGCAGTGGGCAAGTCTTGTGGCACACTTCCTGTCTGGAGAACCACAGAAAACCTACTATGACTTGTGCCTGACTGATGCGAAAGACTATGTTAAATTGAAACAGGAAATCTTAACTCGATTTGGAGTCACAGTATTTGTTCGCACCCAACGAGTTCACTGCTGGAAGTTCCAAACAGAAAAACCTCCACGCTCACAAATGCATGACCTCGTCCATCTTACCACAAAATGGCTGCAGCCAGAGACTCTAATAGGACCATAGATTGTGGAAAGGGTCATTATGGATTGATATCTGCGGTCTCTAAATGCAACTCTGCGCAAGTGGGTGAGCCATGCAGACCCTAAATCAGCAGACCAATTGGTTGAACTGGTGGAGAGGTATGTGGCAGCTGAGGAACTGTTGAGTGTGTCTCACCGCAATGGTGATCTCCGGTGATCACTGGTAAGACTGTTTCAGGGGAGAAGGGTGCTGGGCGATGGAATGTACTTAAGACTGTGGGTTTGAATCTGGAGATAGGCCTGCCAGGCCAGGAAGGTTCCTACCCCATAATAGACTTGGTAATAGTATGATTCAATATTCCCAATGTGGTGATTTGGACCATATTGCTGCTAATTGTACACTCACCTCTGAACCTATGCAATGTGATACTGCTTACGTCAATTGCAGAATGTCTTTCTTTGCACAGCCAGCCTGTACTGGTGACCAACAGGCTGAGACAGATAAGCAAATGTGTATAGTTACTGTAGAAGGCAACCAAGTAGAGGCTCTGTTAGATTCTGATAGCCTGGTTACACTTGTGAAAGCTGAACTGGTGAACCCCTTGAAGCGTAAGGGAAAAACTGTTGGTGTTGGTCCCCACAGTAGAAAATAAACTTCTGGCTAAGTGGCAAGGACCCTTTGAAAGTCTAGAAAAAGTGGGGGAGGTTAATTATAATGTTTACCTGGAAAAAGAAAGCCAGATCAGAAATACCATGTAAATCTTATAAAACCTTGGAAGGTTAGCGCAGCTCTGTCAGCCATCCCAGCCCCTCCAGTAAACCCAGGGCCCTTGGTTCCCAAATTGACAGTAGCTAATACCCTGTCGGCAGTTCAACAGCAGGAAGTTAAGGAATTTCTTATCAGAAATAGGGTTTTGTTTTCAGATATACAGGGGAAAACCACAGTAATTAAACATGACATAATCACTGACCCAGGGGTTAAGATTAACCGAAAGCCCTATAGGTTACCAGAAGCCCAAAAAGAATCAGTATCTAAATAAAAAAATGTTGCAATTGGGTGTAATTGAAGAATCGCATAGTGAGTGGTCAAGTCCCATTGTGCTTATTCCAAAGCCTGATGAGAGTCTGCGTTTCTGCAACGATTTCTGAAAATTGAACAGTGTGTCAAAATTCGATGCCTACCCAATTCCTAGGGTGGATGAACTAATTGAAAGACTAGGAACAGCCAGGTATTTAACCACTCTAGACTTAACCAAAGGGTATTGGCAAGTGCCGTTAACTGAGAATGCCAAAGAAAAGACAGCTTTTTCTGCACCAGAAGGGTTGTTCGAATACAAGATGTTGCCCTTTGAGTTACATGGGGCACTGGCTATTTTTCAAAGGATGATGGACAGAATTCTAAGGCCCCATAGACAGTATGCTGCTGCTTATCTAGATGATGTGGTCATTCATAGTCTCACTTGCCCAGAGTACAAGCAGTGTTGGACTATATCTATAAGGCATAGAAGAAGCATTGAGACAACTCAATGATGTATCTTTTTATCGTCAATTATCTACCAATCCAACCTCTTTATTTCAGACCCAATATAAAGAGTTGTTAAGTCAAGCATATCATAATGCCATAATATCTAAGGATGAATTCCAATTTCTTGTCAGTCAATTTTCCTATTATTCCTATTTTTTATCACATCCCTAAAATTCATAAATCACTAGTAGCACCTCCAGGGAGACCTATTATTTCTGGTATTGGGTCCCTCACTTCTAATTTGTCACAGTTTATTGATTTTTTTTCTACAGAAATATGTCTCTGCACTGAAATCTCATATTAGAGATACTATGCACATTCTCAATGTCATTAAAGACATTGAGTGGAAGCCTAGCTACAGATTCCTGACACTAGATGAACAGGCGCTTTATACTCATATTCCTCATGAATTGGGGATACAAGCTATGGACAGTTTTCTGGCCAAGGACCAAGAGATGTCAAAGGGCATGAGACAATTTCTTCTGGATTCAATTAGGTTTATTTTGACACATAATTATTTCACATTTGAGGAGATTTTTTATTTACAGGTGGTTGGAACGGCCATGGCCACCAGGTTTGCTCCGAGCTTCGACAATTTATACATGGGACTATTTGAACAAATGTTTATATGGCAGGGCCCTTTCGAAGCAAACCTGGTGTACTATGGCGTTATATAGATGACCTTTTTTTGATTTGGGATGGGGATGAATTATCAGCACTGAATTTTGTTGCACATTTAAATTTCAATGATTGGAATCTTAAGTTTTCACATTGTATGGATCACCAGTCTGTTCATTTTTTAGACCTTACTATATCAGCTGAAGCTCAAAGAATAATTACCATCAATTACAAAAAGAAGGTTGACACTAGGGGTGAGCGGGTTCGGATTTCTGAAATCCGAATCCCACCGAGCCCCCCCGATCTGAGGCCGATCCGAGTCAGGCTCGACTTTTCCCGCCTGACTCGGATCTGAAATCAAGGCAAAACGTCATCATCCCGCCTTCCGGATATCGCGGGATTTGGATCCTATATAAGGTACCCGCGTCGGCGCCATTTTCTCACTTGGCTGTGGACAGTGAAGAGGGAGGGTGGGAGTTAGGACTGGCTGGGCTGTGTAGTGTAGTGTAGTGTAGTGCAGAGTAGTGTTGTGCTGCGCTGTGTTGCTGTTGTCCATAGGGGCTGTGTCCACTACTTCAAAGTCCATAGGGGCTGGCTGTGTTGTGCTGTCCTGCTGTTGTCCATAGGGGCTGTGTCCACTACTTCAAAGTCCATAGGGGCTGGCTGGACTGTGTTGTGCAGTCAGTTGTCCATAGGGGCAGTATCCACTCCAAAGTCCTGTGCAGTGTCCCAGTCCTAAAGGGGAGCTGTAGTGTTGTCCAGGGGGTGCTCTGTCCATCAGGGGTGCTCCCCCCAAGTGCAAAAATTTTTTTTTTTTCTGTGTTTGTGAATTGTGTGCACAGTAGCCGCACATGCATCAACAAAGTAGTGCCAAGCGTGCGCCTGTGTCATAAGGAAAGGGCCTGCTGGCTTGACCGTTAAATGGTGCTGTAACCCCCAAAGTACACTCTAAACCAAATAAAAAAATATTTTCTGTGTTTGTGAATTGTGTGCACTGTGGCTGCTTGTGCATCAACAAAGGAGCAGCACCAAGCGTGCGCCTGTGTCCCATAAGTAAAGAGCCGGCTGGCTCATTTCTTAAAGGGTGGTGTAACCCACAAAGTGCACTACTCTCCAGCAAAAATAAAAAAATATTTTCTGTGTTTGTGTGCGCCTTAGCCGCACGTATATATCAATATAACATAAATGGAGGACCAAACTTTCTCCGATAAAAATAAAATAGGGAAAGATCAAGAACCACTTCCTCCTAGTGTTGTTGCTGCTGCTGGGAGTTGTTCATCATCCCAGAGAGGAAGTAGGAACACCACAACTTTTACTAAACAATTGACCCTCCAACAGTCCCTAGCGATGAGGATGAAGTACGACAGCAGTCATCCTGAAGCAAAACGTATAACTGAGGCCTTGACTGCTATGTTGGTGTTAGACGTGCGTCCGGTATCCGCCATTAGTGCAGTGGGATTTAGACAATTGATGGAGGTAGTGTGTCCCCGGTTCCAAATCCTGTCTAGATTCCACCTGCATCCTCAAAGCAGCAGCGACAAGCGTGCGTCTGTCTGTTAGAGGGTGGTGTAACCCTCAAAGTGCGGTCCACAAACAATAAAACAATTCTTTTTTTTTTTTCTGTCTTTGTGAAATGTGTGGGCTGTAGCCGCACCTGCATCCTTAAAGCAGCAGCGACAAGCGTGCGTCTGTCTGTTAAAGGGTGGTGTAACCCTCAAAGTGCTCCAAAAAATAAAAAACTATTTTTTTATGTGTTTGTGACTTGTGTGCGATGTAGCCGCACGTGCATCAACACAGTAGCAGCGTCAAGCGTGCACTTGTGTCATAAGTCAAGGGCCGGTTTGGACATCTGGTCCGGACTGAAGGACGTGCCAACAATTTCTGACAAGTCTACTGTCATTGCATATGATACTGTCCTCAAAGCAGCAGCGACAAGCGTGCGTTATTCTTTTAAAGGGTGGTGTAACCCTCAAAGTGCGCTCCACAAAAAATAAAAATATTCTTCTTTTTTTTCTGTCTTTGTGAAATGTGTGGGCTGTAGCCGCACCTGCATCCTTAAAGAAGCAGCGACAAGCGTGCGTCTGTCTGTTAAAGGATTACATCGGTGACAACATCCAAGTAGGCATGTCAGACAGTCCGTACCTGTACTGGCAGGAAAAAGAAGCAATTTGGAGGTCCCTGTACAAACTGGCTCTATTTTACCTGAGTTAACCCCCATTAGTGTGTACTCCGAAAGAGTGTTTAGTGCAGCCGGGAACCTTGTCAGCGAAATGCGTAGGAGGTTGCTTCCACAAAATGTGGAGAAGATGATGTTCATAAAATTAATTATCAACTCTTCCAGGGAGACCAGCCTCCTGAACGTACAGAGGGACCTGCAGTTGTGGATTCCAGCGTGGACGAATTAATACTCTGTGAGGTTGAGGATGTACACAACACTGAAGAGGGTGAGGAATCGGTGGATGAGGAGGATGAGGATGACATCTTGCCTCCGTAGAGCCAGTTTGTGCAGGGACAGATTAATTGCCAGCTTGTTTTGTGGGGGCCCAAACGAACCAATCATTTCAGCCACAGTCGTGTGGCAGACCCTGGCGCTGAAATGTTTGGTTTGTTAAAGTGTGCATGTCCTGTTTATACAACATAAGGGTGGGTGGGAGGGCCCAAGGACAATTCCATCTTGCACCTCTTTTTTTTCTTTGAATTATGTACTGTTTGGGGCCTAGTTTTTCAAACTGC
Organism: Taudactylus pleione; assembly: GCA_031769625.1. NCBI lineage: Eukaryota > Metazoa > Chordata > Amphibia > Anura > Myobatrachidae > Taudactylus > Taudactylus pleione. The sequence continues at coordinate 5,664,772 of JAUIMM010000135.1, forward strand.
CATCCTGTCTGCCACTGCAGTGTCACTCCTAGATGGACCACGTGTTTGTGCCGCCCACTCGTATCTCTTAGCATAGTCATCCAGCTACCTCGGTGCAACCTTTTGGATATAAAAACACTATTGTGAGGTGTGAGGTGTTCAGAATAGACTGGAAATGAGTGGAAATTAAGGTTATTGAGGTTAATAATAGCATTGGAGCAGAAAAACACACAAATTCTGTGATTTTAGCTGTTTTTATGCTTTTTTAAAAATAAAATACAAATCCAAAACACAAAACCCAGAACCCAAAACACGGAAGGGTGGTTTTGGCAAAACCAATCCAGATCCAAAACACAAAGAAAGATCCAGATCCAAAACGAAAACACAAAACACGAAAAGTGGCCGGTGCACACCCCTAGTTGACACTAACAACTTTTTACATTATTCTAGCGGACACAAAAAATCAAGTAATATTAGTACAATCATCGGTTGAGGTGCTGTGTATTGTATAAATCAAGCAATTGCTATTAATTTGTAGGCTATTTTAAAATGGATTTCATCATATGTATTATGTGATATATTCATAATGGTTATTATGTGTATGATAAAATGTTTTCTCATTTTTTATTGATCGAGTCCTGAACAATTTATTTACCATTAATTAGTTGTTGTGGTTCATCTGCCACTTCACATTTTTGTGGTTCATTTTTAATTAGCGCAGAGGATATATATATATAGATTTTTCTATATATGTAGATTTTGCTCCTGTGTTTCCAATTAGGGTGAGTTTATTCACAGACTCACCCAATCTTCTGCAGCTGAAGTTTTTATTCAAATTTAAGTTTATATATATATATTTATATTTAATATCAAGCGCTTGAGTAATTTTTTCTGATGATTGACAGCCAACCCAAAATAATGTTTCCTAGGGATGGAAGAAGTAAAGTATCTTGGATACACCATTGGCAGAGGTTTGATAAAGCCACAGCTTAATAAAATTGAGGCAATACAAAACTGGCCACGACCCCTGAATAAGAAGCAGGTGAGAGCATTCTTAGGGATCACTGGGTATTATAGGAGATTTATGCCTAATTTTGCCACCATTGCAGTCCCACTGACTGACCTTACCAAAGGCAAACAGAAAGTCATGGAAGAATGGAGTCCTGGAGCAGAGAAGTCTTTCCAGGAGTTAAAAATAGCATTATGTACCCAACCAGTTCTGGTGACCCCTGATTTTGACAGAGTTTGTTGTACAAACTGATGCATCAGATGTAGGCATAGGAGCGATCCTGTCCCAAAGCAAAGAAGGTGAAGAACACCCGATATTTTTCTTAAGCTGGAAATTAAATGTACATGAGAGAAACTATGCTAATGTCGAGAAAGATGCAATGGCCATAAAGTGGGCATTAGAAACTCTCAGGTATTACTTGGTGGGAAGGAAGTTCAGGTTGATCACTGACCATGCCCCTTTGAAGTGGATTTCAGAAAACAAAGACAGCAACGTGAGAATAATGAGATGGTTCTTAGCATTACAAACCTTTAAATTCACAGTAGAACACAGGCTAGGAAGCCAGCTGGCCAATGCAGATGCTTTGTCACGTGTCCATTGTTTGGGGGCTACAGTTGTTCCACTCCACAGGTCGAAACAAAGGTGGGGATATGTAATAGAAGCAATGGAGAAATGTGGAGTGGCTTCTATGTGTGTCCCAGGTTCCTGTCCTATGTGTTTTAGCCCCCAGGAGAGGTCTGTTTTTCAAACAGGTTTGAGTGTCGGCTTTTGGTAAAAGCCGGAGAATCGGCCCTGGGGGAGTGGATGTGAGAGAGTAGGGATATCTCCATCCACAAGGCCATTTCAGGTGTTAGGACTTTCAGCCTGAGAGCAGGCTAATGAGTGATTACACCTGGAAGTGGCTCATAAGAGCTGTGTAATGTCTTGGTGCCGTGTCTCACACCTGGGAGAGTAGGCCGCAGCTTAGCTTGCTATTAGACACTGTTTGATACAAACCTGAAGGTACTGTGGACGTGAACTTGTTATGTGTTCTGTTAGTGAGGGAACCTACTGTCTAGTTAGAGCCCAGACTGGCTAGGATTCATTTTATATTTTGTTTTATTTGATTATTGGTGTTGCACAATAACAACTGGTGCCGACCCGCTTGCATGAAAACCCACGACTGGAGTGCTGTTTCCTGGCTGCTGTGTGAAAGGAGGTGTGTCCCAGGAGAGGGACCCTTACCCATATCATATCACAATATATATACAAAATATATATATATATATATATATATATATATAATATATATGATGTAGTTATTATACCTACAATCGGGATGCTGGCTGCTGGACTCCCGGCACCAGAATCCTGAACTGTGGACAGAAGACCGGTGTCGGAATCCCAACTTCAGTGGAGATGCGGATGCCAGAATTCCAACAGGTGGCATCCTGATTGTAGTAAGTATAATGGGAGATGTTAGCTGTTAGGGGGTAGGTTTAGGCACCCCAGGGGGGTCAGGGTTAGGCTTTGGGAGGGGGAAGGTGAGGGTTAGGCTGTTGACAGGGGGGGTAGGGTTTGGCACAATCGGTGGGGGTTATGGTTAGGCTTGAAGAAGGAGGTCTCAAAACGACAGCGCTGCACGCGCTCATCACACCTGGTTTCACCTGCACTGCATCCATGGACGTGAGCCACTGAAACAGTGCATGTCCCCCACCGCGGCATCATACTGGACTTTGAGAAGAACTGATCCCACACCAACGGACCTGGGCACCTACCGGTAGGTCAGCACCCATTCTCCTCACCAGTGCGGGACGCCGCAAAGTGGGAGCACCCCTGATCACCTCCAACAGGACTTCCCAGTTCAGAAGTCTGTCAACCATAGGTCCAGCAGGGAAGCATGCAGTAGTCAGGACCGCATGTCAAGGAGCCCCCTGAAAGGGTTGACCCTACTCCCCACACTGTGGATGTGCCCTGTCACCCCAAAACAACTGGGCAGTGTGTGCTGCCACGAACCATCTAAGAGACATTTATCCTCCAGGAGCACTGAGCCTCCTACTGAGAAACTACCACCCCCTATGTACACACACAGATACAAATAAACGTATTTGTTTCTTCCACCACCCATCCAGCCTCCAGTATTTCTGTTCTACAACAACACATCCACCACAACACACAGCCATCTGCTCCCCCCAACCTCCCCCCGCGTTTTTTCCCTCTTCCTTCTCCCCACCAATACACACACACACACAACCAAGGAACGCACGTACCCTCCAATCTTACCACATACATATATATGACTATGGAACAATTAGTGAATCATCGCTGATATCAGTCTCTAGACAGCATCAATTTGGAGAAGCTGGCAAACTGGTATCACAGCGCTGGCAACTCCATAATTTCAACATATATCATTGATCTGTAACTGCATATAATCACTTACAAAGCCATATAGACATGAAACATGACAATGTTAGTGCATACAGTATGTGTGCATTAGAAAATATGACAAGGCTCTTTGGAGCCATACACCATAACACCATGCCATATGCATAAGAATGTACGGCACCCGGCTCTGATTATAACAGCACTGGAAATGTATGGCAACAGATTGCTGTGGTCAGCATTGTACCAAATGTTGGTGTATAGACCTACTGGTCTCTCTGCAATACAGCACCAATAACACCACTATTAAATTGCCAACACATGTAAATGAATATACAGCCAATAGTATAGTCCAGGCCATTTCAAAGGCCACTCCTGCACTGCCATATGTACCAGGATAATGAATGCAACAAGCACATGTATACTAAGAAATGCACACAAAAAAAGTGAAAACACCATAACACCATGCCATATGCACATAAGTGCACAGCACACAGTAAAATAAACTGGTCACACTTAGCCATTATGCGACATATAGCAATGTCCCCAAGGCAACTCGCGTGATACCAGTACTGTATGCATATCGTATCACGTATTGCTACCACCCATGGGTAACAAAGTCACATGTAAGGCTAGTGATAAAAAAAAAATGAATCCAAGCAGAGAATATGTTTAAAGAAAACAGCTCATTTTGAAGTCCTCATTGAGCCCATTAGGTGAGAGACTGTTCAATCGATGAATCCATTGTAGTTCCCTTTGTAGCAGAATTTTCTCTCTATCGCCACCCCTTTGGAGCGGGGAGAATGTGGTCAATAATGTGACATTTAAGCTGTCTAACAGAATGTCCTTTGTTTTTAAAATGTCTAGCTACCGCTAAGTTTGACAAATCCTGTCTCTGATCTGCAGTGGATACAGATTTCTTGATAGATGATCGGTGTTGACTGAATCTTTCTTTGAGCATTCTGTTAGTTTTCCCAATGTATACAAGGTCACATGGACAAGTGAGAGCATACACAACATATTTGCTGTTGCTGTTCAAATGATGCCTAATATTATATTTGCTCCCATCCTGAGGATTGGTGAAGCAACTGCCTGTTGCCAAAAAGGGACAGTTGATGCAGCCTGTTTCTGGTTTTCTGCTTAACCAATGGGCTTGTTGTTTTTTATATTTGGAAGAATCCGTCTGGACTAACAAATCTTTCAATTTGGGGCCACATCTATAGGCAAACCGTGGTACCCCACTAATTTGTGTAGACAAAGTAGGGTCACTGGTCAATAAATGCCAGTGCTCTAGTACCTTCTTCCATATAAAGCTGGATGCAGTAGTGCAAGTGCTGCAAAAGTTGAACATATTCAACCCTTTATCAGGGTAAGTTTCTTTTTGTTCAAATAAATCTTCCCTCCTATGTTTGCCTACTTTGGCAAGTGCTTCATCAATATCATCCTTTGAGTATCCTCTTTCGAGGAAGCGTTGTCCCATATCCATCAGAGCTATAGAGGTAGACTTTGGCTCTGAATTGATCCTTACTACTCTTAAAAGTTATGAGTAAGGTAACCCTCTCTTGAGGGGTGCTGGATGAAAGCTAGTTGCATGTAGCTCCGTGTTTTTATCAGAGTCCTTGCTGAAAATTCTGGTAGCCACCTGATTCTTATTCAGTGAGACTAACACATCTAAAAAATTGATGTGCTCTCTGCTAAACGTGAGACTGAGGCGTATTGTGCCAGGAATTTAATTGAGGTAATTAATGAATTGTAATAATTTTTCTTCGCCCCCCTGCCATATTAGAAATAGGTCATCAATGTACCTTGCATAAAAAAGTGCACTCTTCCAATCAGAGCTGCCATACAGATATTTATGTTTATAGGCTGAAATGAATATGTTAGCATAGGAAGGGGCCATATTTGACCCCATCGCTATCCCTTGTTTTTGAAGATAGAATCCATTCTCAAATAAGAAATAATTCTTGTTGAGAATGATGTCAATAAGTAACAACAGATATTCTGCTGGTGGACCTTTATAAAACTCACTCTGACTGATACATTCCCTACAAGCTTGAATCCCCAAGTCATGAGGAATGTTAGTGTAGAGACTTGATACATCTAATGTGACCAATAGAGAGTGCTCATTAATCCCTGTTACCTTTTCCAATTTTTTAAGAAAATCTATAGTGTCAGATATAAAGCTGTCTATATTTTTCACCAGTGGTTGAAGGTGGAAATCCACTAATTGGGAAAGTGGCTGACATAACGAGCCTCTTGCCGAAATTATCGGTCGACCGGGGGGGTGTGTTAAGGATTTGTGCACCTTTGGAAGAGTGTATAGGATTGGTATCTTGGGGTGTTTCTGTCTCAGAAAATCTGCTGTTTCGATTCTAATGTACCGATTATTGACACTGAGGTTAATTACCTCATCAATTTCCTTCTTGTATCTCTATGTAGGAGCATAGTCAAGCCTATGATAACAGATGGTATCTGCCAGTTTGTTGTGGCTCTCTTGGGCATAATCATCATAATTCATCAGTACAATACTGGTGCCTTTGTCGGCTGCTCGTATCACAAGATTAGTATCTTCTTTCAATCTTTTAATCACCTTGCGTTCATCTAGGCTGATGTTATGATATGAGATCTTTTGTTTTTCTATATATGGTATTGTGTCTCTTTTCAATACCCTCATAAAGGTATGTATTGAGGGGTTCAGTGTGGGTGGATCAAATTTACTCACAGCTTTTCAGGATGTGTTAGCCCCTGAGGAAAACTGAAGTACAGTTGAAACTATCATTGGGCCACTGATAGCTATGTGGTATGTCTGTTTACATGCCTCGTGAATAAACCTGTGGATTCATCTAAACATGAGTGCTGGTTTTTTGTTTACTATGCAGGCGATTAGCTTGCTTAGTGACAGGGTGTTTATATTACAACTTGTTTTGGACCTAGCACCCCCCTGCCAAATAGTGTTTTTTGAGTGCCATCTCTCATGATATATATATATATATATATATATATCTATATATGTATGTGTGTATATATATATATATATATATATATATTACTATATATACACATTATACATATGTCTGTGGATTTAATTAGAATGGAGATTAAATAAATTTCTAATCCAATTACCACTATCACTAATGATGCAGGATTTCAGTCAGTGTGCAATACTTGTCTCTTGCTGACTGATAGTGCTGCTGCCTTAGAGGTGGGGAGTAGTCATTAGAGCAGACAGTGTTGCTGCTACTACAGCTTGCTGATTGGGCCTGTAGCCAGGTTGCGCTGCAAGCTTACTCCTGCCTCCTAGTCCTACTGCTCTTCGTAGGTGGCTCCTGTGGCTGCACCAAAAGGGACAAAGGGGGCAGCATGGGCACAGCATCAGGCACAATGAAGTGAAGCCACAGCAATCAATGATGCATGCATGCACCAGGTGACAGGGGAGGGGTCATGGGGAGTGGTCACTGGGGGTGGATGGCCGACTTCCCTGGCCGGCTTCATTCATCATTGTTGTTAATTTTATATTCTACCTAGAGATGTGCACTGACCCTTGTGTTTTGGTTTTGGTTTTGGATCTTCCCTGGTTTTGGATCTGGATTGGTTTTGCTTTTGTTTTTCGGTTTTGGTTTTGGATCTGGATTTTTTCTTAAAAAATTATAAAAACAGCTAAAATCACATAAAATGGGCCTCTTTTGTTCCTACAGTATTAATATCCTCAATAACATTTATTTCCACTCATTTCCAGTCAATTTTGACCACCTCACAGCTCATAATATTTTTTTTTTCATCTAGTTTAGGCCCAAAATTTGCACCAAGATAGCTGGCTGACTAAGCTAAACTGCAGCAGTGGGAGGCACAAACACATGGCAGTTCAACTTCAAACATGGCACATCAGGAAACATTTTTATTATTCAAGAGAGGCCTGAGGGACTTGGAGTATGTATGTAGTTGAAGGCAGGGCAGGGACAGGAAGGGTTGATTAGTAGTAAATTTTAATTCGTTTTATGATTCCGAAGAACATTTGTGAGGGAGAAGGGGAGGGGAGGAGCATTTACAAAAAAATCTGATATATTCACATCAGTCCTTGCCACAGAAGAATCCTTGAGCATGGCTGCTGCTGCTGGTAGTTGATTTTCTCATCCCAGAAGGGGACCAGGAAGAGTGCTTTCCAAAAAAAATAAACAATTGACTTAAATAATCCTTTGCAAACCTTCTATAAAGGCATTTCCCAACCTATACAGGGACATAAAAAAACTATAGTTAGTGTCCTCAAAGTGACACTTAACCAGCACAGATATGTGGACAAGTGTAAGATCTATGATTTAAGGCTGGGGTAGCGAACCCTGGTCCTCGAGAGCTACCAACAGTACATGTTTTTGAGGTCTCCTCGCAGAATCACAACTATAATAATTAGCTCCACCTGTTTATCTTTCTAAATGTTTTGGTGAGTAATGAATACTCCTGTGCACCAGCTAGGTCATCTGCAAAACGTGAGCTCTCGAGGACCGAGGTTGGCTACCCCCTGATTTAAGGCCTTACGTTTTGTCTTTCTTGAGAATTCTGCAGCTGCTTCTGCCACTAGGAGTGGATTTTCATCCCAGAAGGGGACTATGAAGAGTGCTTCCAAAAACAATTGACTTAAATAATCTTTTGAAAACCTAGTGTAAAGGTATTTTCCAACCTGTACAGGGACATTAAAAAAAACAGATTTAGTTAGTGGCCTTCAAACTGCCGTTGTTCCCACTGTCCACTTAACCATATCAGATATGTGAACAAATGGAGCAGAGCATTAAATGCAACATTTCAGATATAAGGTTTACATTGTGTCTTTCTTGGGAATTCTTTCTTGATTATTATAAATAATTTTGAATACTATTAATACATGTGTGTGTATATATATATATATATATATATATATATATATATATATATATATATATATGCCTTTTATGTTGTAGGCTAAAGAACAGAAGTATGTAAAGTCACCTGATTAAATATATTCCCTTTATATCTGGTTATAAATTAGAGATATAAATATATACATGTTACTGAGATGAAATGCTATGTGAACAATCCCGGGAGTTGACACATAACATTGGCAACATTAGGTTAATAAAGTATCAGTGGCTCATTATTGTCAACATATGTTGCATAACTCAGATGTCAGGTCGGGCTGTTTATGTTAATCTGTTAATCTGACATATATGCTCTATATGAGAGTAGCGCTCATTGTAATAATTCTTTCTAATCTCATATATATGTCAGCTAATCAAGCCAAGAGATAGTACATTCACCGTGAGAAGAAGTGTGCACCTTAATATGTCTTATAAATCCTTTCTATATTTAGATGACCCAGGCACATAAATCCTCATGTGCAGTACAGACCTGTCTGTGTTTGTGTAACATGGACACACACACTCTCGTACGCGGTGTAGTTCGTATTGAGGATTATATATGTGAATAATACTACGGATACGTTGCTCTAAATAATATCATGCCCTACCATGAGCTGTGTATTCTCGTTCATGTGGTAATAATCATAGCATCATATTCTCTAGGCACCCGGCAAAGCTGAACACCCACATACTACACATATATATTGACCATAGGAATAAAACCTATTCCAGTTCTTTCTCTTTATTACGTGTATATGTAAGTTATTGTTGCCAAATGATTCTGTATACCAATAAAGGGAAATATACACCTTAATGTTTACATAGGAATCCTTCTAAATTTGTGCTAAATGCACACATATGGCCTCCATGCGGTGCAGCGTGGGCTGAGAGTTTGTTTCACAGCTGATCTATACACACACATAGCCCTATCTACATATGTAATAGCCGATCATAGGCGGTATAGCGTGCAGCGTGTGCTGAGAGTTTGTGTCACAGTTGATCCATACACAAACATGGCCCCATGGTCAGTGACCTATCTACATATATAATAGCCGATCATAGGTGGTATAGATACACTCTTGTATTATTATGACATTACATCATTTAAACAAAACACACAGCGGGACAAACGCCAACGCGCATTTAGCTGTGTTTGCTTTTTCAAGGCTAACCCGATTGCTTATGGTCAATATATACGTGTCATACTGTATGTGGGCATTCAGCTTTGCCCGATGCCTTGCGAATATGATGCTATGATTATTACCACATGAACGAGTATACACAGCTAATTGTAGGGCATAATATTATTTAGAGCAACGTATCCGTAGTATTATTCACATATATAATCCTCAATAAGAACTACACCGCGTACGAGGGTGTGTGTCCCCATGTTACACAAACACAGACAGGTCTGTACTATACATGAGGATGTATGTGCCTGGGTCATCTAAACATAGGATTTATAAGACATATTAATGTGCACACTTCTCACAGTGAACGTACTATCACTTGGCTTGATTAGCAGACATATATACGAGATAAGAAAGAATTATTACAACGAGCGCGATACTCTCATATAGAGCATATATGTCAGATTAATTGTATGCAGAGAGACACATAGACAGCCTGACCTGACATCTGAGATATGCAACAATAATGAGCCACTGATACTGTATTAACCTAATGTTGCCAATGTTATGTGTCAACTGCCGGGATTGTTCACATAGCATTTCATCTCAGTAACCTGCATATATTTATATCTCTAATTTATAACCAGATATAAAGGGATTATATTTAATCAGGTGACTTCACATACTTCTGCTCTTCAGCCTACAACATAAAGGCATTTATATATATATATATATATATATATATATATATACATTTATTAATAGTATTCAAAATTATTTATAACATTGGATATTCTTAAATATTTGTGCATCAAGTTGAAATTAATTTCACTTGGTACAATGATATATAATTTATAATTAACACACAGCGGGACACTAGCAATTTTTAAACACTTTATTTCATTCTATGTATTATGTCCGCACTATATATGTTTGTCTTTGTCTAGAGACTGTCTTTTAATATTAGGCTGGATTTACATACTGTAGTATTTCTGTTTTATTTTGTATAAGAATAAAAGTTATGTTTTAAAAGTAATACAGTGCGCCACCATCAAAGGACAACAACTTTTTGCTCTCTTGATTACTGAATATTGACAAGTTGTCAGTAGGCGGCACCCCCGAACCAAATACTGTATTGAATTAACTATATCAGCATATGGTATTTTCACACACTATACGGGGTACTTAGAAGTATTTTACTAAGTAACAGCAAACAGTTGCAGCATTCCAGCTTCCTTTTTTCCAAAAATAGATAAACAATTGCCTTAAGCAATCCTTTGCAAACCTTCTGTTCTGTAAAGGAATTTCCCAACCTGTACAGGGACATTAAAAAAAACAGAGATAGTTAGTGGCCTTCAAATTGCCGTTGTTCCGACTGTCCACTTCTTAGATTTGTGAACAAGTGGAACAGAGCATTAAATGCAACATTTCAGTTTAAGGTTTAAGTTTTACGTTGTGTCCAGAGATCATTTAGAAAGCAGAAAAAGAGCTCCACCACAAGTGGCAGATGACTAAACTCACACACAAAGGTTTAATAGAAATACATACAACACCAGATCAGATGTTTACCCTGGAGGATCTGTCTATTTCATCATGGTGCCCCCAAGACCAAGATTGTGCAAACTCTACCAAAAGAGAGACTGACACCATGGCTAAACATAAGAGTCACCTTCTGGATGTGAATTGTCTCATTTGCATGGGGAAAACCCAACCCTCAGATGAGATGGATCTCAGCCAGTGGACAACATTGAAATCATCATTAAAAAGTCACAATGAAAGGCTACAGTGTGGAGAATCTTTCTTCACAGTCAGGAGAGGCCTCAGAGAACATGAAAAAATATGCTGTAGGTGCTGAACTTCAAGGAATTTCTCCATCTTGTTCTGCAGTGTGGAAAGGTTTAATTCACATGTTTTCTATAAAGCAGTTCAAAGTTACAGCCTTCAAAGTGTCTGGCAATAACACCCACCTTTGCCAGGAATTACCAAAGATTATCACAAGCAAAAGATTCATCTGTCCGGAATCTGTCTGAGAATTCATGGATCATATCTGGCCTGAATGCACTAAGACATCCAGTGGTTCTGTGTTCTGTAGCCGACTTTATTCCTACCTGAATCGCAAACTGCAATATGGAATAGTGAGCACAGACAACATGGAGGCCTTTGTTATTCTGCTGCCTGCATGCCAACCAATACCTCCCAGACTACACCCACTGGGGGGACCAGGTCTTGATAATGACCATCCCCATCTGTTGCTAGGCCTTCTTCTTCCAAACCATCCATCCTGGACTTCCTGTCCAAAAAGGGTGAGCAGGGTACAGAAAGAGAAGCTAGATGTCCCCGATTACATTTTTTTTCACCTATAAAAGACAATGTGGAGAGAGAAGAGCTTCAGATGTTGGAACAGGGGCTCCCACCTATTTGACTTCCCTCCAGATAACAGAGCTCTTTTCCTCAGGAAGTGTCTATGCCTAAGCTGATAGGTAGGTAGTCTCTGTCTGTTGGTAAACACCCTTCAGGAGATGGAAACCCCAAATAACAACAACTATAATAATAATGTGTCCACTGATAACCAGCCTGATCCCTTAACAGCAACATACCCCATATGGACAACTCATAACATGACACCCAGTTTGCAGTCTCCTCTTTCTTATGACACTAAGCCAGTCCCCATGGTTGATCAATCAGCCATGTGTGGTCACCTATAACACACTAGACTTATAATCTTTGCTTTTGTTTACATTTTTGAATAGAACAGTTTTAGAATTTAGGATGTCCACTCTATATAGGTTTGTAAATAAATATAGGCTTTAGGGGTCTATTTACTAAGTAGTGCCAGCCAATCAGCTCCCAACTGTCATTTTTCAAACACAGCCTGTGAGATGACAGTTGGGAGCTGATTGGCTGGCACCTTATCACTTTCTTATTACTTTTCACTCTGTCTCCTAACACTGCTTAGTAAATAGACCCCTTAGTTTTTTAGAGCATAAAACTTTATAAGCTGTTAGGATAACATTTCTGCTATGTTTAAGATTAAAAAAACAACAACTTTTTGGAACCCAAAAGCTTAAAAAAAAAAGTTTTAATTGCAATATTCATGTAGCCCCTTTACAGACAGCAGCACAGCACCCCAGTGCAGCTACGCCAATGACAGGTGTGGCTAACATGCACACAAAACATTGTTTATTTTTTGGGCAGCAGCCCCTCAACAGACAGGAGCACAGCACCCCTGCACAGCTACACTGATGACAGTGACAGCCAGGTGTGGCTGACACGCACACAAAAAATATTGTTTATTTATTGGGCAGCAGCCCCTCGACAGACAGCAGCACAGCACAATGACAGTGACAGCCAGGTGTGCCTGACATGCACACAACATTTTTTTTGATTTATTATTTTGGGCAGCAGCCCCTCAACAGACAAGAGTACAGCACCCCTGCACAGCTATGCAGATGACAGTGACAGCCAGCAGCCCCTCAATAGACAGCAGCACCGCACCCCTGCGCACCTACACCGATGACAGGTATGGCTAACTCGCCACACAAAAAGAAAAAATATTTTTTTTAACACTGGGGTGAACTCCTGAAAAGAGGCAGCAGCCCCTTAACAGACAGCAGCACAGCACCCCTGCACTGATGACAAGTGTAGCTAACACAATATTTTTTTTTTCACACTGGAGGTGAGTGAAGAGCACCCCTGAAGGATAGACCACCCCCTGCACAACACAGCACTACAGCTAGCCAGCCCCTATGGACAGGACAAGTACAACAGCCAGCCCCTATAGACAGGACAATGACAGACAGCCAGCCCCTATGGACAGGACAACGACAGCCAACCAGCCCCTATGGACAGGACAACAACAGCCAGCCAGCCCCTATGGATGTGACAACAGCCAGCCAGCCCCTCCTATAGAAGACAACAGCCAGCCAGCCCTTATGGACAACAGTAACCAGTCCCTAACACAACACAACAGCACAGCTCCCTCCCTCTTCACTCTTCACAGCCGGAATGAAAAATGGCGGCGAATCGCGGGACCTTTATAGAATCCAAAACCTGCGAGAATCCAACAGCGGGATGATGATGTTTTGGCTCTTTTTCAGATCCGTGTCTGGCGGGAAAACCCGAGCCTACTCATATCTGCCTCGGATCCCCGTAATTCGGTTGGGTTCGGTTCTCAGGGAACCGAACCTGCTCATCTCTTATTCTACCTACAGTAGTTCAGCGCCGCTGGATGGACCATGCGGTCTCTACACAAATCAAATGTAACTACCCTTCTAAACGTTCGGGGCCCTTCTGAAACTCAGGGGCTGGGATGGGTTTCACCCCACTGTCGCCAGGCCTGTAAATGATGGACAGCGTCACTCACAATACTTTTATGAATATTACACTGCTGTATGAATGACCGACAGTGTCACAATACTTATATGAAAATTACAATGCGGTATTACTGACTTACAGTGTCACAATACTTTTATAAATATTACACCACGGTGACAGCACTGTCATTCTCTCCATCCTTATCGACTAAAATCAGCCCAGTGGCTGCTGACAGGGCAGAGAAGGCAGCACTGACAGCACTGTCCTCTCCCTCCAACTCCGGCTAGCAGCAGCTGCCGCCAGGCAGAGAAGGTAGCACTATCAGCGCTGTCCTTCCCTTACTCCACCTCCACTATCAGCAGCCTCTCCCCCATCTTTGAAAGCCCCACCCCCATGAATAAAGCAGAGCCCTGGCCATATATATATATATATGAACACAGCAGGCTTGGCACTCATACTTGAGTCCAGGAGTGCCATCTGCCTTTTTTGCATTGCATATATATATATATATATATATATATATAATTATATATATATATATATTCCAAGGTGTCCACACTCCAGTATAGCAAAAATACAGGCGGGGTGCTCAATTTAAAGGCAGCAGAACTGTCCATTTATATACAGAGAAAATAATCGTCACTCACCAGATATATGAAAAAAGACTTATTTATATATGCAAAAACAGGTTTTGAAATACCCATAGCAGCAAGATACAAGGGTTCAGTCCAGTCGACGTTTCGATCCCAATCCAGGATCTTTATCTTTATCTTGATAAAGATCCTGGATTGGGATCGAAATGTCGACTGGACTGAACCCTTGTATCTTGCTGCTATGGCTATTTCAAAACCTGTTTTTGCATATATAAATAAGTATTTTTTCATATATCTGGTGAGTGCCGATTATTTTCTCTGTGTGTATATATATATATATATATATATATATGCGCATATAGATGGCAGACCCCAACCGATGTTAAGGAAACATTGGCAGCTGTGGTCACAATCGATGTTTCTATCGATGGTCATCTCTACTTTATACAATAAAAATTGCCATTATGCTATACATTGTTTAAAAAAATAGTTTTTTTTTACAAAATTGTATTGGATAAGTTTTAAAAAGCTGTTCCTGACCTAATTCAATCATAAAAGAACCCAACAATTTCGGAGCAGTTTTTGGAAAAATAATTTGTCAGTTAAGTGGTTAATACAACCAACACTGGGCTCTGGAAACCAGCCCTGGTTCTGGACTTACAGGGAAAAAATTGCATAGGGTTCCACTGTAAGTTCAAGAACCAGCACCGGACCATTTCTAGTGGGGGGCTGATGCCACAGCCAGGGCAGCCCTATCACCCCCCAGCTGCAGTATCAGTCCTGACCACTAGTCAGCCCAGGCTAGGGATCCCTGGGGAGTTGGGGACCCCCCCAATAAAGGGGTCCCCCTCTCCGGGGCACCCCTAGCCTAGGCTGATAGTGGGTTGATTGTGTAATTGTAGTGTAAAAATAGAATATGTAAAACATTGTCTTTACAGTAGAAATGCACATCCCAGCAAGCCTCCCCTGCATGCTGGTACTTGGAGAAACACAAGTACCAGCATGTGGGGCATTAAGGGCCCACTGGTACCTGTAGTTCACCTGTAATGAAATGTTGAAATAAACACACACACACACACACAAACACACCGTACACAGTATAATTTTAATAAACCTACATGCACTCATACATGTACACATACTCACCTATGTGTTCCTGTAACATTGGTCCCCTTCTCCAGTAGAAATTCCATAGGGTACCTGTGGAAAAAAAACATACTCACCGTCTCCTATGCGTGGTTCGGTCCTCTTCGGTCCAAAGTAGGCATCCATGGGTCTTCTTAAAATAACAAAATGAACAACACGAACCACGCACTAAGTAATAACCATCCTTAACCAGGATGGTTATTACTTCCCGACTGAAGTGCTCAGATGCGGCTTCCTCCTTTGAAGGCCCGTGTCTGAGCATTCATTGGCTGAGAGATATCAGCCCCCGCCTCTCTTAGCCAATGAATGACTCCCTCCATTGAACTCAATGGCGAGCCGCAGGTTAACTAAAGTTTATACTGCAGTTCCCATCATTGAATTTAATGGAGAGAACCATTCATTGGATGAGAGGTGGGGGCTGACCTCTCTCAGCATGAGGGGGAGGCTTGCTGGGACCTGCATTTCTACTGTAAAGACAAAGGGCCTGATTCAGAGCTGGACGCTCTGACCAGAGCGCTCACTCTGAATCAGGGCCCTCCTACCTGTTTTAGGAGCGTCCTCATGGACGCTCGCATAGCTGTGGGTTACCACCGACAGCTTATGCGAGCGTCCATGATGATGGTCTTGATGGTCAAGACCATCGCGACCATCGGCCTTGCGACGGAGACCCTGCGGTAGGGTCTCGCTGCCGCAAGCCCTGGAGTGATTTTGGCTCTCTAATGATGTCAGTGGGGCCGGCTTCAGACAGTAGGCGTTCCCATGGGAACACCTCCATCTGGCAGCCACGCCCCTGGCACGCCCACCAAAGGGGGCATGCTGTCAATCAACATCGACAGCACACCCCCTTTGGTGCGAGACCCGGAGCGATGGAGAGCCCGTCGCTCTCCGGGTCTCGCGCATGCAGTGGGGCAACATCCACCTGTTTGCTCGCGTCCTTTGCTCGCGAATGGGTCTGAATGACCCCCAATGTTTTACATATTCTATTTTTACACTACATTTACACAATCAACCTGCCACCCACCACCCAGAGGTGGCAGGGATAGCCCTGGGCTAGCAGCATAGGCTATGGGTGCCCTGGAGAGGGGGACCCCTTTATTGGGGAGTCCCCATCTCCCCAAGGATCCCTAGCCTGGGCTGACTAGTGGTCAGGACTGATGCTGTGGCTGGGGGCCTGGTGATAGGGCTCCCTTGGCTTTGGCATCAGCCCCCCGCTAGAAAGGGTCCGGTGCTGGTTCTGGAACTTACAGTGGAACCCTACATGACTTTTTTCCCTGTGTCCAGAACCAGGGCTAGTTCCCAGGACTGGCTTTAAAAAGTCCGGGGCTGGTTGTGTTTTGGGGGGGACCTCATGTAATTTTTTTTTAGATTTAACTATTTGTTTACTTTTTACAGTCAGATACATGCAGGCATCTCACTGATGTCTGCATGTATCTGTGTTAATTTAACCTGCTCATGCTCAAAAGCATGAAGCAGGTCTATTCATTTGGGGATTTGAATGTCGATTTGAAGGTCGATTTGGTGTGCGAATTGAAATCGAATAATAGTAAATATGTTTGCCCTGTGTTGTTCAATGAAAAAGTACCAATGTTTTGCCGATGTTGGATATAGAGTCAGTTTGTTGAGAAATTCGGTTTAGTGTTCGAATTACCATTTGAATTAGCCTTTAGTGAATACTCAAAAGCAAATTTGCATGCAAATCGCATACCAAATTACTCAAAATGCCAAATCGACCTTTGTAAATTTCCCCGTTAATGTTATATATGGTGAGTGCAGAGTTTCCATGTTTGTAATGTATCATAGATATCGTGGTGCACTTCACTTATTAGTGAGTATATAAAATATAAAAACAGTTCTTATATTGTGTTGATATTTTTATGAAATATAACTCTTTACTGTCAGTTTCAGTTAGAAGTTGATTGGTTAGATCAGTGTTTATCAACCTTTTCAACTCGAGGCACACTACACAAGATTTTAAAATTGCAAAGGCACACTGGGCCTGATTCAGACCCGCTTGCGAGCGCTTAGCGCTTGCAAGCGGTTCAATGGTGGGGTACTGCGCCGCGCGCATGCACAAGCCCTGGAGCGAGAGAGAATTTTCTCTCGCTCTGGGGCTCACTACAAAAGGGGCGGCTGTCGATGTTGATCGACAGCTCGCCCCGTTTTGTAGGAGGGGAGGGGGGGTGGCTACACAAGCGGAGGCATTCCCGAAGAAATGCCTGCCGTTTGTGGGAGGCACCACTGACATCACCAGTGATGTCAGTGGAGAGCTTCATGCTCTGTTAGAGCAGGAAGCTCTCTGAGACTTGCGATGGATGAGACCCTACCACAAGGGTCTCGTCGCAAGCCCCAATGGTCGCAATGGCCGCGACCATCACCTGGCCACTCGCAAAAGCTGTGGGTGGTCACTCACAGCTTAGTGAAAGGCCAGGAGGCCGCAACCCCCCCCCCCCAAAAAAAAACACCCTGATTCAGAGCGAGCGCTCTTCAAGAGCGTCTGGCTCTGAATTAGGCCCTCTATCCGGCTATACGGTGTGCGTGACCAATGAAAGAATATAAACATTGGCTCCCACATAAAAAAATACACACACATTGGCCTCCACAGGAATAAAACTCACTACTGTACAAGTGCTCTGAGCTAACCACCGCAGCACACTTGACAACCACTCACGGCACACCAGTGTGCCATGGCACAGTGGTTGAAAAATGCTGGGTTAGATCATAGGCAAATCTAGGCCAGGCATTTACCACCCATTAGCCGCCCCATCATACAGTACATCTCCCCCTATATCTCTCCAAGGTTTGATTAATCTCGAGAAAATGTGTAATGAAGAAGTAACAATGGGGGCTATCTCATGGTACTATTAAAAAAAAAAATTAAATATCACTAAGAGAATGAAATACTTTATATATTGGACTCACTTATACATACAGCTGCATCAGAAATATAAAAGAACTGCGTACTTGTTGCCAGGGCATCCACTGATGAATTCCTGCACGATGAAACACATTAGATGGTGTCAGCTCATTGTAGCCTACTGCTACATTTTCCACATTCTTATCAGAAAGGGATCAGACAGATTATGGCTGTGCATGTGCGGTGACTCTGCCGGGTCTGAACCCAGAGGTAAGGTGATCTCCTGTCAGAGTCCCTGCAAGAAAATATTGATAAATTGCCCTGATATATAATGTGATCTTGCAGCGATATCTGCTGAAAAGTAGTTATAAATATATGGGCAAATATTCTGTAGTTGATAATAAATAGGCCCCATGGAGATCTAATATATATATAATTTGCTTAGCCAATTTGTCCAGAACCTCTTTGAATTTGAATATCTCAAAGACTACTTAAGATATTCATATGATTCTCTGGTGAGGGATGTCAATCAGCAATAAATGACAGAATTTGGAATTAAACTGTATAAAATTTGATTAAAAAAAAATAGCCAGAAACCATAGTAAATGCTTTGGTATAGCTAACCTCAAAATGTGAAGAAAAGTATCAGAACACAGAGCCAGCACAGTGACCTGGGGGAAGCGGGATAGGAGTGACCGCCGCTGGCTGCTGTTCTCACGCGCTACTGGATGTCGGTGCTCTCATATGGACCCGGTGCCCTAGCCATGTGCAGACACTGTTTATGTTATGCCTAGTTCGGCTCCTGATTGGCCATCTGGCTGCATGATGTAGCTATTACATACTGAAGGAGGGCATGCGGGTGGCACAACACGTGAGGCTGCTGCTGTAGGGGGCACTCTTACTTGACCTACTTTCTCCAACACGTGGATTCCAGGCTCGCAACTCCCAGACAATCAGCATCGGGTTGGCGCCTCAAAAGCAATGCCTCTTTTCTCTGCTTTCCATGAGAGCTGCCGCCAGCCGCTGATTGGCGGAAGGCTGGGAGACAGTTAGGCGGAGTGTGTTGTGTACTGTGCGCACACGTGTTACACAGCATTGTACCTGGTGGGGGTGCCACTGAGCTGACTGATGTCATGTGACACATTGCTCACCTCAATGCCACCCAGCCTTATTATTACTGTTGGGAGTAGTTGTGTAAGAAACTGTCACGGTAGGGGGCGCTCTTCCCTGACCTACTTTCTCCAACATGTGGTTTCCAGGCTCACAGCTCCCAGCCAATCACCGGCCTCAAAAGCAATGCCTCTTTTCTCTGCTTTCCAAGAGACCTGCTGGCAGCCACTGATTGGCCGGAGGCTGGTACACGTTGAGGCATAGTAACAGTGAATTATCATAGGGGCTCAGCTTGCAATACCCGCTGGAGAAGGTTTGCTTCAGAATCCATGGCCAAATATATCATTGCACTTTCAAATTGGCAAAATGTTCGCCACGGGCATACTAGTATGACAAATAGTAATATAATGTATATTTACGTAACACATTGATTTTCCCTTTTTCTTTGTACAGGTTAAAGCAACCCTCTCATTGAACATCATAAGTATAATATTCAGCCTTGCTGCCTTCATCGTAAACAGCATTGATCTAGCAACAATTCACTGTAATTATTTCTACAACTACAATTATTATTATCATTATTATGACAATTATTATAACAGTGCTGACTTCTACAGAAATTGCCCACAACATCTTGTAAGTTGAAATGTTTATTCAACACAATCTAAGGATAGAATTAACAATGTGCTATTTAATTACATACAATATCCTTGCAAAATGTTCTAATAATAGATTATATGACAGTGTGTAGAATGTATATTTATGTTTAAACTAACCCCTTAATATCTGAAGGGTGTTTGCTCCTTAGTGACCAGACAAGTTTTATATTATTGATATAGAAAAACAAAAATTGGGTATTGGTGCAACTTACTAGGACCAATATACAATCCCAAAATTATGCACAGTCATACACTAAGATATCAAAGTCTTAATCGAAGAATTATAAGGGTACTTCTCTTTATCTAACTTTATTCCAAACAATAGTTCCTTCAACTTGTGCCTGTAAGTATTCCACTTTCAACTGCCACTTTTCTTTTATCTCCCAATGGATATTCTCCTCATGCAATACATACAAGGGAGAGAAAATAATTGAAAGATAGTGTAATACCATTTTATTAATGAAGTTGACAAACACACAGCTAGATGCCAGACAAATCCACCACCAATATTACAGAGCAACATACCGGATAGGGCGGTGTATATTGCACACCAAGTCAAGTTTGACCAAAACCCTCCAAGCTTCTCCCGGGAATAGGGACCTGGAAACAATGCTCCTGATATACAGTCATACACCCAATAGAAAGTTCACCGGTTGTAATTCTTCTCCACCAACATGTTTCAACTCCTCCAGAGTCTTTTTCAAGGTGTATCCTGATGGTGGTGAGGTGTCCTTTTATCTCCCCTTCCTCAATCCCATTGGTAAACACAGGGAGAGAGTCAACATCTCCTCATTTGAATTAAAAAACATGTGCAATATCCATTTTCAGCACATTCAATACATTTGAACTTGTTCCTATTACACCATACTTTATATGTAGAAAAGGGACCTTTTATTATAAATAGCCTAGGTATAAATATTGTACTAATAAAATAATTGCGTTCCAAGCATGAAATGCTCACTTCCATGTCACAGCCGCCAACTTCTTGTTGACTATTACCAGAAAACGTGCCCACGAACTTCCAGTTTTGCGTTCCAACTAAGGAACCTATTAGATGCTCATAGGGGAATGTTATACCTTCTAGTTTCGTCCGGAGGTTACTCCACCCCCTCTATTAAAATAACCCTGATGTTGTCTACCTTCAACTGGAAGTCGCGTCTGCGCACTTCCTGTTAAGTCTTAGAGCTGTGGAATGCACATGCAAATCTTATATCTTCCAGTTCCAGCCTTATTCAAAACCGGGAGCTTTATTAAACTGTGCAATTATTCACATTTAGTTAATCTTTCCAATAAATACATAAAGTGCAGTGCATTCCATTACATCAACATAGTCATTTAAAATTAGATCATAGTTTTAAATTATGATGGTCAGAGTAAGTAGGGGAGACCGCTTCAGAAAAATGGGTGTCTTGGATAACTATAACTTCCATTTTGTGGGTTTAGAAATAATGCAGGGCAACTGTTCGTTTCTGAAGAGCATTTAGACCTTTAGCATTGATAGACATTAAGTTCACCATCTAAACAAATCTGGAAAGATGCAGAGGACAGGCAAAGGCAACCTTTTTGTACTGGGTCGCTCAACACTAACATTGATATATGCAGAAAAATTAAGCATAATGGGGGGAGTGGAGGGTCTTAGGGAGGGACATAAGGGAAAAATAAAAACATAGACATAGATAACTCCACATCAATAGTCAGGGGTGCCACGGAATAGAGTGGCAAAAATTGTAGAACAGTGGGGGTAGTGACGAAGTATAACACTAAACAGAAATAACACACCATAAAGAGCCTAAACATCATCCAAAACATAAGGATATTAAAATAGGGCTTTTACGGCAAATGACTTGTAAACATAAAAATCACATAACCGAAGTAACATAAATAGTTAGCATAGGAAAATAGCAATACAAATTATTATTATTATTATTTTTATTATTATTATTATTATTATTGTTTATTTATATGGCACCACAAGTGTTCCGCAGCGCCTTACAAGGTACATAACCAATAAGTGACTTCAGTAAAATACAATACAATGAAGGACAAGGACATGGATAATATTCATTGATACATAGGTGGCCATAACACCCAATTAAAAAACAAAGAATAGGCACCAAGTGTTAGGTGTCCTAGTGGTGAGTAAGAAGTAGATGAACATAAAGTAAGGAGAAGCACAAGAGGTTAGAGGGCCCTGCTTGCAAGACCTTACATTCTCAAGGGGAGGGACAGACAGATGGTCATGATACAGATGGGGAAGACAGGGAGGAGGGAGCATGTAATAGCAAGTTAGGATGAGAGCTGGAAAGCATTGATGAAGTAGTGGGTCTTGAGAGCCCATTTGAGGATTGTAGAGAGGTGGAGAGTCTGATGGGGAGAGGGAGAGTTCCAGAG
Source organism: Taudactylus pleione (assembly GCA_031769625.1). Taxonomy (NCBI): domain Eukaryota; kingdom Metazoa; phylum Chordata; class Amphibia; order Anura; family Myobatrachidae; genus Taudactylus; species Taudactylus pleione. The sequence continues at coordinate 5,687,207 of JAUIMM010000135.1, forward strand.
GTGGGGAGCAGCACGGGCAAAGTCTTGGAGGCGGGAGTGGGAGGAAGTAATCAGTTAACATGAGAGGCAGTGTGCATTTGTTGAATGAAGAGGGCAGACAGGAGAGTGAAGGGAGATGAGGTCAGAGATGTAAATGGGAGAGGAGTGTGTGAGGGCTTTGTAAGCGAGTGTGAGAACCTTGAATTGGGTTCTGAAGGGGAAGGGGATCCGGTGGAGGGCTTGTAGGAGAGGGGAGGCAGATGTAGAGCATTTGGAGAGGAAGATAAGCCATGCAGCAGCATTAAGGGTAGACCGGAGAGGAGAGAGATGGGATTTGGGGAGGCCAGATAGGAGGAGGTTACAGTAATCCAATCTTGAGATGATCAGTGAGTGTATTAAGGTCTTAGTAGCATCCTGGGTAAGAAAGGGTATGATCCTAGAAATATTTTTAAGATGGAAATGACAGGACTGTTTGAGGTTCTGGATATGTGGTTTAAAGGAGAGGGAGGAGTCCAGGATAACTCCAAGACAGCGGACTTTGGGGTTAGAGGAGATAGTTGTGCCATCAATGGATAAAGAAATAGTGAGAGGTGAGGTTATGTGGGAGGGTGGGAAGATTATCATCTCAGTCTTAGACATATTAAGTTAAAGAAATCGCTGGGACATCCAGGAAGATATAGCAGAAAGACAGTTGGAGATATGAGTGAGGAGAGAGGGAGAGATGTCAGGGGAGGAAAGGTAGAACTGAGTGTCATCAGCATAGAGATGATAATGGAGGTCAAAAGAGCTGATGAGTTCACCTAGAGAGGATGTGTAGAGGGAGAAAAGGAGTGGTCCAAGAACAGAACCTTGGAGAACACCTACTATGAGAGGATGTGGGGGGGAAGATAAGCCATGAGAGGAGACAGAGAAGGATCGATCAGAGAGGTAGGAGGATAGCCAGGAGAGGGCAGTGTCATGTAGACCAAGGGAGTGAAGGATTTGCAGCAGGAGAGGGTGGTCCACAGTGTCAAAAGCAGCAGAAAGGTCAAGGAGAATGAGTAGAGAGTAGTGGCCTTTGGATTTGGTAGCAAGGAAGTCGTTGCTGACTTTAGTGAGGGCAGTTTCTGTGGAGTGGAGAGAACAGAAGCCAGACTGGAAAGGGTCAAGGAGGGAGTGGGAGGAGAGAAAGCTGGTAAGGCAGTTGTAAACGATACGCTCAAGGAGTTTGGATGCAAAAAGGAGGAGAGAGATGGGTCGGTAGTTGGCGAGAGTGTTAGGATCAAGAGTAGGTTTTTTAAGAATGGGGGAGACAAGGGCATGTTTGAATGCAGAAGGGACAGTGCCAGATGAGAGGGAGAGATTGAGGAGGTGGGCAAGATGGGAACAGGCACAGGGAGAGAGGTATCAGAGGAGACGTGAAGGGATAGGGTCAAGGGAGGAGGTGGAAGGGGGGGAGGACTGGATAAGGGCCATGACTTCCTCTCCAGATACAGGGGAGAAGGATGTTAGTGTAGGTAAAATGGAAAGGGAGGGATGACCCGGGAAAGGAGGAGGTGTAGTGCTGGGGGACTGGTGGGATATGATAGTCAAGGGCAGAGAGCAAGGAGGGAAGGTGAGGAGGGGGTGGGCAGAGGAGGGAGTTTAGGGTGGTGAAGAGATGCTGCGGATTTGAGGACTGGGAGGAGATGAGGTGCTTGAAGTATGACTGTTTAGAGAGGGAAAGGGCAGCACTGTAGGATGAGAGCATAAATTTGAAATGGAGAAAATCTGCCTTAGAGTGTGACCTTCTCCACTGTCGCTCGGCAGTTCGGGAACACTTTTGCAGATATCTGGTTCATTTGGAATGCCAGGGTTGAAGTGTGGATCTGCGAGGGAGAGTAGTGATAGCCGGAGCAACAGAGTCAAGAGCAGAAGTAAGGGAGGTGTTGTATAGGGAACCAGCTTGTTCAGGGCAGGAGAGAGAGAGCAAAGGAGAGAGAAGTGAGTCAAATAGGGAAGAAAAGGATACGGTGTTGATAACCTCAATGTTACGCCTAGTGATAGTGGCCTTGGGAGGTAGAGGGGGGGGAAGGGAAGAGGGATAAGTTAAAAGAGAGAAGGTGATGGTTAGAGAGGGGGAATGGGGAATTGGAATAATCAGAAATATCACAACGGTGAGTAAAGACCAGATCAAGCGAATGCCCACTCACATGGGAGGGTGAGGAGGTCCATTGGGAGAGACCAAATAAGGATGTGAGGGTAAGGAGTTTGGAAGCAGAGAGTTCAGTGGGGATATCAATTGGAATATTGAAGTCACCTAAGATAATGGAGGGAAGGTCTGAGGAGAGAAAGTGAGGGAGCCAGGAAGCAAAGTTGTCAAGGAATTTGGAGGGAGGGCCAAGGGGATGGTAAATGATAGCTACTCGTAGGTGTACTGGTTGGAAAAGATGTATAGTATGAACCTCAAATGTAGAGAATGTAAGGGATGGTTCAGGGGGTATAAGTTGGTAGGTGTAATCAGGGGATAGAAGATGCCAACACCACCACCATGGCGACCCCCAGGCCGAGGGGTGTGAGAGAAGGTGAGGCCCCCAGAGGAGAGAGCTGCAGCAGAAGTGCTGTTAGAGGGTGAAATCCAGGTTTCAGTAATGGCTAGGAGATGCAAGTTGTTGGAGATGAAAAGGTCATGGGTGGGAACCAGTTTAATACAGACTGATCTGGTATTCCAGAGTGCACAGGATAAAGGGACAATGTGGGGGAGATGTGAATGAGATTTTCAGGATTACTGTAATGAGTATGTGAGATTGATTTTGGGGACCGAGATGAATAGAGTGGAGAGATTGTGCGGTCACCAATGCTGGGAAGGGAACCTTTAGGTGGTGAGTAGGGAGGGGGCTTAACAAGATGTGTATGGAGGTGGGATGAGGTGGCATGGAGAGGTGGGTTGGAGGAGGGATTAGCAGTGGGGTAGTAGGAATGCAAGTGTAGTAGTAGGAGAGGAGAGGGAGGAAGGCAGACAGAGGAGGGGAGATAAGGGAAGGAGAAGGTGAAGGAGGCAAGGGGAAAAGGATAAAGGTGGAGGGAAGGGGCAGAGCAGAGGATTAGGTAGACACTGTGTGAGGGTGGAAGAAAACATGGTCATAGTGTGGCAGTGGTGGTTAGGGGAGGAAAACTGGAAGAAGGAATAAAGTATGAATGTGAGTGACAGTGCAGGAGATTTGCAGAAAATCACGTGAGAATACAGTGGATAAAAGGTTTCTGCACAATAGCAAAAGTTTATTATTGAGGGGAGTAAAAGAGGAGATTTAATAGGTGGAGAAAATGAATGTGAAAGTAGACTGTTAGAAGCTAGATTACATGTGGCAGGGCATAGGACTTAGGTAACAAGATATTATTTCTAAGAAGAAAACGGAAATTGGTGCAGAATACAGTGGGCTTTGAGGTATGTGTAATCACAGAGCTAGGACAAAGTTTAGCAAGTATAATGTTCTTACAATGAGCAAGCAGAATCCAGTGAATAATGTCCTGGCAATGCTGACATCCGGTGTTTGTATTGAATAAGTAGTATTTTGAGCTCTCATTTCATGATGTTACTTTGTCCAAATGTTGTTCGGATTTCTGGTGAAGTTTGCATGTTAAATATACAATGCAGTAACCAACATTGAAAACAAATAAATAGTTACAGTGTCCTGGATCTTCACGGTTTGTGTGAGAGACATCTGGAACCATAGGGCATGGCAAAAATAATAAGGCCTCAAGAAAATTTCCAAAATCCACTAAAGTAGATACACCTCAATCCTTTCAACAATGGACCAGGACGAAGTGAGGCATCTCAAGCAATGAGTCACACCTAGGGGTAAATTTACTAAGATTCGAGATGTTCCCCATTTGCAAAGAGATTAATCGCGCTGTAATTCGCCAGAACTCGGGTGATTTAATCACTTTTTTATTCCAAATTTACCAATAGGCGATTTGAGGCTAAACGAGTTTGATGAGGGTGAATTAGGTTCAGATTCTTGGGTGATTTTAAAGCAAGCTCGAGTGAGTTATCTCACCCGAGATTGCAGTGATTTCTCTCTGCACAACTCTCCCTAGCAAGCAGCCTGCACATATCAGCGAGATATGTGTAAGCTGCTTGTGTTGTACCTGTAAAAAACAGGTTAATGTTAAAAAAAATTACGTAGGGTTCCCCACGAAAAGCCTAACCAGCCCCAGACTAGCCAGCCTGTCCTGGTACCTAAAATTACGGGGAATAAAATGAATAGGGTTCCACCGTAATTTAGGTACCAGCACAAGGCTGCAGGGCCAATCCTGGTTTTAAATGTAGGTGGAAAAAAACGTGTAGGGTTCTCTCTATATTTAAAACCAGCACCGGATCCAAAATGGCCAGGATGCTAAATTTTTTAAAACTATTGTACTTTACAGTGGGACATGCCAGCATGCCTGCACTTTGGCACTTGTCGAACTACAAGTGCCAGCATGCGGCCAGCACCCATACCCCCACTGTAAAATAAATAGTTAAATACATAACACACACCATGACTAGTAAAGATTTATTACACACATCCATCAATCACACATGCTTACCTGTACCAGTCAGTCTGTCCCCTTGTCCAAGTAGAATCCGTGTGGAATGAACTGCAATAAAGAACATAAACTCACCTCCATCCTGACGCTGGTCTCTGTAGGATCCCGAGGCTCTTGGCAAAACAATAACACTGTTACCTGAAACCAAACAGACTAGTATTGATATGTGTCTTGTCACACATACCAATACTACACGAATGCCTGCTGACGGGATGCCACGGGGTTTCCCATGTCCTGCCAGCCAATCAGAGGTTGCTTCACATCTAGCGGCCTCTCATTGGCTGGGGTACACGAGGGACCAGCCAATGAGCGGTCACTACATGTAAAGTGGCTGCTGATTCGCCAGCGGACCGTGAGAAAAAAACAGATGATTCTAATCATCTGTCATTTTGCGTAGTGTAAGTATATGCAACAGCATATACTTACTCAAGTTCGGCATGGCATCAGGTATGTTGTTTTTTTATTTTAGCAACACCCTAGATGTGCCAGTGCCAGGATGCAGGTGAGTATACTTCTTTTTTGCAGGTCATTCCACATGGATTCTACTTGGACAAGGGGACAGACCGGCTGGTACAGATAAGTATATGTGATTGATGGGTGTATGTAATAAACTTGTACTATCTAAGGTGTGTATGTTATTTATTTATTAAACAATTTATTTTACAGTGGGGATATGGGTGCCAGCCGCCTGCTGGCACTTTTAGTTCCACAAGTGCCAAAGGTCAGGCATGCTGGCACCTGTAGTCCCACTGTAAAATACATTAGTTTACTTCTATTTTTCACTTTATTACCCCCATACCCATGACTCCAAGGGTGCGGGGAAAAGCCCCAGGCTTCAGACTAAGCCTCGGGTGCTCAGGAGAGGAGGTGACCCCTTCTTGGTGAGTCCCCACCACTCCTGAGATCCCTGGCTTGGACTGACCAGCTTGGGGTGAGAATGCTTTGGTCCTGGAGACCCGGTAACAGGGTTTTCTGGCTGTGGCATAACACCCCGGCTGTTTTGAATCTAGTGCTGGTTATAAAAATAGGGGAAACCCTACACATTTTTCCCCCTGTATTTAAAACCAGCACTGGCCCTACAGCCTAGTGCGGGTACCTAAATTACGGTGGAACCCTACTAATTTTGTTCCCCATAATTTTAGGTACCAGGACATGCTTACGAGTCCAGGGCTGATTAGGCTTTTTTGCAGGGGGGCCTATGTAATTTTTTTTAACATTAACCCTATTTTAACTATTTACAGGCAGAAACATACACAAATCACAATGATTTGAGTATTTTTCTGACCATCTCGCAGCTCAGGGGGTTGAGAGATTGAAAAGTGATTTGACAACAGAGTTTGCTCCTATCTCACCTGAGCTTGTCATCCTGATTCTTGGTAAATTTGAGAGATGTAACTTGTAGGTGATAAGTACCTCTGAGTTGACCTGATGGTGATTTAAGTTGAGTTGGCTATCTCTCCCAATTTTAACTAAATCGTTCTAGACATCTCACCGAAGATGGGACATCAATAAATTCTTAGTAAATTTACCTTTAGGAATGGAATCTGTCAGTCAACCGTTACTGCCCAATAAGGACCAATCCTATCTAATTGTAAGAATGGGCTCAGCAGACTTGGCAACATATGGGATCTGCCACAGGTCCAGTGCTTTCATACCATCATCCAAGGAGCCTAGCACTTTCATAGAACTTACATAAGTGATGATAAGCTTCGTTGGAAAACCCTACCGGTATGGGATTTGTGCTTTCCGTATAGGCTGACGTAATGCAGAAGAATGATCATCTTTTATTTAACATGGCTGGGGGAGATTGCCAAATAATTGCAGATTGCCCAATACTGCTGAAGATGAGTCAGTGTCACAAGATACCCAAATCAAGCACTTCTTCACTTGGAAATAGTGCATCCTCATGATAGTGTGACTCGGAGAGGCGTAAGGGGCACTGCAAGCTTTAGGGAGACGATGTATGTGATCCAGAAGGAATTGTGTGGGGGGCAAATCAGGGAGTAATTTCTGGAATAAAGCCATAGCAAACTCAGAAAGTTCAGAGGGCTCTACCCATTCAGGAATCTCACGAATCTTAAGGTCATTCCAACGAGCCCAGTCCTCCAAATCTGCCAGTTTGTCCCAAAGTGTAGAAAGTTCCAGTTGTGTAGTTTCTTTGGCAGAGATTAGATCAATGTGGGATGTAACCACCTCTCCCATCTTATTTTCAAGGAGGTTCATGCGACATCATGGTTCAGCTCTCTAACAGCAAAAGTCAATTCAGCTGTGATATCTTTCTTAAGATCACCAAGAAGTTGCAACATCCACCTCCCTGTTATAGGTTCGTCCATAGAAGCATCACCTGGAGGAGCAGATGGGGATGAGGCCATGGAGGGAGAAGTAGCCTATCCGGTGACACTTGTGGATGTGTAGATTGAGTGGAATGAGCCATTGGGGAGTTGTAGAAAAAACTCACTGGGGGTAAACCCTTAGCAAGTTTATTTTCTTTTTTACGTGCCATGGTGACCAGCTGTAGTCACAATGTGAGGGTTGACATCTGGAAAATCACAGGAGAGAGGAGAATGCAAGGTCTGGTGCTTATCCGCAAAGGTGGTTGGATAACAGTCACATTAAAGAGAAAGCAAAGCTATGAGGACATATCTAAAGGCAGATGGTTTCTTGTGGAGCAATGTGGCATATTAGCCACACAATGGCAGCAAAGAATCATGATTAGAGACCATGTAGAAGCAAACACACTCACAGCCAGATAGCACAGGTAGTTAAGGTTATGAGACACAGCTCCTTTTTCACTCCAAAGTGATAGAGTAATGAGAACCCATAAGCAGGGGGAAGAGGAGACAGAGCATGCAGGTCAGCAGGGAGTCCGAGCAGCAGAGTAACAGGGTCACAGGAGCAGGAGGATCTCAATCATAGGAGATCTAAAGCACAGGGAGGGCTTAACTCCGGTTGCAGAGAGGGAGCAGGCGGTACTGCACTGAGTGCGATCAATGTGTTCACCACTCCAATGGCCAGGAGGGGGGGATCACTGCTGGTCCCTGCAGCAGCGCGGGACTTCTCCGGGCCGATCCGGAAGTATGGTGCAGGAAAGATTGCTGGAAGTGGAGTCCTCACAGGCCGCAGAATGGGAGGCTCTGCCTGGGGTCTGGAGCAGGTAAGAAGCAAAGTGTAGACTGACCTGGTCAGGTGTGGAGAGAAAAGAACCAAACAGAGATGCTCCAGGTGCCACAATAGGTAGGCTGGGTAGCTGTAATTCACCTGTAGACCAAGGAGCCCCAAAGAAACGCTTTCATCCACAATGGCTACCAAGCCATGCCCCATCAAGATTATTTTAATAGAGGGGGTGGAGGAACCTCCAGATGAAATCGGAAGTTGTAACATCCCCCTTTGAATCTCTAAGACTCTAAGAGCTGGTAATAAACTCCATAGTTGGAATGCAAAACCGGAAGTTCAAGGGCGTGACTTCTGGTTATAGCTAACAGGAAATCGGCGGCTGTACCAGGAAGTGAACATTCCATGCTCTGAATGCAATTATTCTATTAATACAATATTTACACCTAGGCTATAAATAATAAAAGGTCCCATTTCTATATATAAAGTATGGTGTAATAGACAGGGGCGCTGAGAGGGGGGGAGCGGGTACAAATTACCAAGGTCCGGGATTGCTGCAGGGGCCCAGCGGGGGCCTTGGTCCTGCACTGCTCCCCCTCCCTCTTAAGTCACAGCCGCCCAGCACATGCTGCTATGTGCTGGTCTGCACTGGGAAACTGCTCATGGCATACTTTCAGGCACAAGTTGAAGGAACTATAATTTGGAATAAAATTAGTTAAAGAGAAGTAGCTGTTATGATTCATGCACAGTTGTGTAAGACCTCTTGAGCCAGGGAGAGGATCTTCCACCAATAACAGCCTCCCGCTGTTCCCTTAGTGATTTATTTACACATCGATACTTAGGTGGCCGTCTGAATTTACGCCTCCAGCAGTAGAAGCTTACACAACCAGCAAGAGGACTGCTGACTAGGACAAGACAGGAGGGTGATGTGGCAGTCCTTCCACAACTGGCTAACTGGAGTGAGGCTGCAGGTAATGGTATTAAAATGGGCATAATGGACATGGTACACCAGCAGCGACAGATGATGGGTCTCAGGAATGTTTAGGGACTGTGGTGCAGATGGGTAGTCAGGCAAGAAGTGAGTGGACAAACTAAGCAGGCTGCACAGCAGGAATGACCAGGGCTGTGATACTGCAGGATATCAGACAAGGACTGGACAGGCAAGATACATACAAGAACTTGGCAAACAAGATACAGACAAGAACTAGACAGACAAAATGCAGACAAGGACTAGACAGACAAAATACGAGCTAAGACTTGACAGACAATAAACAATGAAGTGGCAGGACCAGTGGATGAAGCAACAAAGTTCAAGGTGCGGCCTTGAGGGCTGGGGTGCGACTGCAGCCTTAATGATGTGGCCTTGCAGACCATGGTGCAGCTAGTGACAGCCAAGATGCAGCTTGAGAGCCTCAAAAGCAAGAACAAAATTGTTTCATGCTTCGAAAGATCTGGAGGAAGCACAAGGACTTGAAGCATTAGGTCCCGAAATTGTTCCAAATTGCCATCAAAGATAAGACAATCAGGGTCTTTAGCAATCATCACTGATTGAAGATCCCCAGTTGGGGTGGATACATCAGACTTTCCACATGGGAACAGAACATCAGACTTCTCTTTCGGGGTTGGTAAATCGAACTCCCCTCCTGGTGTCAGTACTTCACACCTTTCATCTGAGGTTGGTACATCAAACTCCCCTCCTGTGAGTGGTGCTACGGAGACCTCTTCAAGTTCAAAGGGTGGTACATCTGGCACCTTTTCTGAGGTCATTACATCGGATTCCCCTTCTGGTGTCGGTACTTCAGACCTCTCTTCCGAGGTTGGTACATCAAACTCCCCTCCTTGGAGCAGTACTATGGAGACCTCTTCTGAGGGCGGAACGTCTGGCACCTTTTCTGAGGTTGATACATTGGATTTCCCTTCTGGTGTCGCTACTTCAGACCTCTCTTCCGAGGTTGGTACATGAAACTCCCCTCCTTGAAGCAGTACTACAGAGAACTCTTCTGAGGGTAATGCATCAGACACCTTTACTGAAGTCGATACATTGGATTCACCTTCTGGTGTCGGTACTTCAGACCTCTCTTACAAGGTTGGTACATCAAACTCCCCTCCTGGGAGCGGTACTACAGAGACCTGATCTGAGGGTAGAACATCAGGCACATTTTCTGAAGTCAATACATCGGACTCACCTTCTGGGGTCTGGATGACTGAAACATCGAAGACCCCTTCAGGAGTAGGTACATTGGACACCTCACTTGAGGTCGGAACATCAAAGTCCTTTCCTGGGGTCTGGATGACTGGAACATCGGGAATCGATTCAGGAGTTGGGAAATCAGACTCCTCACTTGAGACCGGCACATCTGACTCCTTTCATGGAGTCGGTACTTTGGATTCATCAAATTAGACAACTGAGGCATTTTGGAACAGTTTACAGTTGGGGTGCCATCCAATTTTTCCTCCCCAGATGAATAATTTGCTGCTGCAGCACATCCACACAAGATGACAATCCAAGGAAGGCTTGTAGCAGCAGCATTTTGCATGCTCTCTAGGTTCTGCATTTTGTTAGATAACCCAAATCAGGATTCATACTTGAGGCCTGACAAGGCAGGACCTGGACCGGAATTGACAGCACTGAGACCATATTGAAACACTCCAGTAGCATCTGTTTTTTGGCCGGTTATAATGTTACGGTTCACGCACGGTTGTGTAAGACCTCTAGAGCCAGAGAGAGGATCTTCCACCAATAACAACCACTCGCTGTTCCCTTAGTGATAATTTACACACCGATACTTAGGTGGCCACCTGAATTTACGCCTCCAGCAGTAGAGGCTTACACAATCAGCGAGAGACTGCAGGACTACTGACTAGGATAAGACAGGATGGTGATGTGGCAGTCCTTCCACAACTGTCTAAATGGAGTGAGGCTGCAGGTAATGGTATTAAAACAGGCATAATGGACATGGCACACCAGCAGCGACAGATGATGGGTCTCAGGAATGTCTAGGGACTGTGGTGCAGATGGGTAGTCAAGCAAGAAGTGAGTGGACAAACTGAGCAGGTTGCACAGCAGGAATTACCAGGACTGTGACACTGCAGGATATCACACAAGGACTGGACAGGCAAGATACATACAAGAACTAGACAGACAAAATGCAGACAAGGACTAGTCAGACAAAATACGAGCTAAGACTTTACAGACTATGAACAACGAAGTGATAGGACCAGTGGCTGAAGCAACAAAGTTCAAGGTGCAGCCTTGAGGGCTGGGGTGCAACTGGAACCTTAACGATGTGGCCTTGCAGACCGTGGTGCGGCTTGAGAGCCGAGATGAATGCAGACTATGACACAGCCTTGCGGGCCGTGGTGCGGCTATGACAGCCAAGATGCAGCTAGAGAGCTGAGATGAAATGCAGGCTATGATGCGGCCTTGCGGCCCTGGTGCGGCTATGACAGCTGAAATGCGGCTTGAGAGCCAAGATGAAGTGCAGGCTATGATGCGGCCTTGCGGCCGAGGTGCGTCTCGAACAATATGGCAGACAGGTGAACTTTGGCAAGACAGGAACACAGGCAGGTAGCAGATTGACCTTGCTTGACAGGACAGTATATGGAAATGCCACAGGCAGTGGCAGGGTATGATCACAGGCTAATATAAACAGACAGACAGGTTCAGGACACAGTGACATTGTAAATATCATACAGGGAATCAGTACATTATATCTACCTATCTCAGACTCAGGAAGGGATGGATCAACACAAAAACTGTAGTTAAACCTCCAAATTGTAGTTTTTGGAGGTTTTCCGCAAGCCCCAAATGTATAAAAGTTGTCCACAGTGGATATAGGAGATGTCGGATGCGGCCTACCGGCACTAGTGTCCCCATGGAACTCAATGGGGCTGCAATGAGCTGGTATGCAGCATGCTTGTTCTCTATAGGCAGTGCCATCTATTGATGGCATTGCCTGTAGACTTCTAAATGCAGAGTTCAACTTAAGATGCATACACACTGTACGATCTGTTCAATGAACAATATCGTTGAAAGATTTCCCTTCAACTTTCTGCAGTGCAGGACAAACGATATTGGTTGTACACACTGAAATATATATATATGATAGATATCTTTCAGTGAGGTCATCCCGCCACATCTCTGAACAGACAAATCGTCCAGGTTGGCTGCATGTACGGACGACCATAGATATCATTATCATCCATGCGGGAACACGCATCATTGGTCGTTCTTTGCATACATAGCTGTCATTTGCATTTTTAATCACATGTATTTATTTATTACATGCACTCACTGCAACAGCCACAGCATGAGACCAGAACATTTCCCTCACGATCTTACTCAGGGTAGGATGTGTCAAAAAGAAAAAAGTGGTAAATACCTCCCAACCGTCCTGATATCAGTGACACAGTCCCACTTTTTAAACGATGTCCCGCTGTCCCAATAACAGGCTGCAGTGTCCCATGGGCAGACAGGAGTTTGAGGACACTCTTGCTATGTTACTCTCCATAGCAAAGCAGTGGTGAATGGATGCAGCATCCATTCAGTGCAGGAAGAGGCTGAGGACAGCCTTACAGCTGCCAAAGTGCTGGGCTCACCCCCATTGTGACAGGAAACCACAGTCACACCCCAAAACATCAACAAACAGGGGGCCTGACCGTGCGTCTTCTGTGTACACAAAGAGACCCGCTATGAACAACTAAAATTTTGGGAGGTATTCATATGGCTCCCCATATGTATGAATAGGAAGCCTGATTCACTATGGATCGCTATTGCGATATCAGCTGCGATTACGCACGGAGTTCCACTGCGAAAATATGCTAATAGATGCAATCACAAAGCCATCACACAGCCAGCATAGAGACTCTTTCTTCACATCCGTAATACCTTGCAATCCTCTGTATACATCAGTAACATCGAGTAACATCGGCCACCCACGCACATTTACAGCAGGTCTGACATCACTCAGAAATTGCGAACCTCTTCACATGCAGTGAGTACTCAAGCTGTGTTTGCCACAGCGGCTAATTTAAGCACACCCATGCAATGGTGTTCAAATGGATAGGCACGCCTGCGTTTCTACAACCACTCCCCCAAACGCTGACAGCCTGTCACTCACTCTGCAATGAAGTTCTTTCTGCATGAGTGATGGCAGTGAGATCGCAATGCTAACTCACGCATGTGCACTGCAGTGCATACACATGTGCAGTACGCACCATAGAACGATCTGCATTCACGATTGGAATTGCGATCTATGCTAAATAAGGCCCAGGGACCTCAGCAGATATCTGCGTTATCTACTTCAGCCCTGTGGCACAGCAGTCCCCATAGATTTCTATGATTCATCAAGCCCGCTCGCTAAAGCATCATTAGATGGCATTGGCTATAGAAGCCTATGGGTTTCTTTTTACAAAAATCCCTGGAGAGGCATCCGAAAGATCCCAATCTTGTACTTGTGGCTTGTGCAAGAGCAGGCCGATGGCCATGTATGAGCATTTTAACCCCCAGATCATAAACCTGGAAGACTATGCATCACCGGACAGCTCTATAATGGAAGAGCAGTCCTGGTAAGAAAGTATTACTGCTGGTATGGAGGTAAATAGAGGGGGAAGATTATCAGTAACATTTGTATGCATCTACAGTAAGTCACACTGCACATGCATCGGGGTACATTACCATTGTTGTTTGCAGCAACTATTTACCGCAGTGTGATTGACCGTCATGGAGCATTTGGCGGAGGTAATGGGGGAGCACTGGCAAAAATGCAAGTGTGTGAAGACCCTAGGCTCCGGGATCTCAGTATTGTTCATGCGGCCATTCTGCACAGCCATAGGGTTACTCAGGAGGATTATTATTGTCTTTGTATGCAGACACTTGAATTTGCAAAGGTGCCAGTGGACATCTCAAGACAAATCTAGATATCTGCGATATATGCATATTTTCACACATCCGCTGCATACAAATGTGCAGCTGCAGAAGCATTAGCATACTGTACATCTCTGAATCTGGCCCTTAGACTGCACAAGAGAAATTAGTAGTGAGTCTTCCCATTACTTGGACCACCCAATCAATTTCTGGAACATTTTTCTGTCTGGCTCCCTCACTTCCTATCCTCTGACATCTCCACCATTATTATGGGTGATTTCAATATCCCTATTGACAGTCCACAATCCCCTCATGCCTCCAAACTTCTCTCCTTAACATCCTCTCTTGGCCTCTCCCAATGGACTGACTCCTCTACTCATCAAGATGGACACTGCCTTGATCTTGTATTTACCAGACTATGCTCAGTCTCTGATTTCACTAATTCTCCTTTCCCTCTCTCAGATCATAACCTTATCACCTGCACACTATCCTCCATTACATCAACCTCAATGCCAAGCAAATCAACCAAACCTCCTCAAACCCGCAGAGATATTAATGCTATTAATTTTGAACAACTTTCCACCTCTCTGCAACAATCACTCTTACTTATTTCTAATTTCACTTCTCCTGAGACTGATGTGTCACACCTGAACCAGACCCTAGAACTAGCCCTTGATAAAGTAGCTCCAGCTACCCATCACATTCCGCGTAGACTTAGACGTCAACTGTGGCATTCCAAATTCACAAGACACCTACAAAAACTCTCACGTAAAGTAGAAAGTCAGTGGCGAAAGTCTCATACTCCAAGTAACTTCCTCACATATAAGACGATCTACCACTCTTATCGTAATGCACTGGATAATGCCAAACAGACATATTTTCAATCTGTTATCTCTGCCCAAGCCTCTAAACCCAAGCGACTATTTAATTAATTTAAATCAATTCTTACCCCTCCGTCACCCAACCCACCTGCTACTATCAGTGCACAAGATCTTGCTACCTATTTCAAAAACAAGATTGATAAATGAAATGGTATGCACTTCCTCAGTCAGGGTCTTGTTCAATTCCCTACCTGAACCCAGTGGCACGTTCTCTTCATTTGACCCCACTAATGAAGATGAAGTAGCTACACTCTTCTCATCCTCCTACTCTACTACCTCTCCTCTTGATCCTATACCCTCACAAATCAGTAAAGCTCTGTCTCCTGTGCTCATTCCACACTTAACTAAAATCTGTAATCTCTCTTTCTCTACTGGTATCTTTCCATCACTGTTCAAGCATGCAGTGAACACTCCCATTTTGAAAAAACAAAATTCTGACCCTAACTCTCTCTCAAATTACCGTCCTATCTCCCAGCTACCTTGCCCCTCCAAGCTACTGGAGAGACTTTCCTACACTCGCCTTACACACTTTCTTAACACCCACAACTTATTGGATCCACTTCAGTCAGGCTTTCATTCCCAACACTCCACTGAGACAGCGCTGACTAAGGTAGTAAATGATCTGGTCACTGCCAAGGCTAAAGGCCATTATTCACTTCTAATTTTTCTAGATCTCTCAGCTGCCTTTGACACTGTTGACCACTCTCTTCTCATACAAACACTACAATCCATAGGTCTTCAAGACACAGCCCTTTTTTGGTTCTCGTCCTACCTATCTAATCGCTCTTTCACTGTTCGCTTTTCTGATTCTACCTCCACTTTGCTACCTCTATCATTTGGAGTACCACAAGGTTCAGTATTAGGTCCTCTGCTTTTCTCAATATATACCACCTCTCTTGGCAAACTAATCAGCTCTTTTGGTTTTCAGTATCATCTGTACATGGACGATACTTGAATTTACCTATCCTCCCCAGATTTGTCACCATCTGTGCTGGTCCGTGTCACTGAATGTCTCTCTCATTTCATCTTGGATGTCATCTCACCACCTCAAACTTAATATATCCAAAACAGAATTAATTATATTTCCACCGGCCAATAGCAGTTACCAATCTGATATCTCTATTACTGTTGACAACTCGACAATCAACCCCACCCCACAAGCTCGCTGCCTAGGTATCATCCTTGACTCTGAACTGTCTTTTTTTCCCCACATTCAATCTGTCTCTAAATCCTGTTACATACATCTAAAAAACATAGCCAAAATTCGACCATATATTACACAAGACACTGCAAAAACTCTAATACACGCACTCATAATTTCCCGCATTGACTGTTGCAATAGTCTCCTTATTGGTCTTCCCAAAAACAGGCTCTCCCCACTACAATCCATTTTGAATGCAGCTGTGAGGTTGATCTTTCTCACCAAACGTTCAGTATCTGCTGATCCACTCTGTCAGTCCCTCCATTGGCTGCCGGTCTTCTACCATATTCAATTCAATATACTTACACTCACACATAAAGTTATTAACCAAACCACACCAACATACATCTCTTCACTTATCTCAAAATATCTTCCAACCCGACATCTCCGCTCTGCACAAGATCTGAATCTCTCATCCCCGCGCCTTCCTTGTTCCCATGCATGGTTACAAGACTTTGTTCAGGCTGCACACACCCTGTGGCATGCCCTCTCATGCACAATAAGACTTTCCACTAGATTCCAAACATTCAAGCGTTCTCTGAAAATTCACCTCTTCAGACAAGCTTATCAGATTCCAGGACCACCCACCTAACCTTTTATAGCTCCCTCTCTTCTTATAGTAAACAGCTATCACATCTTCTCTTTCTTAAATTTAACATCCTCCGAACCCTAGGCCAACTTTCCAGTGTAATTGGATTATACAGCCCACCAAGAATATCTGCAACTGGGTTGGACCAATTTGCAATATGTAGCACCTCTCCTTGTGTATCAACACCTATTTCCCTATAGATTGTAAGCTTGCAAGCATGGCCCTCTTACCCTTTTGTATGTCATGTATGTATGTATGTACGTATGTATGTATGTCTTTTACAACCCAGTATAATGTTAATTCAAATTGTAAAGCGCAACGGAGTTTGCTGCGCTATATAAGAAACTGTTAATAAATAAATAAATAACTTAGACTTGCTTCTGCAGCCACAGTGCAAGTGTCAGACACATCCCTCATATTGGGCTCTATTTATTAACATTATTTTCACTAAAATAAAGTGAAAAAGGGTGTTTTCACACCCTTTTCACATTATTTTAGTTTCACCTACAGTTACTATAGGGCAATTGGAGTAGAATTCGTAAAATTCTACTCCAACCATTAGGTATCACTTATTTTTAGTAATCAGATCGCATTTCCCGTTGTTGTAATGGGAAATGTGATCCGACCAAAATCACTAAAAATAAATTGAAAAAAAATACAGCGGAAAGCCCTGTGATAATAACGCCACCTGTAGGAGGCGTTATCCAGGGTTTTCCACAGTTACTGGGCTCCTACTCTGCTCTATAAGGCAGAGCAGAGCTGGGAGCCGGCCCCAGTGATCAGTTGTGTGGTTTAAACAAACAGCAAGCTGATATTTGAAAAAAAAATTGTAAAAAAATAAATTCACTTAGCTGACTCCATGGACCGGTGGTCGGGGCTCCGGTGATGACTCCCCTCTGGTCAGCTGGTCTCCCATGCTGCACTGTGGCCCAGTCATCAGCTGACTGGGTCATGGTTCAGGATGGGAGATCAGCAGACAGGAAGACATGGAAGACATCACCGGAGGCCTGACAATGCAGGTAAGTGTAATTAAGGGAGAGGGGGGGTCACGGGGGGGGGGAGCGGGGGGGTCTGCGATCACATGGGGTAAGGTTTAATGATGGGGGTGTGGCCTAGTTCCGGTGGGGTAGCAGCGGCGGCCGGTCGGCGCATGCGTCAGCACTAGACATGGTATTTTTTTTGCGAAATTACTGTGACTAGTGTGCGGAGGGGATTCTCAGGGACAGAGCTTCCTCGCAAGCTCTGTACCTGCAAGGGATTTGCAGTAAATCCCTGTGATATTGCCTGAATTCGCAATGTCAATAACACAATGTATAGAAACACTTCAATGTGCTTTGTTAAAAATTACATTAACTCAAGTAAAATGTGGTGAGCTCATATACTCTCCTTATCCAATTAGATTTTTCATAAGGTAGGTGTCCTTCCAATCGTAAGATAATTGTACAGATGGTATTCAAAGCATCTCTTACTTCCCTTCTCCACACTGCAGCCAGAGCTCAGCCCAGCCCGGCACCTTACCCAGGAACGTCCCAAGTATGTCAGAAGATCTCTCCTATCCTCTTTTTCTACTTGTACAAAAGCTTGAGTGACCCACTCCATCTGGTATCCCTTCTCTACAAATTGCTGTTTCATTTATTACCTTGTATTTGGAAGTCTTCTAGATTACTACAATTTCTCCTGATTCATTTGAACTGTCCTATAGGGATGTTCTTTAACCAATTTTCATGGTGCCCACTGCTTGACAGTATACAACTATTGACATCGACTGGTTTATTGTATGTCTAAGAGCAAATCTTCCCTTCTTTGATGAAAAATGTGACATCCAGAATATTGACTTATGTTTTACTGTATTCTGTGGTAAATATGAGGTTGTTGTTATTCTTATTTATGTTTTCAAGGAATATCAGTAAGCTTGGTTCATCTCCTTGCCAGATGAATAGGACGTTGTCAATATAGCGTCGCCACAGGACTAGGTTTGCCCCGAAGCTATGCTCAGACCAGATGTTAAGGTCTTCCCACCTGCTCATGAACAGGCTAGCATAGCAAACCTAGTCCCCATTGCAGTAGTTGTCTCTTGTTTAAAATACATGTCTTCAAAGTTCAAACCAAACGTAACTGTGTTCTAAAATGTGGGTAATGCAGTCCATGATGAATGTGATCTGTTGTGTCTCCATATCTCTATCCTGTTGTAGGCAATGTGTTACCGCCTCTACTCCTTGTTTATGGTCAATCATGGTGTATAGCGAAGCAACATCGCTTGTGCATAACCAGTAATCTTGTTTCCAATCTACTTGTTCTATTGTGCGTAGAATCTCTGTAATGTCCCTTACATATGACCTTTGTTTCTGTACATAAGGCTGTAAAAAACTGTCTATGTATACTGATAAATTAGATGATAGAGAGTTACTGCCCAAGATGATGGGGCATCCTGGTGGGTGTACTGGATCTTTATGTATTTTTGGTAAACAATAGAAGACTGGTATTGTTGAGTGATTATTGTTGAGGAATTGTTGTTCTTTCGGTGTTAAAATTCCTTTGTCTAAGCCTTCTTGTAGGAGGCATCTCAGTATTTTTTGATACTCTGTTGTGGGATCCCTAGATAGTATTCTTTATGGTTGTCATTAACTATCCTATTGCATTCCTGTAGATAATCAGTCTTCTCCATGATGACTAACCCCACCCTTATCTGCTGGTTTGATAACTATACTTTTGTTTTGTGTAAGTTCTTTTGGTGCTTGCCATTCCTTTTTTGTAATGTTCATGTGTTTGGGTGGTATTTTAGTTTTGACGGAGTCTATATCCCTGCTTACCAGTATTTCGAAGATCACTATAAGAGGTCCTTTCACATGTTGGGGATAAAAAGTTGAAGGGGGCTTTTTGTCTGTATGTTTGTAGGTGTGATCTTCTTTCCTCGATTGTGGTTGATTAATTGGATTTTTAATGAAATATTTAGCTAGAGTCATTTTCCTTGTAAACCTGTGGAGGTCCAGGTATGTCTCAAATTTAGACTTTTGTTTGGGGCGAATTTAAGTCCCTTGTACAGTTGTGAGTTGTGCTGTGCATGTAAATTCATCATACCTATATTGAATATCCCTCCTGTATTTTTTATTGGTGTTCGTTGTGCTTTCCTTGGTTTGTTTTTACCTCCTCTAACTCCTCTTCTAGTGTGTTTAATTTTATTTTGTTTGGTACTGTTGTGTTTCTTACGCATGCCTTTAGGCCTGCGTCTAGATCTAAAAAATTATCCTCCCATGCTTTACTAGTGGCAGGAATTGCTTCCGGTTGTGTCTCAGTGTCTGTTCTAGGGATGTCTTCATGATTAAGTATTTGAAAACCTTTCTCGATGGAGTGTCTTGCTAGATGCTCATAATCTTGTGTTTCATTTACACTATGGACCTCATTCAGAGTCAGTTGTAGCGGCCGCACGGTCGTACGCCACCGATGTTCGCTAAACTGTGCATGCATAAAGTTCACAATGCGCGTGCGCAAACTAGATGCTACGATCAGAAATTTCTCTCTCCTTGAACACAGCCAGGTTGGTAGTTTGAGTGCCAGATTGAGGCGTTTGTGGGTGGTAACAGGGGAAGGTGCTTGAAAATGGGTGAATGGAGATCCAAACGCAGACGTGCCTATTTATGCGAATGGCGTTTAATGGGAGTGCATAATTAACAAAGTAGTGTCATAGCACACGTGACATGGGAGGTTTTTACACTGACATGAACGTAGAGCTTAAGAGAGGGTATGGTCAACCTTAAGCTCTGCGGCCAGTTCCAATGGTTCCCTATGGTCTCGATTAATCCTTATATGCTCGGAGATGATGTGTAATGTGTACGAGAAGGGGGCGTATTTTTTTGTCTTCCGGCCGCTTCCTCCCCTTGGTCGGCCAGCTACCGATCCGATCTTAGGGACGCAACATGCGAGTGCATCATTTGCATATCCGGCCCCATTTCCCGTACAACCGTGCAGCCGCAACGACCGACTCTGAGAGAGGTCCTATATGTGGAGAACAGGCTGTCAAAGGAGGTTTCTGCATCTAGGTCTGAGCCTGTGTACGCCTTTCCTTGTTTCTCTTTAGGTTAAATGGTGTCTTTCTTGTTCCCTTCATGTAACTTGGTCATATATTGTTGATAAGTCAAGTTGAGTCTTCTGTATATAGGTGTTCTGATTTGTTGTTTCTGTTTTTTGGGGGGTGTCTCTTGTTGGTTCGATTCAATAGGCTTATGTTGTTTCTGTTTTGTTTGTTTTTTATTCTTAATGGCTTGTTTGTTCCCTAATTTGTCCCTGATTATCTTGGATTTTTTCTTGACAATAAGTTCCTCCTCATTTTTGTTCAGTATGCAGTGTGCCAGTTCTTCAAGTTGTTTGAATTCTTTGTCCTATCTATACTTGTCTAATTGTCCATTCAGTGACTGAATCTCTTTGTCTAGATTGTTTAGATCCAAATGGTGTGTGTCTATAATGAGATGGATCAAGTTTAGAGAACATGTGTGTAATATGGATCCCCATTTACTCATGAAGGTTTCATCATCTTTATTGTGGGATTTTTCTTAATTTTTAGACCCTTGGGTACTAAATTCATGTTTTAGATTCTTTAGAGATAACTTTTTCTAGGGCTAGAAATGTATCACAGAACTGTGTAGCATTGTTGTGTAGATCGGTTGTGCTTTCTATATCTGTAAATATAGCATTTGCCTTGGTGTCCCTTCCGGTTCTGATGCAGGAGCTACAAGGGCTGGGGATATTGGGTCACAATTAATAAAAGTTAATGACCTTAAGCTCACTGCGGGTTGGCAGCAATATACCTTATTAGTTAGGAGATCCCCACCTCCTAAATAGAGACAAATTACCTTTATAGGATTAAGGTATGCACCTGATTGGATAAATTATAGGTGCAGGTAAGTAAATAGAATACTGCAAAGCATTGGTAATAAGTAAAGTGTTCTTTTATTATAGAGTCACAGTGCTCTAAAGATCATGCCTAATGAGCAAGTATGTATACTGGTAAAAAGGGTGGGGGGAAGGTTTGATAGAGAGGGGGGCAACACAGGGTGAGTTGGTGTACAAGACCTGTGAGAGTCTCAATCCTGCACAATGTTCCGTGGGGTAATTGGAGGTGGGTGTCCCTCACCTACCGAATGTAAGTCAGCATAGGTTAGTGTACCCAATGGGTGTTTGTGGCAATCACATAAAGTCATATATACAGTAATAGCAAATAATCAGTCCTGGTGAGGCCTCACCTGCGTCGGGTATCAGTCTTCTGGTCACCTGTCCTCGGGCCGTATTCTGGAGAGCGTATACTCACCGCTCAAGCAGCAGGCACCACGAAAATTGGTTAAAGAACATCCCTATAGGACAGATCAAATGAATCAGGAGACATTGTAGTAATCTAGAAGACTTCCAAATACAAGGTAATAAAATGAAACAGCAATTTGTAGAGAAGGGATACCAGGAGGAGTGGTTCACTCAAGCTTTTGAACAAGTAGAAAAAGAGGATAGGAGAGATCTTCTGACATACAAAGAAAAGATCACAAATAATTCAAATAACTTCAAAATATCCTTCATTACCCAATTCAACAAAAATCACAGACAACTACGTAATATAATTAAAAAACATTGGCATGTGCTTCTTGAGGATGAAACGCTAAATTACATATTACCAAACAATCCCACAATAATCTACAGAAAAGCCCCTGACCTAAAAAAACTATTAGTCCACAGTTATGTAAAAGGGAAGAAGCATGTTCAAACTACATTGACTGGCACAATACATAATGTGGGTTTCTACAATTGTGGGGCATGCCAGTACTGCAAACTGGCCCCCAGAACCAGAAAGAAGAGAAACTCCTTTATATCCAACCAAACAAAAAAAGAATTCTGTATTAAGGATCACATTACATGTAACAGCACAGGTGTCATTTATTTGATCACATGCCCCTGTGGGTTGCAGTACATTGGGAGAACTACCAGGAAATTGAAAATACGGGCTGCTGAACATATTAAGAACATCAAGACAGGCTTGGATACACATAGTGTGTCAAAGCACTTTAAAGATAAACATAATCAAGATCCGAGCCAATTAGAATTGATCAGAATACAGGCAGTACCCATCTATTGGAGAGGGGGGACTATAAGAAAAGAATTAACAAGAATGAACTTAGATGGATGACCAACATGAAAATGATCTCATCCTGAAGAAGGCCTAACAAGGCCGACATGTGTAGGAGCACTTTTCTACACTCACTCAAGGACCCAAGGACTATTTTATCACCAAGTCTCCTCGCCGCAGGCACCCGTCAGAGTTGACTGCGCAGGAGCACCTCCGGAACCCTCTCCCATCCGAGCCGCGATCTCGTGACATCAGGCACGGATGACGCGGACACCCGGAAGTGTATCAGACTGCGGGGGACCATGCTGGTGAGTGGTGAGTATACGCTCTCCAGAATATGGCCCGAGTACAGGTGACCAGAAGACGGATACCGGATGCAGGTGAGGTCTCACCAGGGCTGTTTATTTGCTTTTACCGTATATGACTTTATGTGACTGCCACAAATACCCACTGGGGACACTAACCAACGCTGACTTAGCCGCTACATTAGGTAGGTGAGGGACGCCCACCTCCGATTACCCCACTGAACATTGTGCAGGATTGAGACTCTCACAGGTCCTGTACACCAACTCACCCTGTGTTGCCCCCCTCTCTATTAAACCTTCCCCCCCACCCTTTTTACCAGTATACATACTTGTTCATTAGGCATGATCTTTAGAGCACTGTGACTCTATAATAAAAGAACACTTTACTTATTACCAATGCTCTGCAGTATTCTATTTATCAGGATTATACTATAGATGACCAGCTTGTATTATACTAGATAATGATAAATAAATTATGTTCTTGCTTTCTTCTGATGGCAACATATACCATGGTTCATTTGTAATAACTCAGGGAACTGTGGTGGAACTCTAAATTAGAATTGATGCATGAATTACAACATGAATTTAAATATTATTTATATTGACTTTTCACAGGTCACTGGATATGTTGTTGAATCTCTTCTCCTTGTGACAAATTTATTGCTGGTCTCTGTGTCTTTTTCTATCTCCATTTGTGGATGTCGTTCTCTATCACGTTTACCACAAAATTGTCCCCAGGTAAGAGAAGGATGGATGTGAGTGCAATAGTAACACCAAGTATTGTCACTGGAGAATGTGCCTAGAGATGCCACTTGCTGGGGATGGCAGTGAAATGCTTGTTCTATTACTGTCAGTGTGATAGCAAAATATTTCCATTATAAAGCACCGTATTCCATCTTGAGTGTGAATGTGGAAGGATAGGACACGTTACCATACAGTGGAAATATTCTGAAGATACAGGAAAAAGGATAGACCAATCAGCGTGTGCCCAGATCTAGGATCTGGCCAATCAGCAGATGTGCCTGCATGTGCCAGGTACGTAAGACTGGCATCTTTCTGACTGGACTACAGGAGCAGTTTGATATCCACACTCCACTCAAGATGTCACCAGGGGGTATATTTACTAAAGTGCGGTTTTTTAGACGTGGAGATGTTGCCCATAGCAAGCAATCAGATTCTACCTATTATCTTCTAGAAGGTGCTAGATAAATGTTAAGTAGAATCTGATTGGTTGCTATGGACAACATCTCCACTTCTATAAACGTGCACCACACACCCTGCACCCATTTAGTTTTTAAACTTACCTGTCCTATGTCTTCAGACACAGAGCATGGTAGTGGCCATTTTCCCAGTGTCTTGCGCATGCACTCTACTGCTGTCCCTGGGAAAATGGTGTGGGCGCCATTTTCCCTGGAGATCCATGCATGCACATTAGATTCTGGCACTAAGCCAGAATCTACTGCTCCCGCTGGCCGCCGTGACACCGCTACAGAGTGGAGGGGGTCTGGTCTGCACACGGACCCCTCCTCTCTTAAAACACCCGTGCATCCCACTCCTAAGAAGGATGGAGGGAGAATAATACGTGGTAAGCTGCACGCATGCAAGCAGGCAAATTGGGTCAGAGATCGCGCTTACACAGTAAGCACGCCTTGGTTACTAACTATGAGATTGTTATGGTATGATGTCATTTATTATCTCTGCTTGCAGGTCTATCTGATACAGACTGATGTTTTGGCTTCCATGAACCCTTCTACAACAATTCCAGCATTTCATCCACCTCCACAACCACCACTGCCACAATATACAGCCGAAAATGTTACAGCTAGACCAGCAACATAATTGTGTTAAATGTACCTGCCAACTGCACACAGAGGAGATTCTGTGACTTGAGACAATATTTTACAATGCAGCCTATTAACTCGCTAGTTACCAACATCTCATGTATATTGGTCATGAAGGGCCTGAGTGTTGTAGCTGGACCCTTGCAGGCTGTATTCTTATTATGGTTCATCTCACAAACTGTCTGCTACCACTGTGTGTAGATACAGTAATCAGAAAATGAAAGTTAAACCTCTATACCCAGTGATTTTGTAATGATTTATTATAACTGAATGAAAAATCTTTACAGAAATGACTAATTTATAGCCCGATTTAGAGTCACATTATACTGCAACTTTGCACACAGGTACAAATGCAGCCATACACTTACGTTTCTGTTGCTATATTTTAAGTTCTATATCACTTAAGATCAGCTGCGTCCGCCCAGCCCACCCTTCAATGACTGACCCCCTCCGATCGGGCAGCTGCACAGCTTAGTGATGGCGGTCATCCTGCCCCGCTCTTCAATAGTCTGTCGGGGTTCAATGTGGGTTTTTTCTGTGGGGAGCCAAAGTGTTTTATTTTTTTCTTGTTCATCTGCCCAAGTGTCTGAGTTGCAGTGCAGATACAGATGAATTAGTGTATTACAAATGTGTTTGGTGTTCCTAGACGGTTACAGGGGATTGGCTATAAAAACGCTGAATTGCTCACATTGGAGGTTAAACTTAGATGCTGGGGCGGATTGGGAATTTAAAGTGGCCCTGGAAATAACTGTCATACCAGCCCTATGTGCGCCCGAAAACTGGGCATGACCTTGTGGAAAGGGGTGTGTCCGTATGTGAAATGCCACACCCGCAAGCCACTCCCTTCGTTTTGTTATGCTAGGGGCATGCTCAGCAACTTTCAACATCACATCAACCACTTTAAAAGTGCACTCTTCATCAAACTAATTTATTCCAATGTCTCCTTAAAACAATGTTGGGATGGAGCCTCAGAATGATGAAGAGTTAAATAATTTAGTGTCCTACAAATACATAAATCTCAAGGATTCAGCAGAAATAAATCTTGCTAAAATCCTTTTCTTGCATTTGCGGCATCCCCACGTTTTGTGCCATTTCTGACTCGGTCAGAAAATTCCATTAGTCTGTTTATATCTTGCTCACATGACTCACTGGTGCACACTTTAGTATAAATTACAGATCACTACTAGTTGCATATCTACACATCACTATGCATTTGTGATGTCTTAGGAATGCAGAGGCATTTATTATCACTCTGTTTCTTTTACAGGCAAAACCTGAACAGTGGTTTGACAAATGAATACATATATATCCCCACAATGTCCCCCATATGACCCCATACACAGTAACCAGCTCCTTTTGTACTGAAACACCACAATGTTTGTGCTGCCCCAGCCATCTCCATGCATAGCATTTCCAAGTTATCCCATAACCCCATGCATATCCCTTCACTCACCCCTGTGCAGGTGATCCCCTCACTCACCCATGTGCAGGTGACTTGTTCCGCATCACTAAGGGACAATCGTGTCTCTGTAGTCACTAGCAGGTGTCCAGTAGCCCCAGAAGAGAACAGGTCAGATATATAGTGGGTACTATCCCTGCAGTCTGGTGCTACTGTCCGGGCTACTTGTGTAGCACTCTGCTACTCGGCCCCTGCATCACCAGAGATCCCTTGTATCCAGCCACAGTCACACTGATAAGGATTCAGCAGTTCCCTGTTCCACTGAGACGGACGACATGGCTCCTCTGTGCAGGGAGCACCTGCAGCTGGGCTTCTCCCTCCCGCTGACAGGGCATGACATCATCATCTGCTGCTGCCTCATACTCATACTGTGAAGGAGCCCACAGTAGCCGCCGGGTCAGTCTGATGACTGCAGGCGGTAATAGTAAATAAAATCATCACCGTTGGTCACCTGTATAAGGCCCCTTCCTCCCGCGATCTCCCCCGACTCCCTGGCAGCACAGTTTCAGCCTGGCTGTAACAGCCTGCGATGCAAAAATGCAGTGCAAGATGACGCGATTTGGGGGGCGGGGCCATAGATGATAAGCGGCCCCAGAGACCAATCGGCCCACTGGGAATCTTCCCGCTTAAGATAGCGGCCAATCCGCCCCTGCTTAGATGGATGATCTACACCTAGGGCTGTTGGAAGTTCCAATGGTGTGACCAATGGTAGTGTATAAAGTCTTAGGAGTCTATTCACTAATCCTTGGAGAGATATAAAATGGAGAAAGATAAGTCCCAGCCAATCAGCTCCTAACTGTCATTTTTCAAGCACAGCCTGTAACATGACAGTTAGGAACTAATTGGCTGGGACTTATCTTTCTCCATTTTATCTCTCCCCATGGATTAGTGAATAGACCTAATAGACACTGAAAGTGGGCATCTCAGTCCTTGCATTTTTGGACTGTACACCAGGGAATGACATTGTAGCGGTATTAGCCTAAAGTCACAGCTGCAACTGTAGCAAAAGACGCAAGGATGGCTGCAACTGTATACAACTCAGAATCAGGCCCTATGAGAAGGGATTCTGCCCCCTAGACAGACCTCCACCTCCTCAACAGACCTTGTCCCCATTAGGGCTGCTTCCATAAATTTCCCAGACTGGTTTTCCATCTCAATCCCCCCCTGCTTAAGATATACACGTGTCATCAACTCAGGAACTTGCCACAGGACTATACACTAAGCAAAAATACTTGTACGGTTGACTTGAGTCTCCTCACCCTTCCTGTACTTACTGAACGTACATACAGAAGCTTCTGTCCAAACTCTGCAAGGGAAAAAAGAGTAGACACAAGTACTATCTAAATTTCAACTCAAAATACAGGCCCAAGGGGTGCACATGGGCAGTGCTATACATTTTATGCCAGTCGCAACATATATATATATATATATAATATATATATATATATATATATATATATATATATATATATATATATATATATATATGCACTTTTGAATCCGCCGGCACTCCCCTGCTGGGTAAAAGCTACAACTGCATAATCACACAACCCAGTGGGTTGTGTGATTGTATTTTTTCAAGAGTCATCTGAGTGCCGCCTTCTCCAAAGAGATTATATATATATAGTGTGACAAAACATGATTTGTCCAACTCTAAATCAGGCTGTTATTTTGCAGTTATTCTGATGAAAATTATTATATTTAGTAATAGAAAAAATTGCATAAGCTGGAAATGATTGTAATAACACATTTCTATGAATACTAGTGTTATAAAGCTGATGAATTAATTTACATAAATCACAATAACAATAATCAGAATGCTGAGCAAAGTGATTTCATACTATACTACTAATTTTAAAGTGTTATTTTTCAAAAACTTTTTGTACAAATTCATAATGTAAAAGGCTGTATAAACATAATTTCTGTATGTTACAGAAATCCCACCCACTAAGAAAAGTGGCAGAAGGCCAAACTGATCTGCCAAGTCAGACCATCAGGCCATCGGCACATCTGGCATTTGCCAGAACAGCCAGATGGCTAGCCTGACTGCATTTATGTGTAAATAGAGAAAAAGACGCTTGGAGGGAGTTCAAGGGATGATTGGTATATAAAGGCTACAGTGCGCTGGCTTGCTTAACTAAGTGACAGAGCAGTGGAGCAAACACACAGCAGTTTAAAAGAATATAGGATATCAATGAAACATTGCCACATAGCAGTGGCAGACAGGATGGCAGTTTAATGAAATAGATAATTATTTGTTGGTAATGCAAGAAGACAGCCACTAATGCCCCAAACAGCTCATAATGCAAATAAAAAAGGTGCTATATGAAACTGTCCTTGGGCCCACCCATTCTTATGTTGTGTATTAAAAAGGACATGCACAATTTAACAAACCAATCACTTCAGCAACAGGGACTGCCACTTTTGTGGCTGAAGTAGTTGGTTTGTTTGGGCCCCCACAAAATAAGCTACCTATGGGCTTGAGGCAACTACAGTAACTGTTTTGTTAATGATCATCTTAAGGCAGCTAACAGTGCTGTTAATAATCTCTTCTCTACAGTGGCAATGTGTTGTCATTGGCAACCTCCTCCTCACACTCTTCAGTGTTAACATCATCTTCACATAATATTAACTCATCCCCATTGTAATCCACCATTACATACAGTAAGTCTCTGTACTTTGATGTAATTGGCAGGAAAGGTCTACCTCATGTAATCTATATTTAACTTTGATGAACATCATCTTTTCACATTTTGAGATACTATAGTAGCCTCCTACATCAATCACTGACAAGGTCCCAACTTTGCTGAAAACTCTTTCTGATTACACACTGGAGGGTGGGCAGCTTAAGTTAAGCAAAGAAGTTCAAGGCCCTCCAAATTGCCTTTTTTCCTCCCAGTAGTCAAAGGGACTGTCTGATTTTTCTATTTGTACAGTATACGGTCATTAAAATAATCCTCCACTATTCTATGGATAGCGACTGTATCAGATTGCATTAAGGTAGAAGTGTCACTAATTTTGGGCACTCTTTTAGACCTCACCAGATGTCAAAATGTTGTGTTGACTCATCTGCATCACCAGTGGTTTTCTTGGCAATGCTCAGTTTATTCCTGGCAGCCGCAGTTGCCGGAGAAACATAATTTTGTCATGTGCCACTTGAGCTGACAACTTGCTTACCAGGAGTTTTTTGTTTTTTTGCATCTCTTAAGTTCTGTGTCAGTTGGAAATATAGACATGACATTTGATACACCTAGAATCAAGCACAGTTGACAAAATGTATTGATCCAGTTGCAAAATGTTGACAATTATTGGAACCTGTCGAAGTGAATAAAGGACTTGAGCTACAAGTTCGGCAGAATCACTTAATTAATCTCCTTCTTCAGTTTCTTGAGCTGCTTTTCCAAAAGTATAATTAGGGGAATAACTTGAATCAAGCTGGCAGAGTCTGAACTAACTTCATAGGTGACTACTTCAAATGGTTTCAGCACATTGCACAACACAGAAAATATTCTCCACTGCACTGAACTAAGGTACATTCCCCTCCTCTCTCTATGTCATGGCTTGTTGTGACAGATTGGATGGCTTGTTACTGTTCCTCCATCCACTGAAGCATATAAAGGGTGGAATTTCACCTTGTTGTTGCTTCAGCTGCTGGCAGGGGAAAATGTAACTTTTCTTTCAGCTGCTGCAATGGTGACATATTCCAAAATTTTTCGGGCCATAGATAGTATCTCCTGCATTCTTCTTTGGTTTTCCTATAGGTTGACACTGGTATGCCTCGTAGTGAAACTGGTGATACTGAGAGTAACCTGCCTGTTAGCTCCTGTTTCTTAGATACTGCTGCTACTGTTGGTGACACTGAACTTCGATACGCCCACCTAGTGGTCTGTCACAGTCATGTAATCATTGCTGCTTTGACCAGTACGGCTTGTCCACATATCTGTAGTTAAGTGGATAGTCGAAAGAGTGGCATTTTCTAGGCCAGGAATAACTTTTTTACAAGACCCAGTACAGGGATGTCTTCTGGACTCTGTCATCAGCTGACAGTGACTATCAGCTGTTCCTGTGGTGGTTCTGGCAGTATCACTAACCCTAACACCTAAACTTTCCCCCAGTGCCTATCCCTATCCTCCCCTATTGTAGCCTAACCCTATCCATCTGCTGCAGCAACTTAACCCTTACCCTCTGGTCCACAGAGAATGTTGACAACATTATGATTATTATATAACAATGTATAAACAATAGAAATGATGGAAAGTGCCAACAGTGGTAAGACAGACAAATTATATAAATCTGTAAACAAGCTGAATAAAGTGACAATAGTCTAAGTAATATAAACAGTGTTAAAAAGTACAATGTGCATAGTGACAAGTATTCACAAAACCATGTATTAGCACAAAATCACTAAGACAATGTAATGTAATGAAATTTATTTAAATAAAATATGAACACAGATTTGCACCCACCTAATGCTCAACAAATGACAGCAAAAAATTAATAATCAAAAAAGGATATATTTTTTCAATAAATACACACAAATAGATGAAAATATAATGTAATAGGATTCACTGGTTCAAGTTAAAAGCAAGTTCATGAAGATAAGACCATGGAGATCCCAACATGTTTCATCTGGATTGCAGACTTCTTCAAGGGGATATGGCTCCTGTGAGGTATCTCAGTCTTTGTACACCACTAACAGGGACAGATTAGCACCAGTTAGATCCAATTATGATACCACATCTGGTGGGCATCATTTCCTGTTCATTTCGATATACCTCAAAAAACTAAATGACACCAGTGTGCATTGTAACTAAATAATTCTAGGGAACTGCCATATTACCAAA
This sequence comes from Taudactylus pleione, assembly GCA_031769625.1. NCBI lineage: Eukaryota > Metazoa > Chordata > Amphibia > Anura > Myobatrachidae > Taudactylus > Taudactylus pleione. The sequence goes on from JAUIMM010000135.1 coordinate 5,717,937, forward strand.
TTAATAAACTTTATAGTTTAGTCACATTTCTTTTATATCCATTTTCTGGTATTACGACACTTCCACCCTTCTCCAGTGCTATCAGTGAGCGCCACTTCAGCCCAAAGCCACTGTTGTGTACATGCGCACCTGTAGTCGACTAACCCCAGCAGTCATCTTGATCCACGTACATTACATCGCTGACTACATCATATCCTTCAGTGACAAACAGTGAGGTCAATGGCTGGTGAGGCACACATGGAGATGGGTCTGAATGCTCGAAGCCACAGTAACTTTCCCTTCACTACACTAAGCTTCAGTGTCCATTTATTCTCCTATCTGCATCACTGTGTCTTTTCTTGCTGCTGATCTCCGATCTCTAAATACTGCTATGCACTTCCTGGTCACATCACATCCAAGGTGTCCATCAGTGCTCAAGACTTGCCCCCAAACTTGGAGGAATGCCTCCATTAGCTCTCTTTCTGTGCAGCTTACTGCCCATGGTGTGGGATTTTTGCTATTCCCGCACCTAATTGAATTTGCCCCCAAGATACTGACATCCAGGCTAAATATATGATTCCCTTCATTACCACCTACGATGGACAGAAGAAAAGGATAAAGAATATCCTAACAAAACATTGAAATATTCTTCTCATGGACCCTGCCCTGAAAGACGCTCTCCTACCTAGACCCCCGGTTGTCTTCAGGAAGGTCAGACATTTGAAGGACATTTTGACTCCATGCATGATAAGGAACACCAATATACTGTATAAAGGAATGATTCCTTACCAAAATGTTTAGGCTGCTACAAGAGTGGTAGGTGTACCATCTGTAAATATCCACACCTCCAAAGTAGGACCCTCACAAATTCAAATAACTCTAAGGAATACAAGATTAAACAACATATAAATTGCAACTCCATATTAATCTTCTGGAATGGACTTGTGGGACTAAGTATGATGGGAAAACTAAGAGACCCCTAAAACTTAAAATACAAGAGCACATACTTACATCAAGAATATGGTATCAAGACACTTCATTTCACATCACAATTTTGATCCAATTGATTTAACCTTCAAAGCAATCAAATATGTTACAATAGGAGGTTGTGACTTGGCCAACAAGTTATCCAAGCATGAAATATATTAGATATTCAAACTATTCAAACTATTAGATATTCAAACTAAATATATTAGATATTCAAAAAATCTTGCTCCTCTGGGACTTACAATATAATCACTTTTTTTTTGGTGATGGACGAATAGGACGGTGGGGTTATGTACTTAAACATATGTCTACAGCTATACAATCCTCTGTGTGATCTAGGAAGCTAAGAATAGTTTGGCATGGCTACTTTTTGAATGGGAGACCCCCTGGGAAGACTCTGTGCTGTAGGTTGATAATGGATGTACACACACACATGCAGATGTCCAGATCCTTAATCAAATGGAAATATATATATATATATATATATATATATATATACAAATATTCTGCTTGGAAGTATACTTCAAAGAAAAACATTTATAACATTTTTTTGTGATATACAGTAGGAAATTACAATCTGGACATATCCAACATAAAGAGAGTCTACTTAATATGATCACTTAAGAATATTTCAATCAATGCTGCCTTGTTTGTTAATTTAATGAAAGAACTTTATCATTCTACATTTTTGATCTGTCGCCTATTCACTGATCATTGACATATTTCTGAGCTTACTTCAGTAAAATTGCTCTATCACTTTTTCTTTCGATCTGTCGTAAATTCATTGCTTTTAATTCACTGTAATAAGCAGGATTTCCTTTATACAATTCAGCTATTAAATTGGACATTTACATAATAATATCATATATAATGACACAAATACGTAATTAAATAATTCTTTCTTCATTGAATGTTTATTGCTTATTAAGTATTTACATATTTATCTTTTTACATATAAATCCGTTCCCTGGTCTGATTTATATAGTGACATTTTACAATTATTAAAATCAAGACATAATATGAAGCAATATTTAAACCTTCTTTTTTATTACAGTATATTATATAGGGGATCTTTCATTCCAACTTTAAATATGGTCGCTTGCTTTAAAGCAGTTCGAGGACTCTCTTCTGCATTCCAAATCAGCGGCTTGCAACTATGAAGATGTCGTCCTCGATGTTTTTCAACTTCCTGGCAGCAATTGTTGTAGCTGGCCATGTCATATGCAGTCCACCTGCAACACAGTGGATCAAGATGGTCACTGGGAAAGTCAACTACATGCTTGGGTGGAATGACGTTCACTGAGGGCACAGGAAAAGGCCTGAAGTACCAGAAAACGTGCATGAAAGAAATGTATACACTTTGTGACTAAACTGTAATGTTTATTAATAATTTACTAGTATTCTTTAGTTACAATGCACACTGTTGTCATTTAGTGGTTTGAGGCATATCGAAAATGATGCCTGCTGAAATCATAATTGGATCTAATTGGTGCTAATCTGTCCTAGTTAGTTGGGTATAAAGACTGAGATACATCACAGGAGCCATATCCCCTTGAAGAAGTCTGCAATCCAGATGAAACGCATTGGGAGCTCCATGGTCTTACCTTTATGAACGTGGTTTTAACGTGAACCAGATAAGCCTTTTTCATTCTTTTCTTTATCTATTTATGTGTATTCATTGAAAAAATAGATCCTTTTTTTATTATATTTTTTATGTCTAATGTCATTTGTTGAGCACTATGTGCAAATCTGTGTTTATATTTTATTTAATTTTTTTTATTTTTAAAAAATTATCATTTTTAGCTCTTAGTAATTTTGTGCTAATACATGGTTGTATGAATAATTAGGTCAATTGCTTCCTCACCTTGTTTGGAGCACTGATGATTTAATACATTGTCGTTTGTCACTTTATGCACATTATACTTTTTAAAACTATTTACATTACTTAGACTATTGTCACTTTATTCAGCTTGTTTACATATTTATATAATTTGGCTGTTTTAGCACTGTTTATGCTCTCCATCAATTGTATGTTTACACTTCCTACTTATGCAGATTGCCACTGTTATATTGCTATTGGTTTAGCTAACATCCACATTCAGGGGCGGATTGGGAATTGAAAGTGGCCCTGGAAAAATCTGAAAAAGAGGCCCCCGCGTGCGCATCCCAAAAATGGGTGTGGCCTCACAGAAAAGGGTGTGGCCTCACAGAAAGGGGTGTGGCTTCACATGATATGCCATGCCCGCAAGCCACTCCCTGCCATTTTCGTCATGCTGGGGGCATACTCACTGCTCAAGGAGCTGATGTGCATGCCCACAGCCCCTCTTTCCAGTGAATAAACACAGCAGGTGAATGAGCATTTTCTTACCTATATGATTTCTCTGCAATGGGAAACCTCTAAAGAAATTGATCCTGGACAGGCCGTGTCTTAAGTCTTTAGTCACTATTCATGCAGGAGATCACATGGTCCTGAAACCACCTGTTTGTGTAGCAATAAAGCCAATGTCACCATCATGCAACAGTAGTTCAACTAGATAATACTTAAGGGCCTATTCATCATCACTTAATTTCTACAAAAGCAAGTGACAATTAACTTAATTTCTACAATTGCAGGTGAATATGTTATCAGGCCATTCATCAAGAAGGTACAGCAGGAGATATCAGGCCATCCTCTTGCGGAATGGCCCGCTGACCCCATACAATAGTATGGCGACAGAATTTATCAAGCTCTGAAAATGCAATAATTTCGGAGCTTGACTGCAGGGAAACAGGTCCGGGTTGTGAAGAGGGGTCCTTTTGGATCCCACCCCCCCTGTCCGGATCCTTCTGCTGGACGTCAGGGCTTTTGGGCGCATGCGTGACATGTAGGTTACTCATGTGCACTTGTCTCACTGCTCCGAAAGGAGCAGTGAAACACTTCGGGAAGACAGCTGATTTTTGGATCAGCTGTCTCCGTGCCGGAGCAATGATGAATTGCTCTGGCGCTCTCACCGAGATGGAATGTTAATTATCCGGGTCCATTCGGACCCTGATAATTAACATAATGATTTGGCCCCGTAGTAACAGAAGTTTTTGGGCAGGACAATTGTGAGTTTCCCTTTCAAACAAATTAATATTAATAAAATACATTTGTTAATTTGGTACCATTTGCATCAGTTATATGGTTTCATTTGAATTGTTGTCTTACTGAAGATTACTGTCCGTCCCCCAGTCCTTTCTTCTAATAATACCAGCAGTCCTATCGTCCTCTGTGTGCCTCCTGCACAATCGCCTTGGTGTCTCCAGCCACATCCCCCCTGTGTGTCTCTAGTCTATAGTGTCAGCCCCCTCCTCTGTGTGTCTCTAGTCTATAGCGTCAGCCCTCCCCTCTGTGTGTTTCTAGTTTATAGTGTCAGCTCGCCATCTGTGGATCTCCATAATCTCAGCCCATCCCTCCCTGTGTGTTTTCCTCACTTACCTGAATTTTCTCTTCCTCCTAATGGTGGTTGAAGGCTCCTCACTGACAGCCTCTCTTCTTAAGCGCGCTCAGCACTGACGTCACACGTGCAGAGTAGGGGAATAACATGATCCCAGCCCCTGCCCTCCCAGGTAGCAGCCCCCTTACACAGTGTCCCCAAGTAGCAGCCCCCTTATACAGTGTCCCCAAGTAGCAGCCCCCTTATACAGTGTCCCCAGGTAGCAGCCCCCTTTATACAGTGCCCCCAGGTAGCAGCTGACAGGCAGCAGCACACAATAAGTGGGCGGGACTTTTGGAAATTGGGCCTGTGTGTACAGGGGCGGGGGGGTGATCGCCCTTATCGCCCCCCCCTTTTGGATCCACCGATGCTGATGCCGCTGTCACCCACAGCCCCATTGCCCGCCCCTGCTGCTGCTACAAAGATTGTCTACTCTCCGCTCTGCACTCTCTCCCCAGGCTGTGAAATTAAACTTGACACTTCACAGCCTGGGGAGGGAAGAGTGGAGAGGAGACGATCAGGCTAACAGATTGCCTGCACGGCCCCCCCACCTCGGCTGCAGCTTACCGGCTCCCTCCCTTGATTTCCCGCCGCTGGTCGCGGGTCCACGCCACCTTCCTCCTCTCTTGTATCTTCCGCGGAGTATGTTGGGCAGGTTTAATTAGGGTGCCGCTGGCCTCTCTTCTCGCGCGAGGCAGGGGCCAGACAAAGCTGACAGGCAGCCGGGAGCCTGTGAAAGCCCGGCGGCCGGCGGCAGCAGGTGACATAAATAAGGGGACGGGGCCTCACAGAAAAGCGGCCCCACAACCATTCGGCCCACCGGGATTCTTCCCACCAAAAATACCTGCCAATCAGCCCCTGTCCACATTTACTGGGAGTGTATTCTTGGTTTACACACAGAGGATCCCCTCGATAGACACCCACACTTCATAATAGTATTAATATTACCTTTGGCAATTTTAGGTATTTTTCTTTGTTTGGCACTGTGATCTCCCACAATTCCTACATTATTTTTCTAATGTCAACATCATAACTGTTGTCATTGTGGAGTAAGGCCCTCATTCAGAGCTGTTCGCTATTTGCGTTCGTTCGTTCAAAAACAAGGGGTGGCTATGCAAATGATCCGTTCGCACATTGCAGTCTGTTCACACCTCTAAATCTGAACGAGCGAGCAAAACATACGCTCGTTTATTTCTTAAAAACGCCCCCTGGCCGCTCGCACCATACATCATGTCCGCTATTTATTCGATTAAACGAGTACATCGAACAGGATATGAACTGCTCGCTATTCTTGTGGTTGGTTTTTTCAACCGCTATTTTGCGAGCAGTTCTGAGTTAAAAAAAACCAAGTGACGTGGTCATTGAAGCTGCTATATTAATTATGCACACCCATAAAACGCCCATTTTGACCTTTAAGCACGCCTGCGAACGGATCTCCACTCCCCGTTTTCAAGCACCTTCCCCTGTTACCACCCACATACGCCTCATTCTGTCACTCAAAATAGCAGGCACTCGCTATATTGCGTACAAATGATTTTCAGCTGCACTGACTGGTTCGCGCATGCATACTAAAAACCGTACGCATGCGCAGATGTGCGAACATCGCTCGGAACGAGCGTACTGCCGCTAGTGAGAGGCTCTGAATGAGGGCCTAAGTGCTATGTTTGTTGACACAGTAATTGTCGACATAAGCCTGCATCCCAAAAAATGTATCCCAATAAAACAGCTGGGTTGATGAAACATATTCAATATGCACATTATTTAAAGTAGAGGTTGAGTCTCCCATATCCAAATATTCTGAAATACGGAATTATTTTGGCATGACTGAGATAATGAAACCTTTGATTTTTAGACGGTTCAATGTACACAAACTTTGTCTAAGGCACAAATTATTACAAATATTTCATAAAATTACCTTCATGCTGTGTGTATAAGGTGTATATGAAACATAAATGAATTTCATTTCTGTACACAAAGTTTGCTTGAGCCACAAACCAATTTAAAATATTGTATAAAATTACCTGCAGTCTGTGTGTATAAGGTGTATATATAGAACATAAATGCATTGTGTGTGTATATTTGGGTCCCATTTCCAAGATATCTCATTATGGTATGCAAATATTCCAAAATACGGAATATTCCGTTATCCAAAATACCCCTGGTCCCAATCATTTTGGATATAGGAGACTCAACCTGTAATACTTTTCTCAAACATATTTTAGCTAAATCCATTCCTATAATGTTTGATACAAACAAACCCTTCATTTTACCACCTAATGTTGTTCCCACTATTTCAAAAAGCAGCATATTTTTTCACATTGCTAAGAAATCACATCACAACTGGGTGGTGTAGTTCTGCAGTACAAATCTGAGTCTTCTTCACTAGCTCTGCCAAATTATTTGATACTTTTTTTTCCTACTTGTGATGTGTTAGTGGAAATAAATGAAATGCAATCAAAGTTAAAATTAAAAATATATTTAAAAATATATAAAAATAATAAATATAAGACATACGTTAAATAGCTTCTAATTATCATTTATCTTGCTCATTCTAAAATATGATAGGAAGAAGCTGATTGCTATTGGCAACTTTTCCACTTGGGGTATATTTACTAAAGTAAACTTTTGGCCACTTTTGGATGAGTTTGGTTTTCAGTGTCTAAATAATTAATTTACTTACAGATGATTTTTACCATATGTTTTTTTAAACAATGTAAAAATCATCTGCTGGTAAATGTGTAATTTAGGGGTATATTTACTGAGAGTCGATTTCAGTCAATTTTTGGTCAATGTTTGGTTGACTTTTGGTCGATTTGTGTTTCAGTGTCTAAATCACAGATTTACTTACAGATGATTTTCCATCATATAAAAAATATTGTAAAAAATCATCTATTAGTAAGTTTGATTTAAACCCTGAAACACAAAATCGACCACCTTACTTTAGCACACTGTATAATACTCTCAGTTTTATGCAAGCTACTGTAACCATTTGAAACTGTAACATATGAAGTGAGTTCAGACAATGTCAGCCTGAGTCAGGTCATACCCTAAATTAAACTGTTGGAAAAGCAACTAGAGAAGCTGAAGGAGGAGACGCTCGCGAGCAGGTCTAAATTAGGCCCTGAGTTGCATAATAGATATAAGCACACTATCCACATATAACTGTCCAATCAAGGTCACCCCTCTACCACCCTACACCACCTTAGTCTGTAGAGAAGCAAGCTCAGTAAAATTACTAGCATTCCATAAGGGAGTGGCAGTGTTTATTCCATGGAAACATAGGAGCTTAGATACCAAATTCCAAATCTGCACAGCTTGCATGAAAAGGGAGATTCAACACCGATGCTCCCTTGCACCTAATAAAGCTTGGAGGGGAGAGTTACTCGGGGCTGTCTGAGGAATCAGTAGGAAATGCAATGAGTCCTCAGCCACATCTTATGGTGTGTACATGCTAGATGATATTTTGCATGATTTGGCCGATTCCGAAGCATTGGAACGACAAATCGTGCATTGCCCACTAATGATAATGATGCCGATATGCAGTCCCATGGGTTGTTTGCCGTAGCCTCAGATCTTACCTATATGCTGTAAAATCTGGCAATCTCATTAACGAGATTAATGTCGTTGGTAAAATTGTTTGTCAGATTGCACAGTTTACAGTATTCAAGATACTGTTTCCTAATGTCCAGGAGTGCCGAGGAGTTGCCGGGGGCATTCAAGGGAAATCATTGACGACATTACATCTTTTGTGAGTCATCTAGTGTGTAGGCACCTTAATACTCAGGATCTCAAATTAGCCAATTGTGCCACATAATAATGAAAAATAAATAGAGGCAATGCCAGGCCTCCCGAGGCTCAGGACCTAGTAAGCACATTGAGCCTTATCCAGGCATGATGAACCACCAAGATCACAGATGATATAAGACTGTCTGTTTTATGGAATCGCAACAAGGTGAGGTACATAGGAGACTGCTAAAAGACATAAAGAAACTTAGGTTGAACCATCATTTTTATTAAATTAACTTGGTCAGTAATACTAAGGGGTAGCCTGCACCAAACATGGGACCTCTCTCAATCTGGGGCTGTATGCTAAAGGGAACAAAATCTTGAGAGTCAGTAGAGACCTGTATTCCCAAAATTTTTACATCTGTCTAGCACTGCAGTGGCAAGGGTGGAGTCGCTGGATGACAACATATAAATGTTTTTCACAAGTAATAGTAAGGACCTTGAAGGCAACAAAGCCATTCATTAACTGGATAACATTTTGCTTTAGTCGCATTCAATGAAACAATCACAGAAGAGGACTCTTCCCCATGGGAAACATATAAATATGTGAACAAGTGGTGGAGATTCACTGAAGCAGACTGGTTGGACAAGAACCCCATCTGGCTTGATGGATTTTACTGTAGTGATGATGGCCTGAAACAGCTGAATCTACAAAATCTTAGCTAAAATCTTGGCATCATTAGAAAGTAAGGATATGGGGAGGTATGAGTCAAGGAGATTTGGGTCCTTACTGTGCTTAACAACACTATAATAAGTGCCACCAACATAGAGGGAGGAAAAGACTCCTCAGTACAAAGGTCTATGTATAATTTTAACAAGCGGGGCCCTTAGAATAAGGCATGTTTTTTATATAATTCCTTATGAATACCATTGAGCACCGGAGCCATGCCTACTTTGCTACAATCTCTTCAACAGTAATTAAGGTTATATTTACAAAAGTGCAGGGTTTTAGAAGTGGAGATATTGCCCATAGCAACCAATCAGATTTTAGCTATTATCTACTATAAGGTGAATCTGATCAGTTGCTATGGGCAACATCGCCACTTCTAAAAACTATACACCTAAAGCTGCATACACACACAACGGTTTTGTTACCAACGGTTTTATGAACGATTTTCTGAAGATTTTCTGTCAGATTTTTTAAAGTGTAATGAACGATTTTTTTGAACTACATATTATTTTTGCATATTAACTTAATGAAAATCGTTGAGTTGGCCAGTCTGACTGAACTACAAACTACAAACGTGAACATGCATGAACGATAATCATTCATCGTTTTAACTCAGAAAGTGAACGATTTTTTCAACGATTGAACGATAAACAATATCGTTAACGATAATCGTTCAAAAAATCATTGTGCGTATGCACCTTTAAGGTGCATACACATGGTCAGATTTGTCAGATGTGTCAGATGAACGATTGAACAATTGAACGATCTGAATGATCTGAACGATTTGATGAACGATTTGACCAACGATTTGAACGATTTGAACTATGAATGATTTTTGACTGCATTAAAATGACTGAAATTGTCCAAAACTTACTGCAAACACATCAGATGTCAGATATCGTTATCTGACTATCGGGAACACGCATCGTTCATCTTTCAGACATGTCAGATATGTCAGATTTTTGATTGAACGATTTTTGAAATCGTTATCGTTCAGATCTGAAGAAAAAGCTGACCATTAGAGTGTGCAGGACACATACCATGGAATCGGTCAAGGGTAAGATACAACCTGTACAACAACTTGTTATGTATCTAAGAATTATTCAAGCCCTTCATCATGGGTTGGGTACGGTATGTAATACCAACAGTCGCGATGCCTTCTGTCAAAATGCCAACAGCAGCATCATGATGCTCGGTATCTTGACAGGGGTCATGTAAGTATATTAACCCTCCCCCCTTCTCCCCTAACTCTCCCTTCTTGGTGCATAAACCTAACCCTCCTCAATCCGCATCCTAACTAGGGATGTGCACCGGACCATGTTTGATGGATTTGGATTTGGCTCTGATTCATTGTCCAGCTATGGATTTGGATTTGGATTGGCCAAAAGTACCGTAACTGGATTTTTTTTTTTTTTTACAAAAATGTGCAAAAAAGCTAAAATCACATATTGTGGGCTTTTTTTGTTCCTAGAGTATTATTATTATGCTCATTAACATTGATTTCCAGTCATTTACAGTCAATTTATACCACTTTGCAGCTTACAATATTGTTTCCACCATTATTGGCCAAAGGCTGCAGTGAGCTGGCTGTGTATACAAGCACCATCGCTTAGTAACCAGAGAGATATTGCTCTAGGTGTCACTTTGCTTATACAGTAAACACAGAGGGCTACTGCCCAAAGAGTCATGGTGCTTATACAGTACACACATATGGATACTGCCCAAGGAGTCATGGTGCTACTGCTTATACACACAGAGGGCTACTGCCCAAGGAGTCACAGTGCTTGTATACAGTAACAGTACACAGTGGGATACAGCACACATGCAAAAAATTATCTTATATTAATTTTTTTAATTTTTTTTTATACTTTTAAAATATTATATTATTATTTTTTCTTTTATACTGGAGCAGATGGGCAGTACTTTAATCAGCAGCATACATCAGCACACCAATGGATTCTGGAGTCTGGACACAGGCTACAACAGACACTTTAATTAGCAGAGCAGCACAGCATACATCAGTGTGCAATCTTCCCCCTACCCTACAGTCACTTAACAGACAAGCCAATGGAGTCTTTTGACAACTTTGCGGAGCTCTGCGCTGTGTGCATGCTAACTAACAAATGGTGCAGAGTCCCAGGCCGAACATCATCCAAGCATATAGAGGCTGAACATCATCCAAGCATCGCGAGAATCCGACGTCGGGAGGATGACATTCAGCCTCGAAGTGGGATCCGAGTCAGGCGGTAACACACGAACAGCGGCTCGGGAGGACTTGGATCCCTGCTGTTCGGAGCAGTTCGGATTCCACAGCTCATTCCTAATCCTAACTTTAACCCTCCTTGTTACTGCCTAAACCTAACCCTCCTCTCCTGGTGCCTAAACCTAACCATCCCCCCTTAGTGCCTAACCATAACCACCCCCCCAGAGGTACCTAACCATAACCTCCCCAGTGGATCCTAACCCTAATCTCCTTCCCAAAAGCCTAACCCTAACCCCCTCTTGGTGTCTAAACCAAACCCTCCCCCCCACGGCTAACAGCTGAGACGTTCGTTTGGGATGCCATCTGTCAGGATTCTTGCATCAGTATATAGGCTGGTGACGGGATTTAGCCACCTATGGTTAGTCCTAGGTCGGGATTCTTATGCCAGGATTTAAATAGACAGCATCCAGACCATCTGTATTATAACTCCATCACCTTCGACATACGATAAAACATAAGAATTTATCAGCTCCCACTGAGCATCAGTAAGGGGGTGAATGAAATCCTACTCCCATTGAGTCTGAGAAGGTGACTTAGTAAAGCTGGAGTACAGAAGGTAGCGTTACCAATAGGAGATATCACTTTTTCCAATATCCATCGTTAAACGGTTATACAATGCTGAAGGTGGGGCCCTATACCAGCCCTGGAGTCTGGATACTACTGAAAAACCAATACCTTATCTTATACAATATTAAAATGTCTTGAGGATGAAGGGAATACATTGCTTGCAGAGAGTAAAAGGAGTATAGAGAGACAGTAACAAGGTCATCCTGCCACAAGGCCACCAAGTCTTTAAATTCAGGATCAGCCTTGAAAGTGCTGGGATAGAGAGATGAGTAGTTGGGAGAGAAATATCTTTATGGTAAGAAATCAATCTGTCCCAGCCAAGATACTTCATAGGATAACCAAGATTTAGTGTTAGACAATAACATGTCAATAAGGAGTGGGAAATTAACATCAAATCCCATGGAAATAGAAAATGGGATCTGGATACCTAAATACTAAAGAGAAGTCAACTGCTGAATATATGGATACTTAAGGCCTGATTCAGAGATGGACAGAATTGCAGAGCCGCACACTAGCAGCTTTGCAATTCCATTCATCCTAATGCAAATGCAGGAGGTGTCAGACATCTTCTTGCTGCATTTACGAGCACCACCATTACCATTGTGACCGATGATTGCGCTGCTTTCTCCTTTGGTCAGGTGGCGGGAGCTGATGCTTCCAGAAGCCTGACCGGGTGCTGGTCACTTCAGAGGCCAGGAATCTGCATCCTCCAGTGCAGACCCTGGCTTCATCCCTCCCAGAAAAACAGGGGTGTCACGCCCCAATTTCCAGGAATGGTGACAAGCCACGCCTCCACTCTGCCCCCCAAACAACGTAGCATAGGGGGTCTGTGAGCGTAATTGCAGGATCCATTATGCACATGTGCGGAACGGTACAATTGTAGGCTCAGATCCCTAACTATCAGAGATGTACGTTCATCATCGGATGAACATACATCTCTGAATCGGCCCTTAGTGCGGAGCAATGGAAGCCTAGCTTCCAGAATATTAATAGGTAAATCATATGCTTTAGTCACGTTCAACTTATAGAAAGATGCCTTGCTATAACAATTTAACCACTCGTGTAACCTTGGAAATGAGGTCAGAGACTCCTTAGCAAAAAGAAGAACATTGTCTGCAAACTGACCTAATTTGTGAGTTGTATCCCCCACTGTCACGCCTGGAAAACCCAAAGTAGCATGAAATTTAGAAGCAAGGGGTTCAATCGCTAAACTAAAATTAATGGAGAGAGGGGCAACCTTGTCTCGTACCATTAGTGATGGGGAACGCACCTGACAGAAAACCGATACAAAACACCCAAACAAAGAGAGCACCATAAAGGGCTAATGGGGAAGAAAAAAAGGGTCCCTGAAAACCAAAGGCAGAGAGGACGTCACTCTCATACAGCCAATGTAACCAATGGAAAGCCATCTCAGCATCAAGGGATAGCAAAACAAGGCCTGTCCCTGATGTCGAGAGAAAATCAATGAAAACAAAAAACCCTACGGGCATTATGTGAGCTGTGTCCGTGTGACATGATCCCCATCTATATCCTATTCTTTTATTCCTCTTTACTGTTGCTGATATTTTTTGGTTTGTACAGTATGAACAATAACACCGTACCCTCTGAGATTTTGTATACTGGAATGTAATTACCCCACCTTGGTCCTTTACTCTTTTCATACCACACACGTTGTTACACACGGATGCCAGAAGAAGCAGGAGACAAACATTACAATTAGAAAATGGGTAAGTACAGTATGTGGGAGAACTGGTAGAACACTACATACCAGGTCACATATTTCAGCAATACAGCTATATATAAGTCTTACCCGATGTAACCTGAGAAGTTAGCACAATTTGGACAATAGAAATCTGCAGATACTGTATTACTATAGAAGAAGCAGGTGAGATCAGCACACAAGGTATAGGACAGACACAGCAAAATGTGAGTATATTGTGTTTACTTTATCTATATATTGCTGTGGTTTAGTAGCAGATAAGATGAACAAATTATAATGAAAAAGCTATGTTATAAAAAAAAAAATTGTACTTTAGAGACTTTATTACTAGTTGTTTCTGTGTTGAAATACACAGAATAAACATAGTGTAAAGCACATAAATCAGGATTGCAATGCAAAGCTCTAGCTGGATATCTGATGCTTATATTTAACGATAGGATATGTAAGACCCTGATAAAGTCCCTACATACCTATATTTTTAAAACCAGTGAGTTCCATAGGTCCATCATACCACCAGCCATGTTTAAGATGGCATATAAAAGTCCCACCCTCATGATCAGGCGCCATTTCACACAGGAGAGTGGAGGGTGTGAGACTTGGGGCCTGATTCAGCACGGTTAGCAATTTTGCTCACGCACGCACCTGGACGCTGTGAAAATATGCTAATGAATCCCACCACAGCACAATAAGCTGACACCCGGCACTACATAATGACGTCCACTTCACTTTACTCAATATACAGCGAAAACATTGGTAACATCGAGTACCATCTGACCCACACACACAATAGTGGTTGACCTGACCCTCACGCACAAATTGCTAAACTTCCTGTGTGCATCTAAAGCTCTGGCTGCGTCTTCCATCGCAGGGGCTTAATTATGCACGCCCCGGTAATGGCGTTTGAACGCACTAGCCCACCTGCGTTTCACTTACCACCCCCCATCACCACCCCCAAATGGTCACTTCCTGTCAATCAATGTGTAATGAAACTGTGCTCCCTGCAATCGTTACCCAATCGCAGTGGCCGGTTTGTGCAGGCGCACTGCAATGCATGCGCAGTGTGAAGCAATTGACCGGGTGTGTGCGAATTCCCTGCTGAATCAGGCCCTTGGATCACAGAGTTGTAAAATAAATGCCTTTAGCAGGCCATCAGGGCACCATTAGTGTACCATTAGGACTAGGAGTCGTAGGTAGAAGTACAAATAGTGTTAAAGTAGTAGCTGGAGCAGGTGCCTGGTGACTGTAGGCAGCCTCATTGTCGGTGCCAATTTTAATTGTCACATACACACAGGGCCTCATTCACTATGGCGATTGCAGCTGCGAATAGGCACACAAATCTGCTGTGAAAATATGCTAATGACTGCAATCGTAAATCCAGTACAGAGACGCCCTAAACCGTCATAGAGACGCCCTCTACTACTTCCACACATCCGTAATATTTTGCAATCCTGCGTATACTTTAGGAACACTGAGGACCTGATTCAGACCCGTTCGCTAGATGCGATCGCTCGCTCTGAGCGTATGGAAATTCGGCTAAGTGACATCAGGGCAGCCGCTCACAGGACAAGTCATAAGCACTCCCACTTTGTTTTGGTGAGCGATCTCTTTTTCTTTGTAGACACCCACCAGCCTGTCTATAGATGACCACTTGCGTATGTCATCTCCAGGAAGTGCATGAAACCATTGGTACATTGAGCACCATCGGATGCGATCGCAGCACTTGAGGTTGACTATTTTACCTTGTCGCAAGCACTGCGAGCACTTCAGCGTATATTTCTAGCAAGTGACGTGTCCTATGACGCTGGCTGTTAATTATGCATGTCTCTGAAATGGCGTTGAAACACTCAGGCACGCCTGCGTCCGCAACTCCACTCCCCCGTTACTACTGCCCTGCCCCGGTTACCAAACACAAACAGCCTCTTCTGTCACTCATTCCTCTGGGCAGTCTTTGCAGGGCGAGCGAGAGTATCCCGATCGCTCGTATTAGTTTGCGCACGTGCACTGCGAACTATACACATGCGCACAATTGCTAACATTGCTAGCAACGAGCAATGCAGGTCTGAAACAGGTCCTGTGTACCATCAGCCTCTCACGCACAAATACAAAAGGTCTGACCTTACTCAGAAATTCCTAACCTCGTCGCACACAGTGAGTACCCAATCTGCATATGCTGTCACAGTGGCTAATTTATGCACAACCTTGAAACAGCGTTCAAATGGACAGGCACGCCTGCCTATCTCTGACCACTCCCCAGTCAACACTCCAAAATGCTTATGTACCATCCCACCATCTGTGATGGCTTTGTATCTGCGTGAGTGATCGCAGTGCATACTTGCCTACTTTTAAAAAAGCATTTCAGGGAGATTGTGAAAGCAGCACCTATGAGCGAGTGTGACAGTGGGCATTTACTGTTAAATCTGAGAGGCGTGTCCTAAACCTGACTTACATCCAAATGTAAACCCAGCCAAATGCAGTTAGTAAGATCTGTTTGTTGATGAAAACACACTAATACTATTCAGAAATTCATAGGGATCATTGTGCCTTATAATAACCAATGCAAGGAAATTACACTAATGATCCCATTTGAATGTATATATCTCTGTTTTTTAATATAACAGCTTCATAATGGGGGTAAGGATGAAATGAGGGAGATTGCTAGACTCTTCAGGGAGACAGGGAGATTGCTACTATTTCAGGGAGTCTCCCTGACAATGAGGGATAGTTGGCAAGTATGTCGCAGTGCCATCGCAGTATTAACATAAGTTCGCGCACTGCAGTATGCACCGTAGGCCAATTTTGCATGCGCTGTTGCCATTGTGATCTGTAATGAATCAGGCCCACAGACTGCACACTCACACACTGCAGTGCAAACAGGCTACTTTCTATGTGTGATGCTGTTGATTTTATTTGTTTGTTTGTTGAAGGGAACCAGCACCTTTTTTTTCTCTAGGAAATCTATCACTGCAGTATACTATATTGCTTATCTGTGCAACAAATGCTCTACTGTATCTGAGGCTGCTGCACTCCCAGAATACCTCTTTGTTTTGAGTTTTTTTCAGTTATATAAAAAATTGCAATTTTTTTCTGTTGCTGTCTAAAATTAAAATCCTGCAGTCTTTTCTAAGTGATTGAGAAAAATATAGTGCGTACGACAAGTGTGTGACACGGAATTGGTATTGGTTCGATTCCCGGCAGCGGCAGCCCGACATCAGCAGAGATCCCGGCAGTGGAAGCCCAACAGCGCTGGAAATCACGATCGTGGATAGGTAAGTATTGTCTAACCTAACCCCCCTAACCCTAACCCTCCTTAGGGGTGCCTAACCATAACCTCCCCCCCAAGTGCCTAACCCTAATCCCCCCTCTAAGTACCTAACCCTAACCACCCCCTTCCCCGCCGCCTAAACCTAAGTCCCCCGGGGGGGTGCCTAACCCTAAGTCCCCCCCGGGGTGCCTAACCCTAACCCTCCCTCCCCCTAGCCTGACCCTAACCCTCCCGGGGGGGTGCCTAACCCTAAGTTCCCCCCGGGAGCCCTAAATCTAACCCCCCCCCACAGCTGTCCGCTCGCGGTGCCCGGCATCACTACGATCGGGATGCCGGTCGCCGGTCTCCCGGCATTGGGGAAGTGCCGGGCATCTACATCTAGACGCCCGGCATTTCACCCTTGCCGGGATATGACAGTCGGGAAGCCGGCTGCCGGTATTTAGGCAGTCGGCTTCCCGATTGCATACCTGTGACACAATGCATATTATTATTCTGTGTGCATTGGTGTACCCATCATCTGCACCCCAAAGCAATTATTAGAAAGGAGACCTGATCCCCTAGTGGGTAAAACAATTGCTAGTGCTGTTTGTGTAAAAAAAAAAAAAGAAATTACTGCAAAACAAAATTACAATATCATATTTTCCTTCAAGTGTAAGTGACAGTGCATTCACCATGAGATGCAGTCAGGAAGCCGAATGTCGAAATGACGATCACCAGCTTCCTGACTGTTTAATCCAGACAGGGGACTAATGATAGGCATCGAAATACCAACGCCTATCATTATCCCTACGCCGGGACCCCGATGCCCGGCATACTGAATGAAGGTAAGCTGGGCGGTGGGCGCGGACAGCCGCATGGGGGGGTAAGGTTTCAGGGCTCGCTGGAGGACTTAGGTTCAGGCACCCCCACGGGAGGGTTAGGGTTAGGCACCCCCTGAGGGAGGTTAGGGTTAGGCTAGGGGAAGAAGGGGTTAGGTTTAGGCACCCCCTGAGGGAGGTTAGGATTATGCACACCCCTGGGAGATTTAGGTTTAGGCTGCGAGAATGGGGGGGTTTAGGTTTAGGCAGTTAGCCGGGGGTTATGGTCAGGCATCCCTAAGGGAGGGTTAGGGTTAGGGGGGAGAAGATTCGGGTTAGGTAGTGTACTTACCGATCAGGATTTTGATACCTGCCGGTCTTCTGGTGTCAAGATTTGAACTGCCGGGCAGACGTCCGGCAGTCATTCATACTGATCTTTTCCCCATCATCTATACACCCAAACAAGTGTAAAAAAAATTGTTTCTTGGCTGGTGTCAAAAATAAAACCAATCAGGGATAATTTGATGGAAGAGCAGGCGCAGCAACCAAGTACAACTGCTGCGGCTGCTGCCAGTCATAGTACTACAACATGTAGTAAAGGTCATCAAGGGGAAAAAAGTTTAAGAAAGGGCACCTAAAATGTATGTTTTAAATCTGTTTTATTAAGAGTTTTCAATATGTAGACAAGGTTGGTACAATCCATAAAAGAGGTAAGCGGTGAAGAAGAAAGAAAAAAACACTTAGTTACATTATTGTAAAGAAACAATCACAATCTCAATACATATATTCATGCCTTCTATGCATAGAGAACAATAGAATGATGTAACCTAAAGCTTATAGTACAATTTAGAGAAGCATAGTACACATTTATGCATGAATAAACCAGCAATAAGACTAAATATCAGTCTGCAGTATGCGTGACATGAACTGCTGACTGATATTTAGTCTTATTGCTGGTTTATTCATGCATAAATATCAGTCAGCAGTTCATGTCACGCATACTGCAGAATGAATGAAAGCGGAGTGGTGAACATTCCTAACAACACAGAGTAATAGAAATCTTATCAAAGCGAGATTAATACCACCAGACACAACAAACCAATATATAACTGCATATATGTAAATAAATACATAAATACATAGATAGCTATGTACACATCAACATACACACACAGATGGAAAAAAGCATATATAGGAAAAGAGGGGGAGGGGGGGATGAATGGAGAGATGGAAGTATATTTACCAAGTAAAACAAAAAAGAAATTGCAATAGGACTGCAATAGGACTGTTACTGAATAATTAGTAAGAGTTGTCGATGAAGAAACCATTCTTTAGAGTTAAACATCTGAAGGATTTGTCTTTGCTCCTCAGTGGGTAGAATTTTTATATTATAGACCCAGATTCAAACTGTTATAAAATTTAACCACTCCCACATCTAAATCAGGGACAGTAGCTCTTCGTTCAAAATACAGAATCTGTAATAATTTTACTTTCACTTCTCCTAATGAAGGAGAGGATATGGAGACCCAGTGACAAAAGTTCACCTTCCTTGCACTGTCACTATTGTGGTTAGTAAGGGTATTAAAACGTTTTTATCTGTACCTAAAGACCAATTAGAATAATTAGCACAGAGACAGGCTAGAGGATCAGGGCGGAGTTGAAGAGAAAAAAATTGATTAATAAAGTAACCAGTTTGTGCCAAAATCTTCTACTTTTCCAACAGTCCCAAAGGCAATGGAAAAAAATTGCGTTAGAGATCTAACATTTAAAGCAATTGCCTGGGTCTCCAACAACTATATGTTTATGTTGTATAGGGGATATATATGCTCTATGCACTGTCTTAATATGTACTTCTTGTAGATATGTGGACTGTAATATCTTTAGAGTAGAGTCAAAAGGGGTAAATTTACTAAAGAGAGAGTTTTCAGAAGTGAGTTTTTTTTTAAGTGATTTTGCCCATATCAACCAATCAGATTCTACTTAACATTTAAATAGCACCTTCTAGAAGATAATAGCTAGAATCTGATTGGTTGCTATGGGCTACAACACTTTTAAAAATCACTTCTAAAAATTCTCACTTTAGTAAATTTACCCCAAAGTGTCCATTGAGATGTGATGTCCTGTATAGAAGGAATGTCTTTCTGCCATGGGATCAGAAGATTATCCAGTGCTGAGGAAGTCTGCATTTTGACAAGGTTTATATATAAAATCTAGTCTTGTAGGAGATGGAGGAGGATCATTTTAGTAAAGAGCCAATAAGGTCGATAGAGGCAGTGTCCACAAAAGGGGGAGGAATAGAGTTGATAAAATGTCTGGTTTGTAGATTCATATAGAATTCCCTTTGAGGAAGTTGGTATTTTTGTTGCAGAGAAGAAAGAGAGAGCAATGAACCACCTAGATCAAAGACTTTGGATGTTAAGTTTAGTTCTTTATCTCTCCATGTTAGAAAGGTAACATTGTCTAGTGTACGAGGGAAAGAAGGGTTTCCCCACAGAAGTATGTATACAGTACTAGTAAAGGATCTTGAGAGTTGCTTATTGAGTCCAATCCAAGAGAAATAAGTGTCTTTGAATATTATATGATTAAATAAGTTTGATGGAATATCAGAGGACTTAGAATGTAGTAGGTGCTTGTTTCCAAAACCAGTCTTTTACATAGCAAAAATAGACAGATCAGGAAAAGGAGGATAAATCCGGGACCCCTATCCCACCCTCTCTACTAGTTGCTAATAATTTAGAAAATGCAATTTTGGGGTTTTTGATTTGCCAGAGAAATGTAGATGGTACTCTATTGAAGCGCTAAATATTAGATTTAGACAGAGAGATAGGAAGCATTTGAATAAGGTAAAAGATGTTTGGGAAGATTAAAATTTTAATAACTGCATTTCTGCCTAGTAGTGAAAGGGGCAAATGTTTCCAAGTCTCAAGAAAAGAATCAGTCATATTAAGTACAGGAGTAAAATTTAGGTTATAAAGCTGTGAGAGAACAGAAGGAATATATACTCCCAGATACTTAATATGAGAGGGGGCCAGTGTGAGAGGAATGGAAAAAGAGGTGGGGGTGGGATTGGGGGTAACTTTATTTAAAAGTAAAAACTTTGATTTGTCAAAATTGATCTTATATCCAGAAAATGAACCAAAATCGTTAATGATGCGGTATATTTCTGGTAAGGAGCAATGAGGTTTGGTGAGAAATAATAAAATATCATCCGCAAATAGGGCGATTTTGAGATCAATTTTGCCAATAGTTATCCCTTTAAATATATTAGAGGAACATAGGGCAATAGCTAAGGGCTCAATAGCCACCACAAAAAGAAGCGGAGATAGCGGACATCCCTGCCTAGTTCCTTTTTGAATGGGGAAAGGAGATGATAATAGCCCATTACAGGAGACCAGGGTGGTAGGCTGCTGATAGAGAGTTTTCCGAATGTCTACAAAGGGCTTCAGGAAACCAAAATGATCCAGAGCGTTATAAAGGTGTTATCATAAAATAAGGTCAAACGCCTTCTCAGCGTCTAACGAGAGGATCATAGATGTGTCAGAAGTCCCAGAGTCCTTGACGTGTTGAATTGTGAAAGAACTCACCTGAAATTATCCACCGAGTGTCTACCCATTATAAAGCCCGTCTGGTCTGAGTGGATGATATGTGGCAAAGTATATTTCAGTCTTACAGCAAGGATCTTAGTAAATATTTTATAGTCGAGATTAAGAAGAGAGATAGGCCTATAAAACCCTGGATTAGACAAATCTATCCCTGGCTTAGGCAATGCATTGATAATTGCAGCATTAATATATAAAGGTTTTGTGTTAGTGGATATGATTTGATTTTAGAAAGTGGCTAATATTTCTCCCAAACTGGATTGAAGGATTTTGTAAAAGTCTCCACTCAGACCATGCTCTAAAAGTTTTATGTCCTCCATAACTTCTATAGGAGTTTGCAAGGCCAAAGCCATATCTGGGGGGGGGGGGGGTAGAGATGGGAAGGAAAGAGAGTCCCAGATGGGAGAACCAGAGCCAGGCATCTAAAATTTAAATGATATTTCAGAATGTTAAACCAAAAAAAAAACAATAAAGGGAAAATTTACTGATATAAAAACATAATCTTGCCAATGTGCCATACACTACATGCAGTGGCAAGGAAAGACTCACACCATGGTCTTCTTTTGCACATGGTGGTCCTGCTACTGCTGTTTCATGCCCTACAATGCCTATTGCAGTAGCTGGTGCCAAACACAGACTGGAATCTTCTGTAACCGTGTAAGCAACAACTTCTTGCTCTGAGTCTAGATGTCTTCCAAAGCCCTCAGCCATTCCTCTCCTACTTACAAAGCCCTCAGCCATTCCTCTCCCATTTACATCTCTGATCTCATCTCCCTTCACTCTCCTGTCTGCCCTCTTCATTCAACAAATGCATGCCGCCTGTCATGCCAATTGATTACTTCCTCCCACTCCCGGCTCCAAGATTTTCCCGTGCTGCTCCCCAACTTTGGATCTCTCTCCCGCTTCCCATCAGACTATCCACCTCTCTTCAATCCTTCAAACGGGCTCTGAAGACCCACTATTTCATTAAAGCCTTCCAACTTTCATCTGCTGCTACATACTCCTTCCTCCCTGCCCACCCCATCTGTGTCACACCTGTTTGTCTGTCCCTCCCCTTTAGAATGTAAGCTCTTATGAACAGGGCCCTCTACCCTCTTGTGCTTCTCCTTACTCTACTTTCATCTACTTCTTACTCTCTACCAGGGCACCTAACACTTGGTTGCTTTGCATTGTTGCTTATCTGGGTGTTATGGTCGCGAATGTAGCAATGTATATTATCCATGTCCTGTATTGTAATGTATTGTACTGTACTGTACGTCACTGTACATCAACCTGTTTATGTACTTTGTAAGGCGCTGCGGAATACTTGTGGCTCCATATAAATAATAATAATAATAATAATAATAATAATAATAATAATAATAAGTTACCTTTAAAACATGCAAATCAGTGCACAAAAAGAACACTAGGGCTGAAGAACAAACTGTGTGATCACAAATTTCATAGATCCCTGAGGAGAGTCTAAGGGTGTCCACAAGTGCTACAGTATGTATGAGTTTGACTTTGTAATCATTGTCATGCTGGGATACAGTCAGTGTCCCGGTCCAGGGGATGCCGGCTCATAAAATACTGGCATCAGAATCCCGACACCGGTTGGAATCTCAGTGCCAGCATCCCAACCGCTGGTATCCCGAAGGTAAGCTGTGGGATTAGCGGGAAGGTTAGGGGGGATTTAAGTTGTTATAATTAGGCACTAGGGGTAGAGTTAGGGTAAGGTACTAAAGCGGGAGGGTTGGGTATAGTGTGCGGGAAAGTGGAGGTTATTTTTAGGCACTATGGAAGGAGGCTAGTTTCAGGCACCGGGCAGGAAGGTTTAGGGTTAGGATAGAAAGAGGAGGATGGGTAGGATACCAACCAACAGCTGTCAGTATCCTAACCCTCTCAGGATGCTGGCATCAAGATTTTTACTGCTGGGATCCCGTGCCCAACCCGTCATGCCTGGGCATAAGACCAAAAAAGCCACTCATGTGGAATTATTTTTACCCAAATCCTGACAACATTTGTCAAGCCATCTGTACCATTTGTGAGTCCAAAGCAACCACAGCTAGGGATATTTACCATCTGGGAACCTCCACCCTGTTATCTCATTTGCAGAAATTTCATGCAAATTATTTGGGAAAATCACACAAATCCTGTAAAATAATAACAAGCAGTCCAGCATCAGCCACCAGCAGCATGGATAGATCCCAGCACATGCAATCTCCACTGCCAATACCTACCTCATCAATCTAATAATTGCAGGTAGTCCTCCTGCATCCAAGTTGCAAAGGCTAACTGACTCCTCCCTTATCCAGGATTCTTAAGAATAATCCTTGTGGGCTAGAGCTGTTGCTGATGCTGGGGGTGAATATTCATTACAGATGGGGACCAAGAAGACTAGTAGTTTCAACTATCCTTTGCAGTAGGAAGCAAATATGGAAACAGCCATCTTGTTGCAAAATAGATCACTGAAGCCATGACAGCTGTGCTAGCATTATATCTACATCCATTATCTACCATCAATGCATCTGGTTTTAGACAGATAATTGAGGTCCTATATCATCACTACCAAATTCCATCTCAATTCCAAAAACCTTATTCATGGCCTAGAAAATGCTATCATGCCAAGTAACCACTTAACTACACATATGAGGACAAGCAGTAATGGTCAAATGAAAAGTTACATGATTGTGACAGTCCACTGAGTATGTGTATCACCTTCAGCAGCAGGAGTAGCAGTATCTATTACACAATCACAGGCAGGCTACTCTCTTTATCACTGGCTTTACTATGATGCATAAAGGTGTCAACCTGTTGGAGAACTCAGGGATGTGATAGCAAAATGGCTTACACCACTAAGACGCTCCTCAGAATTTGTAATTTCTAATAACAAGCCTGATTCAGTACATTAACGCAGCTCAGCAGTGAAAATATGCTAATGAATACAATAAGCAATGCACTTGCAGCCCAATATAAGGACGCCATACTGTACCTTGCAAGTCAGCACAAACATTGGTAACATCGGAGCCTCACACACCATAATGGCAGGCCAGAGCTTACTCACAAATTGCTAACCTTCCGGCACGCTATGAGACCTCACACTGCGTATGCTGTCGCAGTGGCTAATTTATGCATGCCCTCTTGAAACTGTGAATAGAGTCTAGGCACACTATGATTCTGTCACTTCCTCTTGATGTTACACTTATGCTGTCTAAACCTGTTTTTTAATGCCCGAATGGTTCTCCCTACTTATTGTAGTGAGCAAGGGCATTCTAAAACATAGTATGTTGATTTGCAGTTTAGAAATTGTGTAATATGGAAAGTGAGATGTTTGGAAGTGGATATAGGGCCTGATTCAGCAAGTAACGCACAGGCGAGAGAGCACGCACTTAGCCAATGTTTTCGCAATGCGCGTACACAAACTAGCCAGTGCAATCAGGCTATGGTACGCAGACTACAAACAGTATGGAAGCAGACCCTTCCGATAATGATTTACAGGAAGTGCCGTTTGTGGGTGGTGACAGGGGTTCGGCAAATGCAGGCGTGCCTGTGCATTGGGACACCATTATAGGGGCGTGCATAATTATGGGAGTGTGGCAGCATTCACAGCCATACCGTAAGCGCTACACAGGAAGCGGGCAAAATCCTGCGGTAGGTCAGGTCAACCACTAATATGCTAATGGATCAGATGGTTCTCGATGTTACCGATGTTTATGCTATCTTGCGTACTGATCAGGCTTTGAGTAAAAGGAGGTGGGTGGTTTAATATGCCGCTGGGCATCTGCATCTTGTGCTGCAGTCTCCGTGCGTATGCATTGATTAGCATATTCTTGCAGCGGACAGGTGTGTGCGTTCTCTCCTGTGCGTTCCTTGCTAAATCAGGTCCATAATCTTTGTACTATTATTCTGAATAAAATTACATGTAAGGCACACTGAATTATAACAATTAAAGCATCCAGACGGTTTTGTTGATGACCATGAACACAATGGTGGGTTGTTCTTTTCTTGCTTTAGTGCACTAGAAGCTAAGATGTTTTTAAGATTGTTATTCTTTATGAATACAACATTGGGGGTATCTTGTATACAGCCTGACAGGATGGAATCTTGTTTAAGAATATAATAATTTGACTTTATTTTTCTGTTTATTTCTCACGATTTGTTATAAAATTTTGATGTAAAAGGGATCATTTCACCATTTGCATCACTCTTTCTGGTTCCTTTCTTATCAGATGTTATACTTTATTTCAACTCAGGACCTTTTACACTTACTAATTTTGGTCTATATAAGAAAGATGTATAAATCTTTGCTTCCTCCAAAGAGAGTCTGGATATCCCAACTTCCTAAAACTATTTATCATTTCTTCCATCTGTTTTTTAAACTCCTCATCTTTCTCACAATTCAGTCTCAATTTGATTTTTTTTTGTATATTTGTTACCCAAGGGCGGTAATAAATTATTATATAATCCTACTGATTTTTTATAGTTAGTGGCAATCACACTATCATCATCTATAGAAAAGGACATGTCCAAATAATCTATATAATCCAGACTGAAAGTATATGTGAACTTTAAATTAACAGTGTTAGTGTTTAAGTAATCAACAAAATTCACGTGCCAAATCAAAAACCCCCATTATTATTATCATTTATTTATAAGGCGCCACAATTGTTCCGCAGCTCCTTACAAAGTACATAACCAAAAAAGTGACTAACAGTACAATATTAATACAGTGGAGGACAAGGTCAGGTATAATATACTGTTACAGTTCTCGCACGGTTGTGTAAGACCTTTAGAGCTAGGGAGAGAATCTTCTACCAATAAAAACCATCCACTGTTCACTTAGTGATTTATTTACACACCGGTACTTAGTTGACCACATGGATTTACGCCTCCAGCAGTAGAGGCTTACACAACCAACGAGAGACTGCAGGACTGCTGACTAGAAACACGGCTGAGGAGTGGCCGTCCTTCCTGTACTGGTACTAGCTGGAGTGAAGCTGCAGGTGATAAGGAAAGGAACAGATGTGAGTGACAGGATACTCTAGCAGTGGCAGATGATATGGTCTCTTGAATGTCTTGGGACTAGGGCAGAAATGATGAGGACTGTAGTGAGTATTGCAGGATTACAAGACAAGACTAGACAAGACAAGAATGGACTATGACAAGACTGACAGAGAAACAAACAAGGACTGGACAGGCAAGATACATACTGTACAAGAACTAGACAAATAAGAACTAGACAAACAAAATGCGGACAAGGACTAGTGGCTGAAGTAACAAAGTTGAAGGTATGGCCTTGAGAACTGGGGTGCAAGAGGAACCTAAACGATTTGGTCTTGCAAACTGTGGGGCGGCTATGACAGCCGAGATGAAAATGCAGGCTATGATGTGGCCTTGCGAGCCATGGTGCGGCTATGACAGCCGAGATGAAAATGCAGGCTATGATGCGGCCTTGTGGTCCGTGGTGCGGCTATGACAGCCGAGATGATATGCAGGCTATGATGTGGCCTTGCAGTCCATGGTGCGTCTATGACAGCCGACAAGGCTATGATGCGGCCTTGCAGGCCGTGGTGCTGCTATGACAGCCGAGATGAGATGCAGGCTAAGATGTGGCCTTGCAGGCCATGGTGTGGCTATGACAGCCGAGATGCGGCTTTAGAGATGATATGAAATGCACGCTGAGGTGTGTCTGGAGCAATATGGCAGACAGATGAACTCAGGCACGACAGGATCAAAGACAGGAAGCAGACTGACATGGCTTGGCTGGACTTTGGAATGAAAAGTGCCACAGGCAGAAGCAGGGTATATTCCACAGGCTAATACTAAACAGACAGACAGATGCAGGACACTGGAACTGTGGAACTTGGGAGACCGGCAAAAGTTCAGACTTCAGAGAGACATGCAAACACTGGTTGTTAGACAGTCTAAACAGCATGAAGTGAAAGGCTGGCTGAAACTTAAAGGAAGCAGGGTCCTATCAGAACCAATTCCTGGAAAGTAATTCCTAATCAAAGGCATGTGTGTACCTGCTCTGCAGAGAGACAGCTAGTTAATTAGTGAACACATGAAACAACACACACAGACAAACATGTATGACAGGCTATGAATTGACACAGACAAGACAGGATTTCCAGCTTCCTGCAAAAAGCCAGAACAAGCACAGGGCATGATGCAGTATCCCAGTAACAACTATGACTGGGAACTGCCACTAAGATGATTTGCTAACTGCAAATCCCACCAGTACCCCTCCCTTGAGGGTGGACTCTGGACACCCCAATGTCACTAACGGGAGCATGAATCTTGGTGTGACAGAACATGATCAATGTTTTTTACGATGTCTCTTTTTCTTCCCCATTTGTTTAGGCTTAACAATGGGGAGCATAATGATGTTACTATCGTCCACAGACATTTCTTCCAAGAATCTTTCATCTGCTACTGGATTGTAGTCAGAACTAGAGCCATCCTCTACAGGCGGAACCATACACTTTATATTAGAAATGGCTTGCTTCACAGATAGAGAAGCGAATGACTTCCGTCTTTCCAAATTCATTGGAGATCCTATCACTGGGTAAGTTAACAAGTATCCAGAGTGGAGATATGCAGGCAGAGTCTCCTGTGGAGATGAGGAGGTAATACAATCTTGAGGAGGTCACAATTTGCTGGCAAGCTGGTCCTTTAAGGCCTTAGAAATTTTTTTTTAGATGGTCTTTCTGAAGCACAAATAGGGCTTCTAGAAGGCTCAACAATAACTATGTCTGGACCCCCAAACCTCCTAAGGACTGCACAGACAAATGAATCAAGATCATGGAGAATGTCATCATTCGAACTAATGTAGGGTTCAGCCCATCTCTTAGCATCTCCTTTAAATGCCAAGAGCAAGACCAGGATTTTGTCAGATTGTGAAAGATCTGGAGGAAGCACCTGGAGTTGAAGCATTAGGTCCTGGAATTGTTCCAATTCCCCATTGAATATAAGGCTATCAGGGTCCTGGTCTGGCTTCACCAATTGAGGATCCCCAGTTGGAATAGATACATTGGACTCTCCGCTTGGAAATGGAACATCAGACCTCTCTTTCGGGGTCTGTAAATCAAACTCCCCTCTTGGTGTCGGTACTTCACACCTCTCCTCTGAGGTTGGTACATCAAACTCCTCTCCTGGGAGCGGTACTATGGAGACCTCTTTTGAGGGTGGTACATCAGGCACCTTTTTTGAAGTCGATACATCAGACTCCCCTCCTGGGCTCCTTCAGGCACCTCTTCTGAGGTTGGTACATTGAACTCCCCTCCTGGGGTCTGGATGACTGGAACTTGTGGGAATCACTTCAGAAGTTGGAACATTGAACTCCTCACTTGAGATCGGCACATCAGACTCCTTTGCTGGAGTCAGTACTTCGGACACCTCTACTGAGGTTGGCATATCGAAGACCTATCCTGACGTCTGGATGACTGAGACATTGGAACAGGAACAGGCAAAATCTGGGATGAGACAGAAAGAAGCAGAATCCGGACTGGGACCAGAACAGGCAGAACCCAGACTGGGACCGGAACAGGCAGAATCCAGGCTGGGACCGGAACAGGCAGAATCCAGGCTGGGACCAGAACAGGCAGAATCCAGGCTGGGACCGGAACAGGCAGAATTCAGGTTGGGACCGGAACAGGCAGAATCCAGGCTGGGACAGGAACAGGCAGAATCTGGGCTGGGACCAGAACAGGCAGAATCCGGGCTGGGACTGGGACAGGCAGAGGAGACCCCTCCTGGGGTAGGAAAATCAGATGTCTCTCTGGTTATGAGAGGTTAATCGAGTTTAATATCGGAAGTTCCTCCTGCGAAAGAACCAACTGAACCCTTTCTAGTACAATGAGAGTCTTTGTTTAATTGGCTCCCCAACTTTAGATTTGGTCCCCTAGTGATGGGACCCCAATAATAAATAACTGGCTCTTTTTGCCTTGGCACCTTTATTGGGAATTACGGAGTCTGCAGCATAAGTAGGCTTACAAGGCGAGTTGACAACTTGACGCCTAAGACTTTGGGGCTGGTCATTTTTCCTGGGTTTGCACAAGAAACAGTCTCCAATAAAATCATCAGCATTCCCACAGTATAAAGAGGCGATTTTCCTTATGCCGTTGTCGCTCACCTTCAGAGAGCTTGGGTCGTAAGTAGCTCCAAAAACCACTACTTTTCTGCATAGTAGCAGCAATAGAAGCAAGTGGCATGGAGTCTGTCACCTTTTTAGTTTCTGTTGGGAAGGATGGAATCATATCAAGGTCAGAAAAATTCCCAAAAAGTTTTTGTACTAACAGATTAGTACTACACGACAAATTCTGTAACTGTTCAGTCTTTTGAAGAAACTCCTGTAGCAACTCAGGATCCATTAATCAAGTTTTAACTTGGGGTGCCATCCAATATTTCTTCCCTGGATGGACTTTTGCAATGCCTAATTGCATCCACTGAATTTTGGGAGGCTTGAATAATTTGCTGCTGCAGCACATCCACACAAGATGATAATCCTAGGAAAGCCTGTAGCAGCAGTGTTTGCATACTCTCCAGGGTCAGAATTTTATTCATATGTCCCAAATCAAGGTTCAAGACTGAGATCTGATTTGGCAGGACCTGAACCGGATTTGACAAAATAGAGACCATGTTGAACACTCCAGTAACATCTGTATTTTGAGCCGGTTATAATGTTACAGTTCTTGCACAGTTGTGTAAGACCTCTAGAGCCAAGGAGAGGATCTTCTACCAATAACAGCCATCCACTATTCCATTAGTGATTTATTTACACACCGGTACTTAGGTGACCACATGGATTTACGCCTCCAGCAGTAGAGGCTTACACAACCAACGAGAGACTGCAGGACTGCTGACTAGAAACACGGCTGAGGAGTGGCCATCCTTCCTGTACTGGTACTAGCTGAAGTAAAGCTGCAGGTGATAAGGATATTAACAGATGTGAGTGACAGGATACTCTAGCAGCGGCAGATTACATGGTCTGTTAAATGTCTTGGGACTAGGGCAGGAATGACCAGGACTGTAGCGAGTATTGCAGGATTACAAGACAAGACTAGACAAGATGAGAATGGACTATGACAAGACTAACAGAGAAACAAACAAGGACTGGACAGACAAGATACATACAAGGACTAGACAAATAAGAACTAGACAAACAAAATGCAGACAAGGACTAGTGGCTGAAGTAACAAAGTTCAAGGTGTGGCCTTGAGGGCTGGGGTGCAAGTGGAACTTAAACGATGCAGCCTTGCAGACTTTGGTGCAGCTATGACAGCCGAGATGAAAATGCAGGCTATGATGTGGCCTTGCAGGCCGTGGTGCAGCTATGACAGCTGAAATGAGATGCAAGCTATGTTACAGCCTTGTGGGCTGTAGTGTGGCTATGACAGCCGAGATGAGATGCAGGCTATGATGCGGCCTTGCAGGCTGTGGTGTGGCTATGACAGCCGAGATGCGGCTTGAGAGACGAGATGAAATGCAGGCTGAGGTGTGTCTGGAGCAATATGGCAGACAGGTGAACTCAGGCACGACAGGAACACAGGCAGGGAGCAGACTGGCATGGCTTGGCTGGACTCTGGAATAAAAAGTGCCACAGGCAGAAGCAGGGTGTATTCCACAGGCTAATACTAAACAAACAGACAGATGCAGGACACTGGAACTGTGGAACTTGGGAGACCGGCAAAAGTTCAGACTTCAGAGAGACATGCAAACACTGGTTGTCAGAAAGTATAACTGGCATGGAGTGAAAGACTGGCTGAAACTTAAAGGAAGCAGGGTCCAATCAGAACCAATTCCTGGAGAGTAATTCCTAATCAAAGGCATGTGTGTACCTGCTCTGCAGAGAGACAGCTAGTTAATTAGTGAACACATGAAACAACACACACAGACAGATATGAATGACAGGCTATGAATTGACACAGACAAGACAGGATTTCCAGCTTCCTGCAAAAAGCCAGAACAAGGACAGGACATGATGCAGTATCCCAGTAACAACTATGACTGGGAACTGCCACCAAGATGATTTGCTAACCACAAATCCTAACATATACATTGCTAAATTGGTGACCATAACACCCAAATAAGCAATAGAGCATAAGCAACTTAGTGTTAGTTGCCCTAGTTGGGAGTAAGAAGTAGATGAAAATAAAAGTAAGGAGAAGCACAAGAAGGTACAGTAGAGGGCCCTGCTTGCAAGAGATTACCTTCTAAAGGGGAGGTGCAGACAAACAGCTGTGACACAGATGGGGTAGACAGGGAGGAGGGAGCATTGAATAGTGGGTTAGGATGAGAACTGGAAGGCTTTGACGAAGTAGTGGGTCTTGAGAGCCTGTTTGAAAGATTGTAGAGAGGTGGAGAGTCTGATGGGGAGAGGGAGAGAGTTCCAAAGGAGGGGAGCAGCATGGGCAAAATCTTGGAGGCGGGAGTGGGAGGAAGTAATCAGTTGGCATGAGAGGCAGCGTGCATTTGTTGAATGAAGAGGGCATGCAGGAGAGTGAAGTGACATGAGGTCGGAGATGTACAGTAAGTGGGTGAGGAATGTGTGAGGGCTTTGTAAGTGAGTGTGAGAACCTTGAATTGGGTTCTAAAGGGGAAAGGGTGCCAGTGGAGGGCTTGTAGAAGAGGGGAGGCAAATGTAGAGTGTTTTGAGAGAATGCCCAGGTGGGGGTGGGCAGAGGAGTGAGTTCAAGGTGGTGAAGGGATGCTGGGCATTTGAGTATTGGGAGGAGATGAGGTGCTTGAAATATGATTGTTTATTGAGGGAAAGGGCAGCACTGTAGGATGAGAGCATAAATTTGAAATGGAGAAAATTTGCCTTAGAGCGTGATCTCCTCCACTGTCACTCAGTGGTTCGTGAACACATTTTCAAGTATCTGGTGCATTTGAAATGCCAGGGTTGAGGTGCGGATCTGCAAGGGTGAGTAGTGATTGCCAATACAACAGACTCAAGAGCAGAAGTAAGGGAGGCATTGTAAGGGAAGCAGCTTGTTCAGGGCAGGAGAGAGCAAGGATAGGGAAGAGAAGTGAATCAAGCAGGGAAGAAAAATAAACTGCGTCGATAGCCTTAATGTTATGCTTAGTGATGGTTGCCTTAGGAGGTAGAGGAGGAGAAGGAGAGAGGGATATTAAATAATAAACAGATCGTCAATATACCGTCCATAGAGGACCAGGCAATCTTTATATGGGCCACTCCAAACATACTCTTCTTCAAATCGACCCATAGGGAGATTAGCGTAACTAGGTGCAAACCTGTTTCCCAAGGCCATTCCCAGTGATTGCAAATAATACATGGATTCAAAGAAAAAATAAATGTGCGTGAGAATAAACGTAATGGCATCCAGAACAAGGTCATGTTGTCCTGATGTAAGTGTATTACATTGATCTAAGAAATGTTTTATTGATTCCACACCTTTTTCATGGGGAATCTGGGTAAAAAGGGCCTGGACATACTAGGTTAGAAAACCCCATCCTGGTGTCCATTCAAACCATAGCAATTTTTCAAGTATATGAGTTGTATCTTTTATATATGATTTGAACTAGATGATGTGACCCTGCAAGTGAGTGTCCACAAAATAAGATAAATTTGAAGTGAGTAAACAGATACTTGAAATTATAGGTCTCTCGGAAGGTGCAACTAGTGTCTCTTTCATTTTGGGGAGGTGATAAAAAAATAGGAGTGAGTGGATATAATGGAAATTAAAATTGTGGTTCTTCTTTATTTAGAAACAAATTTTAAGAGCTTGATCCAACTAGTGTTTCAACTTTGATTGGAATCTGGGGGTAGGATTGTCATCCAGAACAGCTTAGTAACTAACATCATGCAGCTGCCTGTATTTCTCCGCAATTTAATCAGCCCTGTTCTGGATGACAAAACCACCCCCCTTATCAACTGGCTTTTTGACTATCGACATGTCCTTCTTCAGATATCTTAAAGCTTTTTGTTCCCACTTCGTGAGATTACCTTTAGTATCTTTTCCCATTTCTTTCAGTTTACAGAGAATTTAAAAGGTTTTCTTATAAAAGATGGTAATTGCAGGACTTTTAAGTTCCAATGGAAAACATTGGGACTTATATTTTAAATTTGGTTTATTTCTATGTGATGAACCATTATTGACATCATAAATAAGATGATGTTTTATTCTTCCTTACTGAGTTCTGATTCAAATTGTAAACTATCCAGTATTGCTAAAACTTTCCACATCACTAGCATTTAATATAATGGGACAGTTAGCTCCCTGTTGTAATTTTAATTGTTTGTTGACAAAATAACTTTTCCTATAGAGTATTTTAATATATTTGTTTAAGTGTAAAAATAAATAAAAAATATTTGGTTTATTGCTAGGTGCGTAATTAAGCCAATTTTAAGAACTCTCACTTCTAATTCTGTTCATTTCCTGTCTGACAAATTAAATACCCCTTCTGTATCTCCATTCTTTTTACTCTTCTTCTTTGTTGTCTTCCCCTTTCCTCTTCTCCCCCTTGGTCTCTTGGTCTTTTTGGGGTGTAGCCTTTCAGGGGACCAAATGGGTTTTTTTGATGGTATTAATTTAGTCTGTCATCCTTTAGTAAAAAATCTTTGGGCATGGAGGGTGGTGATCTACTTACAGATCTCACTCTTCTATTGGGAACAGCATCTTTCACTTGATTGTTAGACTTAATTATTTTTCTCCCTTCAATAAATTGACTTTTTGTAAGAAAGGTTCTTTTGGACTCATGTGATGGTGGATAAAATTTGATTTTGATAGGCGCCCCTGACTTCACTCACACATACATACCTGCTACCAGATATACTATAAACAAGGCTTCTCTATGAAAGGTTGTTTAGTTACCCACATCTACTATTAGGATTTCACAAAGTGACAAGGAACACACATGTGAATAGTATTGTGATTAATTATCTGAAACCACTGTGGCTAATTAAGCAATAAAGATTCCCTTTCTAAGGAGATTCTGGAGTGCCACTGTCTTGAAAATTCTCCAGGTATGGAGCTAAACAATTCAATGTAGGGGTTAACTATCTATATACCACTTGCATGAGTCCAAAGTATCTCTGCTATGTCACGGCTAAAGCCAGAGGACTGTTTTTACTGGAAGGATACCCAATGCCCGTGTAGAGGAAAGTGCACATGGAGAGGTGGACCCAATAAACAAGGTGTCTTTCACTCTGCAGTGGCTGCTGCCTATATTGATGCCGCAGCTTTCCACACTGCTGGAGGATTTGCATCAGGCATGAGTATGGAGCTTGTGCTAACAGACCAGCTTGGGACACCCAGTGCAGAATGCACACAGGCTGACTAAGGGCCTGATTCAGACTTGGGAATAGAGAGAAAGATCTCTCTCAACTGATCATCTTGGTGAAACCATGTTGCACTGCAGGTGGGGCAGATTTAAAATGTGCAGAGAGATTTCGATTTTGGTGGAGTGTTTCCAAACTGACATCTAAATTGTAGAGTAATAATAAAGCTGTGCAGTATTTGTGGGCTACATGCAAAAGCAGCCAGCATTTACCCCACATGTAAAAAAATGTATGTATTTACACCCCTTGTATTGCAACATGGTTTGTTCAGGTTCACAGTTGAGAGAGATATCTCACTCTATTCCCACCTCTGACTCAGGCCCTAAGCTCACTGCACGTCAGACTCTGCTTCTGTCACAAGCCGCCACAGTGTCTTGTTTGACGTTAATACTCCAGGCAGCTCTCTCATGCCTGTTGCTAGGAGACGAGGATTCCAGGCTGCCACTCCATGAGGTCTTCCTACCCGACTGCTCCATCACCTCCGCCCTGCACCAGTTGGATCTTCCTCTAATTTTACCCCCATTGGTTCTCTGCTCTGATGCCGGCTATAGCGTTCAGTATGTAGCTTCCAGTTCCTGAGAGTAGTTCATGCGCTTGTGTGTTCCAGCTTCTTGTGTCCAGCATGAATCTCAATAGTCTCTGCCACACTTCAGCGTCTGTGTGGACTATCTGCAAGTAACATCATAGCAGTCTCTGCCACATATCAGCATCTGTGTGGACTATCTGCAAGTAACACCATAGCAGTATCTGCTGCAGTTCAGTGTCTGTGTGTACTTTATGTTATTAACATCCCAGCAGTCTCTGCTGCACTTCAGCATCTGTGTGGACTTTCATTTAACTACATCAGCCCTTAAAGCTGCAACCTGCCAAGTACACATCAACCCCAAGGCTGCAACCAGCCAAGTACACATCAGCCCCCAAGGCTGCCAGCCAAGTACACATCAGCCCCAAAGGCTGCAACCAGCCAAGTACATATCAGCCCACAAGGCTGCGACTTAGTCTCCAGACGATGACCTTGCCAAGTAGCAATCAGCTCCCAAGTTTATGAATTGGCCACAGGGCCTAGCCTCTGACAAGGACTTCATTTTCAGTTGACCCCACCACTTCATATAATCCTCAGCACTATTGCTTTTTGTCAGAGGTGAATCTTATCCCAGATTCATAACATCCAGTCACCTGGGGTTCCTCCTACCTCTACTGTGCGAATCTCCCCAATGATTCAAAAGATTATAGTCAACATAAAATAATAGTTCATAGAAGCTGTTCATAGAGGTACTAATGCTTTATCATGGATCCCACTCAAAATCCAGCTCAAGTCCTTGCAGCTCATATTCAAGCATTAACTCAAAAAGTTCAAGAACAGTCTCTCTGGGTTGAGGATACTTGTGTTTCTTCTGCTCTAACCGCCATTAGAGAACCTAAGATGAACCTTCCTGACCGGTTCTCTGGGAACCACAAAGACTTCGTACATTTTCGTGAAAGTTGCAAATTGTCTTTCAAGTTGCATCCCCAATCCTCTGGCTTAGAAGCCCAACATGTGGGAATCATTATATCCCTACTCCATGGTGAACCTCAAACCAGGGCATTTGGCTTATCACCAACCCATACTGCATTTCACACTGTTGATGCTTTCTTTTCTGACCTAGGACTATTATATGATGATCCAGATAAGGCGGCACTGGCCGACAGCCAGCCTTCGATCTCTAAGACAGTCAATTTAGTTTGGGTCTTTCTGACCAAATCAATGACATTCTTGTCCAGTATCCTGCTCCTGAAAGTCTGGATGGACTCATGCACTTGGCCACTATATTGACCATAGGCTTTGAGAGCATAGACTGGAGAGAGATTTGCCTACCATCCCTCCTCGATCTACAGTTTGGGTGACCCTTCCTGAGCTAGAAGAGCCCATGCACCTAGAGGCTTTCCATCTTTCTTCTGAGAAATATGTTTAATTATTCATTGTTTAATTATTTAGGCCTGACTCCTGAGTCCTTACAACAACATTTCTCAATATTTGGTTTGGACAGCAATCTTATTACCATAGGTGTAGTCAACTCTCGATCACCTCCCATCCATCTATCAATTGGAGCATTACATTCCAAAAACATAATGTTCCTGTTGTTTCATTGTCCT
This sequence comes from Taudactylus pleione, assembly GCA_031769625.1. Lineage (NCBI taxonomy): Eukaryota > Metazoa > Chordata > Amphibia > Anura > Myobatrachidae > Taudactylus > Taudactylus pleione. The sequence continues at coordinate 5,754,437 of JAUIMM010000135.1, forward strand.
CTGGCACCTATAATTCTGGGGTTGCCATGGCTTAGGAATCATAATCCTGTGATCAACTGGCAAATGGGTGAAGTCCTTCGGTGAAGGTCCACCTGTTCTGAATGATGTCTCGATCAACCGGTATGAATTGCTGCTACCATCTAGTCAGAGTCTTCATCTGTTAATTCTGCTAAGTATTGTGATCTCTCCAAGGTTTTTTGTTTTTTTTAAAAAGGCGGATACTCTACCTCCACATTGTCCTTATGACTGTGCCATTGAGCTTTAGCCTGGAGCCAAACTTTCAAAAGGCAGGTTATCTCTACCAGAGAGTCAATCTATGCAGGAGTACATCCAAGACGCTATGCAGAAGGGCTCTATCCATCCATCCAAATCACCGGTTGGGGCTGGATTCTTAATTTTGCAGAAAAAGGTGGGGTCAATGCGAACATGTATTGACTTCCAGGGGTTGAATAATATCACCATTAAGAGCACTCATATCCATTACCATTAATATCAGTTCTTATCGACCAATTTCGTGAGGCATCCATTTTTTGAAGATCGATCTGTGAGGGGCCTGTAACCTGATCTGGTTTAAGGAGGATGATGAGTGGAAGATAGCCTTCAGTACTCATTCAGGCCACTATGAATATCTGGTAATGCCTTTTGGTCTTTCTAATGCTCCTGCCATTTTTCAAAATTTTATTAATGATGTTTTAAGGGAATTCCTTGGAGTTTTTGCTGTAGTATACTTAGACAATATCCTCATCTATTCTAAGTCTTCGGAACAACATTGCCAACATGTGAGACAGGGGTTATGCAAACTCCAAGAGAATAATCTGTATGCAAAACTGGAGAAATGTGAGTTTGAAGTGAAGGAGGTCTCTTTTTTGGGATATGTAATCTCTTCCCAGGGGTTCCCTATGGATCCAAGTAAAGTGAAAGCCATCTCAGATTGGGCCAGCCTTCCACACTAAAAGCAATCCTACACTTACTTGGTTTTACGAACTATTAATCGCAGATTTATCAAGTCTTTTTCTTCCATTGTTGCACCTATTGTGGAGTTGACTAAAAAAGGGGCAGATATAGCAAACTTGCCTGTCAAGGTGGTACAGGCCTTCAATTCTCTGAAGTCAGCTTTCATCACTGCTCCTGTTCTTCATCATCCTGATCCAGATCTTCCATTTATTGTTGAAGTGGATGCCTCCAAAGTTGATGTAATTCTGTCATAAAAGGACCCCCTGGATAACAAGTTTCATCCACGTGCCTTCTTCTTGCATAAATTTACACTGGCAGAGAAAGATTATGACATAAGGAATCGAGAGGTGTTAGTCATCAAATGGGCTTTTGAAGACTGGATGCTGCAGGGAGCTAAACATCTAATCACAGTCTTGATTGAACTTAAGAACTTGTCATATATTGAAACTGCAAAGAGATTTAATGCTAGACAAGCACGTTGGGCTATATTCTTCAACATTTTAACTACATTATTTATTTCCGGCCGGCTCCAGGAATCTCAAGGCAGATGCTCTTTCACGAATCTTCCAACCCATTCAATCCACCACACATTCTGAAAAGACCATCATTCCAACTTCTCATATTCATTTGGCCTTGACCAGGAATTTAGCTGATGCTCTCCATTTCTGTGAGTCTGAAGCCCCTTCTGGAAAGCTGCCGGGATTACTCTTTGTCCCTGAAAGATTTCGCAAAGTGGTTCTGATGGACTTTCATCCTTCTCGAGTCATTGGTCACCCGGGCATCTCCAAAACTTCTGAAGTTTTCTCCCGCTCAGTATGGTGGCAGTCGTTATTCCAGGATGTTCGTGAATTTGTCATGGCCTGTGATGTTTGTGCTCATAATAAATCTCACATTGCAATGGATTTTATTGTTGATTTACCTTCTCACTGCTCGATCATTTGGACAGTTGTTAACCTTTTCAGTAAGTTGTCACATTTTGTTCCACTCTCAAAACTGCCTTCTGCCAAGGAATTATCTGTTTTGTTCATTTAACACCTTTTCCTACTTCATGGACTTCCAGTAGACATTGTTTCAGACTGAGGAACTCAATTTATTGCTCTTTTCTGGAAAATCTTTTATTCCTCTCTGGGCATCAGCCTCAGTCTTTTCTCTGGATATCACCCTCAATCTAATGGACAGTCGGAACGGGTCAATCAGTCCTTGGAGCAATATAACTAGTGTTTTGTTTCCAAATATCAAAATGACTGGGTCTCCCATTTACCATTGGCAGAATTTGCTTTCAATAACTCTTGTCATTCATCTTCCACAATTTCTCCTTTTTTCTGTAACTTCGGATTGCATCCTAGAGTTAACTCTTTTGAAACTAATTCTGGAAGAGCTTCATTATAAAATCCATTCTCTAAGCTTTGTTCTGTTTGGAGAAAGGTTCGTCAGTGTCTTTTCAAAGCATCAATCTGCTCTAAGAGATTTGGTCTGGCTGTCCTCTAAGAACATCAACATTCGACAACATTCACAAAAGTTGAGTCCTAGAAACATCGGTCCTTTCAGAATAATCTCTCAGATCAAGCCTGTCGCCTTTCATTTGAAGTTGCCTTACACACTTGTGAGGGGCGGGTGCGGTGCAATGCCTGCTGCCGTGCAGGTGTACGTCTGTTACTTACCTTGCGTCGCACCCTCTCACCTTCAGGCCGTGTGTTGAGCAGACGGTCCTGGAACCTCCGAATAGAACACGGACACGATGACCTAGGGGGAAGGAGACGAGGTGAGTACCGTCCTTCCTCACGTCGACCGACGTGCCCTACCGAACCGGGGGATAAATTCAGGTTTTAAGTGAAGATCATCATTGGCACTTTTGGCCTCAGATCCCGAATTTTCACCTATCGGTACTCATGCACCAGGTGAAGATCCGTCCTTGCACCGGGTTGCAAGGTTCACCGTCCGCCCAGAAGGAAGGAGATAGATAGTGACAAACAGGGAGAGACAGTGCACACAGATATTCCTCACCGTGTCCACTCTTGCTCTTCGTCCGCTCACTCGCCTACAGGTCCCTGTAAGGAGATACACAACACAGCCGTGCAGGGCCTAAACCTATGTCAAGCAACTACACATACTAAAACGGCATCACCCTCAACCTACAGTGTGTGTAGTGCGACAGATATAACAAAAACTAAACATTTGCCCTGCACAGAACACCAAACACAGACTAAATACACAAGAGCAAAACACAGTGCTGTCCCTTTAAATGTCTGCCACCTATCCAGAGCTGGCCAGCTCCTCTTCTCGGTGACTGGGGAAACCACTACCTCATGGGTGGAAGCCGTACAGCTCTCCACCACTGCTCACACCTCTAATCATCTATGCGGGGGCTACCTAATGGGCTCAGGGCCCTGGACCTAACGCCCAGGATCTTACCAGCGGCTCAGGGCTTATGCCTGCCTACTGCGGGGTACTCAAGGGACTTGGGCCTACTGCCCAGAGTCCCGCTCTATTTTGCAGCTCAGGCCTAGCGGCCTAACGGTGGGCTCTGGTAGTGGCCTGGGCCTAATGTCCAGACCACTTTTATTGGGGCTCAGATATAGGGCCTAGTGCCCTCCTGTATGGGTACAGGCCTACGCCTGATTTATGGCCACGGGCCTGGTGCCCGCCTACTCGATCATTTAGTGGCCTGGGCCTAGTACCCAGGCCACTCACACCCTATTAAGGCCAATCCTTTTATAGGGCCTAATGCCCGCTACTGTCCCCCGGGCCTTGTGCCCGACTAATTGCCCACGGGCCTAGTGACCGACAATACTCCACGGGCCTAGCGCCTGACAATCCTGGCGGTCTAGGGAGGGGGGTATATGGTGGGCCTCACGGAGGGCCTACCTGCTATGTTGGAAGAGGCTGTGGGGGGGAACTTCATGACGCTCTTTTACTTTCCTCCCCCGCAGTCCTCTCCGGTCCTCAGCCGCATTCTTCGGCCGCTGGCCCGTCCTGGCCAGCAGCGCCGCCACTTCTTCCTTTCTTCCTGCCGGCGCCGCCTGTCTTCTTCTTCTTTCTTGACAGCGGCGTCTTCTGGCCTCTTCCGCGGCCGCCGCCCCTGTTGACACGCGAACTGCTGCTCTTCGGGAGGTCTTCTCTCCTCCCTCTCCGCCGCCAAACTCCCTTTTCCCGCTCTGCGCCGTCTAAAACAAGACGGCGCGAGTGGGCGGGGCTATGACGTGGCGAGCCGCGATTGGCTCGTCGCGTCGGCCTCTGATTGGCTGCTGGCCCGCGAGCCAGGTTTGGCTCGCGGCCAGAGCCAAACGCCCGCCGCACAGTGCACCGCGCCCAACGCCTGACCGGCGCTGGGAGCAGGTACTCTCTCCCAGCGCCGGCTACCCGCCGCTTCTTGGCTGCCGGGCGCCAAGAGCCAAGCTTCTCCCGGCGCCACAGTACCGCCGGCACTGGTGAAAGGGACCAGGCGGTCCCTTCACCAGGTGCCCGCGGTATCTGCACCGACGCTAGGGACATTACTGTCCCAGCGCCGGCAACGGATGTGTCCCGCAGAGGACACATCCCTCCTGCCTGCCCCTGCACCTCGGCTGATGCTGGGATCAAACACGTGATCCCAGCACAGCCTTCCACACACTCAGGGTATCAATACCTTCCATTGCTCCCTACTCAAACCGTTTTTTTCTCCCTTAAGGTTTAGTTCTATACATCCAGCTAGACCTTCTCCTGTACTCATCCAGGGTCATCAAGAGTTTTTTGTGAAAAAAATCTTGGATTCCAAGTTTTCATAAGGAGGTTAACAATTTTTGATTCAATGGAAGGGGTACGGGCCGCAGGAGCATTCCTGGGTCTCTGAAAAATGTTTACATGCTCCTGTATTGAAAAGAAGGTTTTTTGACAATTTCCCTGATAAAACTGGTTCTAGTGGTTCCTTAAACCCTCGTCAAGTAGGGGTGCTGTCACAAACTGCTGCAGCATCTTGTTTGATGTCAGTACTCCAGGCGGTTCTCTCGTGCCTGTTGCTAGGAGATGAGGATGCTAGGCTGCCACTCCACAAGGTTTTCTTACCTGCAAGTAACACCAAAGCAGTCTCTGCCATACTTCAGCATCAGGTGTGGACTATCTGCAAGTCGAGAAAATGACCAAGAAGAGAAAAACTCTGTGATGTGAGCACTCTTTGAAAATATGAACTAATTAAAACATAACTTTTATTGAGAAAACTATCAAATAAGATAAATTGTACCAGCAACTACATATTGGCATATCAATAACGGTACGGATGAGACAAACTAAATATCACATATGAAACAATTAGTAAAACATAACATCAAACAAATAAAAAACAATTACAGACATGCGGGTATGTACTTCTAGATATAATCACCTCCTACAGCTCCACCTTGTGGCTCAATGTTGGATCACAAAAAATAGCATAATGCTGAGACATAGGGCAAAGTATTAAAAAAAATTATATATTGACTTTATATCAGAAACTTCAATGGAGTCATATACATAAAGCAAGTAAGTATTAATGCAATAAAGCAACGCACACTTAAATTATCTCAGAAAAAGAAATAACAGATGAGCGGAATGAAATTGCTGCTGATAATTCTCCTGTATCCCACCTGACCGTGGGTCATCCATGAAAAGACTAGAAAGATAATAAGTACTCCACCTGGGTAAATATTAATAATCCCTACTAGAAGGTAGGAGTGAAGTAGTTGGTCAGGTAGAAAGTGTCAGTGCTTCATTGTTAATATGAACAAAATACCTACAGTATAACACAACGTGTTCCCTCAAAAGCATATTTCAAAATAATACATTAAAGGTGAAATAGTTAAAATATTTAAAATATAAATAATTCTCATATATAGCCTCTATAGCATAATTAGTAAATGTATCAGTTTTTGCATATTATACCCTCAATGAAATACCAGGATGGTCAGGGTAAAGACACTGTCACTCTTAATTCTGCTTCTCCTTACTTAGCGTTAGGCCATCGATAAGGCATGAGAGATTATTCGAGAGCAGTTTAGGCCCTTAGAAACAACAGTGTAACTGCAACGTTTCTCAATATTTTGCTTCTGCTGTTGATGGTATTACAGGTAGTATTGGACCCCCAATGAGAGAGTTATTCTAAATGATATAGTTGTCAGTTAATAAAGTAGATAAAAAAGGATGTAAAGAAGTAGTATATATCAATTCTATTTATATAACGTCCTGTATACAATATCCTAACATAGATTTGAGTGAAAAAATTTTATTAGTCCTATAAGCCAATAATTCGACAAGTTCTGTATAGCAACACACATAAAGGAATTGATACAAGTATCAATTCATTAATTCCAACACAGATCGTAACATAATGTACAAGTGTCCTTTTAGTTATTTTTAGGGCACATGAATCATATGATATACATCGTTCAATATACTGAGCTCAATTAGCGCTCAGCTGTCTGTATGAGCTGTCTGTGGAAGAACATATCTGCTATTTCATTACATGTATTAAATAGCCTAGAACAGTGCTTGTTGGTGGCTATCTATAATTAGCAGTATATATCAAGCACAGGAGTTTCAGAGCAACAAGACCGATTCACATAAAAGGACATTTTGAACATATGCTTGTAGATCTTTTAGTAATGTTGCTGTTGAGTAAACAGGCTTGACATTCATAGGTATTCATCAATATATGCAATTACTATTATATATACATTTAGCCATATGGGTGGAATCCAATTCAAAACAGTGTAGACCTTAAGCTTAGACTATTACACCTGTAGGCATGGAGTCGTAATGAACAGCAATGTATGCTCACATTCAAAATTGCTCTCATAGGTGGTTTGTCAAGCTTCTGCAAAAACACAGTGTTGTGTGGTCGTTATTAAAGTAACCAAGTATGCTACAGAATACATATAAATAAAATATAATATAAAGGGTACAAACTGATAGCTGGAGTGTCCTGTGCTGCACAAACACCGGCACCAATCCCGCTGAAGTGCGTTTCGCCAAAAGGCTTGTTCACGGAGGAAACAGCTGCAGAGGCAAGTCTCCATTAAACTGAGTTATGTATGGAAGTGAGCCAATCAGCGGATGCTATGTCCATAATGACAGGCCAGCCAGCCATTTGGAGTCCTAACAATGTTGGATCCAATCAGATAGGAGTTGTGTGGAAATCCTCCTATCACCATGCCACGCAGGGATAGAGGCTGATCAGATATCCTGCAGGCATTCTCATAATGATGATATCATGTTGCTAATGCATGTGTTGATTCATAAAATTCTGGAATGGACTAGAGTGTTCCTGTGAGGCTAAGAAATAAAGGTTTAGCCATCCTAATCTCTATGGCTGCTCCTAGTGAGTCATTCTGCAAACGCTATGTTTCCAATGAGAGGACAGCCTATCACAAAGTGTCCTTAATATGTCAGAGCCAAATAGGTAGGAGGTATGTAAAAAATCCTCCTGTCACCATGACCCGCAGGGAGGGTGGCTGATTAGGCGCCCTACAGATGTTTAATAATGATAATAAGGATATCGTATTTCTAATACATAGGTTTATTCACTACAAGATGGAATAAGATGGAGACATCCCATATGGCTAAGAAATAAAGACTTGACCATTTTATATCACTGTGGCTGATCATAGTCACATTGATATATTAGAAGTATTGGGGAGTGGAGACACCAAAACAGATCTCCAAGATAGCTCTGCTGCTTGCCATTTAATTATTAGGTATTGTAAAAAAGTAATAAGTTTAGTGAAAAGGTATATGTTGATATCATATATCCAATTTAGGATGGATAACATCCATTTAGAAAAGAACATAAGTAATTGAGTGGGTTCTGCTTGTCATAAAAACCCAAATCAAAATGTACAGATGTGCCCAGCTAGTTTGTTGTTCAAGGCACGCCATTCAGGGCTCTGAGTCGCGCCATGGAATGTACCATGGTATCCTTCAACTATGGATAAGCTACGGCATGTAATACAGCGCTTAACCGCTGGGAAGCTAGTGCTCCACTGTTGTAATTAATACTGAATACCATACTGTTAAATTGGATGGATATCACATTCACGCACTGTACAGTATTTGCATGTTCGCACAACCAATATTTTTAATATCACATACATACAGTAAGCTCTTAGAATGGGATGCAAATCAGTACACATTCTGTACATAACTGTACATTAGTGAAGTTACCCGAATTGTTATCACGGTATAACTGATACTGTAGATTAATGAGATGCATGTACAGCTTTCACTGAGAAGGGGTGAATTATTCTCTAATGGTGGGGTACTGTGTATATTTGTACTAGTACTGTATAATATTTGGAAAGGAAGACAATTTTTTTTATTATTAAAAACAGCAGCGGGTGGGTTGAGTGCACAAGGATGAGACTGCTATGTGCAGTTCTTAAGATAGGTGGCTTGTGGGCTAGTGGTTAGGTGATTGCTTTGCAACAATGCTGGTTCCTGGTTTGAGCCCTGGAAAAGAATACATTTTTTTGGCATTGTTGGTTATTGTCACTATAGTGAAACTACTGTAGAAGTGTTGTACTGTAATACTTAGTGTTGTTGTTTAAAAGGCTGTTTAAAAGTAAGGCATTACAAACTGATTGTGCACTTAAAAAGTGCAAACTTGCATCAATGTCTGTCTGTGGTGGTTGTCAGCTCCGAGGGGTTACAATGGGATTTCTGGCACATGCCCAGTGTTGGGTTACAATGGGATCTGTGGCACATGCAAATGCCCAGTTGTCTGTATTACTACTGTATGCGGTTGAATTTTCACACTTGCGCCACTCTCTGTGCTGTCCCTGACTCGGACACTACTGTATAGTCATTTTATGACTTCAGAAACTGCTAGTGAGCTCTGTTTGAGAGAGTTTCTGTATTACAAATTGACTGTACGTTTAAAGCGCAAACTTGCATCAAAGTCAATGAGGTCCCGGACTTGCACACAATAGTGATTTAATGAGTTCAGTAACTGGTAATGGGCTCTGTTTGAGAGAGAGGTCTCTGTTTTACAAACTGACTGTGCATTTAAAGTGCAAACTTGCATCAATGTCAGCACGATTGGTGCTGTGGTGGCTGTCAGCCAGCTCCGAGGGGTTATAAATGGCATCTCTGGTGCATGCCCAGTGGGAACATTGCAATGGGATTTCTGGCGCATGCCCAGTGGGTCAAGATTCACACACAATGCATCAGGTCCCTTCCCCCAAAGCAAACAAGAGACTTTCATTACCATAATAAAGGGCGCTCTGTTAGCCATTTACTGTAAGCAGTCAGCTTTGCCCTTGTGTCCTGAAAAGGCTACAAATGGTGACCATTGCCAAGGACACCATCACCCATCTGCTAGTACAACTAGTGTGCCGCTATGAATGTGTCTGTACGGTATATTAAAAACTGACTGTGTGGTTGAAGTTGCACTCTTACGCCACTCTCTGCACTGTCCCAGACTTGGACACGAGAGTAATTTCATGACTTCAGAAACTGGTAGTGAGTGGGCTCTGTTTGAGAGAGAGGTTTCTTTATTACAAACTGACTGTGCATTTAAAGTGCAAACTTGAGTCAATGTCAGCACGGTTGGCGCTGTGGTGGCTGTCAGCCAGCTCTGAGGGGTTACAAATGGGATCTCTGGTGCATGCCCAGTGATAGGGGTTGCAATGGGATTTCTGGCACATGCCCAGTGGAGGGGTTACAGTGACAATGGAATCTGTGATGCTCTCTCCCAATGGAGCCGCTCCATAGCTGTGGTGTAAGGTGGCTCATACAGTAGTAATGCACATGCCCAGTCACACACAGTGCATGAGGTCCCTTCCCCCAAAGCTAGCAAGAGCCTCTCATTACCATAATAAAGGAAGCTCTGTTAATCCATTTACTGTAAGCAGTCAGCTCAAGGTCTGCCCTTACATGTATGTACCTGCATTTTGTACCATACAAACAATACAATGTCTAGTGCATTGTGGTTTCATGTAAAATACAGCTGGGTGGCATAGAGTAACATACAGTAGAAATGGCAGATGGTGGGAAGTTGAAGTTGAACTTCAATTGCTCTATATTTATTCAATGCTGTTTGTGCGTCGATACCTGTAAGTGTTGGTATAAATGACAAAATTCACACTCCACCAAGTGATTTCTGTATAATACTGTTGTGAAGATTTAAACAAAAATAAAAATAATAAAAAAATTACAAATTGTAGCCTTCCAGGCTTTGATCCCGGGATGCCCACACAGCTTTGCGCTGTAACCACTACACCACAGACGCCTGCCATAACGAGTTATGCACCTGTGTGTAATGAATTAACATTGTGCTGTACGTGTGTAGGTAAGATGGTGGCCACAAGAGAGAGGAAGTTTTCTCCAGGCGAGCTCTTTCTCTTGGTCAAGTGTAGAGCTCAACCATTCTCTACAAACCAAGAGAAAGAGTTTGCTTACAGGAGAGCGAGAAGGGAGATATTTCTTTTGTCACATTTTTACTCCCATTTCCATCTTCTTTAACAATCTCTGTGCAAGATCATTGCCTAACCTACTTTTACCTTTCTTACGTCACTCCTTATTTTATTGTTAGCATTGTTCACTGTTCACATTTCCAACACACACACATATATATATATATATATATATATATATATATAATTTTATCTTCTTATGATGTTTTTATTTTTTTAAATTAATTTTTATTTTCTTATATTTTACATATATTTCTCACTTATCAGTTTTTTTGTTTCCTTTTTCTTTGTCACTTTTATGGATTTACTTTTTGAGATTTTAGAACAGGTCAGCACTGACACACATGCTTCCACCCTTATTTAGAATCATCACACTAGTATAGGTATGGTATATTGCATATTTTTGATGGACATACATTTTGATTTGGGTTTTTTATGACAAGCAGAACCCACTCAATTACATATGTTCTTTTCTAAATGGATGTTATCCATCTTAATTTGGATATATGATATCAACATATACCTTCTCACTACACTTATTACTTTTTTACAATACCTAATAATTAAATGGCAAGCAGCAGAGCTATCTTAGAGATCTGTTTTGGTGTCTCCACTCCCCATTACTTCTATTATATCACTGTGACCAGTGGCATAAGTTCATCCCAGACGCCCGGAGGCGAGTTATAAATAGGTGCCCCCCCCCCTCACAGCCGCTGACACTGTAACGTAGCAATGCGCATGCAGACAGGCTATAGATAGATGAAGGCAGCAGCTGATGGTATGACATGGAGCTCTCCACTAGTGTATGGTGGCTTCTCTGGTGCCATGTATTGGGCGGCCGTGACGGTACACTCCGGGTACATAGTTACAGCCCTAAGTGGGGTGAATATATAGTGGGCAATGGAGAAAGTGCCCCCTTCAGTGCTGGAGCCCGGCGGTAGGCGCCTCCATTGTCTCCCATAGTTCTGCCCCTGACTGTGACTAAGAGCAGCCACAGTGATATAAAATGGTCAAGTCTTTATTTCTTAGCCATATGGAATCTCTCCCTCTTATTGTAGTGAATAAACCTATGTTTTAGAAATACGATATCCTTATTATCATTATTAAACATCTGTAGGGTGCCTAATCAGCCTCCCTCCCTGCGGGGCATGGTGACAGGAGGATTTTTTACATACCTCCTACCTGTTTGGCTTTGACATAGTAAGGACACTTTTTGGCAGGCTGTCCTTTCATTGGAAACATAGCATTTGCAGAATGACTCACTAGGAGCTGCCATAGAGATTAGGATGGCTAAACCTTTATTTCTTAGCCACACAGGAACACTCTAGTACATTCCAGAATATTATGAATCAACATACACATTGCCTGCAGGATATCTGATCAGCCTCTAACCTTGCGGGGCATGGTGATAAGATTTCCACACACCTCTTCACTGATTGGCTCCAACATTGTTAGGACTCCAATTGGCCAGCTGCCCTGTCATTACGGACATAGCATCCGCTGATTGCTCCTCATCTACATCTCTGAGGAGTGAGCCAGGGCATGGATGCCATCCAGGTTGAGAACCTGGGAGTGGGAAGCGAAGGAATGCTGTGGACTGTGAGTAATGCTATAAAATTATATATATATATATACACACACACATATATACACACATATACATACACACATACATACAGTATATATATATATATATATATATATATATTAAAGTGAAATGTATGTTGCGTGTATGTGTTATTAAGTGTATTGGTGCTCTGGGTGTGTGTGTGTGGGGTGTGTGGGGGGGGACAAGGCAGAATTAGGCAGATGGTTTTCCTAGGGTGCAGAGAAACCTTGCACTGGTCCTGGTCATACATGAAGTCTTTCTTTCCAACTGACACAGTAACGCAAAACAGCTCCTTGCAAGCTAGTTGTCAGCTCAAGTGGCACATAACATAAAACATATCTTGCTCAGTTTCTCCTGCAAATGCTGCAGCCAGCAAAAACGTGACCCTTCCCAAGAGACCCACTGGTAATGAAGATAAGTCAACTCAGCACTCCAGAGTAAAACACCATTAGGACATCTGTTCAGGCATAAAATAATTGTCCACAATTATTGACACCTCTACCATGACTCAATCTGTTACAGTAAGCATAAATAGATTAATGGAGGATTATATTAATGATAATGTATAAATTAGCATGTCACACAGTCCCTTTGAATGTTGGGAGGAGAACAAAAGGAATTTGGAGCCCCTTGTACAAACTAACTTTGCTTTACTTAAGCTTCCCACCCTCCAGTATGTACTTGGAAAAGTGGTTAGCACAACTAGGAGCCTTGTGAATGATCGGCATAGGAGGCTACTTCCTCAAAATGTGGAAAAACTCATGCTCATAAAAATGAACTATAAATTATATGAGGAATACCTTTGCTGCCAAGTACAACAAAGTACAGAGACTTCTGTAATGGCGGATTCCAGTGGGGATGACAATGATGAAGGTGAGAATGAGGATGATATGATGATATTTTCTAACTGCAGAGTTGATTACCAACACGGTTAGCCATCTAATGCCCATTGGTAGCTTGATTTGTGGGGCCCAAACAAACCCAGCATTTCAGCCCAAAAAGTGGCAGTCCCTGTTGCTGAAGTGATTGGTTTGGTAACCTGTGCATGTCCTCTTTCAAATACAACATAAGGGTGTGTGGCAGGGTTCAACTACAATTCCATCGTGTATCATTTTTTATTATGGGCTATACAAATATTGTGTGTGTTTGACAGGCAGTTTATATTACTGTACTTTATTAGGGTGTTCATGTTGTTTTGTGTCTTGCAATACCATCCATCACTAGTTTCTCATCAAGAGGTATAGACCCTGTTTCCGGCAGCTTCTTAGCATATACAGAGTATGTAGTAGTAGCAATTCATATAATTAATTTTTCAATTTGACTAGGCTGTTCTGCCTTGAATCCTGAGTTTGTAGTTGGGATTCAGGGCCCGATTCAGAGCTGGACGCTCTTTGAAAGTGCTCGCTCTGAATCAGACCGTCCCTGTTTTTTTTAAAAGATGGCCTCCAGGCCGCTCACATAGCTGTGGGTGACCACCCACAGCTTTAGTGAGCAGCCAGGTGATGGTCACGATGGTCACGACCATCAGGGTTTGTGACGAGACCCTTGTGGTAGGGTCTTGTTCCCGCAAGCCCCAGTGAGCTTTTGGCTCTAACAGAGCTGAAAGCTCACCACTGACATTACTCGTGATGTCAGTGGGGCCACCACTAAATGGCAGGTGTTCCTTCAGGAATGCCTCTGTTTAGCCAGCCACCCCCCCTGCCCACCTCCAAAATGGGGCAAGCTGTCAATCACAGTTGACAGCTGCCCCGCTTTGGTGCGAGACCCATAGCAACGGAGCGCTCATCACTGGCCGGGTCTCGCGCATGTCAGAGCCGGCTCTGGTGTGCGCATGTGCAGTGGGGGACCATCGACCCGCTTGCGTGTCTGAATCAAGCCCTCAGTTTCCACTTTAAAAACCTTTTTGGGATTTTGGATGCTTATTTTTAAATATTTGTTCCATGTATCAGTTTTGTTTTTCTGTATATTCACATTTTAATACTGTAATCAAGCAATCTCATTTGGTTTTTGGTTGCTTGTTTGGTAACAGTATTTTCAATTTCTCCAATTTGTATTTTTGTTACTTAAATTATTAATATTATTCATTCAATCAATCTCAATACTTTACCTGGCTTTCACTACAACAAGAACCTCCATTTACCTACTTGCCTCAGGCCCTGATCTAGTTCTTGATTAATGAAAACATTCTATAGCATCGTATAGTTTATATTAAATTGCATCCTGTCTGCCACTGCTGTGCTACTATGATTTCTAGGTGCACTATATCCTTTTTTAAACTGCCCTGTGTTTGTGCTGCTGCTCTGTCTCTTTAACCAGTCAGCTCACTGCAGGTTTTGGCGAGTATGGGTGAAAATATTATTATATATATGATTTGTGAGGTAGTCAAAAAATAATTAAAAATTAATGTATTGAGGTTAGTAATAATGTAGGAACAAAAAAAGATAGACATTACATGATTTTAGCGGTTATGAATTTTTAAAGAAATCCATATCCAAAACCAAAATGTAGTGGTCCGTACACACATCTCTACTAGAAACAGGCTTTACTAAGCTCTGGCATAAGGGTCTGAAGTTCAAAATCTTAGAATTTAAGGCAATGAAATAATTAATCAAATAAGTATTTAAAATGTAAAGTATTCAATGTTTGTTTGAATTAATTTTCTCATGTACATAACTGCACATCACGGGGGTCATTGAGACCCGATCGCAAGCGCTGAGCACTCGCAACTGGGTCGATGTTTCCCCACTGGAAATGTGCATGTCAGAGCTGGCACCGACGTGTGCATGTGCGAGACCTGGCCAGTGACGGGCGCTCCATCGCTATGGGTCTCGCACCAAAGGGGGGCGAGCTGTCGATGGTGAGTGACAGCTCGCCCCGTTTGGGAGGCGGGCAGGGGCGTGGCCGGCCAAATGGAGGCATTCCCGGTGCAATGCTTGCCGTTTGGGGGCGGCCCCACTGATATCAGCAATGATGTCAGTGGGGAGCTTCCTGCTCGATCAGAGCAGGAAGCTCCCTGGGGCTTGCGGTGGATGAGACCCAATATTATGGTCTCGTCACAAGCCCCTATGGTCGCGATGGTCTAGACCAGGGGTCTTCAACCTTGGCCCTCCAGCTGCTGTGGAACTACACATCCCAGCATGCACTGCCACCGTTTTGATATAACAGCATGCTAAAACTATGGCAGTGCATGCTGGGATGTGTAGTTCCACAGCAGCTGGAGGGCCAAGGTTGAAGACCCCTGGTCTAGACCATCGCAACCATCACCATTGTCGATCGCAAGAGCTGTGAGTGGTAACCCACAGCCTAGCGATCGACCAGGAGGCGGCACTTAAAAAAGTAAGCAGCCGCCCTCATTCAGAGCGATCGCTTGCAGCAAGTGATCAACTCTGATTGAGGTCCCATGTGTGGTAGGAGCAAATATGAAAGTAAGCTTTGTTGCAGGTCTTAGTCCTAGGTCTTTGGGAATATATAATATATGAACATCTGTATAATACCATTACTATATTACTTTTTGTGAGTTTGCTCCTAACTGTAAATAACACCATACATATGAGCTATATTCTGTACAGCAACTAGATAAATTACAATATATTGAGTACAAAAGCAGTAAACAGTTCTAGAAACCATTATTTTACTTGTTTTTATGGAAATGTAAACATTTCCAGTCCAGTGAAAAACCTGAAATGGTACAATGGTAAGTGATAAACTGCTAAAGCTAAAAAAATATGTGAGTTTCAGCGTTATAAAATGACCCTTTTCAGGGAACAAGCAATGGTTATAGAACTTACAGCTGACAAATGGAAGAAGGCCTTATGGAATGAGGAAATAAAATATTAAATCTTTGGTTTACCTTTATCACATTCACTAAGAGTAATGTGTGTGTATTATCAATTCCTGCCTGTCTATACCTTCTAAAATCCTGTCTATACCTTCTAATAATTGTCGCTATTTAGCGTTATGAGTCGCACAAGAAATAAATGCTTTCAGACTTTGAGTGTGGTTCCAAAGCACAAAAAGTTATTATTCAATATAAAAACAGATGGTTACACGCTGCGATCTAAAGACAATTAGCGCAAATAAATCATACAGACCAAAGGTACAGTTGTTACATATGCACGCACTCTGGACCCAGATACCGGCATCAGTATAGAAACCTCTGTCAACAGCACAGCAAGAAGACTGGCTTCCGAGTTCAGAAAGCCCACATATATACTTTTTACAGGGATAGGCAATACAATAGAACAGTTTGGCATGATTCCATTGGTTCTTCTTCCTGGTTCTTCTGTTACAGTATCGTTCATAAGTCAATTTGAATGGACACAAACCAGTCTCCAACAGCCCTTTGTGTCCTTTTTCCCGCTGCATGCTAATCTAAGCTGATAACATTACAGAGTACATTTTAATGTTTTAACTCTCTATAGTCCAAGGTTTGCAGACGCATGTTGTGATCTTCTCACCGATGATACCAGAAATCTGTTGAGACTAGGGATGTGCAGGCTCGGATAGGTTCGAGTTTGCACGTTGAGTTCGGATTTTTCCCTCCAAAGAAACGGAACTCAGAAAGAGGCTAAACGTCATCTTACATGGACGAACATCATCATTCCTGGACTTTTGTCAGTGGGAGAGATTTCAGCTCTGTTAGAGCCGAAATCTCTCTGGGTCTTGCGGCCTCAAGACCCTACCACAAGGGTCTCATTGCAACCCCGATTGTCGCAATGGTCATCTTCCTGGCTGCTCGCTATAGCTGTGGGTGGTCACCCTCAGCTATACGAGCGGCCAGGAGGCCATTCTAAAAAAAAAAAAAAAAAAGATCAGCCTTGATTCAGAGCAAGCGCTCTGTCAGAGCGTCAGACTCTGAATCAGGGCCTAAGGGCCTAATTCAGACCTGCTCACAAGCTCTGAGCACTCGCAAGCGGGTCGATGGTGCCCTAATGCGCACGATGGAGGGAGCTCCATCGTGCGCATGCGTGAGACCCGCATAGCAACAGCCAAGCTGTTGCTATGGGTCTTGCACCAAAGGGGGCATGCTGTCGATGGTGACTGATAGCACGCCCCCTTTGGTGGGCGTGCCGGGGGCGTTGCTGCCCAGACGGAGGCGTTCCCATGGGAACGACTTAAAACTGAGGCCGGCCCCACTGACATCACTCTGATATAGCCAAAAGCACTCCTGGACTACTGCAGGGTCTTGTCGCAAGCCCGATGGTCGCGATGGTCTTGACCATCGCGACCATCTTTTTGGCAGCTCGCATAAGCTGTGGGCGGTCACCCACAGCTATGTGAGCAGCCAGGAGGCCGCTATGTTTTTAGGTAGGAGGGCCCTGATTCAGAGCGAGCGCTCTGGTCAGAGTGTCCGGCTCTGAATCAGGCCCTAAGTCCTGTAATGGCAAGGCCAAAATAGAAAAACCTGGGATCCATTCTGCAGTATCCACACATTCCCAAGAAGGTATGAATTTGCTGTTGATTCTGCTGCAGTGTCATGTTCTGTATGGCTTGGATTCTGTCATTTGTCAAATGTCGTAACCCCTGGGTTAGTCAGTGTCCCAAGTATTTAACCCTGGACTGGCATGGCTGTAGTTTGTCCTTAGCAACCTTGTTTCCTATTTGCAAGAGATGAAGCAATAAAAGTTTTATCATTTAAACAGGACATCAACGAATTAGAACATAACAATAAATCGTTCACATATTGTATTAGAACAGATCCATTGGCAGGTTGAAAAGATTGTAAACAGTTGTCTAAGGCCTGGGAGAAGATACAGGGGCTGTCTATGAAACCCTTGGGCAATCGTGTCCATTTGTATTGTACACCCCTGTATGTAAAAGCAAATAGGTACTGACAGTCAGGATGAAGAGGTACAGAGAAGAAAGCAGAACAGAGGTCAATGACAGTGAAATGGGTTGCATTTGGTGGGATCTGAATAAGAATGACAGCTGGATTCGGCACTATGGGAAATTGACTCTCTACTACCTTATTAACCCCTCTAAGGTCTTGTACCAGCCTATAACCCCTCCCACCACTCTTCTTCTCAGGAAAGATGGGACTGTTGGCTACACTTGCTGTACGGACTAAAATTCCCTGCTGTAGTAATCGCTCAATTGTGGGATAAACCCCTAATTCTACCGCCTGTTTTAATGGGTAGTGGGGAATTTTTGAAGCTTGCCTACCGCTTTTTAGATTTACCATTATGTGAGCTACATTTGCCATTAATCCAGTGTCCTGTCCATCCTTGGTCCAAAGTGAATCTGGAATTTGGGATAACATTTGATCTACCTGAGATGGATTTTTACCTGAACCAGTAGAGTGATACATTGTCCTTTGGGGAGTGTCCAATATATCCCTCACCTCGTGCGCAAGTGTCTCTGCAATATCTAGATATATACCATCGGGGATACAATATATGACATCCCATCTTGCATAAAAAATACCTTCCCAGTAAGTAAGTAGGAGCCGCTGCTGCCAGGAGGAAAGAATGCCTGGTATGCAATGGCCCGATAGTGACCTCTGTGGATTTAGTTAAAGGATAATGTTGCACTTTACCCATTACACCCATTGCTGGTACTGTCTTGCTGGTCATCTGTAAGTTAGCAGGAGCTTTTATCACTGATCTGGTCACCCCTGTGTCTACAAGAAAAGGATATTTAGTACCAGCTACATTAACCATCATCACCGGTTCTTCCCTAGTACTTCCCATTAACCTGACTTTCTGTAGACTACAGGTATGACCTGACCCCTAGCGTTGATGCTCACTCTCCAAAACAGCATTTAAGGCCACAATTGGAGATGGTGACTTTTGTGGATTTCCTGTACTCTGTGTATATCCCTTATGGGGATATCCAAGTACTCCCTGGTTAGGGGGTCCTACCGTCTTCACCTTACAGTTCCTACTTACATGTCCCACTTGGTTGCAGTTAAAGCACCTTCATGAGTGGGGTGGGTGAAAGGGTTGCTGTGTGGGTTGAGCGGTAGGGAAAGATTGTGGGTGTGGAGAAGGATGTTGAGGGTAATATGGTTGTTGTGGATAGTATGGGTTTTGAGGCTGTGTGTGATAAGTGTGTTTGTGGTGGTACAGGATTGGTGAGGACATGTAGCTGTGCAGGTGCATGTGTGTCTGGTGGCTGTGATGTTACAGTCATTCCTTCTAAACCTTGAATACTAACAGCCATTAGCTTCTCACTCTGGGTCTCTCTTTTTTTGAGGATGTTTTTATCATGTTCAATAGCGGATTCTGTGAGTGTGTCTACAGTAACTCCTCTCGAGCCAGGTAGTGAGGTCTGAACTCGGGTCTTTAGATTGTCTTTTAGACCATCCATAAGTACTGTAATGATCATTCCCCTGTGATGAGTGCTATCTTTAATATCCTCTATTCCAGTGTACTGGGTGATAGCCTGCAGAGCTCGGGTACAGTAATCTTCTGCAGATTCATTCTCTTTTTGTTTTATGGTGAAAATTTTACTCCAGTTAACTACTACTGGAAAATATATACCCAATTCAGTTATTATGTGGGTAATGTTACCTTGGTTACTCTCGTCTATTATGGGACCATCTCCATCCAAAACGCAATCCATGATAAACTTTTACACGTTGGTATTGGGTGGAAGACAAGCCCTTAACACCACTCGCCAATCTTTATTGGTTGGCTAGTGAGCACTACCCACATTTTTCAAAAATCTTTGGCATTTGGCTAATTCCTTTTTAGGATCAGGGAAATCATTCATTATGGAATTTAGCTCTGCTCTTGTCCAAGAACAATGCATTGCTAATTCCATTGTAGGCACTACACCGTTCGCATCCACATTCCCATTCGGAACAGTTATTGTACAGATGGGATGCAGACCGGCCGCATTGCTACTTTTGACCTTGTTACCAGGCTGGGGATTGAGTCTATTACTGCTACGTATAGGGTTAACAAATTCCTCTATGGGTGCAGTGGATGTGAACACTTCCTGTACTATCACTGATGAAGATGGCGGCACCACTTGTGCTTGTTGTGATGGAGCATTTAACATGTGTACAGCATGGGAAATGGCAGACATAACAACAGGTTCATCATTCGCATCATAAACATTTTCTTTGTGATTACTCGAGAGGGTACAAGTTACTTGTTACATTTTTATGGGTTTTTACAACAACTGTACCTGCACCCCCATCCGCATATGGCGGTGGTGGTGCGCGTGAATCACTGGCAATACCTTCCGCAATGCTACCTTGCTGCACATGTGCACTATCTCGTGGCACGCACGCATCGCAGTTTAGTGCTGCGTGTGTACTCTCCGGTAACGTGCTCATGTTTTGCGTGCACTCCTTTAAGCCACACATCCCCCTCACGCTGCCATAATTATAAATACTGGTTATATTCTACCTTTATCATTCGAGAGTGCACCAAACAGATGCTATCTCGGACATTATTCAATACCTCCTTATCAAAGCTGCCAATTCTGGGAGATGGTCTAACACTCATCGTCATTTTAAACCATACATCACAGTACCTAATCGCATAAGCACCGTACTTAGTATGCATAATATGCCGCCGACCCAAGTGGCGCTTCCAACACCAGCACATCATCTAACATCTATACCATTTGCTTGGCTCCCATTCTGGGAGAACCCTAAGCTTTTCAATAGAGATTTAAACTGGTGAAAGACAGTCAAGATACTTTCACTTACCTGCGGACGATATTAACAGGACGCGTCCACAAACCTATGGAAGAATAACCAGGCTGCTAATCCCTTTTTGACTACCTTTCAACTGCTAGCATGTAGGTATTCCAATAACACCTACCCTTTTCAGTGATTTCATCCACCCTCTGCTCAGTTCACAATCACAATTTATCCAAAACTGTGCGGTTCAATTACAATGCTCAAATAACCCTAACAGATCACTGAATACTGTAATCACACTGAGACCCGAAACTACAGCAAAGACAACAACTACACCTGCTTATGTGTATAGACTGCGGTATCTACTACCGAGCCACTAGGCCGACACCAGGCACCTAGCACTTAAGGGTCCTACGATACCCTTAACTAGGGAACATGTTACCCCTACCAACAAATACTCACTGTTACACACCCTTTTCCTTTGCAGAAAAATACACGTTTTCCCAGACTATGGCAACACTGACCAAGGTATTTACAACAATGCTAACTATCAATATCACCATGCACTCTCAACGGTTTTGTTTAAAACGTGTGGCAGCAATACAGGATGGAGAGTATAGACAATACAGGAAATACATATACGCTATTTTGTGACTAGTCGCTTACACAATAATGCGACAACTACACAAAATGTATTATTACCCTTACGCTATTGTGCGACTTCCCCTTGTAAACATAAAATTCTATCAATGAAGGAAAACAAATTTTTTCCTTCCTTGTCTCTGGATTCTTAATCAGCACTCCTTAAGCCACAATAACAGGTAGCGGACTCTCAGCAACAAAGTGGTAGCAGATTTTTGAAGGCACAATGCGTTCTCCTACTATGGCGCCTCCACCCGTTTGCTGAGAGATCGCTGACTGAGTGTTACCAAGTGACCTGTAGCGTGATTCACACTGCGAGCCCCCAACTATTGTTTCCTGCCTGTCTATACCTTCTAAAATCCTGCCTATACCTTCTAATAATTGTCGCTATTTCGCGTTATGAGGCGCACAATAAATAAATGCTTTCAGACTTTGAGTGTGGTTCCAAAGCACAAAAAGTTATTATTCAATATAAAAACAGATGGTTACATGCTGTGATCTAAAGACAATTAGCGCAAATAAATCAAACAGACCCAAGGTACAGTTGTTACATACGCATGTGCTCTGGACCCAGATACCGGCATCAGTATAGAAACCTCTGTCAACAGCACAGCAAGAAGACTGGCTTCCGAGTTCAGAAAGCCCACAAATATACTCTTTACAAGGATAGGCAATACAATAGAACAGTTTAGCATGATTCCATTGGTTCTTCTTCCTGGTTCTTCTGTTACAGTACAGTTCATAGGTCAATTAGAATTGATACAAACCAGTCTCCAACAGCCCTTTGTGTCCTTTTTCCCACTGCATGCTAATCTAAGCTGATAACATTACAGAATACATTTTAATGTTTTAACTCTCTATAGTCCATAGTTTGCAGACGCATATTGCGATCTTCTCATCGATGATATTGGAAATCTGTTGAGACACAGTGGATCAGTACAACACCAAACACGGTCTGCTTACCATGTACTAAACCTAAGATATCAAATAACTTTTATTTCACAACATTAATAATTACTGAATAAACCTTGAATATTACACTTTAATGCTAGGGAACCTTTTATGTAAGTGTGCAGTGTGTAAGTATTGGGATGCTAGTTAGCCCTGTGCGACAACGTATTTGTCAAGTACACCATGGTACGTGTTTTACAGGGTTAATCATTTTATATGTTTTAGTGACTGTATTTATATGATGAGGACTTTTAACTTCTTTCTATTGCATGGGAATCGCATGACGCTAAATAATAGCATCGATGTATGTACTTATAATGGGCAAGATTCACTAAAATGGCGCAGGGCGGCCAGTCGCAAAATGGCATCTCATTGCCATTCGCAAAATGGCGTTGCGCAGATTTAATTTTAAACCGATCCTGTCTCAGCCAATTATCCGGCTTCAACAGTGTGTGTGTGCGTGTGCGTGTGGAGGAGTAAGAAGCACCACAAGCATATAAGTGAAACAAGGACGATTTATTCACTCATGAGGTACAGTGCAGGAACGCAAATAAGACAAAGATGCTACAAAAGGACAATATTGTCACTGGGATTGAAATGTCGGTGGCTGTTTAGCCACCGGTTCAAATCCCGACAGCGGATGCTGACAGGAGGAGATCCTGACTGGGGCAAGTTAGTAAGAATATAAGGTGTAAATAAAGTTACAATTTCAATAATGGTACATAATCGAAGCTCATTATATTCTCAGTTTGTGATTATAATAATTGTGGACCTTCATACTGTAGATGGTGATTTGTTATTGATACCGGACTGCACAGATCTAATGTTCTATCTGATTTGGTAACACTTTATATATGCTATTCACTCGACCTTGAGTAACCTACTGTATCAATATCAAATCACCGTCTAAATACAATAATTATCATGGGGGAAGCTGTCGTGCTGTCTGAACAGCAGTGATCAGCTGCAAGGCAAACATTGGGGGAGCATGCAATCATGTAGAGGAGCAGGGAGGTCCCTCTGCGATTGGCTGTTGCTGGAAGATTATTTTCCTGCAGCTGTCAATGGGCATTTTGACTGGTCGCATTGTTTGCGATCATGTCAGGAAATGCACTGCCCAGCATGGTCGTAAACAATAAATCACACCAAGGTAAGTGGTTAATAAAGCCAAACATGAGGCCACTTAGGGGTAAATTTACTAAGATTCGATTTGGTCCCGATTTGTCCCGTTTTTCAACTCGGATAGGATCGATCAAAAACGGCCATTTTTTAACTTAAAAAATCTGGAATTTACCAAAGTCCTGATTTTGACAGGATCGTTTTGATTGATGGTGTATTTGGTCGATCCTGTCCGTTTTGAAGGCTCAATTTCTTCAGTAGAATTTCTCTCCCGAACAAGCAGCCTGCACATATCAGTGAAATATGTGCAGACTGCTTGTTTATTTTTTTTTATATTTTTAGGGTTCAGTTTATTAAAAAAATTGACGTGGGGTCCCCCCTCAAAAGCCTAACCAGCCCCGTAATGGTCAGCCTGTCCTGGTACCTAAAATTATGGGGAAAAAAATGAGTAGGGTTCCACCGTAATTTAGGTACCAGCACCAGGCTGCAGGGCCAGTCCTGGTTTTAATTATAGGAGCCAATGAATGGCTCCTCCATTGAAGTCAATGGACAGCCGCAGATTACTAAAGTTTATTCGCGGGTTCCCACCATTGACTTCAATGGCTGAGAGAGGTGGGAGCTCACCTCTCTTAGCCAATGAACACTCAGATACGGCTCTATAAAAGGCAGAAGCCATGGCTGAGCATTTAATTTTGGAGATATCAACCATCCTGGCTGGTATCTGTTGCATGGATCAGGATTTACATTTTTTTGTTTTAAGACGACCTTGGATGCCTACTTTGGACAAGGGGACCTCTCCTGGTAATGTAGGTGAGTATATATGTGTGTGTGTGTGTGTGTGTGTGTGTTATCTAATAAAACTGTACTTTCACGGTGTGTGTGTTTTCTGCTTTTTACACATTTCTTTACAGGTTTACTAC
This sequence comes from Taudactylus pleione, assembly GCA_031769625.1. NCBI lineage: Eukaryota > Metazoa > Chordata > Amphibia > Anura > Myobatrachidae > Taudactylus > Taudactylus pleione. The sequence continues at coordinate 5,778,647 of JAUIMM010000135.1, forward strand.
AGGTATCAGCGGGCAATTAATGTCCCGCATGCTGGTACGTGTGCTTCTCCAAGTACCAGCATGTGGGAGTGGCTTGCTGGAACCTGCAGTTCCACTGTAAAGACAATGTTGATACTTATATTTTTTTTTAATACACCACATACACTACCAACCCGCTACCTACCACCCAGGGGTGGCGGGGATAGCCCCAGGCTATCAGCCTAGGCCAGGGGTACCCTGGGGAGGGGGACCCTTTTAAAGGGGGGGTGTGCCCAACTTCCCAGGGATCACTGGCCTGGGCTAACTAGCTGTCAGGACTGATGCTGGGGGTCCGGTGAAAGGGCTCCCCTGGCTGTGGCATCAGCCCCCCGCTAGAAAGGGTCCGGTGCTGGTTTTAATTATAGGGGGACCACTACACATTTTTTGCTCCCTATAATTAAAACCAGTACTGGCCCTGCAGCCTGTTGCTGGTACCTAAATTACAGTGGAGCCCTACTCGTTTTGTTCCTTGTGGTGCATTTAAAACTTCTATTGAGTCTCCGATTTGAGTGTCAAACACCTGACTATTGCAAAATGAATAATGGCAAATTCCCAATTTAGGCAAAAATAAGTGAAAAGTACTTCAGAATTGAGCTGATGGGGATATAATTTCTATTGGTCAAAATGGCCGAATTTGCGGCATTAAACCACCCGATTTCAACACCAAAACTAACACAAATCACCCGACTTTAATGGTAGTAAATTCCGGATTTCCAGAAAAATGATATTATTACCCGAAAATGCAAATCGGATCCAACACGAATCTTAGTAAATGTACCCCTTATGTGTACCTTTTCTACCCTAGTGACTCTGCATTTGAAAATTCAGTTTACTTACTTGGTGATGTTAATAATCAATTAACCAAATATACAGCTAACACAGGAAAGTACAAAACACTGGAATAATTTTGGAATTATGTACTGTATATATGTAAACATTATCTATTTCTCTTTTAGTGGATATGTTGTAATGTGACATTGAGGGGGGGTATGTATCAAGCCTTCTAGTGATGACCATTAGAGAAGTTAAAAATGGCAAGCAATCAGCTTCTAGCTATCATTTTATAGAATGTATTTGATACATAATCACTATAAGCAAATTGGTTGCTATGGGCAGCTTTTGTACCTGTCATTTTTGTTGATATTCCCCGTGTTATATGGTAAGTATTGGTGCCTGGTGCCCTCCTCATTACCTCCCCTTGCAGGGAGAGGAATATTCAAGCAATGGGTATAGGTGGCACTCACGGCGACTTGAAGAAACACTGAAATACTTGTAATGAAGTTATCAACATTTCAGAACTATTTATCAGTTCTTTCATCAGGATACAAAAAGAGAATGATTAAACAATCTTACCTTAAGTACATTCTTAAACCAAGTGAACTGGACGCCAACGCCAACAGAGAACGCAGCTAGTGTGACGTCAATAGTGACGTGCTCCCCATAACCCAGCTAACAAGCAAAGCTACAACTACGGAAGCCTACAAATATCAAAGAGAGTAAAAGTCAAACCTTACTACATACAGTGTAACATTATAGGTTTAACAAACAAACGCTTATAATCATATAAGATAAACTATATATAGACAGAAAAGATAGGACTTCATTTCAATAATTCATAAGGTATTGATAATAATGATAAGGAGAAATACACAAAAATACCTACAATCTGCCAATTCATAGGTTAATTAATCAGACGATAATGGAACATTCAGAGGAGATATATTTTAATGGAAACATTGTAAATTAATTTGTTCATTTAATCTCTTTGGAGACATTGGACCTGATTCAGAGGCGGTCGCTCAGGAGCAATCGGTCACGCCCAAAGTGATCAAGCATATGCAAAACGAGCGCTCAATCGCAACGCACATCGTAAGCGCGGAAACAACCACAACAATGAAAGCACACCTCCTATCTCTACGGCCTAATTCAGAGTCGGTCGCAGGCGGCAAAAAACGTCAGCATCATGGAATGATTAACACCTGTTACATTGTTAATTGCCTACAGACATCGGTTGAGGCAGAAACCATCGCCTGCACTCGCAATGCTTAAGGTAGACCCTGGGCTACCTTTAGCACTACGAGCAGTAGTATCATTATATGCAAGGAGATGATGTGTGTGATGACTCGCTCAGTAATATATGCACGCCCTTAAAATGCCCTTTTTAAAGGTCAACCACGCCTGCGTGCACACCACCACATCCCCGTTCACAAGCACCTTCCCCTGTAACCACCCACAAACGGCACGAAATGTCAATTACAGCTACGACCTTGTAGTGACTAGCGAGCAAGATGATTGCGGTCGGAAAGACGGCTTGCGCACCCGCACTGCCATGTACACGCATGAACAATTGAAAAAAAAACATTGCACGCTACGTCCAATAGCTCCGTGCGACCGCCTCTGAATGAGGTCCATTGCACCCAGCTTATAAATCCAAGTGGTTTCTAGTCTCGATAATTTTTTTGCTGCACAAAACTGTATGGCTGCACAAAATTAGTTCACTACAATAAATCTAATTTCGAGCTCCCAGTTAATGGTGTGTACACACAGTCATACAGGGAGATGATCAGATAACGATAACAATCGTTATCTGATCATCCTGCATGTGTTGGATGTTCATCCAACACATGCACCTACCCCCCCAAAGACTATAACGACCAGTGTTCAATGATCGCGGGTCCCTATAGTAAGCAGGCTAATCTGGCAGATATCGATCAGGTTGGCCTGCATGCATGGGCGATGGTAGATGTCGTTGTCGACCATTAGTGCCTGCTCATCGACCATTGTTTGGTCGTTGGAGGGGGCTATAAAAAAAACAAAACAAAAAAACCCCCACAATATTATCGATCAAACAATATTGTTATCATTTATATTGTCCTTTTTATCTGACCATGTGTATGCACCATAAGTGTATGTAAGGTGCATGTAAATGGGGGGAGTGGTGTTGCGGATGCAGGCGTGTCATGCCGACAAAACGTCATTTAATGGGAGTCCATAATTAACAAAGTAGCGTCATTGTACACGTCACCTAAATGTTTCAGCCTGCACTGATCGCAGTGCTTGCGGCAGGGAAGACAACCTCAAGGGTTGCGAGCAGCTCCGATTAATCAAACAAATCCAGTAGATGTGTGTTGCAAGGGGAAAGGGGGCATCTTTATACACTAGTGAGTGCTCAGTGTCGTAGCTTGCAAAGACATAGAGGGCGTCGTAAAACCACGCAGAGTGATTGAGGAATTTGAATATCCGGCCCCTTTGACAGCGAGCGACCGCATCTTGCGAGCAGGTCAGAATAAGCTCCTATGTGTGCGCCATATAAATAACTGGTAATAAATAAATAACAATATACTGTGCATTTCTTTTTAGAATATAAAGTAACTAGCGACCCGTCCCGGTATTTAAATCCCTCATGTTCATAAACACAGGTTTGGCTTTATTGTGATTGTTTGGTTACTTAGCAAAATTCTATTTATTGTTTGCCTTCTGTTTCAGTATCTATCATGAATATTGATGATGAAATACCTCCAAATATCTATGAGACCATACCACCTCCTGCCTACTCAGCTGTCCCCAATATAAACACACCTGTACCATCCTCTCACCAGAATGTCATCACAACACAACCTCCATACGGTGTCCCTGTTGAACCCATGGTGTGGAACATTCCTCCTGGGGCACCTCAGTGGAGATCGGGTACAATCATGCCAGATACTAAAAATTTCTCATCCCCTTTTTACAGAACATTTCTGGCATCCAAACCAAAAGCTCTGGGGGTAAGTGCCTGCCAAGGCAAATTAAACATTTATCATTTTAGAAACTAATCATCCAAATGTTGTATCATTGTAAAAACAGACCATACACTTCATCCAAAACAGCATAATGTGCATCATTTACAGGTGAACGCAGTTGCGATCAGATCATAGAAAGGTGTGTTGACCCCTACATATCCACAGATGGGTCTATCTGGTATTTCTGCCAAGCATATGTCAATCGTACTGTACAAGGCATGCAAGTACGTCATGCTTAGGGACATAATAATAATGTTAATGCTGGTTTAAAGGCCATGAGGGCATGGGTCTGAAAGTGGTTAGGGGCCTACAGTAAGAAGCTGAGCTTACTGCTGGGTGGGAGTAGCCGGTATGCCATCTGCCCCAAAGTAAATACGTAAACATTGGAAAATGGAAATACAATTTTAACACTTACAATGTTGGCACAGAAACAGACAGATCACAGGTGCACAACTTCAAATTACTGATTATATATAAATACATTATGCAATAAAAAATTGCAATGAATAGAGATCTTCAGCATAATCATGGCCATGGTTATGGCCCTACCCACCATATCCAGGTAACCTCTGTAGGGTAGGTTCCTAACATACTACGGTTCAAATCCAGAGTGCAGGACACCCCTAAATCAGTGCAGCTGAGCCACCCGAGGGCATCGCTATAATGAGAAAAGTGAAATGTGAAGTAAGAAAGATAAGAGCAGCTACGGCTGCATAGAAAAGTGAAAATACAAATATAATAAAAACAAACAGTAAAGTGTAGGAATTGTGCAGAAAAGAAAGACTGTGCTATAATGTGGTGCCATGAGGCAGACCATCCAAAGCAATCCAGGGGACCCACTACCAAAAATCAACCCAAAGTTGCACTACAGTATATAACTTGTAGGATTTACCTAAAATTGTGCCTCTTACTAGTGTGCATATACAAACCAGACTCCATCTAAACCAATAAGGAAAGGGTGCTAGTCCAGACTGAAGGCTGTAGAGATGTAGAGATATCTATATATATATATATATATATAATGGGAGGTGCTACCTGTTGGAGTTAATTTGGAGTTGTGCACCTGTGATCTGTGTATTTCTGTGCCTGCAATAAGTCTCAACAGCTAGCGCCCCACACCACAGTGATTAGTGAGCACCCTATGCTGATGCTGTGTTGCAACTAGGTGTAGATGTGTCTCTGGCAGGCCAATGCGCCCAGACATTCCTGTGCCCTGGTAATTACTAACTCCATTACTCTCTGAACCTTTTGTGGGTCCAACATTGCATTCTGCAGTTCTGCACGTTAGGGGGCTAATTCTAAAATTGTCCACAAAATGGCTGCATTTGCGCTAAGTCGCAGAAGCCTGAAATACAGATTTGTCCTTATTCACCTTTGCTGTAAATGCACGAAATAGCTCCACGCGACGTGCTATGGACCTTGCGACTTAGACGCAACAAGCGTAGTTTCTTCTCAAAAATAGCATCTCCTTCACACTTCTAACATGACAAGATGATACAAAACTAAATATCTAGTGTTCCGATTGGGCTTGCAGTATATGCACATCTATGTACGACATAGGCCCGTATTCAATTAGGTGGGAAAAGTCGCGTTTTTTCACCAGCAATGTTTTCGCACCATTCACCAGTTTTTGTGCAATATTTCTGCATACTTTTGCTATGTGCGCTCCTGCTTTTTGCCCTATCCAATTGCAAAATGTGTGAAAATTGCGGATGGTGAAAGCAGTGAAAAGTACAGCACATTTTGGGTAAATCAGTCTGTACCCCATAAAAAGCATAACTGACATAGGAAATCAATATAGAAGTATATTAGTAGACATAATAAAAGTATTTGGTGTTCTTAAATTGTGTTAAATGGTTGTTATATGCATATTTGCATAAGTGTGGAAAAATGATATAAAGCAATATTTGTGGGAGAAAATAATTACTGCAGTTACATTAAAATGGGTGCTAGTATATTTTTTAATCTATAAATTGTACTTTTAAAAAAAGGCTAAAATTACCTGCTGTGGTCACCTGCAATCATAAAAACATCTATCCCATCCATACAGCCCCCCAAAGAACCTGACCCAGAACTTTAAATCCATTTTCCTCTATTTTATTTTTTTTCTCCCAAAATTGACCGGTCATTTTTGGCCAAATTTACGGTATTTTAATTTTTTTGCCTAGTTTGTTATTAGGGGGAAGTGTCCAAGGGGTTCCCCACATTTTTTGGCAAAAATAGAGATTTTGCATATTTTTTCACCTGCTCTGAGATGGTGAAACCTTTTCGCTTGTTTCCGTCCGCACGTGCGAACACATCTGCAATTGGATAGCACGATACGCAATTATGCACAAAAAGTTTTTGCGTGCGAATGCTTTTCACTAAAATGCTACTTTTCGCACCTAATCGAATATAGGTCTATAGGTGGGTACACACGCACAACGATGTAAGTAATGAACGATTTTTGTTCAGTTTTTCCCTTGAAAATGTGAACGAAAATTGTTTTACAAAGTAGTTGGTTTTACTTTACATAATAAGCGATTTTCTGTATGTTGAAGGCAAAATGTTGCAACTTCTATTGAAAATCGTTCAGTTGGCCAGTCTGACTGAACTACAAATCGACAAACGTGAACGCGCATGAACTATAATCGTTCATAGTTTATCGTTTTACACTGAACGATTTTTTGAACGATAACGACGGCATTATAGTTAAAGCGTTCAAAAAAAAAAATCGGTGTATTTATGCACCTTAAGTCGCAAATCTGTGCAAAAAAGGTTTTGAAATGAGCAGCTTAGGCTATTCCTCCCGACACATTATGTTATGCTTAAACTGCGACGTTGTACATATGTTACACAAATTCATCTGTAACAAAAGTAGCAACCTATCGTCTCTGATTCACTGTGAGTGGCTTTGTATGTGGCTACAATGTGACGCAATGAGATGCAAAATTTAGGAAAACATGTGCTGCGCTACCCGTGATGGAGCGTCTGAGACACGACAAGCGCCTTGCGTCATGTGATAAAAGGTGTATGAAGATTCATCTGTATGGGATCTGGTCCAGATCCTGGCAAATAGGATGCCAAAACTTATACCATTGCCGGCATCCCGACCATCAATATCCCGAAGGTAAGTAGCGGGGTTAGGGGTTAAGGTTAGGCACTAGGGGGAGGGTTAGGCACTAGGGGGAGGGTTAGGGTGCATGGAGGGGGAGGATAGGTTTAGGCACTGGGGAGGAAGGGTTAGGGGTAGGGAAAGGGGGAGGGTTGGAAACCTACAACAGGTTTCGGTATACTAACCCTGTCAGGATGTCAGCATCTGGATTTTAACACTGAGATCCCGTACCCAACCCATCTACTATAGTACCTTAAGCTAACGCACGATTCTATACAGCTAAAAAGCAACATTTGAAAGCATAGATCCAATTGTTTTTACACCTAGCGCTACAACCATCATTAGTATCAGCCCATGCACCAACCCGTGCTAAGTGCAAGCGATTCATCAGACATAGACCTCCAATCTCTGCACTCATTACTCTCCCATTACATTCCCAGGATACTTCACAAGTAAAAATAGTTCTGTACGATCACATTGTTGCAGCCCAGTTTCCTCCCCGATATACCTTTTTTATTCCAAAATAGGTCTGGCCAAGTTCTGATTTAGAATAGAATGGAAATATGCAAAACTGCATAAATTGGCTAGAGATGAGCCGATTTCTCATGATGAAAAAAAATACACACACATATATTAATTGTATATATATATATATATATATATATATATATATATACATATACATACACATACACACACACACAAACAGTATTTATTTGTCCTTGAATTTTATATTATTAGACATTAAGCATGTGCCTGTATTTTGTAAAGAGAAACTGAGTTTTTTGCGGTGTGGTATTTTTTTTTTAAAGTGCAATTGTCTTATACAGTCCTCCAGTATAACAGCCACCAGCACCAGTTGCAGGTGACACTTAGCAGGGATTACTGACAATTAGGTAAAACAACAACACATGTTTTAGGACCTTAAGAAGTCTGGGCTAAGGCAATTTATTTTTTTAAATCCTAACTGAAATTGTGTTTTTTTTCCCTTAGACTGTGCTGATTCTTACAGCCTTCTTGCAAATTGCTCTCGGTATTGGTCTGATATATTCCGTAGATAACATTTCATTTAATATTGGTATCCCTTTCTGGGCCCCAGTAATTGTAAGTACATAAACTACTGATATGTTGGCATGTGTATTTGTTTCCTTTGTATTCTGCTTGTCACAGCTGAGCACATTAAGCACGCTGGCTCAGAGATGACACAGTAAGGGGGTAAATTTACTAAAGTGAGAGTTTTTAGAAGTGAGTTTTAAAAGAGATGTTGCCCATAGCAACCAAACAGATTCTACTTAACATTTAACTAGCAACTTCTAGAAGATAATAGCTAGAATCTGATTGGTTGCTTTGGGCAACATCTCTTTTAAAACTCACTTCTAAAAACTCACTTTAGTAAATTTACCCATAAATGTACATCCTTTAGTATAAATAACATATAGAACTGTACCTTTTGCATGCTTCTAAGTTAGAACAGTAATCACTCAGTATAAGCTGCCATATATCTGTGAATTTCCATCCCACCTCCCAGTCATAGGGCTAAATGTAATGTAATGTAAATTCTGAAACTGATGAGATTTTGCTGAGTTACTATAGAAGTCAAATTTAAAGTGGCAATGTCTAGTAAAGCAAAACCAAACTGATATTTCCTAACTAAAGTTTGCAATAAATAATGTAATAATACAGACAATTAAATAATACAGATAATTAAAGCAAAATATTTTTTTTCTCACTATGCAATTTCTGTGCTCTCAGTATAGTGTATATAGCATATTTCCCCCAACTTTGTGGTGTCTATAATTATGGCACTATAGCCAAGTGCCCTAAACATAGATTGTTCTAAGTTAGGTCCTTAAGTACATCTGATATTGATCAAGTTGCTTATGCAGCCAAAATAATTTCCATTGTACAGTTCAAAATTATGAGCAGAGTGGTATTAGTACAGTGCCCTAACAGGGTGCAGCAGAGAATCTACAGATTATTTTACCTCTTCTATTTAAGCGCAATGACACCAGCTGTCAGGTCACTGACTTGCTGAATATTTCATGACTGGCCTGTGGGCCAATTAGAACCTGGGGGCGGGGCTATGCTCAGTGTCACAGCACCTTGTAAAAAAACAAAGAAAAAAACATTTATGCTTTTACATCGATGGAGGGAAACCATCCCCATCGATGGCAAAAGCATATGACATTGGCCATAAACCATCGATGATTATGATTATTTTCAACAAGGCTTCTGTTCCTAAAATTGAAACATCTATCACACTAAAAACACACAATTAAAAGAAAATGTTATAGCATGTATCCTAATTCATATGACAATTTGTATCTACAGTATATCTAAGTCAATCTCAGTTTTGCATAAAGCTTTATAAACAGTGTCCTTCAGACTGCATATAGATATTTTGTAAACCAAAAGTTCCTGTCTCCACATATGATGTTAATAATCAGTATAAATCCTGTGTTAGTAAATTTTTGTACACAAGAAACAAACAGTATTTCTCACCAACGGGTGCACAGTTCCTAAGATCCAGATCATAGAAAAGTCCCATGCAGTATCTCAAAGTGCGTCTCACTTATAAATAGGTTCTGTGCCAAATGGAGGATTGCGGCGGCCAGTTGCCGCTTATTGTACTAAGTCCTCTTGTGTCTGGGGGAACTCTGTGTATGGTTGCGGCTGTTAAGCGTGAAAGGCGGCATCAATCTTACCGGGTCTACCCCAAATAGCAACACTGAAGTAGTATAGCTGGCACATGCATTGAAGGAGAATGCTGCAGTCTGGTTGTAGTCATGGCTTATATTTGTTGGAAATCCCTTGGATCAGTAGCAGGACAGGTTTGTCAGGAATCTTTGGGCAGTCAGAGGACAATCAATACCCCACTGTCGACATGTTTCGCTGTATTCTGGAGCTTTTTCAAGACTTTGTTACAGACTCCCATAGCAGCATCAGGTTAGTGGCTCTGCTGTGCTTGGAACTAATTAAGAAAAAAATGGTATGTCATACTGGCACACTTTGAGCACTGTGTATGTATTTATTAATTTGCTAATAGCAGGGTGTTTATTTGATTACTCTATAAGTTAGAGATGTGTGCTGACCCGTGTTATGAGTGTGGTTTTCTTTTGCCAAAGCCACCCTCAAGTGTTTTTGTTTTAGATCTGGATTTCTTTAAAAATTGATAAAAACAACTAAAATCATGAAATTTGGGCCTGTTTTTATTCCTACAGTATTATTAAAGCAAAAGTAAAAAACAGTGCTGGATTCACTCAATTACTCAGAACTAAAAAAAGATAATCCATTGACCACATAAGTGATATTTTAATTCATATGTAATAAGTACACACTAATTGGGATAATAATACATATTATACTAAAACTAAAGAATACAAATACAAATTATAAGCACTTATCAGCAGAAAAAATGTATATAAAAGATTCCTGTCTTAGTAATATAAAAATCCAGTCACCGGGTCTAATAAATGTTGAGAAACAGTTAACAACAACATCTCACCTTAATGGCATTAATCCATAGGCGTCTTTACAATGGGTGCAAGGTGTGCGGTGCACACGGGCACCTGGGTCCAGGGGAGCTCACTCCTCACACCTTGCACCCACAGGTAATCATACGTACTTCTCTGCCAACTCCCGGAAGTGCTGCTCCGCAGCGCCAGATTGGCGCTGCAGAGCAGCAAACACTCACTGGGAAAATGGTGGTTGCCATTTTCCTAGTGATCTGTGCATGCGCAGAAAATATGTCCCCATGAAAGTAGGCGCAGATGCCATTTTCCCGCGGAAACCCGTGCATGCGTTGTAGATTATGGCATGAAGCCAGAATCTACAGCACTCAGTGCCACGCTGAGCCGCCAACAGAGAGGAGGGGGCCCAAACGGAGGCTGCACACAGGCTCCCTCCTCTCTTAAAGCGCCCCTCCATTAATCTCCAATTAATACTGTACCTTTGGAAATGTAAGCCTTTTTGTGCAAACGGTATGGTATATATGACCTTAATACCTCTTTTATACCAAAGCTACGGGTCTGACCCGGGGGTTGGAACAGGGTTCCAATCCAGGTAAGACCCGGAACTTACACCTTTCATACCCGGCATTGCAGTGGACGCTTGTAGATGATGTCATCTCCAAGTGCCACTGACACTGACCAATCCGTGACCTGGATTGCACCATATATACTGCAGAAACGACCCGTGGCCAACCCTGCAAAGTACCCGAGTTGGATCCTTGGCTCTCTGGACCTGGGTGGATCCATTTACACAGACAAAAATCCCAGGTTGATGCGCCTCAATTTAGGATTTTCAGATTGGTATAAAAGGGGTATTACTGAGGTTTCAATCCTGCATCCCTCACATCTCTTAGCTCACTCTGATATTTGTTTACTTTGAGACTAAGTTATTGCATATACATAATTATTCATAGCACGTCATTTCTATTCAGTCTGTCAATTATTGTTATTTGAGAAAGTCCATCACCCTTAGCTCATCACATCAAGTTAGCTACTTTTCTTTTGTCGATTCATTGATTCTCAATCTTGGCCTTATCTCCACCTGTGTGAGCTAACAATAATACATTTTGGTAACTACATAAGAAAAATATAAAGGTTAAATTGGTTGGAGAAACAAACTATAATAAAAATTCTGCAATGATTATAACACTCGAAATCAGGGTTTTTCAGCCACTGTGCCGTGGCACACTAGTGTGACGCGAGTGGTTGTCAAGTGTGCCACGACATCGGTGCAGTCAAAGCTGACTTTACTTGTACTGTTTGCCCGGGCAGTGCTGGGCTCTTCAGGGAGGCTCAGGCTGTGACCTATGGAGATGCAGCGGCGTGACATAGGTGACGCCGCGTTGCACACCTGTCTGCACACTGCTCCCAGCTCTGCACTATGTGCTCAGTCACTGAGTGTGACTGGGCAATCCCAACTGATGAGCGAAAGGACAGCGATGACAGTGAGCCTTCTCAGCTGGCTATTTTATTTTTTCTTTGAGGGCCAATGTGTTTGTTTGTTTGTTTTTCGGTGGGGGCCAGCCAATATGGATTGTTTTTTTCTGTGGGGCCAATGTGTGTGTTTGTTTTCTTTCTTTGTTTTATATTTTTTTCTGTGGGGCCATTGTAAATTAGTTTGTCTCTGTAGGCCAATGTCTGTTCTTTTTCATGTGGGGGGCCAATGTGTGTGTGTGGTTTTTTTTTCCCGTGGGGGCCAATGTGTGTGTGTTTTTTTTTTCCCGTGAGGGACTGATGGTGTGCCTTAGAAATGTTAAAATCTTGTTCAGTCTGCCACGAGTTGAAAATCACTGCTCTAAATACTTAATACATTTTTACATGTACAGGTATATTTTATTTTATAATACATTGACTTTATGCAAATACATATCTCAATAATATATAATGTACTATTTTATACTGATCTTTAATTGTTCCTGGGACTGTCAGCTCCTTGTCTATTTCTCCATTAGTTTACAGTAATACCAATTTATCTTTGCTAGTGATCTCAACTAATTAAATAAAAATTAAAAAATCCAAGGACAAAACACCTGCTATTGATATCAGTACTTTAGAGCAGATAATCATGCGAACACAAGGATAAATATGATTAACAACCAGTGGCAGATATTGCCTATGGGCTGCAGCCCCCCCATAAAATACGCCACCTCAGTGTAGTCCGTGACTGCACTGGCTACACTTTGACTGAAGTGGCTTCCCATAGGAGCTGCCACCTGCCAGTCACATATACAACAAGCAGTCTCAGGGGGAGGTGTCTCCTCCCCCTGGGACTGTCATTCCGGGCTGCTACTAGCAACAGCCTCCTGGAAGCCACTTCTCTGCTTTTCCACCAGCCCTACCCGGTTTCTTTGGGCTGCAGAAAATGCAGCCCTTTGGAAACCGGTGATATGAGCATGCGCGGCACGGCGCCCCACCGCTAGAGCACATGCACAGGTCCTGGCGCCTGTCAGATTGACTACGCAGCAGGCGCCAAGACCCGGCCAGGGTGAGCTGCTTTCGGCGGCGGCAGCCCCTCAACATTTAATTGTGTTCAGAAAATATGTTACACTGAAAAAATCTATTCTCCAATAAACTCGAACAGACATTTCGGTCTTACAGCTAGTAGGGGAAACGTAAAATTACTAAAAGTACAGACAGATGAAAAACAAGATGGAGTCTATAAGGTTTAAACCCTTCTGTATTCAACCATAAATACTTCATATATTCATATCCCATTCTTAATGTTTAATGTATAATGTTGCTATTAAGACATTGATTTATTTAATTACTAAGGATATACAGGTAGAGTCTCCCATATCCAAAATGATTGGGACCAGGGGTATTTTGGATAACAGAATATTCCGTATTTTGGAATATTTGCATATCATAATGAAATATCTTGGGAATAGGACCCAAATCTACACACAGAATGCATTTATGTGTTATATACACCTTATACACACAGCCTGCAGGTCATTTTATGCAATATTTTCAATAATTTTGTGTCTCAATCAAAGTTTGTGTACAGAAATGAAATTCATTTATGTTCAATACACACCTTATACACAGCCTGAAGGTAATTTTATACCATATTTTTATAATTTGTGCCTTAGACAAAGTTTGTGTATATTTAACCATCAAAAATCAAAGGTGTCATTATCTCAGTCATGCTGAAAATATTCTGTATTTTGGAATATTCCGTATTTCGGAATATTTGGATATGGGAGACTCAACTTGTATAGGTATTGCAGGTAATAATGTAGGTAAAATATTTGTCATGCACTAAGCAGGCCGTAGACCAGGGGTGGGCAATAAGCATTGCTCTTCCTGCTGTGGGACTACACTTTCCAGCAATCCCTGCCACAGTTTTACTATCAGGTCATGTGTCAGGGCATGCTGGGATGTGTAGTTCAACAGCAGTTATTGCCCACCCCTAACCTAGACCTATTGGTAAAAACCATGAAGTAGGGGGTTACAAGCAGCAATGGTCTATTAGAAAGGGCTATTAATATACTAATTAAAGTGATGTCCAGTGTAATGTAAAGCTAGATTTAGCGAATATATGGTTTAAATGTGCCTAGCATATTTTTTCACTTTAACATTACTTTTCATATGCATTTATTAATAACTATGAAATCACTATTAGTTATTTATATATATATATATATATATATATATATATATAAATACAGTAAATTCAGTGCGCAAATCAATCAATCAATCAATGCATAAACACATATAATACTGTGAAAAGTTTTTTAGAATCCAATAAATAGAGCCTCCTGACGAAGTCGATGACGAAACCCGTTGGGGCGTGGTTTGGCGTTGCTTTCCATTACTGGTCGAATAGCCGACGGAGTCCCCGGAGACGTTCGGGTGATATTCAGGCTTCTTCATTTTTATTACTTGCGATGGTATCTGACCGCTGATTGTGGTACGCATATTCATTGAACGAGTTTTATGTCCGCTGTCTGCAATAAAATCTGTTTTACAGTTTCATGCACTATGTGGCGCCCCTTCTTTCTTGCTCTCAATTCCATATATATATATATATATATATATATATATATATATTCATATCAGTCCCTGCCCCAGTGGAGCTTAGAAACTATATTTCCTGAACAAAGAAAAAAACGATTTTCCCCCCAGAACACTGTAGGAAAATCAAAAATACTTAAATCCTACATGATAATAGAGATTCAGAGGTATTAGTTACATACATTTGCAAATATATGAATAAGCGCCAGGCCAATCATCAAGGCTCCTCTATACTGTTGTCCCTAACATGAAGGGGTTCACGTCCGAGAAGCAAGGCACCCCAGAAAATTCCAGCCAAGGACCATCCCCAGGGCATCTATATTTCCTACCACATGTACACACTTACATTAATTTTTTTTGTTGGAGTTCAATTTATCTACCAATAGATAGTGTGGGAGGAAACCAGAGTACAGTACCTGGAGAAACCCACACAAGCAAAAATGCTAACCATCATACCATCTGTGCCATCATACCGTCTGTGCTTTCCATATATAATTTGAGACAGAAAGAGGAAAAAACATTGATCTGCACAAGTCTTAGGGAGATATTCAATTTGCCAGAAACTTTTTGCATGCTGGACTATTCGCCGTCGTTGCTGGTTTTACCTGCAGAAAAGTTTTGCGAGCGTCCCCGCTTTTCGCCATATTCAATTCCAAAGGACGTGAAAATGGGACCCGGCGAAACTCAAACAGGCGAAAAGTGCTGTCAGTTTTGGGGAAATCAGCCTGACACCCCCCAAAAGATGCACTGACATTGGGGATCACTATAGATACCCCCGAATAGCCCTACTGAAGGTACTTGGGGTACTTAAATGCTCTTAATTCCTGCTATTTAGTGTCTTTGCACAAGTGGTGAAGAATGGATTTTAGCAGGTTTTTTTGGTGAAAATAACTAGTCCTAGCAAATTTGGGGTACACAAAAATGGGTGCTAGCATATTTTAAACTTGCTAAAGTGAAGTTTTAAAAAACATAAAAAATCCACCTGCAGCAAGCACCTGCAATCTTAAAAACACCTGGGGCATACTTGCCCCCCCCCCCTGGAGTCTATTTCGATAGTTTTTAGTTTGTCCCCCAACTTTGTACACTTTTGCCCCCTTTTTCAAAGTCATTTTTTGGGGTGTTCTTTAAACTTTTCTTGATACAGTTTACCTTTGGGGGGCTGTTCCAAGACTTCAGGGGGGTTCCTGCAAGTTTGCACCCCCTAAATCAAATTGAAATTAATAGTTAAGAAATATAATGGAATCTAAGGATGTCACAATAAATTTAATAGTATTAAAGCTAATAAATAATATACACAATTCCATTCACGTCCCAATACCCTCATAAACATATAGTTAAATAATAATTGTATTAATATACAGTATATAATATAAAGTTATTAAGAAAGAAGAATGTGAATATTAGTTATATATAAACCAATACAACAATTAAATTCTCCAAGTATCTAAATACTTATATAGTCTCTCATATTTCACTGTGCCTGTTTATTACAGTAGTATAAAAAATATGTATAAAATACAGATTTTGTGCAATTATCTCAGTTATACAATTTTTTGTTTATTGTGTTAGTATTCCGTAATACATATAAGACCAAATTAGTCACTGTACTATTCAGGTAATTGAAGTGCAGGTGATAAAAAATATATAAAGTGAATTACTTTATATTGTCAGTGAAGTGCAAGGTGAATAATTATTAAATTCTACATATAAAATCCAATTAAATGTGATGTTAGCGAAACAACCCCTGAGTGATCAGAAACTAAAACATATTCATAAGTATACTGGTGTATTTCCAAGTAATCAGTGGTTGGACTGTACGGCTCGTATTTAGCTTTTAAACACGCTTCATTATATTCACACTTCTGTCTCTTTTTTTTAAATACTTTATTACTCCACTAACTGCATATAAGTTGTGCATTTTAATGCTAATAAAAAAAGTTATATTTTACACATGTGCATTAGTGAAAGACAACCTTTTCTAGTCCTCTCCTTGTGTTTCTTTCTGTATATGACACTTTACTACATAATTACACAGTGTACAAATATTGTATAGCACTATCAAGCCATATCCCCATACTCCCATTAGGTGTAAGCACACACATTTGTACTCCTGATGGATGCCTAGCATGAATACAACGTGTTTTGAGTAGGAAACATCTTAATATGCATTAATTTCAACATACATATTTTTTAACATCTTTTCCTACTGTACCTATGTTTGTATAGTTGTTGGACAAATGTGTCAAATTGTAAATGAGACACATATGTGGAGTGGGCTCAGTGTAGGGATAACCATTGACCTTCGATGATTCATAATCCTACGAGGCTTCCTCATACGTAATTTCTACTGTGGAAGCTGGAATTAAGCTTCTGGCGGAATGGGACATCCCAGTGTCTACTCGAGCTTCTGGACCCAGCGTTCAAGTAACTCAAGACTGGTCTAAAGCTACGTGAGAATACTACATTTATACAGCTACTGTGATAATTATGTTTTATTCTTGTCAGTTCTGTTTTTTAGATAGGATCAGAGATACTAGATTACATATTTTACATGAGCTAGTTATTTCTTATGTATGTTTTACCATGTGTTTTATTGTCTGATTGCACCAAATTGAATGGCAACAATTTTATACTGGTATTTCTGACAGTTCAAAGGCCTTATTTACCAATAAGAAATTAGGGGAGGGAACCCTTGAGAGTTTTCCTTCTTCTTACTATTGCAAAAAGTCTTAACTTGAGACCCCTTTCTAGTACGCCTATAGTTAAATAAGTACCTTTAATGCATATTGATTTTGTTGTCTTGTGTAATTCAGATTTCGAAAACGCTCATAGTATTATTATATTTGATGTTTTGTGGGTTTAGCGACTCCACGTTTATATTGTTCATAAAGTGGATGAGTTTATGTAAGTTTGGTCTTGGAATTAGCAAATGTGCGTTTTAGTCTTCTAGAGTAACTTGAATAGTTCTTACGCACCTTGCCTTGTTGAGTGTATCATTTTTGATACATTCCCATACCTATGTTGTCCACTTGCCTTTGTATTTTGTTACCAATATACTGCATGGGTGGCTTTTGTCTCGGGCCACGTTCCTCCATGTTTTTGGTTTTGCCGTTTTTTTTCCTATGCGGCAAACATTTTAACCCTAATTTTTTGGGTTATCTCAGTTTCCCTTATGTGTTCCTTTTTTATGTGTCTTTTTTGTTTTTTTTCTGGTTTCATTTGTATTTTGGGTACCATAGGCCACGTTACTCCACCTCCGCTAAAACCTTGGGTATATATGTCAAACTAACGTCTCTTATTTATGGATTATAGATTATGGTTCAATTTTTTCTTTAAATGTACATGGTCTGAACTCCCCTAACAAACGCAGGCTTGCTTTGTCCACATTCCATAGACATAGAGCTAAAGTTGTAGCACTACAAGAGACTCATTTTTCATCTTTGGCCCCACCGATTTTGAGAGATGCGAGATATAATGTTGCATATTATGCGAACGGTCCTCTCAAAAGGAATGGTGTAGCTGTGCTGTTCCATAATTCAGTAACTTTCACTTTAGCTAAAAAGGTAGAGGATAAGAACGGACGGTATTTGATATTAGTAGGTCAGCTGGATGGTAAAGAGGTTACATTAGTTTCTCTCTACGCCCCTAATATGCTTCAAATCCTGTTTCTCAGACGAGTGTTTGAGGAAGTCCACCAGATTAGACGCGGTCATACGATTATAATGGGTGATTTTAATTTAGTCCCCGATAGTCGAATAGATAAATTGTCAGCTAATGTTCCCGGAGTGAACAGGGGCGTTGCAAATACATCTGCTCTGCTACAGAAGCTCTTGGCGGAATTTGATTTATACGATGTGTGGCGGGTTCATTCGCCTAATGTGAAAGACTACACGTTTTTCTCACATGTACATAATACTTATTCACGTATTGATTTGATTCTTTTAGACAAACATTTACTCCAACATACCCGCCAATCCAGTATCAAGCCTATAGTTTGGTCTGACCATGCTGCGGTAACGTGGACTTGGGATGGCCATAATACAAGATTTCCCCCATGACCATGGCATTTACCAGATCACTTATTATCTACCCCCGAAGGTGTTAAACCGTTAGCTGATGCCCTGGAATCCTATTTGGCAACTAATGACCCACAAGACACTTCTAGCACAACACACTGGTGCACCCTCAAAGCTGTCCTTAGAGGAGTAGCCATTCAAACAAGTTCTCGACTTAAGAGACAATATTTACTCGATCAATCTGAATTGGAATTACGCTTAGCTCAGGTTGAATCCCTAAATAGAGCCCGTCCTTCTCGCATTCTTAAGAGAGAACTAGTTTCTATCCGTAATCAACTTCAGAAATTATTTTTGGCTCGTATGAAATCATCTCTAATTAAACTTCAGCAAAAGTTTTATAATTCAGGGAATAAGGCAGGCAAGGTCCTAGCTCATAAATTGCGCAAACGTCAGGCCAGAAATAGGATTGAATATTTAATTACACCCAACAATAAGAAACTACTTAATCCTGCAGATTGCAAATGCCTTTGCTGAGTATTACGCGGGTCTGTATAATCTACATACTGACAGTACTATAACACAACCATCTGGTGCTTCTATTTCTGCCTTTTTACGAGACATTACTTTTCCTCAGTTAGGAGAGGATGCTTTGGCAGTTTTACACGCCCCTTGGACTGAACAAGAAACTTTGCGTGTTGTTAAAGCATTGCCCGTGGGGAGGTCCCCTGGTCCGGATGGGTTTACCAATTCATTCTATAAACATTTTGCGAATTCGATTTCTCCCATACTTACTTCTCTATTTAATTTTGTTTCCGGTCAGGGTAGCTTTCCAGCAGAGATGTTGGAAGCTCAAATTATCACCTTACCTAAACCAGGTAAATCTCCATCCTCCTGTCAGAATTTTCGCCCAATAGCCCTACTCAATTCGGACATCAAAATTTATGCCAAGATGGTTGCTAGTCGAATGGCCACTTTTATTCCCCTCTTGATTCATCTGGACCAGGTGGGCTTCGTCAGCGGCAGACAAGCATCGGATAACACTCGTAGGGTTTTCGATTTGGCAGAGCTGATGTTGAGTCAAAGTCAGGAGTTCATTCTTCTTTCCCTTGATGCCAAGAAGGTGTTTGATCGCCCTCATTGGCTGTTCCTCTATGAATCACTAAGTCACTTTGGTTTTCGGGGTGCTATTTTGCAGTCTATCAAGGCAGTCTACAGTAATCCTACAGCTAGAGTGTTCAGTAATGGCTTTCTTTCATCCCCATTTAATATTAGAAACGGTACAAGACAGGGATGTCCTTTATCCCCACTTATGTACATTTTAGCCATTGAACTATTAGCTTCAGCAATTAGAAATTCCCCTTTATTTCCTGGAGTGACGGTTGGTTCAACTTCACATAAATTATGTTTGTTCGCAGACGAAATTCTTTTGTTTATAACTAACCCTGTTGCTTCGTTACCAACCCTCCATGGAATACTAGACAAATTTAGTTCAGCTTCACTATACAAACTTAACACTACCAAGACTGAGGCCCTACCTTTTAACATACCTGATCTTGTTTTGTCGCGTCTACAAGCTCAATATAGGTACAATTGGAAAACTGATTATCTTCTCTATCTTGGTATTAACATACCAAGACTGGATAACTACGCTAAGATAAATTGTGACCCAACAATAAAACATATAGCCGAACTGTCAAATAATTGGTTGGGTTTTGAGGTTTCCTGGCTGGGTCGCCTTGCGGCATTTAAAATGATGATTTTGCCTAAGTTAATGTATTTATTTCGCACCATTCCCTTTTCGGTCCCGAAACACTTTCTCATTAAGGCTCACAAACTAATTGTGTCTTATATATGGAAAGGTAAAACACCACGGATAGCTTACCAGCGTTTGACTAAACCTAAAATCCAGGGGGGGTAACAAATCCCAGACCTAGAGTTATATCAGTCAGCGTGTTTAGTTTCACAAATTAGTGACTGGTTTCTTCCCCCTAACACTAAACCTTGGGTTGACTTAGATAGGGTTTTAATGAAAGACCCCTAGTGGATTTCATTTGGACACCCAAACAATTATGTCCTTTATCGAATAATACCCCTAGGGCCATAGTCGACTCTCTTAAAAGCTGGGACGACATGATACTTCAATCTAAATGTATCAAACTGCCTGCTAAATCCTTATCTTTAGCCGCTATAGAACGCTTGATCCCGGATCTACCAGTGGCGATTTGGCGTTCTTGTGGGATTGAAACCATCGCTGACATTTCGAGTTCTTCCTCTCTAATCCCGTTTTCTCAAATCCAATCTCAATTTCAACTGCCTCCTGGAGAGCTTTTCTCCTATCTTTGCATTCAGCATTGGGTGGCTAATTTAATAAAAGTAGGTGGCTCCTTGGAATTACCTTCGGCTGATATCTTGGCTAAATTAAAAAGAGGTCATTCTAAAGGTACTATTGGTTTTTGGTACTCCATGTGTCTCAAGGCTTGCCCTCCAGTTAAGTCTAAGTCCCAAGAGCAATGGGAGTCTGATCTTCAGGAGGCCTATACTCCTCAGCAATGGGAATCTATTTTCACTACTGCCCACAAATTGTCCAAATGTTATAACCATTTAGAATTACAGTATAAAATACTCCTTAGGCTATATTTCACTCCAGCCAAATTACATGTAATATGGCCAAAGCAATAAAAATACTGTTGGAGATGCAATATGAGTGTTGGAGACATGTTTCATATTTTTTGGATTTGCTCTCATATTCAGGCTTTCTGGAAAGATTTATTTGATTTGATTTCCAAGGTATTGAAAGCTAATATCCAGCCATCCCCCTCTTTGGCGCTACTTCACATTTATCCTGTAGATATGCCCAAAACTGACTGTTATGTAGTGGGTCATGTTCTTTTATCAGCCAAGACAGCAATAGCACAACTATGGAAATCATCTACTCTTCCTTCTATTCATAAAATTATGCATAAGGTACAATTCGCATTTTTGATGGAAACTGTAGATGTTGCATATTCCACATCTGCTGTTTTGCCATTGAGGTTATGGTTTGAATGGCAGGAATTTGTAACTGTTGGTGAGGGTGCAGACATTCTGCTTAGAGATATGCCTTCTATATGAAAATAATTTGGGCATTGGTCTTTACGGGGATTTAGGTATTCTGAATATGATACAATTTATATGTACTGTATAATTTTTTTGTGTACTGTGGTACCTTCTCTTTCTCTTTTTCTTTTTTCTTTTGTTTTTCTTAAATTTTCTCCCCTTGCTTTATTGTTTTCTTATGTCATTTATATGCAACTATTATAATTGTAAGTAATGAGTCTTTACTTTATTTTCTTCGGTTGTATTGTGTTTTTCTTGTTGAAAAATTAATAAAAATTTATTGAAGCATAATCATCGATGGTTTATGGCTGATGTCGAATGCTTTTACCATCGATGGGGAGAACCAGATGGTTTCCCTCCATTGATAGTAAAGCAAAACAAATGTATTTTATTGCAAAGTGACAGGACATGGAGTACAGCTCCGCCCCTGGCACCCACAAAGCCCCACCCAGGTTCTTATTGGCCCACAGGCCAGTCAGTCAAAGAACAGGGATGACCATAGGTTGATGAAACCATCGATGGTCATCCATTGCATAGTTGATCACCATCAATGGTCACTTTCTAAATTGCCATTGATGGTAACCACACCGATAGTAATCCCTAGCTCAATGTGTACTAGAGATGAGTGGTTAGGTTTTGAGAAAGTTGAACACATCCAAACTTTCTGCATCTAAGTCAAACTGAGACCTACAGTAGTTTGGAATCACTTCCAAGTAAAACCAAGTCCCGATCTTTTGGATAGCATTTTAAGTCTATACCTCGTAATTTCAGGTGCTGTCATTGACTGGTAATGACTGGAAATTAAATGTATTGATGTTAATATTACACACTATAGGAACAAAAACACATCCAAGTTATATGATTTTTTTTAAAGAAATTCAAAATTAAAACTGAAAAGAACCAAAACACCTGAGGATGATTTTGCCAAAACCAAAACCAAAAACAAAACCTTTGAGGGTGGATTTGCCAAAAACTAAACCACACACACATTTCTAGTGTGTACAGACACCTAAAGTAAGTGTATTTGAAATAGACAGTACATGATATAGGGGGAGATGTAGCAAACCTTTGTAAGGGGACAAGTGGAGAAGTTGTCCATAGCAACTGATTAGCTTATAGCTATCATTTATTTAATACATTCTATAAAATGATAGGTAAAATTATAAAATGATAGGTAGAAGCTGATTAGTTGCTATGGGAAATGACTCCATATCTTTAGAAGGTTTGATACAACTCCCCTGCAATGTTTGTACATAATGCATGATTTAAATTATATATACAGTATTTATATATTATTTTATTTTGCAGTACATAATTACAGGATCTGTGACAATTGAAGCTCAAAAGTGCCCCCACATCTGCTTGGTGAGTTAAATGGATCGGTCAACTGTTTACCAACAGCTTTAAAAATGCTTGTTCACAGATGTGTCCTTTTACACTGTGTCTTCAAATAGCTCATTTCAGTGCGCCAGGTCTGGGCAACTTGGCCACACATTTTGCTCAAAATTGTTTAGACATTGCAACAGCTGGAACTTTTTGCATGTGCAAAAACTCTATAGACAAAAACCTGCAAAATGTTTTTACCTTCTCAGAGCAGGTGAAAAGTTTAGCAAAATCTCTATTTTTGTCAAAAAATGTGGGAACTTGGTTCAGAACCCCTTGGAGACTTCCCCTATTGACTAATTAGGCAAACATTATTATTTAATTAGCTTAATTTGTCCAATAATGACAAGAAAATTTTTGGGCAAAAAAAACTAAAATTGTGGAAAATGGATTTAAAGTACTTGGTCAGGTCTTTGGGGGGCTGTATGGATGGGACAGGTGTTTTTAGGATTTTTAGGATTGCTGGTGGCTGCAGCAGGTGTATTTGTAACTTTTATAAAAGTGCACTTTATAGACACAAAAATATACTAGCACCCATTTTAATGTACCCCCGATTTAACTACAGCAATTATTTTCTAAAAAAAAATATTGCTTTTTGTAAATTTTTCACACTTATGCCATTTCACACAATTAAATACTCTTCTATATTGATTTCTTATATCAATCAGGCTTTTTATGGGGTATAGACTGATTTCCAAAAAATGTGCTGTACTTTTCGCTAGTGTCGCCATGTGCAATTATCGCCCGTTGGTGTTTTCACATCTTTTGTAATTTGATAGGGACAGCAGGTGGCGCTGTTACTTAATGTGTTGGCGTGTTATCACTCTGTGTACAGTTATTAACTTTGTTGTTATTATAGGAATCTAGAAGATGCTGAAGTAATCTAGTTGTTCAAATGAATACCTGTCATGCCTGTATGCTGTTAAACCAAACCAGTTTATTATTATTATTATTTTACAAAGCATTTCCCAGTGAGTGGCTATTACAGAGAAGGATTTGATGTGGTAACTAAGACCTTAGCCTATCAAAAATGTGAGTTTTATTTGCATTAATAAAACAACTGGCAGTGACAAATTTATTATTATTATTAAATTTTGTTTATAGGGTGCCACAAGTAGTCGGTAGTGCTGTACATTAGGACAGTGCTATGTAAACAGAACATAACAATAGAGTAACCAAAACATAAACAGAGCACCAGTAACAATTATCACCAAAATTCTTGGTTAACATGATGGCATATGGGATGCTGGCCGCCGATGTACTGATGCCAGAATCCCAAACAGGATCAAGATCCTGGCGCCAGCATCCTGAAGAGGATGATGATATAGGCATCAGCATCCCAACCTCCAGCATCCTGAAGTTAAGTATACAGCTTACCTTTAGCATTAGCCTGGGGATGGGGGGGTTAGGTTTAGGGACCCCTGGGGGATATTAGGGTTAGGCACTCCCCTGGGAGGGTTCGGCTGTGGGGAGGGGGGGATAGGGTTAGGCACCTTCCCGGGGGGAGGTTAGGGTTAGGCACCACCATGGGAGGTTAGGGTTAGGCACCGCTAAGGGGAGGGTTAGAGTTAGGGGGGGTTAGGGAAAGGTTAGGGTGCTTACCACCCCTGTCAGGATTCTGGACCAAAGGGCTTCTGGTGTCAGGATTTGAACCACTATTCATACCCATCCCGTTGAGCGAGGGAATAATCAGCAAAACATGGAATCTGTCTCCAAAAGTGATGGCATAACTAGCAGGGGTAGAGCCAATGGAAGAGATAAATTACTTTGAGTGAGAGGAATTCCATGCTAAATGGCCACTGAGTAGGTGAAGGCTGTCATTGAAGTGCTAGAAAAGAGGGCTGTGAGAACAGGAGGAAGGAGGACTCCTAGGATTTAGGGGAGAGGGGAGAAAGACAGCTTATATGAGGCCTGAGCATGTGGATGGGGACCTGAGGGCAGGAAGTAGACAAGGTAGAGATGATTGAGGAAGCCAGGTGGGGTGAGCGACCTGGTGACAAGGTTATGTGTAGGAATTTCATGAACAGTGGGGTTTTCAGTGCACGTTTGACACAATGAAAGGGTGGGGAGAGGCTGCAACTACATTGATAGATTTTACTTATCAATTTGATGTGCGATATTTAAACATCTGTATATGACTGAGCCTGAATCTTTGTAAAAAGGACTGATGCGAGCCATCTCTGCTTTTCCTCATGATAAATTCTGTTGTACTTAACCTGTAACTTTGTATGTGTGAAAGATATAGGGAAGGGGGAAATGGGATACCCTAAGCACTGGTACCAATAAGTATAAAAGTCACGTAATGAAGGTAGAAATACTCCACAAATAACTGTTAATATTGGTGGTCATTCACCTTGAAAATTATCCTAAATGTGGAGGTGCACCCATAAGAGCAAAACAAATGTAGTTAAAAGAGGGACAGCAAGTACTCTTTTAGTCTGGGGAACTAGTTATACCTGATTAATAGTATCTAAAATATAACTTTTAATAATTCTGGTTAAAAAACTGAACATCTATAGAAGACAAACAATAAGTGGAAGTAGACAACATATACTGTAAATAAGAAGATCGGACAATTTTTGGCCAGGATAGTGCATTATGTCAGTGAGCTATATATAAATATATATCGTTCCAATGGCGGCACTCCGTGAATAAAACAACACACAAGTCAGTGCAAACGTAACAGCAACTTTTCAGCGCTTTATTTTTGGATTGCTATCTATATATATATATTATCAATGGATACGTGGATATCAGATTTCAAACTTCAATGGGACCAGTGAATCATACTGCTAATTACTTAATCACAATGAAATACCATGGTGAAAATATATATTATTAATTAATCGTGTTTATACACTTATAGGGATATTATTGTATGAACATATGCCAACCACATATAAGTGCCTTCTTATATAAATCATTCCTCTCGTAGATGTAATAGGATACACAATGATCTTAATGCAGAGAAAATGTATACAAATATCCACAATATGTAAATTCATAAATTAATAATTTAAGAACATACAGTAAATTCCAACATGAGTTTTCAACCTGATTTGGGGTAACGTGCAGAGGAAATTGCAGTGTACCTATTACAATTTCAATTGTTATTTAATCAGCAATAGTTGAATACATATATAACCACATGTATCACTAGATCAGTAAGATCAAAAAAGTTTTTTCTGCTTACTGTTCCTATGGACAGTATGGTGTGCTTAGACAAATGGAGCAGTACAATATTATGAGATGGATAGGGTTATAATAATAGCAGGTTCAGGTACAGTATACAAATAGAAAAATAAAATTAGAGAAAGTGTAGTAAGATACCACTCACTAATAGCAAGGGGAAAGGTGGCTACTGTGTCCCATGTACAACAAGTATTGAATGGGGCATGAGCGGATCCTCCGCATATACTATGAGGGTATGAGATAGATAGGTGGCATCTACTTTTCTCCCCTGTTGCTCACCATGATTCTTGCAGGTACTGTAATAGCAGATTTCTTAGTGAGTCAGTTAAGGAATGAGAATGCTGCAAAAAAGGAGGCTCACAGTATAGAGAGGTGGAATAAGATTGTCCTGGAATACTGTTATCAGGCATGGGAGGTTATCCTCAGTGAATACCCAGTATGCTGACCAAAGCACCCTAACCCCCCTTGAGGTAGATAGAAATAAATAGTGGGAGTCAGCCTGTTCACGTAAGCACTCTCACCCCACTGATGTAATGTAACAGTGCAGCGGGAACATTGGATGAGGTGGTGCGGGCAGCATGTCCCTGAAAGACACAAAGTACCTGAGAAATGGGCAGCATGTAGTGGCAGCAATGTCCAAATGGAGTCTCCTCATGTGCACCGGAGGCTCCCATCAACAAGACGTGCATTTCACCAGATAGGCTTTTTCAATTGAGCCTTCTAACTTTGTATGTGTGCAAAACCAAATCTTGTACCATTTATGTCACAGCCCATCATCTCTAATACACTACAATACTTCTTTTTGCTGACTCTGCAATGCATAAAAGACACAGAATGTAAAGTACTAAGAGTGTATCAGTCACATCGGGCATCACGCACCATATGGAATATAGATGCTAGGTGTATGAGGACACATCTGTATATAGGGATTTATGCTCAACATACAGTACATCTTATTTGTATTAATCATACATGCCATGTAGCTTGACAACATTTCCAAACTTGCTTCCTTGAGAAAAAAATGAATGGGACTTGATGATGCAATATGCTTTAGCAGGTGGGAGAGGCATCCACATAAGCCCCATTCACCTCAGAACAGGTCTAAGCTGGGTACACACTGAGTCTAGTTAGTTAAACTCACACACAAAGGTTTAATAGAAATAGATACAACACCAGATCAGATGTTTACCCTGGAGGATCTGTCTGATTCATCATGGTGCCCCCAAGACCAAGATTGTGCAAATTCTGCCAAAAGAGAGACTGACTCCACGGCTAAACATAAGAGCCACCTTCTGGATGTGAATTGTCTCATTTGCCTGGGGAAAACCCAACCCTCAGATGAGATGGATCTCAGCCAGTGGACAACATTGAAATCATCATTAAAAAGTCACAATCGAAGACTACAGTGTGGAGAATATTTCAGGAGAGGCCTCAGAGAACATGAAAAAAGATGCTGTAGGTGCTGAACTTCAAGGGATTTCTTCATCATGTTCTGCAGTGTGGAAAGGTTTCATTCGCACGTTTTCCATAAAGCAGTTCAAAGTTACAGCCTTTAAAGTGTCTGGCTATAGCACCCACCTTTTCCAGGAATTATCAAAGATTATCACAAGCAAAGGATTCATCTGTCCGGAATCTGTCTGAGAATTCATGGATTGTATCTGGCCTGAATGCACTAAGACATCCAGTGATTCTGTGTTCTGTAGCCGACTTTATTCCTACCTGAATCACTAACTGCAATATGGAATAGTGAGCTCAGACAACATGGAGGCCTTTGTTATTCTGCTGCCTGCATGCCAACCAATACCTCCCAGACTACACCGACTGGGGGGACCAGGTATTGATAATGACCATCCCCATCTGTTGCTTGGCCTTCTACTTCCAAACCATCCATCCTGGACTTCCTGTCCAAAAAGGGTAAGCAGGCTACAGAAAGAGGAGCTAGATGTCCCCGATTACATTTTTTTTAATCTATAATTTATGATGTGGAGATAGAAGAGCTTCAGATGATGGAACAGGGGCTCCCACCAATATGGCTTCCCTACAGATAACAGAGCTCTGTTCTCAGGAAGTGTCTATGCCTGAGCTGATAGGTAGTCTCTGTCTCTTGGTAAACACCCTTCAGGAGATGGAAACCCAAAATAACAACTATAATAATAATGTGTCCACTGATAACCAGCCTAAACCCTTAACAGCAACATACCCCATATGGCCAACTCGTAACAAGACACCCAGTTTGCAGCCTTCTCTTTCTTATGACACTAATCCAGTCCCCATGGTTGATCAATCAGCAATGTGTGGTACACTATAACACACTAGATTTATAATCTTTGCTTTTGTTTACATTGTTGAATAGAACAGTTTTAGAATTGAGGATAGGTTTGTAAATAAATATAGGCTTTATGGGTCTATTTACTAAGTAGTGCCAGCCATATCAGCTCCCAATTGTCATTTTTCAAACACAGCCTGTGAGTTAACAGTTGGGAGCTGATTGGCTGGCACCTTATCAGTTTCTTATCACTTTTAACTCTGTCTCCTAACACTGCTTAGTAAATAGACCCCTTAGTTTTTTAGGGTAGACCCTTCCTCAGCTAGTGACCTGCTCACTAGCTGAACCCTCTGGCACATTCTCTTCATTTGATCTCACAAACGAAGATGAAGTATCTACACTCTTCTCATCTTCCTACTCTATTACCTCTCCTCTAGATCCTATACCCTCACAAATCAGTAAAGCTCTGTCTCCTGTGCTTATCCCAACCCTAACTAAAATCTGTAATCTCTCTCTCTCTACTGGCAACTTTCCATCACTGTTCAAGCATGCAGTGATTACTCCCATTCTGAAAAAACAAAATTCTGACCCTAATACTCTCTCAAATTACTGTACTATCTCCCAGCTCCCATGCCCCTCCAAGCTACTTGAGAGACTTGTCTACACCCACCTCACACACTTTCTTAACTCACACAACTTATTGGACCCACTTCAGTCCGGCTTTTGTTCCCAACACTCCACAGAGACAGCACTGACTAAGGTAGTAAATGATCTTGTCACTGCCAAGGCTAAAGGCCATTACTCACTCCTAATTCTTCTAGATCTCTCTGCTGCTTTTGACACTTTTGACCACTCTCTTCTCATACAAACACTGCAATCCCTAGGTCTTAAGGACACAGCTCTTTCTTGGTTTTCTTCCTACCTATCTGATCACTCTTTTACTGTTCGTTTTTCTGATTGTGCCTCTTCCTCGCTACCTCTATCAGTTGGAGTACCGCAAGGCTCTGTCTTAGGTCCTTTACTATTCTCAATCTATACCACCTCTCTTGGCAAACTAATCAGCTCTTTTGGATTTCAGTACCATCTGTATGTGGATGATACTCAAATCTACCTATCCTCTCCAGATTTATCTCCATCTGTATTGGTCCGTGTCACTGAATGTCTTTCTGCCATTTCATCTTGGATGTCATCTCGCCACCTGAAACTTAATATTTCTAAAACAGAATTAATTATATTTCCACCGGCTAATAACAGTTACCAACCTGATCTCTCTATCACTGTTGATACCTCAACCATTCACCCTATCCCACAAGCTCGCTGCCTTGGTGTCATCCTTGACTTTGAACTGTCCTTTGTTCCCCATATTCAATCTGTCTCAAAATCATGTTACATACATTTAAAAAACATATCCAAAATTCAACCATATCTCACACAACACACTGCAAAAACTCTAATCCATACACTTATTATTTCCCGCATTGACTATTGCAATAGCCTCCTTACTGGTCTTCCCAAAAACAGGCTATCACCATTACAATCCATTATGAATGCAGCTGCAAGGCTTATCTTCCTTGCAAAATGTTCTTCTTCTGCTGCCCCGCTCTGTCAGTCCCTCCATTGGTTGCCGGTTTTCTACCGTATTCAATACAAAATACTTCCACTTACACATAAGGCTATTAACCAAACCACACCAACATACATCTCTTTACTAATCTCAAAATATCTCCCAACCCGACCTCTCCGCTCAGCACAAGATCTGCGTCTCTCATCCGCATGCATTACTTGCTCCCATTCACGGTTACAGGACTTTCTTCACACTGCACCAACTCTATGGAATAACCTACATCGCACAATAAGACTTTCCTCTAGTCTCCAATCCTTCAAGCGTTCCCTGAAAACTCACCTCTTCAGGCAAGCTTATCAGATTCCAGATCCTCCAACATAACCTTCATAGCTTCCATATCTAATTACATCCCCTTTAACAGTCCACACACAATCTCACACATCGTCTTTCTCTCACATCCTCATGACATTTGGTCGATATTCCTGTGTGACTGGATCATGCAGCCAACCAAAAACTGTGCATTCTGGCTTTACCAAAATGCAATATATAGCACCTATCCTTGTATATCAATGCCTATTTCCCTATAGATTGTAAGCTTGCGAGCAGGGCCTTCCTACCTATATATCTGTTTGTTATTACCCAGTTTTATTCTATTAATGTTCCAATTGTAAAGCGCAACGGAATATGCTGCGCTATATAAGAAACTGTTAATAAATAAAAAATAAAATAAATAGAGCACTAAACTTTATAAGTTGTTAGGATAACATTTCTGCTATGTTTAAGATTATTAAAAAACAACTTTTTGTAACCCAATAGCTTAAAAAAAAGTTTTCATTGCAATATTCATGTAGCCCCTTGACAGACAGCAGCCAAGCACCCCTGCGCAATGACAGGTGTGGCTAACATGCACACAAAAACTATTGTTTATTTTTGGGCAGCAGCCCTTTTACAGACAGCAGCACAGCACCCCTGCGCAGCTACACCAATGATAGTGACAGCCAGGTGTGGCTGACACCATGACACACACATAAAATTATTTAATTTTTTTTTCGGCCAGCAGCCCCTCGACAGACAGCAGCACAGCACGCCTGTGCACCTATGCCAATGACAGGTGTGGCTGACTCACCACACAAAAAAAATAATATATAATTTTTTAAACACTGGGGTGAACCTTTGAAAAGAGGCAGCAACCCCTTAACCAGACAGCAGCACAGCATCCCTGCACTGATGACAAGTGTGGCTAACACCATTTTTTTAATTTTATTTTCACACTGGGGTTGGGTGAAGAGCACCCCTGAAGGACAGAACACCCCCTGGACAACACAGCACTACAGCTAGCCAGCCCCTATGGACAGGACTAGTACAACAGCCAGCCCCTTTGGACAGGACAACGACAGCCAGCCCCTATGGACAGGACAACATCAGACAGCCAGCCCCTCTATAGAAGACAACAGTCAGCCAGCCATTATGGACAACAGTAGCCAGTCCCTAACACAACACAACAGCACAACACAGCATCCATCTCTCTCCCTCTTCACTCTCCACAGCCGGAATGAAAAATGGCGGCAAATCGCGGGACCTTTATAGAATCCAAAACCCGTGAGAATCCAACAGCAGAATGATGATGACGTTTTGCCTTGTTTTCAGATCCGAGTCATGCGGGAAAACTCAAGCCGACTCACATCTGCCTCGGATCCCCATAATTCGGGTGGGTTCAGTTCTCAGGGAACCGAACACGCTTATCTCTAGTTCAGTGCCACCGGATGGACCATGCAGTCTCTACATAAATGAAATGTAACTACCCTTCTAAACCTTCGGGGCCCTTCTGAACCTTGGGGCCTGGGACAGGTGTACCCTTTGTACCCCCTGTCGCTGGGCCTGTGAATGATGGACAACTCCACTCACAATACTTTTATGAATATTACACTGCTGTATGAATGACCAACAGTGTCACAATACTTATATGAAAATTACACTGCAATATTACTGACCTACAGCGTCACAATACTTTTATGAATATTACACTGTGGTATGAATGACCTATAGTTTCACAATACATTTATGAATATTACACGGCAATATTACTGACCAACAGTGTCACAATATTTTTATGAATATTACACTGTGGTATTACTGACCAACAGCATCACAATACTTGTATGAATACTACACTGCGGTACTAACAATGACCTACAGTGTCACAAATTCAACAAAACTTGTATGAATATATATTACACTGCGGTATTAATGACCTACAACGTCACAATACTGTACTTTATGAATATAACACTGTGGTATGGCCAGCAGTGTCACAGTGCTTAAATGGATACACTGAGGCACAGCACAAAAAAATCTTTTTTTTATCATACGCAACAAGTTTTATTACTTGTTGCGTATGATAAAACTAATGGATAAAGGGTTGTCATGTTGCAATACACATCATCACTTTTACTTGATGTTATTTAAAGGAAGCCAGGGTATGATGAAGTGATTTACGACATGTTCCTGTTTATCTTCAGAGAGGTGGCTGTTCTTTCAAAGAAAGATGTATCACATCTTCGAGAGAGATAAAGTGGTGAAGTTGCCCATACCAACCAATCGGCTTCTTACTTTCATTTTACAGGCTGTGCTAAATAAATGATACTAGAAGCTGATTGGTTTCCTTCGCAACTACTCCTCTTTATCTCTCTTGAAGGTTTGATGCATCTCCCCCTCGGTGGTCCACAATGTCTACCACTAATTTGAGAGTCTCTCAGACATTTCCACAAAGAAGCCAATTATGCTTTAGAGAGATATTATTTGTATTGATATAATTAAAATTTACCACATCCAGACATTAAAAACAAATGCATATATAGGGTTTTTATTATGGAAGTACTGTCGTAGGTGGTCCCTAAAAACATAATTTCAAAAAGTTTAACATACATGGAAAAGTCCCACCAATGAAAAATGCCAGACTGGATCAACACCCTGGGGGAGATTTATCAAACCTTTGATAGAGATAACATGGAGTGAGATAAAGTACCAACCAATCAGCTCCTGTCATTTTCAATACAGCCAGTAAAATAACAGAATCTGATTGGTTGGTATTTTATCTATCTCCCTCTGAGTTTACTACAAATTACAAATCAAAAATAGCTGTGGAGGACTATACCTACCACAAAAAAATTGTGACCAATTCATAAATCCACATCCAATACACAATCCACATCCAAATTTGATGGCCTATCTCTAAGCAGATAAATTCCACCTGTTTGGAAGACAGAATATCTGGATTGTCCCATAAAAATGTGGAACTGTTGTCATTACTGCTAGGAAAGTTCTCATAAGATAAGGATGCTCTGTAAGTTGGCCACACATGAAACGATGTTGTGGCTTTTTGCCAAAAACTTCAGATCTAACTTTGTGTGCACCAATCAGACATAGACCTCATGTAATCTAATGACTTAGCCTGAGGGGTCTATTTACTAAGCCTTGGATATAGATAAAATGGAGATAAAGTCCCCACCAATCATCTCCTAGCTGTCATTTTCAAACACAAGCTGTGACCTGACAGGAGCTGATTGGTTGGGACTTTAACTCCATTCACTTTATCTCCATCCAAGGCTTAGTAAAAAGACCCCTGAGTATCAAAAGTTCTGAATATGTCTAATGTTATAACCCATGGGAGCACAGAATGATATGATCCATCCACATGTGGCCAGCATTATATTTTTATGCAAATGCCACACAAAAATAATAAAACACTGTGGTAATTGGAAATAATTTAAAATCAGATTTTTTGAGGGGATTTATTTCTTGCAGACAAGACACCTGAGTACACCCAGTATGTTGACATACCACATCTGTATTTCTTGTGGCAGGCAACATACTAACTTTGGGTTTGATGTATCAACCAGTGAGAAGAGTCGAGAGGTGGTCCAGTGGAGCAGTTTTTTATAGCAACCAATCAGATGTACTGTTGCATTTGGGAATACAACCTTTGACCCTTTTACACCTAGCAGCAACCCGAGTTAACCCTGCAATAACCCAGGTTTTAGCTGTGGTGTAAAATGGATATAAATTAAGGCGACACTTAAGCATCTGTCTAGTGAACTAGAGACTTAACATTTACTTTCTGAACATGGCTTTACTTTCCATATATATGGACCCCATTTAAACTCATTCACACCAACTTGTGTCAGGTGATTCTGATATTGATTTGGGGAGGGCCTCCTTTTTTATGCAGACATTGTATGCTTTAAACCAGATAAAAAAAATAACATTACAATTACATTGTTTACAATCTGGTGATAAGAAATTTTTAATCTGAGTGATATCGTTGTTTTAAATATAGATTTCAGTTTTGGAGATTTAGGGGTAAATTTATCAAAGGGCGATTTGATTGTCGATTTGAAGTTCGATTTAGCTCACCTCAAATCGACTCAAATCGAATTTGGAAAACCCTGTCAATTTTTCAGATTTACTATTGTTTGATTTTGAGTTCTATTTGCAAATCAAATTAGATTTGGTTCGATTTTGAACAATGATTTGCTGTTCGATTTGACATGTTCATGTACAAATCGAATGGCAAATCCCACTTCAAACCTAACTGCAAATCCCCAACAGCTTCATGCATTCACTTTCAGCATGAGCAGTTAGTTTTCACACTGATACATGCAGACATCAGTGAGATACCTGCATGTATCTGACTGTAAAAAGCAAATAAAGAGTTATATTTAAAAAAAAATGATGTGAGGTTCCCCCCCAAAACACAACCAGCCCCGTACATATGAAAGCAAGTCCTAGTTGTTTAAGTACAGGGAAAAAATTGCGTAGGGTTCCACTGTACTTAATCACTTGCCTGGCATGGTGGTATCAGATATGACCATACCAGACTGGGCTTTCCCTGATATGATCGTATCTGATACGACCAGTCAGAAAAGCTCTGTGGGCGGCTGCTGGAAAATCATTTTCTAGCAGCTGCCAATCACAGAGGGTCCTCCTGGTCCCTCTGCACACTTTGTCCCACCCGGTGGGCCGATCACTGCAGTGATCAGCCAGCCCAGCGCTGGTGCACTCACTCCCCAGTGGCTGCCAAGAAGACAGGGCAGAGAAGGCAGCGCTGACAGCGCTGTCCTTCTCTCCCTCCTTGCCGGCTAGCAGCAGCCCAGCGGCTGCTGACAGGGCAGAGAAGACAGCGGTGAGAGCGCTGTCCTTCTCTACCCCAGAGTAATAATATAGGACTAATTAAACACGCTCCACATAATCTTCTCATTTAAACCATTCGGGCTGATGGTATTAAGGTGGAAGATCCACCAGGCCTCCTTCCACAGCAGGTCTCCTGCTCGATCTCCACCTCTTAAGGATTTAGGAATGTGGTCAATGGCCATGTGCCTTAACATGGAGAAGGAATGTTTTTATCAGCAAAATGTCTGGCCACTGTACTTTTAAACATCCACATTCGAACCACATAAATAAGTTCAATTTCGTTATGACATACATGTCTACTTTTGTAGTATATTTGATATCATGTCCCTGCGGCCTCAACTATGTAGACAAAGCCACTAGGACTATGAGGGAACACATTGCCCTCCATCAGTCGGCCATCAAGGTGGATCTATTTGGCTGACCAGTGAGCCTCATCAAACTGGGCGCCTTGGTTGCTACGGCTACCTTTAGATGCCCGGCATCCTGACATCATACTTGTGGGATGGGGCATCCACTCTGCCAGTCCCGGACAGCATCCAGCCGCGTGCACAGGGCAGGGGTTTCTCCTATTTAGGGTATGATTTTCTGCACAATCTGTTTACTTCACCTTGACAAAGGGGCTTGTTTGTCCCGAAACGTTGGTATTTGGTATGTGATTGTATCACAGTAAAGACTCTTTTACATTTGTTGAAAGACTCCTAGTGCCACTGCTTGTTGTTGTTTATGAATTGGATGTTCGGAGGGCACTGGAGCAAGTGTATACCATCAAACAGAGTGCCGGTCTGTTTCCATCATTTATATATATATATATATATATATATATGTGTAAACATTTATACATATATGTATGGAGAGGGTGATCCCTTTATTGGGAGGTCCCCAACTCCCCAGGGATCCCTAGCCTGGGCTGACCAGCGGTCAGGACTGATGCTGTGGCTTGGGGGCCCGGTGATAGGGCTCCCCTGGCTGTGGCATCAGCCCCCGCTAGAAAGGGTCTGGTGCTGGTTCTGGAACTTACAGTGGAACCCTACGTGATTTTTTTCCCTGTAAGTCCAGTACCAGGGCTGGTTCCCAGAGCCTAGTGCTGGTTGTATTAAGTTCAGTTGAACCCTACGCAATTTTTTCCCTGCACTTAAACAACCAGGACTGGCTTTTAAAAGACCGGGGATGGTTGTGTTTTGGGGGGGACCTCACATAATTTTTTTTTAGATTTAACTATTTGTTTACTTTTTACAGTCAGATACATGCATGCATCTCACTGATGTCTGCATGTATCTGTGTTATTTCGACCTGCTCATACTCAAATTGAAAGCTTGAAGCAGGTCTATTCATTTGGGGATTTGAATGTCGATTTGAAGATCGATTTTGGTGTGCGAATTGAAATCGAATAATAGTTAATAAGGTTGTTCTGTGTTGTTCAATGTAAAAGTACCAATGTTTTGCCGATGTTCAATATAGAGTCGGTTTGTTGAGAAATTCTGTTTAGTGTTCAAATTACTATTTGAATTAGCCTTTAGTAAATACTCAAAAGCAAATTTGCATGCAAACCGCATGCCAAATTACTCAAAATGCCAAATTGACCTTTAGTAAACTTACCCCTCAATGTTATATATGGTGAGTGCAGAGTTTCCATGTTTGTATCATAGATATCGTGGTGCACTTCACTTATAAAATATAAAAACAGTTCTAATATTGTGTTGATATTTTTATGAAATATAACTCTTTACTGTCAGTTTCAGTTAGAAGCTGATTCGTTAGATCAGTGTTTTTCAACCTTTTCAACTCGAGGCACACTACACAAGATTTTAAAATTGCCAAGGCACACTATCCGGCTATGTGGTGTGCGTGACCAATGAAAAAACACACAGGAATAAAACTCACTATATTGGCCTCCTCAGGACTAAAACAAACTACTGTACAAGTGCTCTTAGCTAACCGCCGCGGCACACTTAACAACCGCTCACGGCACACCAGTGTGCCATGGCACAGTGGTTGAAAAATGCTGGGTTAGATCATAGGCAAATCTGGTCCAGGCATTTACCGTCCATTAGCCACCCCATCATACAGTACATCTCCCCCTATATCTCTCCAAGGTTTGATTAATCTCGAGAAAATGTGAAATGAAGAAGTAACAATGGGGGCTATCTCATGGTACTATTAAAAAAAAAAAAATGTAAATATCACTAAGAGAATTAAATGCTTTATATATTTGACTCACTTATACATACAGCTGCATCAGAAATATAAAAGAACTGAGTACTTGTTGCCAGGGCATCCACTGATGAAGTCCTGCATGATGAAACACATTAGATGGTGTCAGCTCATTGTAGCCTACAGCTACATTTTCCACATTCTTATCAGGGAGGGATCAGACAGATTATGGCTGTGCATGTGCGGGGACTCTGCTAGGTCTGAACCCAGAGGTAAGGTGATCTCCTGTCAGAGTCCCTGCAAGAAAATATTGATAAATTGCCCTGATATATAATGTGATCTTGCAGCAATATCTGCCGAAAAGTAGTTATAAATATAGGGGCAAAAATTCTGTAGTTGATAATAAATAGGCCCCATGGAGATCTAATATATATATATAATTTGCTTAGCCACTTTGTCCAGAACGCTCTTTGAATTTGAATATCTCAAAGACTACTTAAGATATTCATATGATTCTCTGGTGAGGGATGTCAATCAGCAATAAATGACAGAATTTGGAATATAACTGTATAAAATTCGATATAAAAAAAATAGCCAGAAAACATAGTAATTGCTTTGGTATAGCTAACCTCAAAATGTGAAGAAAACTGTCAGAAAACAGAGCTGGCACAGTGTCCTGGGGGAAGCAGGATAGGAGTGACAGCCGCTGGCTGCTGTTCTCACGTGCTACTGGATGTCGGTGAGGCTGCTGCTGTAGGGTGCACTCTTTCCTGACCTACTTTCTCCAATACGTGGATTCCAGGCTCGCAACTCCCAGACAATCAGCACCGGGTTGGCGCCTCAAAAGGAATGCCTCTTTTCTCTTCCTTCCATGAGAGCTGCTGCCAGCCGCTGATTGGCGGAAGGGTGGGAGACGGTTAGGCTTAGTGTGTTGTGTACTGTGCGCACATAATAATAATAATAATAATAATTTTATTTATATAGCGCTTTTCTCCTAAAGGACTCAAAGTGCTTTACATTTACAGTACAAAATACAAAATAAGCTTAAACAAGGGACATTAGTGAAATGCTTGGGTGAATAGGTGAGTCTTGAGTCTATTTTTGAAGGATTCTAGAGTGGAGGCCTCTCGAACTGTGCGGGGAAGTGAGTTCCAAAAGGTTGGAGCCACAAAACTGAAAGCTCGACCCCCAGATGAATTCCATGAGATTCCAGATACTGTTAATAGTTCTTCGTCAATGGATCGCAGTAATCGAGTGTGTTACACAGCATTGTACCTGGTGGGGGTGCCACTGAGCTGACTGATGTCATGTGACACATTGCTCACCTTCCTGACACCCATCCTTATTATTACTGTTGGGAGTAGTTGTGTAAGGAACTATCACGGTTGGGGGCGCTCTTCCCTGACCTACTTTCTCCAACATCTGATTTCAGGCTCACACCTCTCAGCCAATCACCGGCCACAAAAGCAATGCCTCTTTTCTCTGCTTTCCACGAGAGCTGCTGGCAGCCACTGATTGGCGGGAGGCTGGTACATGGTGAGGCATAGTAACAGTGCATTATCATGTGCATCTATAGGGGCTCAGCTTGCAATACTCACTGAAAACGGTCCATTTTGCTTCAGAATCCATGGCCAAATATATCATTGCACTTTCAAGTTGGCAAAATGTTCGCCACAGACATACCAGTATGACAAATAATAATATAATGAATATTTACTTAACACATTGATTTTCCCTTTTTCTTTGTACAGGTTAAAGCAACCCTCTCATTGAACGTCATAAGCTTAATATTCAGCCTAGCTGCCCTCATCCTAAACAGCATTGATCTAGCAACAATTCACTGTAATTATTTCTACAACTACAATTATTATTATCATTATTATGACAATTATTATAACAGTGCTGACTTCTACAGAAATTGCCTGCAACAACTTGTAAGTTGAAATGTTTATTCAACACAATCTAAGGACTGAAGTAATAATGTGCTATTTAATTACTTACAATTTCCTTGCAAAATGTTCTAATAATAGTTTATATTACAGTGTGTAGAATGTATATTTATGTTTTAACTAACCCCTTAATATCTGGAGGGTGTTTGCTCCTTGGTGACCAGACACATTTTATATTATTGATATAGATAAACAAAAATTGGGTATTGGTGCAACTTACTAGAACCAATATACATTCCAAAATTATGCAGTCATACACTAAGATATCAAAGTCTTAATCCAAGAAGTATAAGGGTACTTCTCTTTATCTAATTTTATTCCAAACGATAGTTCCTTCAACTTGTGCCAGTAAGTATTCTACTTTCAACTGCCACTTTTCTTTAATTTCCCAATGGATATTCTCCTCACACAGTACATACAACGGAGAGAAGTGATTTGAACGATAGTGTAATACTGTTTTATTAATTAAGTTGACAAACACATAGCTAGATGCCAGACAAATCCACCACTAATATACAGAGCAGCATACCTGACAGAGCGGTGTATATTGCACACCAAGTCAAGTTTGAGCAAAACCCTCCAAGCTTCTTCCGGGAATATGGACCTGGACACAATGCTCCTGAGGTACAGTCATGCACCCAATAGAAAGTTCACTGGTTGTAGCTCTTCCACAACAACAGGTTTCAACTCCTCCAGAGTCTTTTTCAAGGTGTATCCTGATGGTGGTGAGGTGTCCTTTTATCTCCCCTACCTCAATCCCATTGGTAAACACAGCGAGAGAGTCAACATCTCCTCATTTGAATTAAAGACATGTGCAAT
Source organism: Taudactylus pleione (assembly GCA_031769625.1). NCBI lineage: Eukaryota > Metazoa > Chordata > Amphibia > Anura > Myobatrachidae > Taudactylus > Taudactylus pleione. The sequence continues at coordinate 5,818,693 of JAUIMM010000135.1, forward strand.
ATCCATTTTCAGCACATTCAATACATTAGAACTTTTCCTATTACACCACACTTTATATATAGAAAATGGACCTTTTTATCATAAATAGCCTAGGTGTAAATATTGTATTAATAAAATAATTGCGTTCCAAGCATGAAATGCTCACTTCCATGTCACATCTGCCAACTTCTTCTTGACTATTACCAGAAGTCGTGCCTGCGAACTTCCGGTTTTGCGTTCCAACTAAGGAACCTGTTGCAAACTCTTAGACATTCTTAGGGGGATGTTATACCTTCTGGTTTCGGCCTGAGGTTACTCCGCCCCCTCTATTAAAATAACACTGACGTTGTCTACCTTCAACTGGAAGTTGCTTCTGCGCACTTCCTGTTAAGTCATAGAGCTGTGGAATGAACATGCAAATCTTATATCTTCCGGTTCCAGCCTTATTCAAAACCGGGTTCTTTATTAAACTGTGCGATTATTCACATTTAGTTCATCCTTCCCAATAAATACAAAAAGTGCAGTTCATTCCATTACATCAATATGATCATTTAAAATTAGATCATAGTTTTAAATTATGGTGGTCAGAGTAAGTAGGGGTGACCACTTTAGAAAAATGGGTTTCTTGGATCGCAATAACTTCCATTTTGTGGTTTTAGAAATAACGCAGGGCAACTCTTCATTTCTGAAGAGAATTTAGACCTTTAGCATTGATAGACATAAAGTTCACCATCTAAACAAATCTGGAAAGATGCATAGGCTAGGCAAAAGCAATCTTCTGTACTGGGTCGCTCAACACTAACATTGATATATGCAGAAAAATTAAGCATCACATAACCTGTAGGCATAATGGGGGGAGTGGAAGGTCTTAGGGAGGGACATAAGGGAAAAATAAAAACATAAACATAAATGACCTCACATCGGGAGTCAGGGGGGCCACGGAATAGAGTGGCGATAAATGTAGACTAAACAGAAATAACACACCGGATATAGCCTACACAGCATACAAAACATAAGGATATAAAAATAGGCCTTTTACTGCAAATGACATGTAAACATAAAAATCACATAACCAAAGTAATGTAAAACGTGAGCAAAGGAAAATAGCAATATAAATATACAATGCAGTAATCAACATTGAAAACCAATATATAGTTATAGTGACCTGGATCGTCATGGCTTGTGTGAGAGACATCTGGAACCGTAGGGCATGGCAAAAATAATAAGACTTCAAGGAGATTTCCAATGTCCACTGAAGACGATACACCTCAATCCTTTAAACAATGTACCAGGACGAAGTGAAGCATCTCAAGCAATGAGTCAGCAAAGGAATGGGATTCACACCTATAATTTAAAAATAGTCTAGGAATGGAATCCATCAATCACCCATTACTGCCCAATAAGGACCAATCCTATCTAATTGTAAGAATGGGCTCAGCAGACTTAGCAACATATGGGATCTGCCAAAGGTCCAGTGCTTTCATACCATCATCCAAGGAGGTAGGGGGGGTAAGGTGCGCTCTTCCTGCTAGTAATGGTGATGGTGATGACTTGTGTGTGTTTGTGAGTGGTGTTAATTAGAATGTTTCTTCTGGTGGTGGTGATGTTTTGGGAGTGAGGAGGGTGTGATTGGGTATGGAGTGTAGTTTGGAGTAATGTGAAAAGGGGAATGGAATAGGATCAAAATGAGGCCAGCGAGAAACAGTAATTTTGGGCAAAATCTTTTATTGAGTAGTCACAATGCTGCTCTGTTAAGATCCCGGGCAGGTGGGAGGGGTTCAGTGATGAGTGGTGATGAGACTGGGGAGGTAGGTGGACCCTTTTAGGGGGCTCCTTCCTGTGCGGTTCAGTGACCTTGCACGTCACCCCTGCTGGACCTATGGTCGACAGTCTAGGAAGTCTCGGGGGGTGGGGGGATTTGCAGAGTGGGTTGGAACACCTGTGCGGTGTCCCGCGTGTTGGTGTGAGTCTTGGCAGTACTTACCTACCGGTAGGTTTTTTGTTATGGTGATGTAGGTCGACGTTGCGGCCATTGCAGATAGGTTGGAAGCTGCAGGTTTGTTGGTGAGCTGGATCAGCGTGTTGCTGGTGTGCTGCAAGTGCACGGCTGTTCTGATTGGTCTGCGGAGGTCAGCGACCGGAGTATGCAGCTGAAATTGGCTCTTGTTCGTGCCGCTGGTGGTGCGGAGCCAGAGGTGTGGATGGGTGAGCTGCTGGGAGGCTGGGTTGCAGCGTGTGTGCTGGGACCACCCCTGGGGGATGGTCTGCCCGGGATACTGATTAAAAAAAAGCCAGGGAGGAGGGGGGATGTGGAAAGTGTGACCAGGATGGAGCTGGTCACTGGTGATGTTGGCTCCATCCCGGTGTTCCAACCCGCTCTGCAAATCCCCACACCCCCCGAGACTTCCTAGACTGTCGACCATAGGTCCAGCAGGGGTGACGTGCAAGGTCACTGAACCGCACGGGAAGGAGCCCACTAAAAGGATCCACCTGCCTCCCCAGTCTCATCACCACTCATCACTGAACCCCTCCCACCTGCCCGGGATCTTAACAGAGCAGCATTGTGACAACTCAATAAAAGATTTTGCCCAAAATTACTGTGTCTCGCTGGTCTCATTTTGATCCTATTCCATTCCCCTTTTCACATTACTCCAAACTACACTCCATACCCAATCACACCCTCCTCACTCCCAAAACATCACCACCACCAGAAGAAACATTCTAATTAACGCCACTTACAAACACACACAAGTCATCACCATTACTAGCAGGAAGAGAGCACCTTACCCCCCCTACCCCCATACGTTTTCAGTGCGGGAAAGGTACTCCCACACAAAGGTGCAGCACCCCGAAACCACAACACACCACCCCCTGGTCAACGAGAGCGCAGTTCTACCGCCCATCATCATCCAAGGAGCCTAGCACTTTCATAGAACTGAGATAAGTGATGATAAGCTTTGTCGGGAATCCCTATCGGTATGAGATTTGTGCTTGCCGTAAGGCTGATGTAATGCAGAAGAATGATCATCTTTTATTTAACGTGGCTGGGGGAGATCGCCAAATAACTGCAGATTGCCCAGTACTGCTGAAGATGAGTCAGCATCACAAGCTACCCAAAGCAAGCACTTCTTCACTAGGAAATAGTGCATCCTCATGTTAGTGTCTCGTGGAGAGGTGTAAGGGGCATTGCGAGCTTTAGGGAGACAATGTATGCAATACAGAAGGAATTGTGTAGGGGGCAAGTCAGGGAGTAATTTCTTGAATAACGCCATAGCACACTCAGAAAGTTCTGAGAGCTCTACCAATTCAGGAATCTCATGAATCTTAAGGTTATTCCAATGAGCCTTGTCCTCCAAATTTGCCAGTTTGTCCCAAAGTGTAGAAAGTTCTGCTTGTATAGTTTTGTAGGCAGAGATTAGATCAATGTGGGATGTAACCACCTCTCCCATCTTATTTTCATGGAGGTCCGTGCGACATCATGGTTCAACTCTCTAACAGCAGAAGTCAATTCAGCTGTGATAACTTTCTTAAGATCACCAAGAAGTTGCAACATCTGCCTCACTGTGATAGGCTCATACATACAAGCGGAGCAGATGGGGATGAGGCCGTGGAGGGAGAATCCTATCCAGTGACACTCGTGGACATGTAGATTGAGTGGAATGGCTTGCTAGCTGGGGAGTTGTAGAAAAAACTCACCGGAGGAATAGCCTTAGCAAGTTTGTTTTATTTTTAGGTGCCATGATGACCAGCTGTAGTCACAATGTGAGGGTTGGTGTCTGGAAAATCACAGGAGAGGGGAGAATGCAAGGTCTGTTGCATAACCACAAAGGTGGTGGGATAGCAGTCACATTAAAGAGAAATGAAAGCCATGAGGACATATTTAAAGACAGATGGTTTCTTGTGGAGCAATGTGATGTATTAGCCACACAATGGCAGCAGAGTATCATGGTTAGAGACCATGTAGATGCAAACACACTCACAGCCAGATACTACAGGTGGTTAAAGTAGTGTGACACAGCTCCTTTTCACTCCGGCTGCAGATGCAGAGAGGGAGCAGGCGGTACTGTGCTGAGTGCATACAGCCAGCATGCACAGAACTCACAGCCACCCATTGTCAATGTGTCCACCACTCCAATGGCCAGGAGAGGGGATATCAATGCAGGACCCTACATCAGTGTGGGACTTCTCCGGGCCGGTGCCTCTCTTCCAAGGTTGGTACATCAAACTCCCCTCCTGGGAGTGGTACTATGAAGACCTGATCTTAGGGTAGAACATCAGGCACCTTTTCTGAGGTTGATACATCGGACTCACCTCCTGGGGTCTGGATGACGGAAACATCGGAGACCCCTTCAGGAGTAGGTACATCGGACACCTCACTTGAGGTCGGAACATCGAAGTCCTTACCTGGGGTCTGGATGACTGGAACATCGGGAATCGCTTCAGAAGTTGGGAGATTGGACTCCTCACTTGAGGCTGGCACATCTGACTCCTTTACTGGAGTCGGTACTTTGGATTCATCAAATCAGACAGCTGAGGCATTGTGGAACAGTTTACAGTTGGGGTGCCATCCAATTTTTCCTCCCCAGACAAATTCTTGTAATGGCTAGTTGCAGCCGATGAATTCTGGGAGGTTTGAATAATTTGCTACTGCAGCACATCCACACAAGATGACAATCCAAGGAAGTCTTGTAGCAGCAGCGTTTGCATGCTCTCTAGGTTCAGCATTTTGTTAGATAACCCAAATCAGGATTCATACTTGAGGCCTGACAAGGCAGGACCTGGACCGAATTTGACAGCACTGAGACCATATTGAAACACTCCAGTAGTGTCTGTTTTTGGCCGGTTATAATGTTACAGTACACGCATGGTTGTGTAAGACCTCTAGAGCCATGGAGAGGAGCTTCCATCAATAACAGCAACCTGCTGTTCCTTTAGTGATTTATTTACACACCAGTACTTAGGTGGCCATCGGGATTTACACCTCCAGCAGTAGAGGCTTATACCGCAGGACTGCTGACTAGTACAAGACTGGATGGTGATGTGGCAGTCCTTCCACAAATTTCAAACTGGAGTGAGGCTCCAGGTAATGATATTAAAGTGGACATATTGGACAGGGTACACCAGCAACTACAGATGATGGGTCTCTGGAATGTCTAGGGGCTGTGGTGCAGATGGGTAATCAAGCAAGAAGCGAGTAGACAAACTAAGCATGCTGCACAGCAGGAATGACCAGGACTGTGATACTGCAGGATATCAGACAAGGACTGGACAGGCAAGATACATACAAGAACTGGACAGACAAAATGCAGACAAGGACTAGACAGACAAAACAGTAACATTAGCCCACCACGCACATTTACAGCAGGTCTGACCTTACTCAGAAATTGCTAACCTTGGCCCTCATTCAGAGCCACTCGCTAGCGGCAGTACGCTCGTTCCGAGCGATGTTCGCACATCTGCGCATGCGTACGTTTTTTAGTACGCATGCGCTAACCAGTCAGTGCGGCCGAAAATCGTTGGTACGCAATATAGCGAGGGCCTGCTATTTTGAGTGACAGAATGAGGCGTATGTGGGTGGTAACAGGGGAAGGTGCTTGAAAACGGGGAGTGGAGATCCGAACGCAGGCGTGCTTAAAGGTCAAAACGGGCGTTTTAAGGGAGTGCATATTTAATACAGCAGCGTCATTGACCACGTCACTTGTTTTTCTTTAACTCAGAACTGCTCGCAAAATAGCGGTTGAAAACACCAACCACAAGAATAGCGAGCAGTTCATACGCTGTACGATGTACTCGATTAATCTAATAAATAGCGGACATGACGTATGGTGCGTGCGGCCAGGGGGCGTTTTTATCAAAAAAACGAGCGTATGTTTTGCTCGCTCGTTCAGACTTAGAGGTGGGAACAGACTGCAATTTGCGAACGGATCATTTGAATAGCCACCCCTTGTTTTTGAACGAACGACCACAAATAGCGAACGGCTCTGAATCAGGCCCCTTGTCACATGCAGTGAGTACTCAAGCTGTGCATGCCGCAGTGACTAATTTATGCACGGCCATGCAACGTTGTTCAAATGGACAGGCACACCTGCGTTTCTACAACCACTCCCCCAAACGCTGGCATCCTGTCACTCACTCTGCGATGGAGTTCTTTCTGCATGAGTGATGGCAGTAAGATCGCAATGCTAACTCACGAAAGCACACTGCAGTGCATACATAACTACAAATAAAGACACAGACACCAAAGCTTGGCTAAAAAAGGTCACAGCTTTTATTTAGAATTTAATTAATCAACCTAACCAGGGTGGCAAAGAGACACTGCAGACTGAGTTCTAGCTTTTATCTTACTCAAAACACTCGGGAGACGATTAACACGTCCCCCCTTCTAGACGCACTTAAGCTGTGAATGTCCCACGTCCCGCCTGGGCCAATCCAAGGTGCTTTGCACAAAAGTGCCCAAGTCCCCTCACATGGAGCAGAACAAATTCACCATGGACATCGAGGGCAAGTGCCCCCACAGTTATTTTGTGCCCAATAATGCCACTGAGCTGCAGCATACTCCCACCATGCTGTGTCTCACCTAATTGGGAATAAACAAGGTCAATGCCCAACAAAATAACAGTAGGGATGGTGGATTACGAGAATCCTGCAAAGAGACTGTTCCCATGCAAAAGCTCCCATATATAGACTGATCTAACCAGTCCCCCAAACTAAATGACTGGACCCTGGTACCAGCTGACCGCACTCACAACTGATAGTAACTTACCAAGCAATAAGGCTGTCATTAACCAAAACCAGTCATTAAAAACCAGTAATCTTACATCTCCTCAATTCTATTCATATTTCGTCTACCATACACGGGGGATGACTAACACATCCCCCCTTCTAGACGCACTTAAGCTGCAATGGTCCCACTTCCTTCCTGGGCCAATCCGAGGCACTTCACACAAAAGTGCCTGGGTCCCCTCACACGGAGCAGGACAAATTCACCATGGACATTGAGGGCAAGTGCCCCTACAGTTATCTTGTGCCCCATAAAGCCAATGAGCTGCAGCGTACTCCAGCCAAAGCCAGGCCCTAACAGAGACTGGCCCGCCACCCAAACGAAACTACCTAAGAAAAGAAAGCAAATCCTGCACAAACAGACTCATACCCAGACCATTCAAATGCACACCGTCAGGATGAAAAAAACGTACCAGATCACCCACCAAAAAGCCATGACTTATGACCAAGCCACCTATAGATGCGACATGCTTAGCCACTGCTACATTCGCCTTCCTCTGTTCTCTATCCAAAGCACCAAACTATCTCACCCCTTTCCACGTCAAAAGGGGAATCATCTCTGACCACACAATCTGTACAGTCAGCAATTACACGCGAATCGTATCTAAAATCTCACACAAACACACACTCAATTCCACCCCTTTCAGATGACCGACGTCATTCCCACCAATATGTAGAACCAACCAGTCGGGCATTCCCCATTATGCCACAGAGGAAACAATCAGCGCCAACACAGCTTCCACACACAAACCTCTCACCCCAATCCAACACACCTTCTGACCACCAAGTGACAAACCACCACTTCGACCTGAGACATGCCTTTCAGCTCAAAAAATATATGAGTGGCCTACTAGCCACACCTGCCCATCTTCCTTCGCCAAAGAGTGTGGAAAGAAGAAACCCTGGCCATGAGAAACCACACCAAACCTGAATCAAAACAACACAACGTTTATAACACATAGCAACTAATTAGCAGGGATGCATAAAGGGGGGAAAAACAGGAACCCGAGTGAAGAAAAACTAAAAAACCTACCCGTGAACCAAATTGGGCCAGATAATGGCTCCTGGGAAGAAAAATAAAAAAATCCCTTCACACCCCTAATTGTTTGAATGCTAGCTGTTCAACGATTGGCAGGTAAGCAACATTTTCGGGTTGTCACAAGGTGCGCACCTACAACTTATCGCAGTGAACATATTATAACTCGCTGACTTCCAATGCCCCACCATCTGAATAGCCGCAGGAGATGCCCCTGCAAGCACTGTGCAAGTAGCTGCCCCTATTCAAAACAAATGGGTGCCGTAAGCTGAATGATCTAAACCTAACTCTGCTAAACCTCATTTAAACACTGCAGCAAAATGAATCTTTGTGAGAGGCATTGAATCAATATGAGACTGAGACCCCCCAACTGGGCATACACTCATATACTGAGATGCTAAATTAACTGGAAAAATATTCCTATCCTGCTGCTGGGCAAGAGTAACCCATTTCCCCCTACCTGTCTGGTCCATTTCAGAGAAGTGAAGTTTGCAAAGTACTGCCAAATCTCTAAACAAAATGTCCTTAAACAACAGCCCAGAGGACACAGGTGCTTTATTTACCACCACTAATTTGCTAACCCTAAAAGCTCCAAAAAATGGTGCAGAAAAAGCCAAACGAAAAAGAGAGGCCTCAAACATGTCAGAAGCCACCTTCTCCATAACTGTAAGCAATGCTGCCAAAAGCTGGGTGACAATAAGCTGACGTGAATCAGCATGACCGGGAGCCTCCTTCACCCAACCCTTCAGAGCCTTAACCAGAATAAAAGAATTGGTTGGGTTGTGTAGACATTAGCCTGCAAAAGAAGGAGAAGGAAACTCCCGCCAGCACCTACCCAAGTAAGCCCTGGACCTCCTTTGCTGATACCTCTCCCAAACAAAGGAGGAAACCAACTCCTTTGGAGACTTACCCTACAAATCTGGGCACGTGCAGTGAGCGATCCACCATCCACCATGCTGCTGAGTACTTGCGGAAAGTTGATGGAGCGAGTGATTGCAGCGCCAAAACCTCTAAGCCGGCCTGATGATCTGCCACACAAACAGGGTACACATCAAATCAACAGCAAAGGCGACAGTGCAAGAGCCCAAAAACGCTCAAATTGAAAATGAGACAATGCATCTGCGATCTCGTTAGCACCTGGAACATGGCGAGCTCGAAATCGAATATTGGCTTCTAAACAGTGCAAAATTAAATGACAAAGTAATCGCAAGACTAACGGAGAGGACGATCGGTGGTTGTTGATGGCGTTAGCCACCCCCAGATTGTCACACCAAAATATCACATGCCGGTTACTCAGTCGAATGGACCAGAGTTCCACTGCATCAACAATTGGGAATAGTTCCAACAACAACAAATTACTCATCAGGCCTCACGCCAAACTAAAGGCCAGGAAGCAGCGCACCATTCCCCATTGAAAAAGGCACCAAAACCAGACGATCCAGCCGCATCAGTAAAAAGCTGCAATGACCCATTTGCCACCGGAGGAGCCGGCCAAATCCATTCACAATTGAATTGAACAGAAACTTGGCCCAAACACGAAGATTATCTTTTATCTCCGCTGACAAACAAACATTATGATGCGGCCGTCTCGACCCAGTCATGGCCCTCTCCAAATTCCTACAGAAAACTCTGCCCATGGGAATTATATGACAAGCAAAATTAAAAGAACCTAGTAGCGACAGTACTGCGTGCAATCTCATCATCTCTACTGCTAAGCAATTCGCAATTTGCTCAAGCAACCTGCCCACTTTGTCACTCAGCAACCTACAACAACCCACATCCGTGTCTATTTCAATACCCAAATACAATAGACAAGAAATGGGAACTTCCATCTTATCATGCGTAATGGGAAACCCTAAAATACAGAAAAGAGTCTGTGCGGAAAAGAGGAGGTTTGAACAGACGTCGCTCTCTCCTGGACCTATAAAAAGAAAATCATCCAAATAGTGTGCCACGCCCGCCTGTCCAGTGCCGGCATGAACACACCAGCGAAGAAAGGTACTGAATTTCTCAAAATAGGCACAGGACACCGCACAACCCATCGGCAAACATTTGTCGATGAAGTAACTGGAATCCAACTTAAATCCCAGGAACTGCATTGCATCTGGGTGTAACGGCAATAAACGTAAAGCTGACTCAATATCTAATTTAAAAAAAAAGGAATTTGCCCCCCAGCACACTGCAGCTAAATCAAAAATACTTGAATCCTACATGATAATAGAAATTCAGAGGTATTGGTTACATACATTTGCAAATATATGAATTAACCGAGAAGCAAGGCACCCCCAAAAATTCCAGCCAAGGACCATCCCCAGTGCATCACCTTTTTTCCCCTTTTCATGTGATGCCCTGGGGATGGTCCTTGGCTGGAATTTTTGGGGGTGCCTTGCTTCTCGGACATGAACCCCTTAATGTTAGGGACGCTGGTATAGAGGAGCCTTGACGTCGGCCCAGCGCTTATTCATATATTTGCAAATGTATGTAACCAATACCTCTAAATTTCTATTATCATGTAGGATTCAAGTATTTTTGATTAAGCTGCAGTGTGCTGGGGGCAAATTCCTTTTTTTTGTGTTCAGTGTAAACCCCGCCCTTTACAAGCACCTGTAGTATATAATTAAGCTGATTGAGCAACTACCATATTTTTTGCTTGCAGTTTGGAGGCATGAAGGGAGTCAGCATTAGGAGGAGGTGCTGATTCTTATAGTGCCATGTGGAGGTTTTTTGGGGTACCTCCAAGGTAAGTTAGCTCTCAGCTCATACATGTACTGTTATCATGCAGTACACCAATTTGTAATTATATGACCCAGAGTGGGTGCTACTATTATGTAGCAATAATTATTTTGGGGTGAGCGTTTGGGAGTGGGGCCCCCGGGTTTGTTCTAGCTGGACCTTACTCATTGCATCACCACTTAATTCACATAGAATATTTTTTCACTTCTCTATTCGTTTGTATATTATTTATGTCATTTTAATTCTTTTACATTTCATTAACACTTATTGATTTATCTTTACACATCTATTTTACACTTCACTATCACCTTTTTTCCCCTTTTCATATGATGCCCTGGGGATGGTCCTTGGCTAGAATTTTTTGTTGTGCCTTGCTTCTCGGACGTGAACCCCTTAATGTTAGGGACGCTGGTATAGAGGAGCCTTGACGTCGGCCCAGCGCTTATTCATATATTTGCAAATGTATGTAACCAATACCTCTGAATTTCTATTATCGTGTAGGATTCAAGTATTTTTGATTTTGTTGCAGTGTGCTGGGGGCAAATTCTTTTTTGTGTTCAGTGTAAACCCCACCCTTTACAAGCACCTGTAGTATATCATTAAGCTGAATGAGCAACTACCATATTTTTTGCTCTCAATATCTAATTTTGCAAGCTGTGCGCCATGCCCAAAACTGCGAACTAAACCCAAACCTCGTCGAAGCCTTGATATTCCACTCTACAAAAACTATCCGGTATGGCATCATTAACCGAACAACCCAGCGGATATGACAGGTGTTGAATTAAATGAAACTCACCTTGTGCCTTCTTGGGCACCACACCCACTGGAGACATATAAAGGTCCTGCAAATGAGGATCAGGGAAAGGACCCTTAATCCTCCTCAGCAGCACCTCCATCTCCACCTTGACCTGCAAAACTTCCGGGTAGTCCCTAGCCGATCGCAAGTTCCGGGGGGCTTTGACCCATAAAGGACCTATTATTGGCAGAAGAAAACTGAACGAAAAACCTTCTAACAAAAACAAAGCGTCCTCCCTGTGAGGATATAACTCCAACCAGTGAGCCAGCACAGCTAGACAAATAGGGAAATTAGCTTTAGGCAGCTCCTTTTGACCCTTCACTACTATCCTTGGTGGCTCCAGCAGACCCTCGATGGCAATCCTTGGCCGGATGCTCTCCTCCACAGAGACGACAGGAGTGGCGAAAATTACAGGATGACCCCCGCTTACACTGGGAGTCATTAAAGGCAAAACATTTGCCCCTCATCACTCCTGTCACCCCTTGCCTCCTGGCAGGATAGCCCTTGCGAGGAGGCATCGCATCCAAGGGGGTCCGACACTGCTGTGACACCTCTAACCACACCTCCACATCTTTTGCTCCAAAAGAAATAATCAGACTACCGTCATGCTTCCTTCTAAATTGCACATCATATTCATGCCAAGGCCCGCAAACAAATATGTCAAGGACCAAAAAGATATATTTCACTATGTTCACATGTTCATCCACCTGCGTCTCCAAATAGCATGCTGCGAATATCAGCATGCCCTTCAACCAACTGGTGAAACTACAGAAAGCCTCTTCACCAATACCCCCTGCCTTCTTAGCTTGACTAAAGGCCTTTTTCATATCATTGGTGAGTGAAAAGAAGTCGACAAATTTCCCTTTTCAAATTCTCCCCCTCACACTATTGCACAAACCGTGAAGTACAACGGTGTTCACACAATGAACTGAGGACCTGATTCAGAGCTGAACGCTCTGACCAGAGCGCTCGCTCTGAATCTGGGCCCTCCTCCATGAAAATGGAGTGGCCTCCTGGTGCTCGTATAGCTGTGGGTCACCACCCACATCATATGCAAGCAGCCAAAAAGATGGTCACGATGGTCTTGACCATCGCGACCATTGGACTTGCGATGGAGACCCTGCGGTAGGGTCTCCCTGCCGCAAGCCCTGGAGTGATTTTGGCTCTATCAGAGCCAAAATCACTCCCACTGACATCACTAGTGATGTCAGTGGGGCCGGCTTCAGTCTGACAGGCACGCCCGCGGCACGCCCACCAAAGGGGGTGTGCTGTCACTCAACATCGACTGCACGCCCCCTTTGGTGCGAGACCCGGAGTGATGGAAAGCCCGTCGCTCATCGGGTCTCGCGCATGCGCACTGGGGAACATCGACCCGCTTGCGAGCATACTGCCGCTCGTGAGTGGGTCTGAATGGCCCCCTGGATCAGCACCTGTTGCTCAGCAATCACACCTTGTGTATTCGCACTACCTGACTTCTTGGCTAGACGCCTCTCAACCATTCTAGCTATCTTACGTGGGCATGCAGGGGAACCAGAAAAATTAGAAGAAAAGGAAGAATCAGAAAATGATGAACAAGACAAATCATGCTCAGCAGCACCAGAAGGACCTGGAACCACTTCCTCGATTTCTTCACTCGTAGTAGCTGAAGGTTCGCCAGCCAGGACCGTTTCCACGCGCATGGGATCAGTAGAAAACAACGGGTCACTTGAAGGAGTATCTTCTGCCATCCCATTACCTGCAACTGGAGCAAACTGGTGAGCCACAGAGCTAGAAGGCACTCCCACTGGAGCGGGGGGATTGGCCATGGGGGAAGGCGGGAGGAAGGGGTGGGGGCACTGTTAACAAACAAGCTGGTGGAACCAGCCTGAGGCCGAATGTCAGGGGCACACTGGTGAGGTTTGACTATCCATAACAGGCAGCGGGGGACAGAGCGGAAGCCATCGATGAAGCTTGTTGTAAGACTGGCATTTAGGGGTAAGAAAATTGCGGATGATACCCCAGGTAAGGGTAGGACCCAAAAGTGGGCGCAGCATAGGTAGGATAAAAGGGGGCAGAAGATACTACTTAGGAGGAAGCTTGACCCCAGGAAGGGCTGGCCACTGAAAAGGGCTGTGCATTGTAAATGGAAGGAGGGGCTATGGTAGCAGGGAACCAGGGGGACTGATAAGGGTTAGGGTGTAGAGCACCCATAGTCCCTGCAACATTTTGTCCTGTCATCCAAGGTGTAGGGGAAATATGTGTGACTATTGGGCTGTGTGACTGCCTACTTGTCACAGGGGAAAAACTCACCAATATGGCCGCCGGGGTTAACATGGCTTCTGGGCCCGCCATACTGACCAGGCCGCCGGGACCACCTGCTCCCTGGGGACTGAATACTACTGGCCCCATGTGACCCGCAACGCTAACCGCCGGCGGGTCTGTTGCAGAGTGACCAGTGGGAGCCATGAGCATCAGCGCTCCCGCGTGGTGCAGTGGAAGTGACTGCCGCCACGTGTATCTGCAGCTCCAGCAAGGAGCGTCCATCGTATGCTCCCACCATAGCCGCATCAATAGGATGCCGGGCCAGGGGAAAGGAGCAGCTGCCAGGTGGTTCCCCCAAGGGAGCAACCCCCGCCGGCACCACGGGACCCACAAGGGGCACCAGGAAGGCAAGGAAGGCCGCAGCGGTGTCCCCAGATGGAGGCACACCCGCCGGGGCTGGGGCTGTTGTCAGTGTGGTAAGTGTCTGGCCTGGAGAAGGTATAGGTGGAGAAGGTGGACACGGAGAGAGAACGGGGGGAGGAAAGGGGAATGGGCGGACGTGCTAGGGGAGAGCTGAGGGGTTTGACATAATCAGCCAACTGGCGGGTGGGGGGGAGCAGAGCGCAGGGGACAAGACTTGCTGAAGTTACACATTCTAAATTCTGAAATAGGGAAATAGCAAATACTGTAGCTAAACTACAGGGGATAATAGATACTCGGCCTGATCCTGGGTTATGAGAATCCTGCAAAGAGGCTTTTCCCATTCAAAGCGCTCCCATATATAGACTGATCTAACCACTCCCCCAAACTATATTACTGGCCCCTGGAACCAAATGACCACACTCACAACAGATAGTAATTTACCCAGCAACAAGGCTGCATTAACCAAAACCAGTCAATAAAAACCAGTAATCTTACATCTCCTCAATCCTATTCATATTTTGTCTACCATTACCATTGTTGTTTGCAGCAACTATTTACCGCAGTGTGATTGATGATCAAGGAGCATTTGGGGGAGGTAATGGGGGAGCTTTGGCAAAAATGCAAGTGTGTGAAGACCCTATGCAATAAAAATGGCTCCGGGATCTCAGTACTGTCCATCTGGCCATCCTGCACAGCCATAGGGTTACTCAGGAGGATTATTATTGTCTTTGTAATTGCAGATGTTTGAATTTGCAAAGGTGCCAGTGGACATCTCAAGACAAATCTAGATATCTGCGATATATACATATTTTCACACAGACGCTGCATACAAATTTGCAGCTGCAGAAGCATTAGCATACTATACATCTCTGAATCCGGCCCTTAGACTGCACAAGAGAAATTAGCAGTGAGTCTTCCCATTACTTACACTTGCTTCTGCAGCCACAGTGCGAGTGACAGACACATCCCTCACATTGTCACTCACACTTTTACTCTTTAGTATTCTGGTCACCACTAGCTGAAATAATTCTCTAAAGTGATCATAGAAAAGATTTGTAAAGACTGATCCAGATGGGCTAGGTTTTCCAGATATCACTTTCATTTGTAGATCCCTGGTTGACACATTCAAAGGCTTGTGGGCAAAATTGTAACATAATTATTCATGGGGGTTTTGTGGTTTACCTGACCAAAGGGTTTAAGAGAGGAGGATCCATGGATGAATCAGGCAGAGCAGCACAGATAAAATAGTACTAAGTACTTACATTCTCCTATGACAGGAGGTTGGGGGAGAGTATGATTAGGTTCAGAATCCTCTCCTTGGATTGGGGAATGCATAGAGTGTGCCAGGTTCAGGATCTTCTCCTTAAGCAGCCAGATTCACTGGGAGGAGAAGAAATGATGTGTTTGGGTGTCAGACAGCCAGTGAGAGCTGGGAGGGTTCTCACTATTGAAAATTTGTTCTGGACAAACACATCAGGATTATACTATAGATGACCAGCTTGTATCATACTAGATAATGATAAAGAAATTATGTTCTTGCTTTCTTCTGAAGGCAACATATACCATGGTTCAGTTGTAATAATGATAATCACGGAACTGTGGTGGAACTCTAAATTAGAATTGATGCATGAATTACAACTTTAATTTAAATATTATTTATATTGACTTTGTTTTCACAGGTCACTGGATATGTTGTTGAATCTCTTCTCCTTGTGACAAATTTACTGCTGGTCTCTGTGTCTTTTTCTGTCTCCATTTGTGGATGTTGTTCTCTATTACGTTTACCACAAAATCATTCCCAGGTAAGAGAAGGATGGATGAGAGTGCAAAAGTGACACCAAGTGTTGTCACTAGAGAATGTGCCTAGAGATGCCACTTGCTGGGGATGGCAGTGAAATGCTTGTTCTATTACTGTCAGTGTGATAGCAAAATATTTCCATTATAAAGCACCGTATTCTATCTTGAGTGTGAATGTGGAAGGATAGGACACGTTACCATACAGTGGAAATATTTTGAAGATACAGGAAAAAGGATAGACCAATCAGCGTGTGCCCAGATCTGGGGTCTGGCCAATCAGTAGATGTGCCTGCAGGTGCAAGGTACGTAAGACTGGCATCTCTCTGACTGGGCTGCAGGAGCAGTTTGATATGTGACCCATCCTCACTCCACTCAAGATGTCACCAGGGGGTATATTTACTAAAGTGCATTTTTTAGAAGTAGAGATTCTACCTATTATCTTCTAGAAGGTGCTAGATAAATGTTAAGTAGAATCTGATTGGTTGCTATGTGCAACATCTCCACTTCTATAAACCCGCACCACACACCCTGTACCCATTTAGTTTTTAAACTTACCTGTCCTATGTCTTCAGACACAGAGAAGCAAAAATCACAGGGAAAACGGTGGTGGCCATTTTCCCAGTGTCTTGCACATGCGCAGTACTGCTGTCCCTGGGAAAACGGCGTGGGCGCCATTTTCCCGGAGATTCATGCATGCACAGTAGATTCTGGCACTAAGCCAGAAGCTACTGCTCCCGCTGGCCGCCGTGAAACCGCTACAGAGTGGAGGGGGTCTGGTCTGCACACGGACCCCTCCTCTCTTAAAAATCCCCTGCATCCTACTCCTCAGAAGGATGGAGGGAGAAGAATATGTGGTAAGCTGCACGCATGCAAGCAGGCGAGTTGGGTCACAGATCGTGCTAACACAGTAAGCAGTCCTTTTTTACTATGGGAATATTAATGTATGGTTTGATATAATTTGTTATCTCTGCTCGCAGATCTATTTGATACAGACTGATGTTTTGGCTTCCATGAACCCTTCTACAACAATTCCAGCATTTCCTCCACCTCCACAACCGCCACGATATACAGCCGAAAATGTTACAGCTGGACCAGCAACATAATTGTGTTAAATGTACCTGCCAACTGCACACAGAGGAGGTAGATTCTGTGAACTGAGACAATATATTTATAATTCAGCCTATTAACTCGCTAGTAACCAATGTCTGATGTGTGTTGGTCATTCGGGCCTTGGTGATGTCACTGGACCCTTGAAGGCTGTATTCTCATTATGGTTCATCTCACAAAATGGAGAACAAACAGAAAAGGAAAAACTCTGTGTTGTGAGCACTCTTAGGTATTATACAAAGATTAATAAGTAACTTTTAATCAGTAACAAAAATACATAAAATGCAAGCCCTACACACGCTACTAAAGAAAGTAGTGGGGACACATGTAAGTAGAAAAATGCTTATGATATACCACTAAATATATCTAGACATACACATATATTGGGTACATACATACATTTAAGATAGGATGAACAGCTCCTTCTGGATATACAATTAATTACCAATGAAGAGCAGATAGCTGCATGAGCATAGCAATAAGCTCTGATTTCTAACAATTCAAAGTTGATAGAGTATATAGATTAAATAAATCAGCACCTGGCGAAATATCAAGTGGAATAACATTCATACCATGTCAAAACCAATCATAATGTCATAATGGTATAGACAGTCAGTATTCAAAATATAGAAGCATCACATAGCATTCCTTGATAACCTCAAGATGAAATAAAAAATATAGTCAGGAGACAACAAGATTGCTGCCAATAACTCAAATAGTTCCCACCTGGCCTAGGTCATCTGTGAGAACATAAGAGCTAATGACATGCGTTGACCCTTAGAATATAAAGAGTGAATGGTACATTTCTCAGAATAAGTCTCAAATCCCCGGACGTCTTACTTGTGCATAGGACGTGCAGTGAAAGGACCGATTATCTGAGCTAGTCACCACTCGATAAGAAAAATGCAATAGTGTGAGAATATTTATTGATCGTCCGAAGATGTCAATATATTACATTATGTGCAAAATCGTAATAACAGATTTGTATCATCCAAATAAATAAGAAATATCAGAAAAGCAAGGGAAAAAGAACCGATACCCCCAGTTCTACCACTACTCATTTAGTCCAAGGCCATTGATGAGAGGTGTGACATGGGGGGACAGTTATACCCTCTGAAAATAAAGAGTGAGTGATACGTTACTCAGATGTTCCTTTCTGCTTTCTGATGTCATGCTCTCGGCATCAGACAACTGATGAGAGAAGTATTAGTCTGAGATTGTACCTAATCAGTCAGAGTGATTCAAAGTATAAGACTAAATAATTATAGCTGCTATTGAGTAAATATTGAATATAGTATAAATGTATAGTAATTTTGTTAACACAATCATTAGATCGACAAATACCCATTAAAGTAAAATGCACATCCAAAGTTTGAATGTTGCGTGTGCTAATAGTATGGGTATAGTACTAATATCCATAGGACACTCTTTGTCTGGTGATATTAAGTGCTTCCACAAGGTATTCACTTCAATGGATCACATATTAGTGAGGGAAACACTGTAGCAGGCAAATCTCGTGTGTCTGCTGGATAATGTAACAACTTGTAATGTAACAAAATCTCAATCCTCATATGTTCTCACAGGTAAGGGTATCCTGGTGTAAATTCCCTTAATGCTGTCTTGTGAGAACTTTTATATATAAGGGAAATATTAACCTTTACAAACATTGGTGTAAACTTGGAAACACCATAAGTAGCAGACAACAACAAAATCATGATCCTCTGTGGACATCATATACAGAGGTATATCCAAATATCAAATCACTGGTCTTATAAGCACTTATATATATAACAAATTGCTAAGCCATGCATACATTGATGTAAATTAAATTAATGTTATAAGTTGCAAACATTAGCAAAGTCGCGATCCTCTATAGAGATCATATATAGAGGTGTGTCCACATATCAGGACATTAATATGACTTCCCAAGAGAATACAGGATTGAGGATTTCTTTATAGATATGTACTCGGAGCAGCAGTACAACAAAAACTTCATTTAGTTTAAAGTGCATGTGATATTAGGGTAGAATACATCCCCCGATAAGTGTTAAAGGATGGAAAGATTATCCATACCAGTTTACAAAATTAAAGACATGGTGGTATATCAAATAAAGGTCATACAATTAGACATAAAGGAAAGACACATATCTGAATACCAACTGATAGTAGTCGGGTCCCGTGCTGCGCAGCCACGGGCACCCTTCCTGTTTGCCGACGCGCGTTTCGCCAATGGCTTGTTCACGGAGAGGACAGCTGTTATGTGTAAATTTTGTAAACTGGTATGGATAATCTTTCCATCCTTTAACACTTATCGGGGGATGTATTCTACCCTAATATCACATGCACTTTAAACTAAATGAAGTTTTTGTTGTACTGCTGCTCCGAGTACATATCTATAAAGAAATCCTCAATTCTGTATTCTCTTGGGAAGTCATATTAATGTCCTGATATGTGGACACACCTCTATATATGATCTCTATAGAGGATCGCGACTTTGCTAATGTTTGCAACTTATAACATTTATTTAATTTACATCAATGTATGCATGGCTTAGCAATTTGTTATATATATAAGTGCTTATAAGACCAGTGATTTGATATTTGGATATACCTCTGTATATGATGTCCACAGAGGATCATGATTTTGTTGTTGTCTGCTACTTATGGTGTTTTCCAAGCTTACACCAATGTTTGTAAAGGTTAATATTTCCCTTATATATAAAAGTTCTCACAAGACAGCATTAAGGGAATTTACACCAGGATACCCTTACCTGTGAGAACATATGAGGATTGAGATTTTGTTACATTACAAGTTGTTACATTATCCAGCAGACACACGAGATTTGCCTGCTACAGTGTTTCCCTCACTAATATGTGATCCATTGAAGTGAATACCTTGTGGAAGCACTTAATATCACCAGACAAAGAGTGTCCTATGGATATTAGTACTATACCCATACTATTAGCACACGCAACATTCAAACTTTGGATGTGCATTTTACTTTAATTGGTATTTGTCGATCTATTGATTGTGTTAACAAAATTACTATACATTTATACTATATTCAATATTTACTCAATAGCAGCTATAATTATTTAGTCTTATACTTTGCATCACTCTGACTGATTAGGTACAATCTCAGACTAATACTTCTCTCATCAGTTGTCTGATGCCGAGAGCATGACATCAGAAAGCAGAAAGGAACATCTGAGTAACGTATCACTCACTCTTTATTTTCAGAGGGTATAACTGTCCCCCCATGTCACACCTCTCATCAATGGCCTTGGACTAAATGAGTAGTGGTAGAACTGGGAGTATCGGTTCTTTTTCCCTCGCTTTTCTGAAATTTCTTCTTTATTTGGTTGATACAAATCTGTTATTACGATTTTGCACATAATGTAATATATTGACATCTTCGGACGATCAATAAATATTCTCACACTATTGTATTTTTCTTATTGAGTGGTGACTAGCTCAGATAATCGGTCCTTTCACTCCACGTCCTATGCACAAGTAAGACGTCCGGGGATTTGAGACTTATTCTGAGAAATGTACCATTCACTCTTTATATTCTAAGGGTCAACGCATGTCATTAGCTCTTATGTTCTCACAGATGACCTAGGCCAGGTGGGAACTATTTGAGTTATTGGCAGCAATCTTGTTGTCTCCTGAGTATATTTTTTATTTCATCTTGAGGTTATCAAGGAATGCTATGTGATGCTTCTATATTTTGAATACTGACTGTCTATACCATTATGACATTATGATTGGTTTTGACATGGTATGAATGTTATTCCACTTGATATTTTGCCAGGTGCTGATTTAATAAATCTATATACTCTATCAACTTTGAATTGTTAGAAATCAGAGCTTATTGCTATGCTCATGCAGCTATCTGCTCTTTATTGGTAATTGATTGTATATCCAGAAGGAGCTGTTCATCCTATCTTAAATGTATGTATGTACCCAATATATGTGTATGTCTAGATATATTTAGTGGTATATCATAAGCATTTTTCTACTTACATGTGTCCCCACTACTTTCTTTAGTAGCGTGTGTAGGGCTTGCATTTTATGTATTTTTGTTACTGATTAAAAGTTACTTATTAATCTTTGTATAATACCTAAGAGTGCTCACAACACAGAGTTTTTCCTTTTCTGTTTGTTCTCCATATGATTATGACTCTAGTGAGCACCACCACTGCCCTTATATATTCATTTTAGATGTGTTCTAATTCATTTACAATATAGTGGTCCTATTATCCTTAGATAAAATCTCTCTCAATAGTCTGTGCGACGATATCCCCCCTTTTCCCCTTTCCCTGTTTTCATTTCATCTCACAAAATGTCTGCTATCTCTGTGTGTAGATACAGTAATCAGAAAATGAAAGTTAAACCTCTAACCCCAGTGATTTTGTAATGATCTATTATAACTGAATGATAAATATTTGCAGAAATTACTAATTATTAGAGAAATGCGCCGACCCTCATGTTTTGGTTTTGGTTTTGGATCTGGATCTCCCCTGGTTTTCGATCTGGATTGGTTTTGGCAAAATCTCACCTCCGTGTTTTGTTTTCGTGTTTTGGTTTTGGATCTGGATTTTTTCTTAAAAAATAAAAAAACAGCTAAAATCACATAAAATTGGCTTTTTTTTTTGTTCCTACAGTATTAATAACCTCAATAACATTTACTTCCACTCGTTTCCAGTCAATTTTGACCACCTCACAGCTCACAAGGGGACCAAGAAGTGTGCTTTCCAAAAATAAATAAACAATTGACTTAAATAATGCTTTGCAAATCATATATAAAGGCATTTCCCAACCTGTATAGGGACATAAAAAAAAGCATAGGGCCTGATTTAGGCCCGCTCGCAAGGGCACAGCGCTCACAAGCGGGTTGATGGTCCCCGACTGCGCATGTGTGAGACCCGGCCAACGGGTCTCGTACCAAAACAGGGCGGCTGTCGATTGTGATTGACAGCTCGCCCCATTTTGGTGGCGGGCAGGGGGGTGGCTGGCCAAATGGAGGCATTCCCGAAGGAATGCCTGCCGTTTGGGGGCGGCCTCAGTAGTGAGCTTCCGGCTCTATTAGATCCGGAAGCTTACTTGGGCTTGCGATGGACGAGACCCTACCACAAGGGTCACATCGCAAGCCCGATGGTCGCGATGGTCACCCACAGCTTAGCGAGCGCCCAGGAGGCCAACACAAAAAAAAATAATGCCGCCCTGATTCAGAGTGAGTGCTCTGAAAGATCGTCCAGCTCTGAATCAGGGCCATAGTTAGTTAGTGGCCTTCATACTGCCATTGTTCCCACTGTCCACTTAACGATATGAGCTATATTGTGAGCAAGCGGAACATTTCAGACCTAAGGTTTAAGTATTACGTTGTGTCTGCGCCATGCCTGCTTGCTGGGAGTTGATTGTTTTGATCCCAGAAGGGGACCAGGAAGTGTGCTTTCCAAAAATAAATAGACAATTGACAAATAATCCTTTGCAAACCTTCTGTTCTGTAATGGAATTTCCCAACCTGTACAGGGACATAAAAAAAAAACAGAGTTAGTTAGTTAGTGGCCTTCAACTTGCCATTGTTCCCACTGTCCACTTCTCTTAGATATGTGAATGAATGTAGAAGGCCAAAAATTGGGTAGACCACATATGGCTGATTGATCAACCATGGCGACTGGATTAGTGTCATAAGGAAGAGGAGGCTGCAAACTAGGTGTCATGTTATGAGTTGGCCATATGGGGTATGTTGCTATTAAGGGATCAGGATCAGTGGACATATTATAGTTGTTGTTATTCTGGGTTGCCATCTCCTGAAGGGTGTTTACCAACAGACAGAGACTACCTACCTATCAGCTCAGGCATAGACACTTCCTGAGGAACAGAGCTCTGTTCTCTGGACGGAAGCCAAATAAGTGGGAGCCCCTGTTCCAAGTCCAACATCTGAAGCTCTTATCTCTCCACATCATCTATGATAGAAGAAAAAAAATGTCATTGGGGACATCTAGCTCCTCTTTCTGTACCCTGCTTACCCTTTTTGGACAGGAAGTCCAGGATGGATGGTTTGGAAGTAGAAGGCCTAGCAACAGACGGGGATGGTCGATATCAAGACCTGGTCCCCCCAGTGGGTGTAGTCTGGGAGGTATTGCTTAGCATGCAGGAAGCAGAATAAAAAAGGCCTCCATGTTGTCTGTGCTTACTATTCCGTATTTCAGTTTGCGATATAGGTAGGAATAAAGTCGGCTACAGAACACAGTGACAGAATCACTGGATATCTTAGTGCATTCAGGCCAAATACGATCCATGAATTCCCAGACAGATTCCGGACAGATGAATTCTTTGCTTGTAATAATCTTTGGCTATAACACCCACCTTTGCCAGGAATTACCAGACATTTTGAAGGCTGTAACTTTGAACTGCTTTATAGAAAACATGTGAATGAACCGTTCTACACTGCAGAACATGATGGAGAAATCCCTTGAAGTTCAGCACCTAGAGCATCTTTTTTCATGTTCTCTGAGGCCTCTCCTGATTGTAAAGAAAGATTCTCCACACTGAAGTCTTCCATTGTGACTTTTTAATGGTGATTTCAATGTTGTCCACTGTCTGAGATCCATCTCATCTGAGGGTTGTGTTTTCCCATGCAAATGAGACAATTCACATCCAGAAGGTGACTGTTTAGCTTTGCTGTCCATCTCTCTTTTGGCAAAATTAGGCTTTAGTTTTTTACAAATATAGGCTTTAGTTTTTTAGATTATATAACTTTATAAGCTGTTAGGATAACATTTCTGCTATGTTTAAGATTTAAAAAAAAAACTTTTCATAACCCAATAACTTAAAAAAAAAGTTTTCATTGGAATATTCATGCAGCCCCTTGACAGACAGCAGCATGCCGATGACAGGTGTGGCTGACATGCACACAAAAATAATTGTTTATTTATTATTTTGGCTTGCAGCCTCTCGTCAGACAGGAGCACAGCACACTTGCAAAGCTACGCCAATGACAGTGATAGCCAGGTGTAAAATTGATAATAAATTAATTTAAAAACAATTCATTGGGTGCAGCCCCTGGCTGTTAAATTGATCATAAATTAATTTAAAAACAATTCATTGGGTGAAACCCCTGGCTGTTAAATTGATCATAAATTAATTTAAAAACAATTCATTGGGTGCAGCCCCTGGCTGTTAAATTGATCATAAATTAATTTAAAAACAATTCATTAGGTGAAGCCCCTGGCTGTTAAATTGATCTTAAATTAATTTAAAAATAATTCATTGGTTCTTAAACCAACCATAACATTAATTTAAAATGTCAGTCAGCAATGCCCCAACCAGCACATAATGGATAGGAAAAAGGTGCACGATGGAATAGTCCTTGGGCCCTCCCACCCACCCTTATGTTGTATACAAAACAAGACAGTTTAACAAACCAATCATTTCAGTGACAAGGACTGCCAATTGAGGCTGAAATTATTGTTTTGTTAGGACGCCCCATAAAACAAGCTGATCCCATACACAAACTGGCTTTACATTACAAGTTGTCCTCATGCTCGTCCTCGTCATCCCCATCAGTGTGTAAATCCTCTCCTACAAGTAGTCTTCCACCTGGTCCCCTTATGAATACAATCCACTGACAGCAACAGCAATAGGCATAGTCATCAAGGATCCTTCTGAGGAATCATGGATAGGAGAGGAGTCAATCATGCATTGAATACCAACATTGGATGCAGCAGGACTACTCCTGATGATGAATGAGGATGTTGACGATGCAGGTGTTGGTGTTGGAGATCGAAGGTGCTTGGATCTCACAGAGAGGGAAAAGGCAGGTGACACTGGACTTGTTTCATTTTGAGTTTTGGAACTTGGCAACGTACACTTTGATATTTGATGAATGCGCTCCAAGTGACGTAACAAGGAGAAGGTTCCTAGGTGGTTTATGTCTCTCCCTCTACTCACTCTTTCATGGCAATGGGCACATATGGCTTGACAACTGTTGTCCGGATCGGGGTGGAAATAATTCCACACGTGAGAAGTGGATTTTTTTGTCTTTTGTCCTGGCATGACAACAATGGACTTTGGCTTTTTCAATCCATGGGCAACAGCAGTTGCCTTACTTACACAAAGGACATCCTCGGCAGCAACATACTCATCACCAACATCTTCATCATCAACATCCTCATCATCTTCAACTACCAAAATATCCTCCTCCTCCATGTACAATTCCACAGAAGAATCCTCAATGACTATGTGTGCAAGATGTTGACTGCCCTTCCTCACATTTACAGAGGGCACACAAATGTTGGAACTTGGAGGATCCTCCTGTACACTAGTATTTAGGTCGGGCTCACACATGGCAACCACAGACCCACTTGCACTCTCCTTGGGGATTTGTGATTTTGATTTCTCAGGGCACACAGTTGGTTTTCCAGGAGCTGTCATAACAACTTTCACATTTTTAATTGGACCACCACTACTACTACAAGCAGAAGGGCTATCAGCAGTCTTCATAAAGAAAGGCCAAGGCCTTATCCTTTCCTTTCCACTTTGTGTAGTGAATGGCATATTGCCAATTTTTTGTTTATCTAAAGATAAATATGATTTACATTTTTTTTCTTAACTTCAGTAAAACTTGCTTTACCATATCGATGGCGTGAGTTAAGCCCTGGGGCATGGGCTTTCCTAGAGGACGAGGAAGATGACGGCCTTGCACTGCTGGCGGAAGCTACAACATGTGGTTCTTGGCCTTGCTCTCCTGTCATGTGACAGCCCTCCATATTTTCTGCCGTTTTAAAGCAGTGTCACAAGCACCAATAGTGTAGCCAAGGTGCGGTTAAAAATTTCACACATGTGCAGTCGTGCGCGCACAAAAAAAATTAGAAATAAAGACAAATGATGATTTATATTTTTTGTCATATCCAGAAGAACTTGGGCCCAGAGCACCAATTAATCACGACTGGAGTTGGACAGTACAAGGTTGTTGAAACGTGCATTGCTGGCTGGCTCTTGTGCGCTACTGTGGTTAAGCCTAACGCCCACGAGCACACACAGAAGAAAAAAATATAACACACTTTTCTTTTTTATTTTTGTTTGGAGCACGACTATAGTTGGGCAGCACAAGGTTGCAACGTGCTTTGCTGGCTGGCTCTTGTGCGCTAATGCGGTTAAGCCTAACATGCACGCAAACAGAAAAATATAAAAGACACTTTGATTTTTCTTTTTTTGACTTTTTTTGGGGGGGTCCAGAACTTGAGCCCAGAAATGGACACAGCATAAGCCCAGGAAACAGCAGTCAGCCCAGATGGATCAGCAGACAGCACAGTGATAGTGACAGCACCATGACCAGAGACCAGAATAGATCAGCAGACAGCACAGTGATAGTGACAGCACCATGACCAGAGACCAGAATGGAACAGCACCAGCCCAGGACACAGCAGATAGCACAAGCACCTCTCCCAGCCCTATGTTACCCACCCTCCCTGTTCAGTCTCCACAACCGAAATGAAATGGTGTCCGTCGCATGGTCCTTTATATACTGCATTGATCATAGAGACTAAAGCTCGCGAATCACGAGATTTCAGACTCTATCGTTTTGCCTCGGTTTTGAGACCCGAGTAAGGCGGGAAACTCTGAGCCTGCTTGGATCTGACTCGGATCTGCTTAATTCAGGTGGTTTCGGATCTCTGAAATCCGAAGACACTCATCTCTACTAATTATAGTCCGATTTAGAGTCACATTAAACTGCAACTTTGCACACAGGCACAAATGCAGCCATACAATTCCAATTCTGTGGCTATATTTTAAGTTGTATCTCACTTAAGATCAGCTGCGTCCACCCAGCCCACCCTTCAATGACTGACCCCCTCTGATCGGGCAGCTGCACAGCGCAGCAGCTTAGTGATGGTGGCCATCCTACCCTGCTCTTCAATAGTCTGTCGGGGTTCAATGTGGGTTTTTTTTCTGTGGGGAGCCAAAGTGTTTTATTATTTTCTTGTTCGTCTACACATGTGTCTGAGTTGCAGTGCAGATACAGATGAATTAGTGTACTAGAAATGTGTTGGGTGTTCCTAGGCGATTACAGGAGGTTGACTATAGAGATGCTGAATTGCACATATTGGAGGTCATACTTAGATAGATGATTTACACCTAGGGCTGTTGAAAGTTCCAATGGTGCTACCAATGGTAGTGGTAGTGGATAAAGTCTTAGGGGTCTATTCACTAATCCTTGGAGAGATATAAAATAGAGAAAGATAAGTCCCAGCCAATCAGCTCCTAACTGTCATTTTTCAAACACAGACTGTAACATGACTGTTAGGAACTAATAGGTTGGGACATATCTTTCTCCATTGTATCTCTCCCCATGGATTAGCGAATAGACACTGAAAGTGGGCATCTCAGTCCTTGCATATTTGGACTGTACACCAGGGAATGACATGTAGCGGTATTAGCCTAAAGTCACAGACGCAACTGCAGCAGAAGACGCAAGGATGGCTGCAACTGTATACAACTCAGAATCAGGCCCTATGAGAAGGGATCCTGCCCCCTAGACCTCCACCTCCTCAACAGACCCCGTCCCCATTAGGGCTGCTTCCATAAATTTCCCGGACTGGTTTTTCATCTCAATCCATCCCTGCTTAAGATATACACATGTCATCAACTCAGGAACGTGTCACAGGACAATACACTAAGCAAAGATACTTGTACGGTTGACTTGAGTCTCCTCACCCTTCCTGCACTGTACTGTACATGTAGAAGCTTCTGTCCCAACTCTGCAAGGGTAAAAAAAAGAAGACACAAGGGGTGCACATGGAAATATAGACATGACATTTGATAAACCTAGAATCAAGCACAGTTGACAAAATGTATTGATCCAATTGCAAAATGTTGACAACTATTGGAAACTGTCGAAGTGAATAAAGGACTTGATCTACAAGTTCGGCAGAATCACTTAAATTAATCTCCTTCTTCAGTTTCTTGAGCATCTTTTCCAAAAGTAAAATTAAGGGAATTACCTGAATCAAGCTGGCAGAGTCTGAACTCACTTCATAGGTGACTACTTCAAATGGTTTCAGCACATTGCACAACACCGAAAATATTCTCCACTGCACTGAAATAAGGTACATTCCCCTCCTCTCTCTATGTCATTGCTTGTTGTGATGGTTTGAATGGCTTGTTGCTGTTTCTCCATCCACTGAAGCATACAAAGGGTGGAATTTCACCTTGTTACTACCTCTTGCTTCAGCTGCTGGCAGGGAAAATTTTAATTTTCTTGCAGCTGCTGCAATGGTGAAATATTCCAAAATATTTTGGGCCATAGACAGCATCTCCTGCATGCTCCTTTTGTATTCCAACTTGTTGACACAGGTATGCCTCATAGTGAAGCTGGTGATACAGAGAGTAACCTGCCTGTGAGCTCCTGTTTCTTAGATACTGCTGCTACTGTTGATGACACTGAAGTTCGATACGCCCACCTAGTGGGCTATCACAGTCATGTAATCATTGCCGCTTTGACCAGTACCGCTTGTGCACATATCTGTAGTTAAGTGGATAGTTGGAAGAGTGGCATTTTCTAGGCCAGGAATAACTTTTTTACAAGACCCTGTACAGAGAAGGCATTTCTGTTCTGGTAAAATAGAATAAAGTGGAGTTTGGTAGTAGGGACACATGTCCTCAACTATAGATGTGTCCTCATACATCTAACCTCTATATGCCATACAGCACAAGATGCCTGGCATGAGTGAGCCACCAGGCGCTGTGCAACTCTGCAAACATTGGGCTTTTTTATTTAAAAAGCATCTAAGTTGCAATGTGATGTGACTAGGTTGCACCAGCAGACTTTGCTGATTAATGTGATATGCAACATCTGTATATCTGTGTGTGTCTGAGTCTCTCAATCAGTATACGAAGTTCTACAATGTAAAGGCAGCAGCTTTTTCATTCCAAGTTCCATTGCGGTTCATATACAGACTCAGGTGCACACAGATAGATGTGTCTCATATCAAATTATCAGTACAGTCTGCAACTAGCAGAGTTGCACAGGGCTTAGCGACTCACTCATGCCAGGCAAGTTGTGCTGTGTAGCATATCGAGGCTAGATGTATGATGACAAATCTGTAGATGCTGGTCTTAATGTCAACATGCAGCATGTTGACATTGACTAAATCAAGATTCATAATGTTGACACTTTTGAAATGTTGACATGGTCATAATGTCAACAAAATGTTTCTGCTGTTCTAGCTTTGGCTTATCTGGTTCAGTGGGTCAGATGGCTCCAGAGATGTCTTCCGGACTGCCAACAGCTGACAGTGACTACCAGCTGTTCCTGTGGTGGTTCTGGCAGTATCACTAACCCTAACACCTAACATTTCCCCAAGGGTCTAACCCTATCCTCTCCTACTGTAGGCTAACTTTAACCATCTATTGCAGCAACTTAACCCTTACCCTCTGGTCCACGGAGAATGTTGATGTTTTACTTGACAACATTATGAATATTATTTTAACAATGTGTAAACAATAGAAATGATGGAGAGTGCCAACAGTGGTATGACAGACAAATTATATAAATATGTAAACAAGCTGAATAAAGTGACAATAGTCTAAGTAATATAAAGTGTTAAAAAGTACAATGTGCATAATGACAAACGACATTGTGTTAAATCATCAATGCTACAAACAAGGTGAGGAAGCAATTGTCCTAAGTATTCACAAAACCACGTATTAGCACAAAATCACCAAGACAATGTAATGTAATCAAATGTATTTAAATAAAATATGAACACAGATTTGAACCCACATAGTGTTCAACAAATGACATTAGACAACAAAAAATTCATAATCAAAAAAGATATATGAAAAATAAAATGTAATAGGATTCACTGGTTCAAGTTAAAAGCAAGTTCATGAAGATAAGACCATGGAGATCCCAACATGTTTCATCTGGATTGCAGACTTATTGAAGGGGATATGGCTCCTGTGAGGTATCTCCATCTTTATATGCCACTAACAGGGACAGATTAGCACCAGTTAGATCCAATTATGACACCACATCCGGTGGGCATAATTTTATGTTCATTTCGATATACCTCAAAACACTAAATAATACCAGTGTGCATTGTAACTAAAGAATACTAGGGAACTGCCATATTACCAAATTAATAAACTTTATAGTTTAGTCACCGAGTAAACATTTATTTTATATTCATTTTCTGGTTATTACAACTCTTCCACACTTCTCCTGTGCAACTTCCGCCCAAAGCCACTGTAGTGCACATGTGCACCTCTAGTCGACTATCCCCAGCAGCCATCTTGATCCACGTACATTACATCGCTGACTACATCATATCCTTCAGTGACGAACAGTGAGGTCAATGGCTGGTGAGGCACACATGGAGATGGGTCTGAGTGCTAGAAGCCTCAGTAACTTTCCCTTCACTACACTAAGCTTCAGTGTCCATTTATTCTGGTACCTGCACCACTGTGTCTTTTCTTGCTGCTGATCTTCGATCTCTAAATATTGCTATGCACTTCCTAGTCACATCACATCCAAGGTATCCATCAGTGCTCAAGACACGCCCCCAAACTTGGAGGCATGCCTCCATTAGCTCTCTTTCTGTGCAGCTTACTGCCCATGGTGTGGGATTTTTGCTATTCCCGCACCTAATTGAATTTGTCCCCAAGACACTATCATCTAGGGTAAATATATGATTCCCTTCATTACCACCTACAATGGACAGGAGAAACGGATAAAGAATATCCTAACAAAACATTGAAATATTCTTCTCATGGACCCTTTCCTGATAGATGCTCACCTACCTAGACCCCCTGTTGTCTTCAGGAAGGTCAGAAATTTGAAGGACATTTTTACTCCAAGCATGATAAGGAACACCAATATACTGTACAAAGGAATGATTCCTTACCAAAATGTTTAGGCTGCTACAAGGGTGGTAGGTGTACCATCTGTAAATACCCACACCTCCAAAGTAGAACCTTCACAAATTCAAATAACTATAAGGAATACAAGATTAAACAACATATAAATTGCAACTCCATATTTATCTTCTGGAATGGACTTGTGGGACTAAGTATCTTGGGAAAACTAAGAGACCCCTAAAACTTAAAATACAAGAACACATACTTACATCAAGAATACGGTTTCAAGACACTTCATTTCACATCACAATTTTGATCCAGATGATGTAACCTTCAAAGCAATCAAATATTTTACAATAGGAGGTGGTGACTTGGCCAACAAGTTATCCAAGCGTAAAATACATTAGATATTCGAACTCAAAACTCTTGCTCCTCTGGGACTTACAAAATAATCACTTTTTTTTTGGTTATAGATGAATAGGATGGTGGGGTTATGTACTTAAACATATGTCTACAGCCATACAATCCTCTGTGTGATCTTGGAAGCTAAGCATATTTGAGCCTGGCTACTTTTTGAATGGGAGACCCCCTGGGAAGACTCAGGAACTCATTCAGAGGTGCTTGCAAAATGCGAGCGCTCGCTCTGAATGAGAGCGGCTACATTTATTTTCTGGCCCGGCTTCCTGGCCGCTCGCTAGGCTGTGGGTGACCACCAACAGCTTTAGCGAGCGGCCAGTTTGATGGTCGCGATGGTCAAGACTATCGCGACCATCAGGGCTTGCGACGAGACCCTTGTGGTAGGGTCTCGTCTGCTGCAAGCCCCAGTGAGCCTCCATTTCGCAAGCCCCAGTGAGCCTCCATTTGGAAAGCCACCCCCCCACCCTGCCTAAAAAATGGTGAGATCTGTCGATCACCATCGACAGTCGCCCTTTTTGTAGTAAGCCCCGGAGTTAGAGAATTTCTCTCTCGCTCCGGGGCTTGCGCACGCGCAGTGCAGCCACTGTGCATGTACAGGGCCTCTACATCGACCCAGTTGCGAGTGCATCGGCGCTTGCGAGCGGGTCTGAATGACACCCTCAGTGCTGTAGATTGATAATGGATGTACACACAAACATGCAGATGTCCAGATCCATAATCAATTGGAAATATCTATACAAATATTCTGCTTGGAAGTATACTTCAAAGAAAAACATTTATTTCATTTTTTTGAGATATTCAGTAGGACATTACAATCTGGACATATCCAACATAAAGAGTCTACTTAATATGATCACTTAAGAATATTTAAATCAATTCTGGCTTGTTTGTTAATTTAATGAAAGAACTTTATCATTCTACATTTTTGATAGGTCGCCTATTCATTGATCATTAGCATATTTCTGAGCTGAGTAAGTTCATTGCTTTTAATTCACTGTAATAAGC
Source organism: Taudactylus pleione (assembly GCA_031769625.1). Taxonomy (NCBI): domain Eukaryota; kingdom Metazoa; phylum Chordata; class Amphibia; order Anura; family Myobatrachidae; genus Taudactylus; species Taudactylus pleione. The sequence continues at coordinate 5,850,876 of JAUIMM010000135.1, forward strand.
AGGATTAAATTTATACAATTCAGCTATTAAATTGGACATTTACATAATAATATCATATATAATGACACAAATACATAATTAGATATTTATTTCTTCATTGAATGTTTATTGCTTATTAAGTATTTACATATTTATCTTTTTACATATAAATCATTTCCCTAATCTGATTTATATAATGACATTTTCCAATTATAAATATCAAGACATAATATGAAGCAATATTTAAACCTTCTTTTTTAATACAGTATACTATATAGGGGATCTTTAATTCCAACTTTAAATATGGTCGCTTGCTTTAATGCAGTTCAAGGACTCTCTTCTGCATTCCAAATCAGCGGCTTGCAACTATGAATCTGTTGTCGTCGATGTTTCCAACTTCCTGGTACCAATTGTTGTAGCTGGCCATGTCATATGCAGTCCACCTGCAACACAGTGGATCAAGATGGCCACTGGGAAAGTCAACTACATGCATGCATGCGCATGTGTTGAGTGACGTTCACTGAGGGCACAGGTGAAGGCCGGAAGTATATTTATACCGGAAAACGGGCATAAAAGAAATGTTTACTCTTTGTGACTGAACTGTAATGTTTATTAATAATTTACTAGTATTCTTTAGTTGCAATGCACACTGATGTCATTTAGTGTTTTGAGGCATTTCAAAATTTACAGAAAATGATGCCTGCTGAAATTATAATTGCATCTAATTGGTGCTAATCTGTCCCAGTTAGTTGGGTATAGAGACTGAGATACCTCACAGGAGCCATATCCCCTTGAAGAAGTCTGCAATCCAAATGAAACGCATTGGGAGCTCCATGGTCTTACCTTTATGAATGTGGTTTTAACTTAAACCAGATAAGCCTTTTTCATTATTTTCTTTATTTATTTATGTGTATTTATTGAAAAAATAGATCATAGTTTGATTATAATTTGTTTTGTGTCTAAAGTCATTTGTTGGGCACTATGTGGGTGCAAATCTGTGTTTATATTTTTACTTTTAAAAAAATTATCATTTTTAGCTCTTAGTGATTTTGTGCTAATACATGGTTGTATGAATACTTAGGTCAATTGCTTCCTCACCTTGTTTGGAGCACTGATGATTTAATACATTGTCGTTTGTCACTTTATGCACATTGTACTTTTCAAAACTGTTTACATTACTTAGACTATTGTCACTTTATTCAGCTTGTTTACATATTTATATAATTTGGCTGTTTTAGCACTGTTTATGCTCTCCATCAATTGTATGTTTACACTTCCTACTTATGTAGCAGATTGCCACTGTTATATTGCTATTGGTTTAGCTAAAACCCACATTTACTGGGAGTGCATTATTGGTTTACACACAATGGATCCCCTCGATAGACACCCTTAGTTCATAATAGTATTTATATTACCGTTGGCAATTTTAGGTATTTTGCTTTGTTTGGCAATGTAATCTCCCACAATTCCTACATTATTTTTCTAATGTCGACATCATAACTGTTGTCATTGTGGTGTAAGTGCTATGTTTGTTGACAAAGTAATTGTCAACATATTGACTGCATCCCAAAAAATGTTTCCCAATAAAGCAGCTGGATAGATGAAACGGGATGTAGTCTGGAAGCCGATGGTCTAAATGCCGACCGCCGGCTTCCAGTCTGCTTTATCCTGACTAGGGACGAATGACAGGGGTCTAAAACTAGATGCCTGTCACCTGCCTGACGTCGGGAGACCGGCACCCGGCATCCCGATCGAGTGGATGCCGGGCGCCGCAGCGGACAGCCACGGGGGGGGTGGGTTAGTTTTAGGGCTCCTGGGGGGGACTTAGGGTTAGGCACCCCCCAGGGTGGTTAGGGTTAGGCTAGGGGGAGGGAGGGTTAGGGTTAGGTACCCCCGGGGGGAGGTTAGGGTTAGGCACCACCCTGGGGGACTTAGGTTTAGGCAGCAGGGAAGGGGGGGTTCGGTATAGGCACTTATAGGGGGGGTTAGGGTTAAGCACAGGGGGGTAGGTTAGGGTTAGGCACCCCTAAGGAGGTTTAGGATTAGGGGGGTTAGGTTAGGTTAGTAAATACTTACCTTTAGGACAATCGGGATTTCCTCCTTTGTCGGGCAGCCACTGTCAGGAATTGAACCATACGGCTGGCTAATACATATCACACCTAATGAAACATATTCAATATGCACATTATTTAAAGTAATACTTTTCTCAAACATATTTTAGCTAAATCCTTTCCTACAATGTTTGATACAAACAAATCCTTCTGTAACATTTTACCACCTAATCTTGTTCCCACTATTTCTAAAAGCAGCATATTTTTTTCACATTGCTAAGAAATCACATCACAACTGGTTGATATAGTTCTACAGTACAAATCTGAGTCTTCTTCACTAGCTCTGATGGATTATTTGATACTTTTTTTCCTACTTGTGATGTGTTAGTGGAAATAAATTAAATGATATCAAACAAAAAATAAGTTAAAAATTAAAAATATATTTAAAAATAATAAATATAAGAAATACATTAAATAGCTTCTAGCTATAGTTTACTGTATATTGCTCATTCAAAAATATGATAGGAAGAAGCTGATTGCTATTGGCAACTTTTCCACTTGGGGTATATTTACTAAGGTTAAATTTTGGCCACTTTTGGTTGAGTTTGGTTTTCAGTGTCTAAACAATTAATTTACTTACAGATGATTTTTACCATATGATTTTAAACAATGTAAAAATGAATCTCTTGGTAGATGTGTGATTTAGGGGTATATTTACTGAAAATCAATTTGAGTAAATTTTTGGTCAAAGTTTGATCGATTTTTGGTCGATTTTGTGTTTCAGAGTCTAAATCACAGATTTTCTTACTGATGATTAATAAAAAAAAAGTTGTCAAAAATCATATATTAGTAAATGTTTGATTTAAACCCTGAAACACAAAATTAACCAAAATTTGACCAAAAATCAACCAAAATTGACTTTTAGTAAATGTACCCCTTGATCTCTTTTCCCCTACAGTGAGTTTACTTAATCTGAGACTATACAGAATCCCTGAAACCTTGATGGATGCTGTTTGTGTAGAGACCCAGAAAATGGTTGACTTACAGTAGGTACATTCATAGCGTCTCATTGTAAGTGGAATAGCCCAAATTGTTTGGTACTAAATCTTGACAAAGTAAATTTTTTTAATGATTGATGAAAATGAATTTACATTTTAAAATTTGATACACATTCTGTGGATGCTTTCTCCCCCTCTGCTATCATCTCAGCAATGTTTCCAGACACTCTTATAACACAGCTCTGATCACTGGCAGCTGCACTCCAAAGATCCCACTCACTCACAGGATTGACCTCTGCCCTTTCTCTTTTGAAATCCCGTCTCTTACAGGTACTCCTCTTCTACCAGCTCTGCAGTATCTCTCAGTCCTCCAGCTCTCCCTCCTGTCACAGGGGCGCTCTACTACTGGACTCAAATTTCATGACCCCAAGGACCTACTGTGTTTATGGGTCCTTCCCACTGGTGGGTTTCTATTATCCAGCACCACCTCCCTCAAGCTTCTGCTCAGGTGCTGCCCTCCTCTTGGTGTCCGCAAAGTATTCCTCCATTTGTGGATAGCTCCGCCACCTTATTAACCACTTAACTGGCGTGGTCAAATGGAATGCAACCGCATCCATCAGTGCTTCATCTGACATGGTGGCATCCCATACGACCTCACCACCCAGCTGCATCCCTTGCCTTTTAAGGAGTGTATCAGTTCTGCACATGTGATCTCAGAACTCCTCAGACTCCCCGGACCCCCAGGCAGTGATGCAGTGGTCTGTGACTGCTGATATCACCGCTGAAATCATGCTCTAATATGGACAACCACTAGTCACATTTTTTTAAATAACAGTTTGAAATATATTTGAAAAATATACAGTAAATTTTTAAACTTTATTAAAAAAAAAAATAACAACGACAATTTCTAACTGGATTTAGGGGACAGAAATTGCAAGGTGAGTGGTTAAACAAAAAGGAACAGATTTGGTTGCACAAATACCCAGGGCAGTTTCTAGGGTCTGAGGCTCCCAGTGCGAGTAGTCAAAATGCGCCCCCCCCTCCCTCAAGAAGCAGTAATATTGTGGAGTGGGCGTGGCCTCATCGTGGGGGGTGTGGTACCACAGTAAGGGAGCGTGGTCTCAAAAGACCACAGAATGTCAGCCGCTGTGACTACTGAGCCCAGGGGTGGCTAACCTGTCAGAGGCAAAGTGCTGAAAAATATATTTAGTTAACTCAAAGATAGACAGCATGCGCACGCCAAAGGCACGTGCTCAAAAATTGGGGTGTGGCCTAAGCTGTCACAAGCCCATGCTGCACTTGTTTGTGCATGCCTTTGGTGTGACATTTGCAGAAGTATGACCTTGTATCACACCCGTTTTTAGTAAGGCTGGGGTCGAGCCCAGCACATTGAAGATACAAGCCAGATCCACATAAAATACACTGAAATAAGCCAGGTCCACATAAAATACACTAAAATAAGCCAGGTCCACATAAAATACACTGAAATAAGCCAGATCCACATAAAATACACTGAAAAAGCCACTTAGGGATTACACTGCAACAAACCACTTCCACATAAAATATATTGGAATAGCCAGAACCACATAAACTATGTTTTAAAACCACGTCCACTTCAAATACATTATTACATCCAGAACCACATAAAATACATTTTGAAATCCAGAACCACATAAAACACATTGAAAAAACAAGATTCGCATAATACATGCTTCATTCCAGCCCCCTCCCTTGACATTCCAGGCTGACAGGTCTTAGGCTTCCCCCTCACTGGCTCTCAGGCAAAAGTGCCCATTATGCAGTGCCCCCTGTAGTTGTCCCCATATGCAGTGTCCCCTGTATTTGTGCCCCTTATGCAGCGCCCCCTGTATTTATGCCCCTTATGCAGTGCCCCCTGTATTTATGCCCCTTATGCAGTGCCCACAGTGGTAGTGCAGTGCACCCAGTAGTAGTGCCCCCAGGAGTGGTGCCCCCTATGCCATGACCCCATTAGTAGTGCCCCCTATAGTCTTGTGCCCCCTGTAGACATGCCCACATCAGTAATGCCCCCAACAGTGATGGTCCCTGTTGCAGTGCCCCAGTAGTTGCGTTCCCAGTTGTATTGCCCCCAATAATAATGCCCCCTGTAGTAGTGTCCCCTATATAAAATCCACAGTATTAATGCCCCCAATAGTAATACTCCCTCTGTAGTAAAACCCCAAGTAGTAGTGCCCCTAGGCCCTGAGTAATTCCCCCAGTAGTGGTGCCTCCTAAGCAATGGCCCCAGCAGAAGTGCCCCCCTTGTAATGTTCCCAGTAGTAGTGCCCAGGTGCCGCCAATGGTAGTGTCTCCCCCAGCAGAAGTGCCCCCAGAGTAATGTCCCCAGTAGTAGTGCCTGGGTGCCCCCAGTAGTAGTGCCTCCCCCTGGAGACGTACCCCCCCTCCAAGTATTGTCCCTAGTAAAAACCGCGTGCACAACAACAACAAAAAAAACCACTAATACTTACCATAAGCCTCGCTCTGGTGTCCGCTATACTCGGCTGCTCCTCTGCACTATGGGAAAGATGTCATGAGTCATGATGTCTTTCCCATAGTGCATACTGGGGGAGCCAGAAGCCGGAGCTTCCATCTCCGGCTGCTCTGCTCTGCCGGGCGCCCGCTGGTAACTGAATCTCAGCAGGCGCCCGGCAGTTCACAGGCTGTTTCTACAGCAGGGGTCAGAGGCGGCGCGCCCCGTGCGATTGCATGGGTCACCCGGCCCTAGAAACGGCCCTGCAAATGCCATGTTTAGATCTGTCAAATTTTTAGCAAACTTGGCATGCATTGGGGCCTGCCTATGCATCTTAGAACAAATATGGTAAATTCAGAGCCATACAAATCTCAGTTGTTTCTCCACATATGACTGAGTGGGTGCCAACAAGGGATTTGTATGAAGGATCAGTTTGCTGTCAGGTTGTTGTGGGTGTGTTGGTGAATCTTTGGTCTAATCAAAGATGATCACATGGAGCAATCCATTTAGTGTCAATAGGATCTCTTGTACCAAGGATACGGCTGGTGCAAATGCCTGTTGATGGCAATGACAAAGGCTTTCGCCAGCGAACAGATCAGGGTGCTGCTGTAAAATAGATGTGATAGTCTAAACACATGCAACTTGGATTCAGGCCCACAGTGTCTGATGGCTGCAGGTTTTACATTTAAATGAAAAACAAAGTCTCCTTTATGAGATCTTTTCAAATGTCAGCCTTACAATGTATATAGGAAGCAACATAGGCTTGGTGCTAAGGAAGCTGAGTCACCTATCGGCTATTTTCTTGCTTTAACTGGCCTTAAAAGGCAATGACCTCCACACCATGTGAGAGCAATAGGGCACCGCAGGGCAGGGGGCACTGTTTGGGCCTATCAATTTTCCTGTTTATAATCATTCTCACTTGTAGCTTCCTCTTCTATTATCCCCAGTATTTCCAGGCCTCCCCTATCTCTTCCCTGGCCCTTCCCCATGAGGCATTGGCCCTTTTTCAGGTGCGCTATCTTATGTCCCTACTTAAAAAATGGGGGGCGCCAATTCTCTCTCTGGCACATGACACCAAAAAGTCTAGTTACGGCTCTGAGCAAGGATGCAGGAGAACAAAAGGATGAACACTCTGGCTTAAGAATCATCTGATTTCATAAATGCATGACAGCTGGTTCTCCCACGGGCAAAAATATTTGGCCTCATCCAGGGTTGGTTCAAAAGCAATTTATACATTCTCACTCCAAAAAGACAAACCATACATAGGCAAATGCAGGGAGGGCGGTCCCCCTTACCCAGCCCACACCATGACCACAATAGAAATAGTGATATAATATAATTTTACTAGTGCTGCATGTTCTTTTCAGTATCACAAATGAAATAATCAGCACCACCTGAGGGTATTTTAACATGTCAGCCAGTAATAAATACACCTGTGCATCAACTAGGAGATCTGGAAACATGCACTGTTAGGAGTGCATTGCTACAAACTATCAATAGGGTTAATTATTAATACTGTATAATAATACACTATCCAGTACATAAGGAGACCGATATGTACATATATGTCCAGGGCAGTGCTAGGTTCTTCTGCTGCTCCCCCAGACTCCTCCTTTGCTCCCATGCTCTGGAATGGTGCCCATATCTGAAATAAAACCCATTCAGCTCAGGCAGGATGGCCCTACTGCCACATTAATGGTACTGTGATCGTTGGTCCTATATATGCTGGAATTATCACATGCAATACACTTTGTATGACGCATATTAAAGCTGGATAAGTGCTAATTATACCTTCTTCATAGACTGGCCACACTTGCTCTAAAATCAAGCATTTGGAAAGCCCCCTCTAGAAATCCTGCATTTGCCACTGCCATAAATGTTGTTTATTAACAAACCATTTGTTGACTTTATAGTCTTTCTTGATATTCAAAATGTATTTAAACCTTGTGCCACAAAAATATCTAAAAGGCACTTTCATCAGTACTAGGAATTATTTTGCAAGGTAGAACTCCTCACACTACATTTTAATGATACAGGGCAGTATAGTAAACATGATATACATAGTTTAATATAGTGAATATCTTAAAATTGGAAACAGACAAATGTATATAATTATGTTGATTTATTCTATTCCTCTCAAGCCATACTTGAGTTATTGACTGTTGAAAGTATGAATTAAATTCACACAATATTTGTTAAAAAATATGTAAGATTACATTAACGTTGAATTGCTCATTTCAAACAGCATAATAAAAAAGGCAAATAAAAACATAATAACTGACACATACAATGCTAAGCACAACAGCTAGTAATAAAACCTATCATTATATTATAAGAAAAGAAACATAAAAAGATACCATGATTTGCAGAGATCTACATCAGAGATCAAAAATGCACGTGTGAAATCTGATTAATCAGGAATAAACTTCAATTTTGGATGAAAAACAAACAAGTAAAGGAACTGAAACCATTTACAGTACAGTAAACCACTAAATATATAAAATTTAACTAGTCCTAGATAAACATGATTCTGTCCAAATTTAAAAGAAAGCCCAAATGAGGAACGCCAAAGACTAAATAAAGATAAAATTGTGGCCCCGCAAAGGACATAATATGCTTAAATTATGGAAAAATATCTTCCATACAAGTGTGGACAGATGAACAGTACATTTACATTGCTGGACCCCACCTAATGTTATGCAGCAAAACTACTATATTCATACATTCCAGGAAACAAAATGTACTTGTTAAATCTGATTAAGTAAAGGAACTGAAACCACAAAATTCCACTAAACATAGCAGTATAAACTGGTCCTAGATATATATGATTCTGTCAAATCTTAATAAAAAGTTCTAATTACAGTAGTAATGACAAAGTCTTAATAATGATACAATTGTTGCTGATTGATAAAAGGTAAAAATGTGACTGATCACTGACCAATAAAGGTAAATTGTGGCTGATTGTTTACAAAGGTTGTCTTAACGATTACTAGAGAAATAATGCAGTATTATATGTTGTTATTAGGGATGTGCGCTGGACCATTTTTGCCAGATTTGGATTTGATTCTAATGCATTGTCCGGCTTTGGATTTGGATTTGCCAAACTGCGGTGACTGGCTTTGGATTTGGATTTTTTACAAAAATTGTCAAAAAAACCTAATATCATATAAATTGGGCTTTTTTTCTTCCTAGAGTGCTATTAACCTCAATAACATTAATTTACATTCAGTTTAGACCACCTCAGAGCTTAAATTATAGTTTTCACCATTATTGGCCTAAAGATTGCAGTGAGCTGACTGGTTACTAAGCGTCTGGGCAGAGGCACAGCAGCACATAGGGGGTCATTCAGACCCGCTCGCGAGTGAAGGACGCTCTGATAGAGCCAAAATCACTCCTGGATTTGTGGCAGCGAGACCCTACCGCAGGGTCTCGTCGCAAGCCCGATGGTCGCGATGGTCTTTGACCATCGCAACCATCATCATGGACGCTCGCATAAGCTGTGGGTGGTAACCCACAGCTATGCGAGCGTCCAAAAAGCCGCTCCACATTTCAATAGGACGGCCCTGATTCAGAGCGAGCGCTCTGGTCAGAGTGTTCAGCTCTGAATCAGGCCCAGACACCACAGTTTAAAGCATATCTATGAAACATTGCCACACAGCAGTGGCAGAAATGAAAGGTAGTGCAAGATGGAATTGTCCTTTTTCCTCCCACCCTTATGCTGAATATTAAAAAGGACATGCACACTTTAACAAACCAAGCATTTCAGCGACAGGGACTGCTACTTTGTGGCTGAAGTGCTTGGTTTGTTTGGGCCCCCACAAAAAATGCTACCAATCGGCTAAAGGCAACAGCTCTACAGTGGCAAGATGTCACCATCATTGTCATCCTCACCCTCATCAGTGTGTACATCATCCGATTCCTCACACAATATTAATTAAACTCTGCTGGAATCCACCATTAAAGAAGTATCTGTACTGTGACATGATTGGCTGGAAAGGTTTTCCTCATGAAATTTCCAGTTCATTTTAATGAACATCATTTTTTCTACATTTTGTGGAAGTAACCTCATATGTCTTTCACTCACAAGGTTCCCGGCTGTACTGAAAACTCCCTCCGAATACACACTGGAGGGTGGGCAGCTTAAGTAATGCAAAGCCAGTTTATACAAGGGTCTCCAACTTGCCTTTTTTTTCTTCCAATATTCAAAGGGACTCTGTGACATGTCTACTTGTACAGTGTCCTGAAAATAATCCTCCACCATTCTTTGGTTGGTAATCATATAAGATGGAGTTACGATAGAGGTGTAACTGGTGTTGGTCAATTCTTTTAGACCCGACCAGATGTGAATATGTTGACTTGACTTTTTTTTTTTCAATATATTTTTATTGACAGGTATACAACATAAGACAACATTGTACAACCAAGAAACAATTATATAACCATTGCTATTACAAGATGTTCCATTGCTTAGATTACATATCAAAATACAGAATAATACCCAAAAAGCTATAAACTTTATCCCAGAGTACCCATGTTAACAATGGAAACACTATCAAAAGAAAAGAACAATGTAAGTATCTCACTGCTCTTTAAAATGGAATTCCAGAAGTCAGTACTTCCATATTGTACCATGAAGTGAGACAAAGCACTTCCTCTGTGCTTCTCTGACTGTGGTCGATAAAGTAAGAATATATGGAAGCCAAACATCAAAAAACTTTTTAGTGTGTTTCTCCTTCAACAATGTGGTATCAGTCCAGTCCATTTGGCATAGGAATGAGATTCGGGGATACAACAAAGATATAGGGCAGGATCAGGAGTTATCCACTGAAAAAGTATAGTTTGTTTTGTAGCTGCAGCTTATTTAACAAGTAGCAAACGATTACCCTTGGATAATTAATGGGAGGACGTGTTGGTATAAATGCCCCAGAAAGCCCAAGTCTTGTTAACAGTGAATTCAATCTTTAATACAGTGTTAATATAAGTTTGTAGTAGGGATGTGCAGGCTCGGTTCTACTCGGTTCCGTTCGGTTTTTTTTCCCGAATCTTATTGGGTTTCAGCTGTCACGAGTTTTGGATAGCCAATAAGATTCGGTAAAAAAAAACGAATGGAACCGAGTAGAACCGAGCCTGCACATCCCTAGTTTGTAGTGACCTCCAAATGGTCTGTACTTTTGGGCAGGACCACAGACAGTGTACCCCTCAGGCGATCTACATTTGTAGCAATTAGAGTTAGGAGCGTCCCAATAAGAAACTTTAATTTGGGTGTAAAATAAGACCTATGGAGAATCTTATGATGCATTTCAGCATAAGAAATAGAAACTAACTGTTTGTTTAATCGTATGTTGGCTTCTAATATAATTTCCACCGTGAGATCAGGGAAGTCCGCCCTCCATTTAAGTAGTCCCATGTTACCAGAGTCCAAATTGACTAACAAGCTGGAGTATCCATAAATGAAAGAAGTGGAAAAGGGGTTTCCAGACTCAAGTCGTTCCCTCTCGTCCATCCTGCAATCTCTATCTTCATTAGTGAGGGTTGACAAAACTTGTTGTATATAGCTACCAGCTTGTAAAAAGTTAAATAAAGGAATAACTAGTAATGGATATTTCTCTTTTAGTTGAGAAAGAGTAAGAACAGTCAAGGTCTCTATTTCAAGAAATTGATAGATATAATGGAGACCCCCCTTATACCATGTATGAAATATTGGATACAATTTATGCGTGGTGAAATGAGGGTTACCCCATAATGACATAAAAATAGAGGAATATCTAGATATTTTTAATTTTGAGTGAACGGCCCGCCACGCTATGCATGTGGTTGATAACAATACATTATTTTTAACTGTCTCTGGCATGGCCTGTGGCGGCATGTGCAAAATAGAGACTAAGTCCCAATTTGGTAAAAATGATTGTTCCAATGTCCTTGGCGCATAAACACTAAGCCCTCCAATCCAGTCTAAAGCAATCTATAGTTGGCTGCTAATGCATAAAAGTGGAGACAAGGTACATTAAGGCCTCCCAGTTCTCGTGACTGATGTAATTTACTCTTGGGTGTTTACCTGCCCAAATGAATTTACTTAAGGCTCTATTAAATTGTAGGAATATGGTTTTGGGTGGTAATATAGGAAGCATTTGCAAAATATATAAAAATCGTGGAAAGCAAATCATTTTGTATAAATAACAATGCCCAGTGTAAGTTAAAGGGAGGTGAGCCCATCTGGTGAAATCTGAATATATTTTAGCGAATAGAGGAGAGTAATTTGCTGTGTATAATTTTGAGGGATGATTAGGGATTCTTATTCCTAAATAGGTAAAACAATCGTTAGTAGCCCATTTGAATGGAAATTAAGCACCCCAACCCAATTTTGCTGCTGAATAGAAGGCTAGGGCTTCCGTTTTCATGTTGACTTGACTTATCTGCATCACCACTGGGGCTTTTGCAAAAGGTGAATTCTTTTCTGGCTTCTGCTGGAGAAACCGAAGAAGGAGACATCTTCGTAGTGCCATGTGTCACTTCAGCTGCCAACTTGCTCACCAAGAGCGCTTTGGATCTTTTAAGATCTGGGTCAGTTGAAAAGAAAGACACAGCATATGAATTAAACCTAGGATCAAGCATGGTTGCTAAAATATAATGATCAGATTTCAAGATCTTGGCCACCCAAGGATCCTGGCGAAGCGGACAAAGGACTTAAATTATCAGTCCAGCATACTTTGCAGAATCACTTTGTTTAATCTCCTTCTTCAATTTCTCCAGCTGCTTTTCCAAAAGCCTAATCAGGGAATCACCTTACTCAAGCTAGCAGTGTCAGCACTCACTTCACATGTGGGAACTTCAAATGGCTTGAGCACCTTGCACAAAACAGAAAGTACTCTCCACTGTGCTGGGCTAAAGTACATTCCCCCTCCTCTCCCAATGTCATGGCTTGTCGTATAGCTATGGATGTCTTTTTGCTGCTCCTCCATTTGCTGAAGCATATAAAGGGTGGAGTTCCACCTCGTTACCACTTATTGCTTCAGGTGATGGCAGGGCAAATTAAACTGCTCTTGCAGGTGCTGTAATCTCCTGCACTCTGTTGCTGAATGCCAAAAATTTCCTGAAATTTTTTGGGCCACAGACAGCATCTCCTGCACACCCCTGTCAATTTTTTTTAAAAACCCTGCACCACTAAGTTGACTGTGTGAGCAAAACAGGGGATGTGTTGGAATTCACCCAGCTGTAATGCTTTCACAATATTTGTAGAATTGTCAGAAATCACAAATCCTGAGGAGAGTCGAAGTGGGGTAAGCCATGTTTCTATGACATCTCTTAGTTTTTCTAAGAGGTTCTCAGTGGTATGCCTCTTATTGAATCCGGTGATGCACAGAGTTGCCTGCCTCTGAATGAGCTGGTGTTGTTTGTTTGATACTGCTTCTGCTGCTGCTGAAGGCGATTCACCCACCCAGTGGGCCATCACAGTCATGTAATCTTTAGTTTGTCCACTACCACTTGTCCACATATCTGTGGTTAAGTGGACAGTGGCATTTTGCAGGCCAATAATTAGGTTCTGTTTAACGTCCTGGTACAGCCGAGGAATGGCTTTTCGGGTAAAATGAAACTGAGATGGAATTTGGTACCATGGACACAAGACCTCAATTAACTATGTAAATCCCACTGCATTAATTGCGAATATTGGATGCAGATCTAATACTAGCATAGCTGTCATGGTGTCAGTCATCCGCTGTGCGACAGGGTGAGAGCTGTCATACTTGCTTCCCCTTGCAAGAGATTCTTTAACAGTCAATTGTTTTTTTGGTAAACTACTACTAGTAGTCTTCTTGGTCCACTTCTGGGATGAAGATCCACCCCCAGCAGCAGCAGCAGCAGGCCTAGCACTCAAAGATTCAGTTTCTTCTGAGGTGTCCTGGAAAAAGGAGGAGTCACCGTGACTTAGCATTAACAAATTGGATGCTGCACTACCACTGATCATTCCTGAGGATATTGAGGATGAAGGTGTTGTCAGCGGATATTGCAGGTGCTGGGATTTAGTAGAGAGAAGGCATCTAGCTAATGCTGGACTGCTTGTTGTTATTTTTTTAGCAGTAGTTTTTGTTATCAAAATCATGAGCTCGCTGCAGATGATGTAATAGCATGGAGGTTCCTAGATGCTTAACGTCCCTGCCTCTACTAACTGTGGTCCCACAACGGCTGCAAATGGCTTGACAAACATTGTCAGGGTTTGGGTAAAAATAATTCTACACAAAAGATGTGGATTTGTTGGTTCTATGCCCAGGCATGGCAATGGTCTTCTTATCTTGGCCAGGAGCTGCTTCCACTGGTGCCTGACTTATACAAACAATATCATCAACATCCTCATTAGTGACAGCGTCAGCTGCACATATATTCCCCTCATCCTCTTGCAATTCCATGGTGGCATCCTCAATATCTATGTCCTCAGCAATACTTCCCATCCCCACAACTACAGATGGAACAGAAACTGTGGAGGGCGGCTCTCTGAAAAGTCAGGCGTACACATAGCAATACCACTCATGGACCCACTGAGACTCTCCTCAGGGATTTCTGACATTTGTGTTTATGAAAACACAGTTTGATCTACTGCCACATTGGTTTTAATTTTTTTTTAGACTTCTTCTATAGTCAGATTGAAAAGGTCTTTTATTGTCATATGAGAGGCACAAGATACCTCACTGACAGTTGTATAACCACCACTCAGAAATAAAGGCCAATGCCTGAGCCTTTCCTTGCCACTATGTGTGGTGAATGGTATGTTGCCAATTTTCTGTTTTTCTGCACTAGTAGTAGTCTTTAGAGGTTTTTTTTTCTTTACCCCTTTGAAATCTAGATTTTTTGATTTCAGGTTCCCTAATTTATTAAAGCCTCTATGCCCTTGAGCATCAGCTTTAGATGATAGTGATGGACTTCCAGCAGCTGCAGTGCTAGCATTTGCTTGCTGCTTCTGCTCTCCTCTTGGTTTGTTTCTGTTATCCATATTAATTTATCACTGTGAACTGGAGTCACTGAGCTTGTATACACACAGTGGGCTTATAGGCAGTAAGGTCACGGAGCTTGTATACACACTGTGGGCTTATGCCAAGTCACGGAGCTTGTATACACACAGTGGGCTAATGCCCAGTAAAGTCACAGAGCTTTTATACACACAGTGGGCTTATTGTATACACACAGTGGGCTAAAGCCCAGTCACAGAGCTTGTATACACACTTTGGGCTTATTGTATACATACAGTGGGCTAATGCCCAGTCACAGAGCTTGTAACCACACTGTGGGCTAATGCCCAGTCATGGAGCTTGTATACACACAGTGGGCTTATGGCCAGTAAGGTCATTTAGCTTGTATACACACTGTGGGCTTATGCCCTTTCACTTAGCTTGTATACACACAGTGGGCTAATGCCCAGTCACTGAGCTTGTATACACACTGTGGGCTTATGCCCAGTCACAGAGCTTGTAAACACACTGTGAGCTAATGCCCAGTAAAGTCACGGAGCTTGTATACACACTGTTGGCTTATGCTCAGTAACGGAGCTTGTATATACACTGTGGGCTTATGCCCAGTCACAGAGCTTGTATACACACTGTTGGCTTATGCCCAGTCACAGAGCTTGTATACACACTGTGGGCTTAGGCCCTGAAAAGTCACAGAGTTATATGCCCAGTCACTGAGCTTTTATATATGCCAGTCACGGAGCAGTGGGAGCACACACAGAGGATTTATGCCCTGTAAAGTGGGCTTATTCCAAGGAGCTTGTATACACACTGTGGGCTTATGCCCAGTAAAGTCACAGAGTTATGCCCAGTCACGGAGCTTTTATATAGCCCAGGTGCTCCAGTCATGGAGCAGTTAGAGACCAGAGGCCAGAAGAACTACTACACTGTCTACACTGTCTAACACTAACTAAGTGCGTCCTCTGCTCTGTCTGACTCTCTTTCTGTGAAATGGCACCGAGTCCCGGGTGCCGCGCCTTTTATAGAGTTCGAACCTCACCCGAGTCTCGCGAGAATCCGACGCCAGCCGGGTGACATTTGGCTTCGAGGTGGAATCCGAGTCAGATGGGAACACCCAAAATTGCTTTCGGGTGGACTCAGATTCCACCTGTTCGGAGTGGTTCAGATTCCTCATAATCCGAACCACTTATCTCTAGTTGTTATATTAACCTCTTGCCTGGCATGGTCATATCAGATATGACCATACAAGACTGGGCTTTACCTGACATGGTCGTATCTGCAGGGCCACCTCCAGGGTTCAGAGCACCCTGTGCCAGCTCTTCAAAATGTGCCCTCACATATATGGGCACATTTTGACCATGCAAGGGTGCGTGGTGGTCTGGAATTGTGCGCAAGGGTTCAAGCTTGCATTGTAGTTGTTCAGTGGTGTCCATGGCAGGGTGCGGGGGTCCAGCGGCATCCGCTGCGAGGTGCAAAGGGGTCCGGCAGGGGAGTTGTAGGTCATTTTATATTAATGATGGTGGTCCTGTACGATCAAGACTTGTTATGGGGCCTACGCTTAGGGATGCTATACTATATAGTATACTAGGAACGGTCACTGACCAGCAATGGTTTGTAAACTGATGTTAATGAAACATCGGTGGTTGTGGTCTCAAACAATTGATGGTTTCTATTTATGGTTGAAACAATCGACCATCGATGGTACAGCTGTGAATGGCCATCATTACAGTATACCTTAAGAACTGCTATTATATGGTATATGGTGTTTAAAAATATATATATTTTAAAAAATCATATTGGATAATTTTTAAAAATATGTTCTTGACCTAATTCAGTCATAAAAACCCGACAATATCTCAGAGGTGTTTGGAAAATAATGTTGTCAGTAAAGTGGTTAAAAATAAATAATTTTATTATGTGGTGGTTGAATTCACCTTTCAAATAGGCAAAACCGTGCACAAAAAGAACCCTAAGGGTAGATTTACTAAAGTGAGAGTTTTTAGAAGTGGAAATAATACCAACAGCAACCAATAAGATTCTACTTAACATTTAAATTACACCTTCTAGAAGATAATAGCTAGATTCTGATTAGTTGCTGTTGGTATTACTTCCATTTCTAAAAACTCTCACTTTAGTAAATCTACCCTTAGGGTTTTTTTTGTGCCTTTTAAAGGCTAAACCAAGCTGGGCTGACCTTTAAAAGGATTACCACTTTAAAAATATGGGGAGACTCACATAAATCCCCGCAGTGTCGGAAGTTCAGAGGTTATTACATGTCTATATATGATCTGCACTGTTAAATATTAATGCATCTCAATTAACTAGCGCTGTTCTAATATAGAGAGGACTAAATGCTGTTTTTTTTCACTAAAACCTAATTCGAGATTTAGAGCATTTTCGGCATTATTCCGGTACAATCAGATAGAATTTTACAATCATAGACCAAAATAGCTCTGAGACGGAACCTTTTCTGTAGAATTCCAGTAAAATTGGGTACCCTAGATGACTAATGTTAGATTCTATTGATTACACAAACATTTCATCACAGCAATATTAGGTATTAATAACCTATTTGCAGATTGACAAAAACTAATTATAAACTAAGAAATCTGTAATTACCAACTCTCTATCTCTCTCCATATATATTGAAAAACTGATTTGTATGTGTCTATATATGTTGTAAATACAGTGAGGAAGATTTCTGTTTAGCTACTTATACCCCTTTTAAACTGACATAAAAATCCTGGGTTAATGCACGTGAATGTGCATCAACCCGGGATTTTTGTCAGTTTAAATGGATCCACCCGGGTCCAGAAACCCAGGGATCCAACTAAGGTAGTTTGCAGGGTTGACCATGCGTCATTCCCATGGCACCCTGCGGTGTAAATGGCGCGATCCAGATCACGATGACCTGGATCATGTTGCATGATGCCTGATTGGCCGGTTTCAGCGGTGGTTGGAGATTACTAACAGCAAAAACAAACAAAGAAAAAATAATTCCTATAGTGGTGCACACACAGATGGAAAAAAAATGATTAATAGATACAATATCTTAATCTCTCAATCCTATATTTTATTATAACTCACATTAATACTAGGACCAAGGGCTTGGGGCATATAATTACTATTAGCCAAAGGGCAATTTTGACTGAGGAATGTCGCTTTTATAACATATTGGTAGGTTAGACATAACTGTACCCCTAAATGAAAATTACTAAAACATAACTTTTATTTTATCCCTAAAATCTACTTAGCAAAATATTTTTAGTTTTTATTATTAAAAATATATATAATATCATTGTAAAAACATCATTGAATTTTTATAATAAATATTCAATAAATAATTAATGTTACTACCTCTGGTACACTTACTATCTGTGTATTATTGTATTTTTAATCCTTATTTTGTTGTTACGACTTAAATAGTCAATTCTAACGGGTGTCTAGAGACTATGAGACCTAATTTGCATGGATAAATATCAATCTAATTGATCATATTCATATCACCAATGAGTATGTAATTCAGTAGGGAATTCATGCAATACACACAAATTATTATGAAATAAATATCTTGGTGTCGTGTATTCCTTGTTTGTAATACACGATCACTCGTTACACATCATCCTCATGTTGTTTTTACTCTTATTTAATCATGATGATCATATAATTAGGATTTTCCCACAAATCCCATAATAATATTCCCTGCCTATTCCATATATAATTGTTGTTACTTGTTCCACCAGCTTTCACTATGATCCATACAATTAGGAATAGCAGCAAATCCCACAATTAGGATCAGTATCTATTGGCTTGATAAATATTAATAGTTATGAAATGACATAATTAGGAATATCAGCACATCCCATAATTGTGTTCAGTTTATATTACTAGATAGATACTATTGGTTGGGATATAGTATCATTAGGAGTTTTAGCAGAACCACAAATAATATTATAAGCTTAATCCATATAAAAGTATTATTGATTAATTTATTGAGCCAGTTAACACAATTCAGGAATTTTAGCAAATCCCAGTTATATTCAGTATTTCTTAGTAAGCAGACATTATCACTTCTATAGTTGTAATTTGCCACCTCAGAAATATTGTTATAGATTGAGTACTAATTTTTACAGGGAAACAGTCTGATAATACAAATGAGATGTGCTACAAATAAAATGTGCTACAATTAGTATGAACTTCTGTCTGTTTACTATAGTTGGTATACTATTTTGCTATATTGCATTTATGTATCCCTTTTTAATTAGGCTATTGCCACTTGTGATACACAAAGATTCTCAAATTAGCTTAAGTTATCCTACGTATGTTCACCACTCCAATAGGTTATAAAGTAACTTTAGAACAAGTAGGTATATGAGGAACTGATGTGTTGTGAATAGACTCTGAACAGATCAACACTGAGTCTCCTTTATACATAATCTCCAAGTATTCACTGCAACGCCGGAAGAGCCGGGTCACTGAAGGCAACAAAAAACCCTTCTGTGTAGATTACATAAACCAAACCCGGGGAAGTACCATCAGCACCAATCAGAATTAAACTCTTTGAGTCAACACTAAAAATTGCTGGTTCAGGATATTACCAGAATGCTATTTAATAATTACTTTAATAATTGTCGTAATAGTCTTATCTTGTACTTTTTTGTGAAAACAATATTGCAAGGTGATCAAAATTGACTGGAAAGGAATGTTATTGATGTTAATAATACTGTAGGAAAAAAAATAGGCCAAAATTACATGATTTTAGCTGTCTTCATAAATTTTGAAAGAAATCCAGGACCAAAATCAAAACCAAAATATTGGAGGGTGGTTTTGCAAAAATCAAAACACAATGAAGATTTAGAACCAAAACCAAAGTATTGGGGCCTGTATACCTCTGTAAGGGAAAATTATTCAGATTTTTTAGACAGTATAAGAATCCTCATAACATGTATATGAACCTGCATAGAAGTGTACAGCAGTTGCAAATACCTAAAGGGTATATTTACTAAAGTGCAGGTTTTTAGAAGTGGAGATATTGCCCATAACAACCAGTCAGATTCTACTTAACATTTGTCTAGCAACGTCTAGAAGATAATAGCTAGAATCTGATTGGTTGCTAAGCTCAACATCTCCACTTCTAAAAACCCCTTACTGTGCTCATCATATGTGTGAATTTCCCATCGTTAAGATATGAGACCACTAACATTGTTGAGTTGAAAGAGAGTCAGAGAGAGAGAGAGTTCCCTTTATGCATAACACCCAATTACTTTAGATGTCATGAGAAAGTGCTTTGATGCTTTACTTTCATTCTGCTCCATAGAATTCCTGCTGTATGAGCCATCTAAAAATACTACCACATCACACTTTTGTCCTTGGATGGGCAGGATATGCAGTGTTGCTAGTAAATTTGTGAACCATGTAGAATTTTCTGAATTTGGGCATACTGTGTGTGACTGTCAATAGGTTCAGATAATCATCTAAATACAAAAAGTAAAGATGACCCAATGATTGTAATTACAAAAGACAATAACATTTCACTTACTTACTGATAAAAAATTGTCAACAATAAATGTATTTTATGGAATACAGTAAGTGTAGGAACATCTAGGATTATCAGTTCAGTGGATGGCATAATTAAAATTGCCATGTTAATCAGTGGGATGACAATCCCATCCATCCCAATTAGGTGTGCGTTTGGGCAGTGCTGCCCTATTTAAAAACATAAACCAGAGTTCTCAGTATCAGTCTGATCTCCACCACCCAGGTGTGTGGGCACATGCCATGTCAAAGGAGATTTCTGAGGACCTTGGAAAAGAGTGGTCTATGCTCATCTGGTTTGAAAATGTTACAAAACTATTCCTCAAGACTTTTACCTGTATCCACTCTATAAATGGAGAGAATTCAATACCATTGTTATCTCATACCCCTTTTACACCAGAGCTAAAACCTGGGTTATTGCAGGGTTAACCCGGATAGCTCCTTGGTGTAAAAGGGGACAGGTTTGGATTCCTGGGTCAAGTGACCCAGCAATCCCATTCAGGTAACTTACAGGGTTTAACACTGGAATGACCCGTAAAACCCTGCAGTGTAAACGGCGTGATCCATGTCACGATGACCTGGAGTTCACCACATGCCAGTCGATTGGCTTCATAAAGGGGAGTGGTGTGTTTAATAGTTTTTGAAATTTCCAACAGGTAATTTAACTAAAACAGCACCCAGTTTGCTCTATCTTGTCTTTTAGATCCATGGTGGAGATGTATCAAGTCTCCTAAAGGGTGGAGAAGTGGACAAATGATGAATAAGCCTAAATGAACCAATCAGCTTCTGCCTATTATGTCATAGAATTTACTTCTTGTGTCAGGCTGGTGGCCGTCTAATTTCATACCGCAATCGCACCGCAAAACATAGTGGGCTAATGTCTTCTTGCAATCGTGGGATTTGCATACTTTGACTGGGGATGGCTGCATGCAAACACAGCCTTGCGACTGGGTCGGGTCCTAAGACCAAATCACAGTGGTATGCACATATTTCTATAAAAAATAAAACTAAATGTAATAGCTCATGGCTTATTATTATTATTATTATTATTATTATTAAGTTGACAATCGCCAAATGAGGGCTTGCAACCAAACAATGCAAATACTAAAATGTGGTGGTGGCTGGCTATTACTCTTGTCCCCATCAGTGATCTGACTCCTTAATATTGATACCTAATTAAAACCTCTATGCAATCCTGCCTATAACCTCTATGGAATCCTGCCTATAACCTCTAAACCATAGATGACGCTAATTAGCGTTATGAACAGTCGCACACAGCAATAAATACTTTGAGACCTTACCTGTGGTTCCTAAGCACAAAAGTTATTATTTAGGCATAAAAGAAAAAGGTACTTTAGCGCACATGATCTAGACAATACGTGCAAAGGTTACAATAACTATGGTACAATCAATACATACGCCAGCGCACCGGTCCCAGTTACAGTCATAAAACCAGAAGCCTGCGGTCATCCAAGAAGAATGGCTCCTAACTGGGGTCAGGACAAGGCTATATACCTTACAGTTCATGATAACAACAATGTAGACAGACAAACATAATTCCATTGGTTCTTGCTCGTGGGTGATCTTCTTATTGGGCAGTTCTAGGGGTATGTCCAATCTTCTCCAGATTGCATTGTCTTTCTTTAATTAATTTAAATTAACCACAGGCTCAGCATACAGTTTTATATTTCAACCAATAATTCACTATGGCCCTGATTCAGAGCCGGACGCTCTGACAGAGCGCTCGCTCTAAATCAGGGCCGTCCTTCTTAATTTTTAGAGTGGCTTCCTGGCCGCTCGTATAGCTGTGGATGACCACCCACAGCTATAGCAAGCGGCCAGGAAGATGGTTGAGATGGTCAAGACCATCGCGACCATCGGGCTTGCGATGAGACCCTTGTGGTAGGGTCTCGTTGCTGCAAGCCCTGGAGTGCTTTCAGCTCTATCAATTAAGTGGAGTAGGGTGCTGCCTAGGGTTTAACAGAAGGTCTTTTCTTCCTCCTTGCAGTTATAAATAAAAAAAATATATATAAACCTCTATCAGCACTCACCTATTGATGTTAAAACTGGTGTAAAAAACAGAATATATATATATCATTATGTAAAAGCAATTTTATTATTACAGTGTGAAGATAAAAATAAAAATAATTGTACACTGTTAAAATTTTGTCAGGAACAAAAAATTTGTACATGGACTTAAAATTAAGACCTTGCGAGAAATTAAATCAAAAAGTGATTACAAATCAGAACCAGCTGAATAAAAAAGGGGATTTGAAAAATTCATAGTAAAATTCATAACAAATTACATATATAAGAGTCAGTTGAACCTTTGTAGAGTATATTGCATATTACCAGCAATCAGTGGTTCATTCTGTCACAGTTGTAAAAGGTATAAAGTTCTCCTTTTCTAAAGACTGGTGTTTGTGATTAATAATGATCGGTTGAACCTTTATAAAATATAGTGCATTTGATCAGTGATCGATGGTTCTGTCTGTAACAACTGTAACAATTATAAAATACTCCTTTTGTTGCAGGTGTTTTATTTTTCTGAGAGTGTATCTCCTGTATCCCATGTGATTGTCCGGGAGTTGTTGCAAAGTGCCCAGTACCTGGTTAAGTTGTATCATGATCTTTGGAAGTTGTTGCTAGTGTGTATTCTAGTAATATGCTGAGTATAAGTTTTCCCTTGTGTCCCGGGCTGTGTTGGTGCGATCTTACCGGTAAGTCGGCGGCTGCAATAATCCTTTGTGTTGATTGTGCAGGCAGGTAGCAGGAAGCTCTCCCAGACCTCGTTGCTAGTGAGCTCCTCTCAGTGGCAGTGTCCTCGTCCTCCTTGCACTGTCTGTATGTAAACAATGGAGGGAGATTTGGGATTCCTCGTCTGTGTCTTGCAGTTATATAGGTGAAGTTGGTATCTGGGGGTGTGACCAACACATTTCGCACATTAGTGATGTACGTGCTTCATCAGGGACTTAGTATTCAGTCATGGATATTTGTAGAGGAGCTGCAGGTGCTCTTTGTTGGTCGAGGTGCTTGATTAAGCTGTCAATCATCATTGCTCCTCTGGCTGTAAATCATTGTTGCTTTTCAGAACGTGGGTTATTTAGGTTTAATTTGGATTTTCAGGAGTCCGTACTTGGTGTGGTTGCTGTTGCAATTTCTTTGAAAGTTCATATGTAAAATATAGAGGATAGTATAATCTAGATTTATGATAACAGACAGCGATGAATGCATAATGATATTCCAGGGTGGTTTGCAAAAAACCTTTAAATTGGTTACAGTTATATATGAATATATAACAGATTTGTTCTTTGTTCTTCAATATGGAGGAGTTAATTATCCACTACAGGCTTTCCAACTGTACACATTTGTTGTCATGTGACCATATATTCAGGAAGCAATTGTCATTTTTTTTCTGGCTATGATGGAAATAAGCACATGGTAAAGTAGTAAGAATGTGTTTTATTTCGAAAGGAACAGTTTTTTGCTTGTCAAAGTAAATTTTCTACATGACATGTACAATGACTTATGTCAAAACAAAGGGCCTGATTCAGACCCACTCGCGAGCGGCTGTCTGCACGCAAGTGGGTCGATGTTATGCACTGAGCATGCGCACGACGGAGGGAGCTCCGTCGTGCGCATGCGCCAGACGTGACGAGCGAAGGAAAGTCCTTCGCTCGTTGTGTCCGATCAAAGGGGGCGTGCTGTCAATGTTGATTGACAGCACGCCCCCTTTGGTGGGCGTGTCGGGGGCGTGCCTCCCTGACGGGGGCGTTCCCACGGGAACGCCTCCCGTCAGAAGCCGGCCCACTGACATCACTAGTGATGTCAGTGGGAGTGATTTTGGCTCTGATAGAGCCAAAATCACTCCGGAGCTTGCGGTTGAAAACCTCAACCGCAGGCTCCGGCTCGCAAATTCGATGGTCGCGATGGTCTCGACCATCGCGGCCATCACAAAGCACGCTCATATAGCCTGTGGGTGGTGACCCACAGCTATACGAGCGTCCAGGAGGACGCTCCATGAAAATGGACCCCGGCCCTCATTCAGAGCGTGCGCTCTGCTCAGAGCGTATGGCTCTGAATGAGGGCCAAAGTTATCAAGGTCTAAAAATATATATCCTTCATGTTGGTGATTTGCGAGTATATAAAACCATGTGAATTAATAAGCTAATGATTAGCCTGAATTACTAAGGCAGTTTTTTTCCAAAATGGTGACTGTGGGACAAAGTGAGCCAAATGCTGTGGGGTAAATTGAGCCAGTTGTTCAATTTATCCCACATTAAGCACTAACGTTAAGTTAAGCCTCAAATTAATTTCATAATGCAGTAATTGATGTGTTTTACAAAATGACACAGATTTGTGTTGCATGTGTCTGCCAATTAAATTCTACCCTTACAGAAAAGCATACTTGCCAACTTTTTCAATCTCATTTCTTGGAGAAGCCTGGAGAGGAGA
The DNA here is from genome assembly GCA_031769625.1 of Taudactylus pleione. Taxonomy (NCBI): domain Eukaryota; kingdom Metazoa; phylum Chordata; class Amphibia; order Anura; family Myobatrachidae; genus Taudactylus; species Taudactylus pleione. The sequence goes on from JAUIMM010000135.1 coordinate 5,875,339, forward strand.
TGCGGCTGACCATATTGGGGGACAGGGCCAGGCTTCTATGTCATTAGGCCCCACCCCATCATGGCAAACAGCCATGAATCGTCAAACAGCGTGGAGGAGGTGGGGCTAAATTCTGCATTATCATGTAATTTAGCCCAATCCCCTCCATATGGAGCCATGATTCTCTGCAATTATCTCCATATCCTTACTAGGAAGTGGGTGAGATGTGGGAGATCTGGACACTATTCCAGGGTGTGGGTACAACCTGATCATTTGTGAGCCTCTCGCAACTTCTGGAAGAGTAGGAAAGTATGCCCAAAAGTCTGCATTCCAGGGCACAAACAAAGCGAAAGCCTGTGAAGACAAGAATGCTAAACAGTATACCTGAAATGCAGACAATTGAAAGGGCTAATGAAGAGAGAAAAAAAGCAGCTGTCACAACCCTTGTCGGAGACCCCAGTACCAGACCCCGCCACTTGCCTGTTAGAAGTATATGCTGGTGTGCTGGGGGACATCGGTGTTCACGATCATCATCCTTAGCTACAGTACATCCAAATGTCTTAGCTCACTATCTAACAGCCACTGCAGTGATAACAGCTCAGAGGGCTGCTCACCGCTCTCCCACTGTCAGCGCCCAGCTTCTCCCCACAGGCAACCATGTCACAGTCTCTCTGGCGTACCATGAAGGATCTCTCTCATTAGCTCCACTTGCTGGGTGCAGCCATCTTTCTTGTCATAAGGTGACGAACCTACAGCCAATGGAATCCCAATCTGCTGTCACATGACTATGTGTTCCAATCCCTGGCCAGCCCAGTGTATTTAAGGAAGTCTCTTGCACTGTGCAAGCTGCAAGTGCAATGTTGTCTTCAACCCATATGTTGATCCCATTTGAGCTCAGTAATATTTTCAATTTTCAGAGAAGATTTCCATCTCGCTGCACTGCTGGCTACAGTTCCGGTCTGGTTCCATTCCGGTGAATCTAGTCTGATTCCATTCTGGTGAATCTAATCTGGTTCCATGAAGAAAACAAATGGATACTAGCGCACCAAGACTTTTATAGGGCATAGGATGCAAGCGAGCTGCTGTATAGGATATCTGACTAGATCCTTAAGTAATTGACAGAGAAAAAGATATACTGCGCTCAGCTAGCATATATTAATATCGTGCGGTGTATATGAACCAAGTATGGAGTTAATCTATGTTTAGCACGGATGATATGATAAGACAATACGTAACAAATTCTTAATGGACAATGTAGATATTATGTAATAAAAACTGATTTATTCTCAAAGTGGCTAAACCATATAGAGCAGAAAACCTGCACATGCACACAAACAAACAATATCCTACCAGATCAATTAGGAATGAAATCAAAATCAAAATTAACTAATCAAAAGACCATAGGATATATGTATGTTAAGATAGAGTAAATGGGTAGTGAATGCCAAGCCAGGGGGTGATATTAATATGAGTGATAGAGTGCACTGGGGTGCACGATCCCAAATGAATCTGGATGCTTAATGTCAGTCTATTAATCAGAAAGCGGTGTCCTGCTGTAGTGGCAGCAAGAAGTGGTTAAAAGTTCAGTCTGAGGTATGGTGCCTGGGATGATCTTCGCGGGGACAAGAGTACGGTGTAAATGCCGGGGAGCAGTAGCCTCCTGGTTTTCAGTGTGATCCGCTCACCGTGTCAGTATCTGAGGTTGCCTGAATGACCAAGCCGCCTCCGACCTGCAGCACTGGGGATGGCACTGTGTCCAACGGGAGACTGCCCGGCACCACCGCTCACTTGAGTAGCGTGCCGTGCGTCTCCCCCTGTGTAATCATGACTTACCTGTCTCACCCTGGGATTCACCGCTCCTTCCCCTGCCAGCTATGTTCCTCCAGATGGTAGAGTTGCTAGTAGTACCGTCCGTGATGTGATCAGTCACGTGTGTGGAATTGGTAATGAGTTCAGTCTGGATAGTCTTAGTATGCAGCGCACACTCGTACTGGTAGCCACAATAAAAAACAGCAAATGCTTGGATGTGTGGGATAACCCAAACGCGTTTCTGCCTGGATGGCCTTTCTCAAGGAGTAATGTGTTCTGTTCCTGTCAGTGTTAAATAGCAGAGTTTCTTCTCCCTGATTGGTCATGTGCACACTGGGAGGGTCTAGAGTGCTCATATGCAATATAATTGACTAACATCAGTATATATATTCTACATCTAATCCACAGCAGTATATGTATTAAATCTATTATAGAATTATAGATTAAAGCAAAGGTAGGAATATATTACATTAAGTATTAGGACAGTATAAATTGGGTATGCATATGATAATCATACATAGGACATGTCCTAATTAATAATATATAATGCTGCGTCAGTATTCTACCAAAAAGAGTACCCCCATATTATCAGATGCTAAGTGAAAACTATAGCAGTAAGTTTATTTTCCATATAGTCCAAGTAATAGACAGCGGTAGACTAATATCAAATTATCTGCGGAAGTATCTTATTCATCCTGAGCTCCATCTTTTAAGTGAGCATTGGATTTGCATACACGACTTAGTGGTGAAGATATAAATGATATGAGTTATGGTAGTTTTAGACGCACTGTATATGATGTCCAGTACGGGCTAAAAATGGCATTGTGGTGCTTCTATTGACAATAATTAATTAACTCAGAGATACTATTTAGTTTCTTTTTTTTACATATGATGGATTTAATTTCGTTGTCTAAATTGTGTCCTTGGGGGGCAAATGTTTTAAGTTCATATATACATTCGAGTTCTCTGGTGTTCATCTTATGCTCGAAATCCCCACCTCTCCAGTTGTGTGTCACTTGTTCTAGACCTAGAAATTTTAGCAATTTTGGATCACTGTCGTGATGGATTAAGAAGTGGTTTGACAGATTGTGCTCTTCCAATCCTCTTTTTATGTTTCTAATATGTTCACTAATACAGGTTTTTAAAGGTCTTATGGTCCTGCCTATGTACTGTTTATTACAGCTACATTCTAGCATGTAAATGACCCCTTTTGTGTTGCATGTTATCCTGCTCTTAATCGGGTATTCCTTTCCTGTCGTACTAGATGTAAATGTCCTGATTGGTTTCGTGGATCTGTAGCCATAATATGTACAACCTAGGCAATTGCCCCAGTGAAAAAAGCCTTTGTTATTGGAATTGTCTAAAGTGGTTTGTTTAAGTTGTTTGGGTGTAATATGGTTATGTATGATCTTTTTTCTTAGATCTGGTGCTTTATTATAGATGATTCTCAGATTTGGAGGTAGGTGTTTGGCCAGTGTGTCATCACCAAGTAGTATTGGCCAATGTTTGTTCAGGATGCGCCTAACATCTTTTGCTTGTTTTGAATACTGTGTGATGAAAAGAACTTCATCCTTGAACTTGGTCTGTCTGTTATTGGTGTTTCTATATTCCAGTAGATCTTGTCTATTACTCATTTCCACTTCATGAAATGTTTTGAAGACCGAGATTTTGTTGTATTCCTTCTCAAGAAACTGGTCCGCTAAATTTTGACCTTGTGTCTTATAATTACTTATTTTTGAGCAGTTCCTCCGTAATCTCATGAACTGCCCTTTAGGAATGGTCTTAAGCCAAGTGGGGTGATGCCAGCTGGTAGCTAAAATAAAACTATTCACATCTACTTCTTTTTTGAAAGTGTTGGTTTGAATCTTCCCTTTTTCCGTGAATATATTGAGATCTAAAAACTCTACCTTCTCCTTACTGTAATTGGCAGAAACGCATTGGAGTTATCCCACACATCCATGCATTTACTGTTTTTTATTGTGGCTACCAGTACGAGTGTGCGCTGCATACTAAGAATATCCAGACTGAACTCATTACCAATTCTACACACGTGACCACCGGTCAGGTGATCACATCACGGACGGTACTACTAGCAACTCTACCATCTGGAGGAACATAGCCGGCAGGGGAAGGAGCAGTGAATCCCAGGGTGAGATAGGAAAGTCACAGGTTACACCGGGGGAGACGCACGGCATGCTACTCAAGTGAGCGGTGGTGCCTGGCAGTCTCCCGTTGGACACAGTGCCATCCCCAGTGCTGCAGGTCGGAGGCGGCTTGGTCATTCAGGCAACCTCAGATACTGACACGGTGAGCGGATCACACTGAAAACCAGGAGGCTACTGCTCCCCGGCATTTACACCGTACTCTTGTCCCCGCGAAGATCATCCCAGGCACCATACCTCAGACTGAACTTTTAACCACTTCTTGCTGCCACTACAGCGGGACGCCGCTTTCTGATTAAAAGACTGACATAAGCATCCAGATTCATTTGGGATCGTGCACTCCAGTGCACTCTATCACTCATATTAATATCACCCCCTGGCTTGGTATTCACTACCCATTTACTCTATCTTAACATACATATATCCTATGGTCTTTTGATTAGTTAATTTTGATTTTGATTTCATTCCTAATTGATCTGGTAGGATATTGTTTGTTTGTGTGCATGTGCAGGTTTTCTGCTCTATATGGTTTAGCCACTTTGAGAATAAATCAGTTTTTATTACATAATATCTACATTGTCCATTAAGAATTTGTTACGTATTGTCTTATCATATCATCCGTGCTAAACATAGATTAACGCCATACTTGGTTCATATACTCCGCACGATATTAATATATGCTAGCTGAGCGCAGTATATCTTTTTCTCTGTTAATCTGGTTCCATTCCCGTGTATCCAGTCAGGTTCCATTCTGGTGAATCCAGCCTGGCACCATTCCAGAGAATCTAGTCAGGTTCCATTCTGGTGAATCCAGCCCAGGTCCATTCCACTGAATCTAGTCTGGTTCCATTCTGGTGAATCCAGCCCAGGTCCATTCCACTGAATCTAGTTTGGTTCCATTCTAGTGAATCCAGTCCGGTACCATTCTGGTGAATCCTGTCCGGTTCTAATCTTATTCTCATCAGTTTCTCCATTCAGAGAATTCCCATTACCATCCACCAGTACAGGGAAACCTAGATAGGGGTCTGAGACTTGCTCGTCGGGCACAGACAAGCCCATATCCCCTTGTGGGGGGCACTGGTGAAAAATACCAATGGGTTAGACTCCGCACCTTTACTTAGTTCTTAGCCAACTTTCCTAACACTGGTTCATTCCATCCAATCCATAACCATCCCATGAGTCAGAATTATGTCAGACCTTCCATGTTCTCTGTCTGTGCTTCTGAATCCTCGCCTGCCAGTGACTACAGCTCAGGTCCACAAACAAATCTCACGAGTGAGACAGGAGCAGGAGAAAAAGCAAAGTAACAACAGCTCTGAAGAGTGATGTTCCCATCCCACTTGATGATACTTCTGAATATGAGAGCTCTAAGCATGAGAGAATTGAACCAGACATCTCAGAGATGTTACTGTAGTTGGTAACTTTTTTGTTATAGTTAACTTTGAAACCCCATGCAGAGCTACCATTACACAGGATTGGTTGAGATACTTGAGGGTGATGACGTGAGTGAAAGATTTCTCAGAAGATTCTGGGGGAAGCACTGGCAAAGAGAAACCCATTTTTGCATTTTGCATTAAAGGAAAATGATGGGGCATTTTCCCCACAAAGTGATGTGCTGAAGGAGACACCTCAACATCAAAAGGCTGATGGAACGGCAAAGAGGGAGAAACACTTCATATTTACCTGCAATCTTGTTGATTAGAATGTTAAATAGCTGTTGAAATACTGAATAGATGATGGGGTAGATGAGGTAGATGTTTAGAGAGAGACAAAGTGGAGATAGATACAGGGGGAGATGTACTAAGCTTTGGGTAGAGAGAAAGTGGAGAGAGATAAAGGACCTCATTCAGAGTCGGTCGTTGTGGCCGCACAGTCATACGCCACCGATGTTCGCTAAACTGCGCATGCGTAAAATTCACAATGTGCATGCCCAAACTAGCTATTACGATCAGAAATTGCTCTCTCCTTCAAATTGGCTAGGTCGTTAGTTTGTGTGACAGGATGAGGCATTTGTGGGTGGTAACAGGGAAAGGTGCTTGTGAACGGGGGAGTGGAGATCCGAACGCAGGCATGCCTGACTATGCAAACAGCGTTTTATGGGAGTGCATAATTAACTAAGTAGTGTCATGGCACATGACATGGGAGGTCTTTACACTGACTTGATCGTAGTGCTTAAGAGAGGGTATGGTCAACCTTAAAGTCTACGAGCTGCTCCGATGGTTCCCGATGGTCTCGATTAATCCGTATATGCCCGGAGATGATGTGTAATGCGAACGAGAAGGGGGTGTTTTTTTAGTCTTACGGCTGCATCCTCCCCTCGCTCGTCCAGCTAACGATCCCATCTTAATGACGCAACTTGCGAGCGCTTCATTTGCATATCCGGCCCCTTTTACCTTACGGACGCAACGACCGACTCTGAATGAGGTCCAAAGTACCTACCAATCTGCTCCTAACTGTCACTTTACAGGCTGTGATTGAAAAATAACAGTTAAAAGCTGATTGTTTGGTACTTTATCTTGCTTTACTTTATCTATCGCCAAGGCTTAGTACATCTCCCCTTACAGTATGTATGAAAATTGTTTCACAGTGTGAATGAACTTTATTTGATTGGTTTTATGTTCTTTACGTTTGCCTATAAGAAAATAATTAAGACTATTAGGAAAGGAAAATACATTAGTAATTTTTTTTTTAATTATGCTCTGGTTTAAACTTGCAAACTTTCTGGGTATCACCAGCTGTCCAAAAACTGTCCAAAGCCAGCCCTTTGTTTACCGGCAATCATTTGCTTTTACATCCAACAGCTTTGAGCAGTGAAGGCCCAGACATGGCACGGCAGCCGTCCTTGTCAAAGGATATTCCCGGCTGTAATATGGTGACCATGCCATGTCTGTGCAGTCTAAAAGGACCCATCTGTTTTCATGCTTTATTAAAACTACTACACGGCAAAAAACGGTCAGATATTTAGACTGCCGGTGAAATCCGACAGGTGTGAAATAGCCCTAATGGTAGATGTTTTTGTTTTACTTTTGTCTCATCTTTTCTTTGCCTAGGAGACAATATACGGCACATAAATATAGGTTCATCTTGCCCACTCTTCCATACAGTCCATTTAATCTGTTAAACTAGATGAGTCAAATTATCAGTAGTGTTATTTTATTTTCAGATTTATGCTTGACTGTAATTTGCTGGGTATTTACCATGTGATTGTGCTCCATTTAAGCTGCCATTTGGTCCTAAGGAAAACATTATGACCAACATGAGGGAATGAAACTTAAACACAAAAATACATAAACATGCAGGGGTAGGCTTGTGAAATTCTGACTTTATATAAATGTATGTTTTGTTTTGTTGTTGAGGTCTGACTCAGATGTGTAAACCGCTCAGATTAGCAGGAAGGAAGACAAGTCACTTATCTTGAGGTCCATCATTAGCTTCACACCAGTGTATTTGAATGCCAGCCATAGCCCATGCTAGGGTGTTCAGCGTCCCCCTGCAAATGATAAATTTGCACCCTCCCTCCATTTTAATATAAAGTGACAGCCACACCGAAAAACGAGGCGCGTGGTTTCACAAGAAATGGGTGTGGCCACACAATAGTACCCCCAATTCAAATCATGCCATACAGTAGCACTATCTTATTTATATTACACCCCACATAGTGCACTTCATAGTAGTGTCCCTTATTCATGTTACGACACACATTAGTGTCCCCTATATATACAATGCCCACAGTACTGCCCTTGGTCCAATTCAGACCCACTCGCTAGATGCGTTCGCATGCAGCCATCAGCTGCTAAAGTATGAAAATTCTGCAATCACATGGCAAGAAATTAATTAGTACACCCAATATGTCTTAGCATGCAATCACAGTATGTATTTAAGATGTCCACCAGCACATCATAAGACGCCCATTTTCCCTTTGTAACACATATCATCACCAGGAAGTGTATCCAACAATCGGTAACATCGAGTGCCATCGGACCCATATGCAGCACTAGAGGTTGACCATACACTACCGCAAGCAGTATGAACGCTGCAGTTAGTAACAGAACCATGTGACGTGTACTATGATGCTGCGTCTTCATTATGCACGCCCCTGAAATGGCATTTTGATGCTCAGGCGTCCACAGCACCCTGTTCTCATCGACCTCCCCTCTTCACCACCCAGAAAGGGCTCATCCTGTCACTCATTCTAGCTAGGCGTCTATGTCCAGTGAGCGAACGCTTCCCGATCGCAGTGACTGGTTGGCGCACGCGCACTGTGACTTTTATACATGCGCAGATTGTGAAAATTAGCCAGCTATGTGCGAACGCAGACTAGCGAGTGGGTCTGAATCAGGCCCTATATACACAAAATGCTCACAGTATTAGTGCCACTTACATGCTATGCCTACAGTAGTAGTGCCCCTCAGGCAAAGCATATAGTAGTAGTAGTAGTGCACCTTACACATAATGCCCACAGTAGTGGTGCCTCTTACACACAATACCCATGTTAATGTCCCTTACAGATAATGACCACAGTAGTAGTGCACCTTGCACATAATGACCACAGTAGTAATGCCACTTATGCAATACCCTCAGAAGTAGTGCCCATATACAATGCCCATAGCAGTAGTGCGTACTATACAATGCCCACAGTAGTAGTGCCCTCTAGTGTTCCTTACACATAAAGTCACACAACACAGTTCTTACTTGAATCCCCGCTCCTTCACAACTGCCACTCAACAGCTCCTTGGGAGAGATGTCATGATGTCTCTCCCTACACCCACTGCAGGAGCCAGAAGGCGGAGCTCAGTAGAAAGTTCCCACCTCTGGCTGCAGGGAGGGAACCGCCAGTTACCCGCTGGTGCCAAAATCTCAGCAGGGTACTAGGCAAATGAAGAAGGTGGCAGCACCACTCCAGCCCAGTGCCTCCTTGCTGTGTAGGGTCTGCTAAGCGTATTGCACCAGCCCTGGTGCCAGCATTAACAGGGCCAAAATAACAATGGGGCAGGTGGAACTGCAGCTCCAGACCCCCATTGAAAGCGTCACCATTACTCACATTATTGGATCCTGAAGCCCCGCTCACTCACTCGCAGCTGTTTTAAGCTCTACTCCCCATCAACCACCCTCTCATCTTGCTAAGCCTAGCCCAATCCCTCTGGCCTCCTGAAGTACTGCCTATTTAACCCACCTTACCAAAGCTCTGCCCTTCCAAGCAGAATTGGTATGATTTACCGCCGGACCCATGCCTGGCGGTTGGAATCCCGACAGCAGCATCCCGGCAGTGGAGGAAATCCCGATCATCCATATGTAAGTATTCACTAACCTATTTCTTCCCCCTAACCCTCCCTTAGTGGTGCCTAACCCTAACCTTCCCTCCCAGTACCTAACCTTAATCCCCCCTCTAAGTGCCTAAACCTAACACCCCCTTCCCTACTGCCTAAACCTAAGTCCCTCGTGGGGGTGCCTAACCATAACCTCCCCCCCGGGGGTGCATAACCCTAACCCTCCCTCCCCCTAGCCTGACCCTAACCTCCCGGGGGGGTGCCTAACCTAAACCTAACCCTTCTCCCCCTTGCGGCAGTCCATGCTTGTCGCCCGGCATCCCTTTGATCAGAATACCGGGCGTCGGGCTCCAGGCGTAGGTCTAATGACACTTGCCAGGATATGACAGTCGGGAAGCCGGCTGTCGGTATTAGGTCCGCCGGCTTCCCAACTGCATACCCTTCCCACTGGGTGCCCTAAACCCCGCCCTCACCAACATGAAGCCCTACCCATTCTCCTTGTCTAAGGCTACTACACTGCGGCCAGTTGTAAAGCAGAGCCGCTCTGCCACCTGAGGACTGGAGGAGCCTAGAGAGGAGAAAAGGAGTTGGCACAAGTAATTTTTTTATTAGTTTTGACCCTGCAGTTTATTTTCCTTATGAAATTTGGACAATGAGGAGTGTTCCTCCTGCACTAGGTGGTAGTAGACAGTATAAGGGATTGTTAAAAGTTGGATGGGTAAAGGGCTGCACTTTTTTGTTCTGACGTGTATTGTATTTATGTGGAGGTTTAGTGAAAGACCCTACCTAGTGGGGTGTGGATAATAATATGGTGCTGTGTAGGAGATTAGGGAGAGAGAGAAAAGTGTAATACAATGTTGTATCTTGGTGTTATTACAGAGACACAGCACATCACATTTTCAAAATGTATATACTGATTCCAAATAGATGTTAAATAGATGGTACAGTATATAATCATGTAAGGAACAAATTGTTTGGACCGTAATGTGCTCATACCAAAACAATAACATAGGCAACTTGCTACATTTATCCTGTATGGATTAATATAGTATGTTTTAAAAAAGACCATAGTGCCTTCACATGTGGGTGATTATACTGCACAGGCATTGTCCTCTTGTTGGACTAGGCACCAGGGCACTGAATGCAAATGCTTTATTGTAAATACCGGGCAGCGCTGAGTATTTACTGCAGATGACTCAGATGCTGCACGGCTCCTCTGCCCCCTGCTGTGCACACTGGGCCTGATTCAGAGATGGACGCTCTGAATCAGGGGTTTTTTTTTGGACCGGCCTCCTGGCCACTCGCTAAGATGTGGGTGACCACCCACAGCTTTAGCGAGCAGCCAGCTGATGGTCACGATGGTTGAGACCATCGCGACCATCGGGGCTTGCGACGAGACCTTTGTGGTAGGAAGCTCACCACAGAGCCAGAAGCTCACCACTAACATCACTCATGATGTCAGTGGGGCTGCCCCCAAACGGAAGGCATTCCTTCGGGAATGCCTCCGTTTGGTGAGCCAACCCCCAGGCCCGCCTACCAAATTGGGTGAGCTGTCGATCAACATCGACAGCCGCCCCATTTGTAGAAAGCCCCCCCAATAGTAGTCCCCAGAAGAGGTTCCCTCTCCCAATGCAGTGCCCCCAGTAGTAGCCCCCCCAGTAGTAGTCCCCAGTAGAGGTCCCCACACCAGTAGAGCCCCCAGTAGAGGTCCCTCCAGTGGTGCCCCCAGTAATAGCCCCCCCAATGCAGTGCCCCCCCATAGTGACCCCAGTAGTGCAGAGACACAAGTTAAAATAAAATTTGAAAAAATACACTTAACTGAATCCACGCTCCGGCTCGTGCCACTGCTCCCGCTGCCGCACGTCAATCCTCCAGGTATGGCACGCTCTGCATTGCAGGAGCCAGAAGGCAGAGCTCATTAGTTAGCTCCAACCCGGCTGTTGCAGTCTGACTCTGTCTGTCTGACTCTCATTGGCTGCTGATTAACACACACATCACTGCCGCACATCAGGAATTTGTGTGCAGCAGCAGCAGCCAATGAAAGTCTATCTGACTCTCATTGGCTGCTGGTTAACACATACATCGCCGCCGCAGCACAGGACCAGCACTGGGCGCAGGGAAGCCTATCGCCGCTCCTGTGTAAATGTGTAGCACTAACCGCACACTTTGCGGTCGGCGCTACACTGACTTATTAGGGCAGGCCGGACAATGGCCGGCGGCGCCCCTCCCCCCCCCATGCCGCCTGTCCTACAGCACCCATGGCACCCCCTGCCCCAGTTACACCATTGCCTAGATTTGTTTGGTCAGTTTAGGAATTCTCCAGTCTGTGTTGAGAAGCTTGTAGACTGGCAGATGATGACTCAGAAGCAAAACAGGAACTTAGAAGATAATATGAGGACAGTGCTTCCTTTTCTTAAACACATGAAACAAGATAACAAGGTAACATCCACTTCTCACTCTCTCACTCTCATCTCTTTTTTTAATAGACTCCAAACTAATTTTTAAAGCATGAAATTGTTTGTTTGCAAAGTACATTACTATATTTAATTCACAGCAGTACCACATATTGTGTTATTAGAATGTCTTATAGCTCTGTAATACCATTTGCAACCACAAGGATTTTATATCAGAAAGCCTCTTGTTAAGGTGAATTATTTTACAGACTGCTCATTTTGGTACACTGCATATATGAACATGTGACTGATTCAGTTTACCAAAGATAATCAACAGGAAATATTCACTGTAGACACTTCATCACAAAATGAAAAAAAAAGTTTAAATGGAAATTGTGAATTGAACCATAAAATCCAAATATGTGGTTTATGTGCCTAACTTGCACAATACAAATGACATTAACTATTGATTACTTACCGTGGCTCAGTGCAACAAGTTCTTATGATTTTTTTAGTAAAAAAAAAAATACTACTTAAGTTTTGAAGTTATATATTATTTAATTTTGCAATTTAATTAAAAAAAATTTAATTTTAAGTCTCTTATATATATTTCTGCTGTTCCATGATTTTGTCATACAGCAATATATGATCAGTAATTGTTACTATGAGGAGTCCTGCTGTATAATATTATAATGAGTGGATTACCATTGGTAATGTGGGGGGAATAGTATGATTTACCACCGGACCTAAGTTCCCGACAAGGTAAGTAAATTAACTATTTCTAACACTCTCCCCCTAACCCTCCTTTAGGGGTGCCTAACCCTAACCTCCCTACCTAGTGCATAACCCTAACCTCTCCCCTGTAAGTGCATAAACCTAACCCCCTCCCCGCATCCTAAACCTATTCCTCCCTAACCCTAACATCCCCCGGGGGTACCTAACCTTAACCCGTCCTTACCCTAGCCTAGCTCTTACCCTTCCTGGGGTGGTGTCTAACCCTAAGTCCTCCCCAGGAGCCCCTAACCTAACCATCCTCCCCCCGCCAGGCTGTCATTCGGTATGCCAGGCATTGGGCTCCCGGCGTAGAGCTAATGATAGGCATCGGGATTTTGATGCCTATCATTAGACCCCTGCTGGGATTTGACAGCCGGGAAGCCGGCGGTCGGCATTTCAATGTTGGCTTCCTGACTACATCACAATGTACTCTAGTAATTTTAACGTTTTTTGGTTGATTTGAAGTAGTGTGCGCCAAATTCCAGGAAACCATTGCATTCAAATTACACCAAGTACTAATTATTCTAGACAATATATTCAATACATTTATTTAAAATGTTATATTTGGTTGCCTGCAGTTACTTTTATGTTGTATGCTATTATTTAACTATGGTCATTGTAGGCAACTGAATATTTAAAAGTCAATAAATTTTGAACATGATTCATACGATGCACATTATTATTAATACTAATTGAACTTTACGTTATATTTCATTGCAAAGAAGAGAGCACACTGTTCAGGGTGTTTATATTGTAGTGTTATCATTTATGTCCTGTTTTAGATGCACCTATGAGTAGAGATGTGAGATTCAGTTTCCTTAAAAAAGGAACACACCCGAACTCGGGGGTTATGAGTCGAATTGAGTCCCAGTTGGAATCACTTTGAGTTTCTGAATGGAACCGAGTCCTGGTTTGGGTCTGTTGTAAGTTCATAACTCAGATTTAAAAGCAGAATCATAAGTTTTCAATTGAATGTAAACAGGTCCAAAATATCTATTTTATTGAATTCTTTTATCAGTTTTTATAGAATTTTTATTGATTTTCACCAATTTTTTAAGGAAACCAAAAACTAACCAAAACTGAATCTGAACCAAAACAATTGAGGGTGATTTTGACAAAATCAAAACATGATGATGAATTAGAACCAAATCCAAAACATGGGCGTCCGTGCAAATAAACTCTAAAAAAACATATTAAATTGATTCAATGGAGTATAATAACTAAAATTGACAGACATCGGCATCATGTTTCAGTGTCTAAACTGCAGATTTAAAAGCAGTCGGATTTGAATTTAATTTGAAAATCAACTTCGATGTAATTTGGATTTTGTAGATGTAAATGCCATCTGTTTTGATCTTTCAGTTCAAAACTGACGGCAAATACAGCATAGGTATAAAAGTAAATGAAAGTGTCCAAAAGTAAACCAAAAAATGGTGTGGTGTCTCCCAGAAGGGGGGATCCCATTTCCGAGGATTTCCAGTAATTGTTTGACCAATTTGGTGCTGATTAATTCTTTGGCAGGGGGAACCCACGCTGCATGTCTCCCTGTAGGGGACTGGTTACAAGAAAATAGGGGAAACCCCAGAGTGATTTTCCCTGCTATTTTCCTTTACCAGCCAAGACAGAAAGGTCCAGGGCTGGTAAAGGATTTGGGGAGGGGTAATCCACACCATTTCATTTTTAAAAATCTTTTGGACAATTTAATTTATTTTTAATTTATTTTTAACTCTAAGAAGCCTGCACAGATCATAGTGATCTATGCAGTGCTTCTCCCAAACTCACCCACCTCAGGAACGTCTATTGTTTGATATTTAAATTAACTGTTAGTGAACCTGTCGATTCTATAGTCATCTATGTAAAAGTATTGATGTTGGTCTAATGTAAAATTTAGTTCTAAGGTTTATGGTCGATTTAAAGTGAGTTTTGACTTTATAAAGCTCCATTTTACAAAATCAATTGAAAATCAGAAAATCGACCTTTAGTTTATTTACCCCAATGTCCTTATACTAATGCTCAATAAGGGAAAGAAAGTACTCTCTGTGCTAGGGGCACTGGAAACTATATTGAATAATAATTCAAACATACATTTTATTAGAAATACATTAAAAGAGTGACCTTATAAGATATTGAACTTGAAAACAAAATAAAGTATAATAAAAGGTAAACTCTTATTAATTGAATAAAGGCCTTCAATAATAATGCCTAAAAAAAAAATTTGTCAAGAAAAATTAAAATACTAAAACAATGACAGATCTCTTATTAAAATAAATAAGATCCCCAATAACAGTGCCTAAACATACAGTAATAGTGTGTCAAAAGCATAATTTAGACAAATAAATACATAAACACAAAACAAGTAGCAAATGACCAATATTCAAAATAGCTATTCAGCAAAATAATAATGCAATTATGATGAAAATATCAGTCATAGAAGGTAGATTAGTAGGTAAAAATAAAGTAACAATGCAAAATTGCAAAAACTGTAAGGAATTGTAAACTACTGTTAGGAATCTTTGACTGAGATCTGTCATTATTTTTGTATTTCAATTTTTCTTGACACAATACTGTATATATTTTTTAGGCATTATCATTGAGGACCTTATTCATTTGATAAGCAAATACATAATCTGCAAGGAATCTTTCGCTTGCTATATCTTCTTATCCAATCGGCTTTCATGTATCATTTCATATATAACTTTGTAATATGTACCTATTGACTTTTATTGGATATTTATGATGTTGTTGTGCAAATTTGAGATAATTTCCCAATGCTACTCTATCAGTTATCTAGGGATTTTTTCCCCAGTATCTAATAAATTATAATTATCTACTATTGTCATTTATTGATTTGCTGATAATTATTGTCTACATATTGTGGAGTTAACCCTTTTGATACTTACTTTATTTCATTTGAAAGTTCCATGTATTATAAGACCCCTCCTTTAATGTATTTCAAATAAACGTTATGTTTTAATTATTCTTCAATATAGGATCTCGTGCCCCCAACACAGAAAGTACTTTCTTACCCTTGTTGAGTATTATTTTCTACTCTCAGTGGAGCACCTCCACATCCAGATCAGTACACAGCCCACTCGGCTACTAATCGATGCCATTGTGGGGATATCCTATACACATCAATTGTTTATGAACATCAGTGCCTTTATAAGTGCTTGGGTTCCCTCCCTTCCCTTGTCCCGTGGGTCCATATACTTATGTAATAATATAACTCAGATTATAGGTATAGCAAAAATTGATATATGGATTATTTAAAATGTAAACCATGTGTCAACACAGGGGTAGGAAACCTATGGCACTCCAGCTGCTGTGGAACTACACATCCCAGTATGCCCTGCCACAGTTTTAGCCTAACAGCAACAACTGTGGTAGAGCAGGCTGGGAGATGTAGTTCCATTACAAATGGAGTGCCACAGGTTCCCTACCCCTGTGTCAAAACATTATTGATAAGTAAACCCTAATGTTAAAACTATATATAAATGGTATGCAAGTTCAAATACTGAACATTAATAAAATAATGATTTACATTGAATGTACAATGTAGGATACAGGATTCATCTTTATATTTTGGTTTTGCAAAACCACTCTCACATGTATGGGTTTTGGATCTGTATTTAAAAAAATAATAAAATAAGAGCTAAATTATATAATTTTGATCTGTTTACATGCAAAAGTTTGCATTTTAAATCAGAGTTCTAAACCACAGGAATGCCCGAACCAGGACTCGCTTCGACTCTTTACCCCAAATTGATTCCGAACTTGGACTCGGTTCGACTTGGAACCCCTAAATCTGGTTGTTGCCGGCTCTCTGGGAACCGAACCCGCACATCTCTAAAATTAAATATTGTGGAAATGATGCAATTCTGTTAAGAAATTGTGGTGGCAGAGACTTTCTTGCACAAACAGAAAACTTGGTTAAATTCATTCTTTAATATTATTTTCCAGAATATCTTCAATGATTAATTTTATGCATTTTGAAGTATTTCTAAAGTGAACCCATATGAAACAACAAAAATCATGTAATATTTGCATTCTAAAACCCGAAATTAGGATTTAAAATACAAATTCCGAACCGTGGGAAGATCACAACCCAACCTGGATCTATCCAATCTCTTCAGGAGATCAGAACCACTACTTGAATCTGTCCAGATTCATGAAATTCATGTGGATTCAGATTTCTGGAAGACCGAACTATACTGTACATCTCTAGATAATATGAAGACAATACAGAAGACTCCTTGTGGGGTACACATTTATGTACATTTTTAGAAATATTTTTTTTTGTGAAAGTTTAAATAGAGTAATTTAGGCCAAACAAACATACACACTTGGTTATCAAGGTGGTTAAACCTCTTAGAAGAAGAAGGTTTTGGTCATATAGCAATTGTACCTCTTTTATAGTGCTACTTTAGTGTCACCTGGTGTCATGTGATACTAATATAATAATACAAAATTTCACTTCGATGAGCACTTGCTGTGATACTTTAAATACAGTGGTGATATACTAACAGTGGCAGATTTTTCCTAGGAGCTGCTGGACTGCAGCCCTCCTGTAAAATCTACCACCTCAGTGTAGTCAGTGCAGTCTGTGACTGCACTGGCTACACTGTGATTGGCAGTGGCTTCCTATTGGAAGTGCAACCTGTCAGTCACATATACAACAAGCATTCTCAGGGGAACGTGTCTCCTCCCACTGGGACTGCCAGTCCGGGCTGCTATTAGCAGAGAATGGCTTCCAGGAGCCCTAACTGGCTCCTAGGTGCTGCAGATGATGCAGTCCTTTGTAAGCTGGAGACATGTGTGGCTCACTGCTGCTAGTGCTCATGTGTCTAGTGGCTGCAGGGCTGCAGCCCCCAGTAAAATCCACAACCTCAGTGTAGTCAGTGCCGTCCGTGTTTGCACTGGCTACACTGTGACTGGCAGTGGCTTCCTATTGGAAGTGCTACCTGCCAGTCACATATACAACAGGCAGTCTAAGGGGAAGGTGTCCCCTCCCCCTGGGACTGCCAGTCCGGGCTGCTAATAGCAGAGAAAATCTTCGAGGAGGAAGCCACTACTCTGCTATTCTGCCAGTATTAACCGTCTCCTAGGGGCTGCAGATGCTAGTGTGCATGCGCAGGTTCCAGCACCTGAGAGATCGATTGAGCAGGCACTGGGACCTTTCCAGCAGGAGCTGGTAAGTGAATGTACCCTCTCGTTTTCAGCAATGGCAGCCTCCTTCATCTAAGAGGGTAGGAGCTGCCACTATACACAAACATCACTAATACCCCTTTTAGACTAGCAGCAAAATCCCTGGTTAATGCATGTGAACCTAGGATTTTGATTAATCTGAAAGGGTCACGGTGCAGTGTAAAGAAGTAACCTGGGTTATCCCACCCATCCCATCCAGGACCAATTTACAGCATAGGAAGAGGCACCAATTGGAGATGATCTCATCCCCAAGCGCTGGCTCTGCACTGTTGTGGCCAACTTGGGAATAAGCAGCCTGTCTGAAAGAGATCTCAGCATGCTCACATCCAGGTTGTACTCGCGTTTAAAATCCCGGGTGCGATCTGGCATTTGATCTAAAAGGGGTATGTCACAAGCCGCTGCTGCATCTTGTCTGACTATAGTGCTCCGGGCAGTCCTATCAGTCCCATTTCTAAGAGACAGGGGATGCTGGGCTGTCACTCTGTGAGGTCCTCCTACCTGGTTGCTCCATCATCTTCATCCTGTCCTGATTGGATCCCTCTCCTTTTTTACCTTTGCTGAGTCTCTGCTCGGGTGCCAACTGTAGTGTTCATTACATGGCTTCCGGTTTCCATGTGTGGTATCTTCCTTGTGGTGTGTTCGAGTCTCTCCTGCCTAGTGTGTATCTTGCCAGTCACAACTGTACTGTAGCATCTGAGTGGACTTAATACTCATTCATAATGACAGTCTCAGCCTCACTGCAGTGTTCAGGTGGACTATTAGTTAACAATCTTACAGCTGTTGTAGCTGCACTGCTGCGTCTGACTGGACTATTTGTTATCAATCATACAGCTGTCTCAGTCACACTGGTGCATCTGAGTGGAAACTTTGTTACCAACTTTGCTAATGTTTCACTCACACAGCTGCATCTGAGTGGACTTTAGTTATTACTTCACAGCTGTCTCCACTGCTTCCCTGCTTTCCAGCCAAGTACATATCAACCCTCAAGGCTGATACTTGGCCACAAGGCCACATCCCAGCCAAGTACATATCAGCCCTCAAGGCTGCAACTCGACCACAAGACCATAACTCCAGCCAAGTACACATCAGCTGTCAAGGCTGCAACTTGGGCATCAAGCCACATTTCAGCCAAGTACACTCCAGTCCTCAAAGCTTCTTTATCAAATGACTCCTCACAGCTTCTTTATCATTTGACTCCTCAAAGCTTCTATATCAATTGATTCACATATCTAAATTATGAACTTTTTATTCCTGATAATCCATTCTTACTCTGAATCTTCCCAGATATTCATAACAGGGTATCAGTTGGTTTGAACTAAGTCATATGTATAATCAAAATTGCTACTGAAATAAAAAATATACAAGATTATATGGAAAAATATTCCAATAGTAAATAGCATTATATAAGTGAAGAGTAAAGTGCTATATTGCACATTCTGTAAATGATGATGGTGTTGTTACTGTGAGGAGCTCTTACAAAAATTTTAGGAGTTTAGTAACTACACATTTTAACCATCACCTCAATCATTACAATGTGACCTAAAATACAATAAAATTGTAGCACAGTTCGCAACAGTGTTGCAGTGCATCAGACACCAGTCATTACTGACAGGGTATGGCAGTACTGGGGTCCCAGCCGGTGGCAGGAAGTCCCCAGTGTGTGCTACTGGTGTCTCTACTCCCAATGCAGCTGCAAAGTACATGTGGTCTTGGCTCCCCTAAAGGTGCGTGCGCTGACCTGCAGGGAAATATGAAGTGGCAGGTGCTCTAAACATGGAGTCATGTTTGGCGAGATAATTGGACTTCGCCCTATAAGAGGGAGTCTCTGGTACGAGGCAGATGCCAGAATATAGGCTCATACCTTGCTCCCATGTACTTGATCCTTGTCCCTTGTCTGTTCACTGTTTCTGACTTGGCTATTCTTCTTCAACTGATTTTGTCTCATCCCTGGTACTGCACAGCTCGGCTGGTCCTGACTCTGATTATCGACCTCTCTTGTAAGTCTTCCTCTCAATGTACTAATTCTGCACACCAGTGTATACCAGCACCTGTATGAGGGAACCAGGACAGAGGGCCACCCCCTACATGTTGGGTGCAGCTAACTCTTCCTTGTGAGGGTCCCTGGTGAAAACCACTGGCATGTTAGACTCTGCATCTCTGTACAAGGTCTCTGCCAATCCCAATTATGGGCAAGCACCATTGTACTCCTGAGAATTGTGACAAACAGAAATCAAACAAACAAAGCCATTATATACATACCTCTCATACCCCTTTTGGACAGAGATTTAGACCCAGGATATTGCTGGGCCAACCTGGGTCATTTCTTGTGTTACCCCTTTTACACCACAACTAAAACTCGGGTTATTGCCGAGTTAACCCGGGTTGCTGCTAGATGTATAAGCGGCCAGGATAATATTTCTGGAATGAATGACATGGCAATCCAGCCGAGGTAGTTTGCAGGGTTTATCATGGGAACAACCCGTGTAACCCTGCAGTGTAAACAGGTGATATAGGTCGTCTGACACAGGACCCATTTACAGGAAGGAGCATTCTGGATTTTCTGGCTCTCGGAGATGCTGTCATCTCCAAGCACCTGTAGACTAGTTCCACAGTATCTGTGTACAGTGTGAACGGCCCCGACCTGGGAATAACGCAGGTCAACACCACGGTCTGAAGGGCATCTGTCCCTGGTCTTACCCGGTTTGGAACCATGAATTTAGTGAAAAAGTGGTATGTGAAAGGGTCTACATGCGTCCAAAGTAACCAGGTCCTCATCCCTGGTCACTATCAGGGTTATTCCCGGGATGTACCAGAGTAGCCTGTGGTGTGAAAGTTGCCCGGGTCATGTCTAAAGTGATCTGATGTGGAATGCTTTTCATTACATGATCTTTGTATCCCCCCAAAAAGTTACATTTTTATGACACACACTGTTTTTGAGGGCTGATACAGATTCAGTGTGAAAGAGGTCGACCCAGAAATAACCCGGCGCCAATGTGCATTGTGAAAGAGGTATAGGAGCTGTGACCTAGGTTAAACCCTTGTTCAATAACCAGGTTAACAACAAGGTGAATCCCCTGCTTCTGTCTGAAGTGGTATCAGTGTTCCAGACAGCATGAGAATAAATACAATTATATTTATATATTCTCAGTATATCCAAAAGTGTTTTTTTTGGGAGCACCAAAAGTTATCACATTTACTACCATGTAACAAATTTATTACAAGTCAGTATATATAAGTACACTTGCCATGGTTAACTGCAGACAGATAAACATTCATTTATATAGTGCATATTATATTTGACTCCAAGGGATTGTATTGATTTTTAACATATATAATTTAAATATTGAGTTTAAGATATATCTATTGCTACTAGAGTTGTGCTGTTTGGTTCTGCAGAAATCTGAATACACACGATTTTCATGAATCCAGAAAGATATGAGTCACGGTTCTGATTTTCTGAGGAGATCTGGACAGATTCAAGTCGTGATTCTGATCTTCTTGCGGTTTGGAATTTAGATTTTAAATCCAAACTTTGGGTGTTTGATTGCAAAAATTAGATGTTTTTAGTATTTTAGCTGTTTGTATAAACTTTTTATCAATTTGTTTAAAAAAAACAACTCAGATCCAAAACCAAAACCAAAATAGGGTGGTTTTGCAAAACCAAAACATGACGATGAACCAGCTCCAAAGCCAAAACACAGGGGTCCCGGCACATATCTAATTGCTACTGTGAAATATTGAACTAGATTACCTCACAAGTCTTTTCTTAGATAACAATGATCTCAGGTTATTAACTCACAGCTGTAGTATATACAAATACATCTCTCTATATACAGTGACAACTCATGGGAAAGGCACTACAGTGATATACAGGTTTATGTATGACTAATATATACAATATTATCTCACCAGCTGTGTGTTCTTATTTAGGAGCATTCGTATGATTAATACACATATACAACTTATGAACTTTTTAGTTCTGATAATTTTTGCCTTTGAGACCTGTGCATATTGAAAACTAATATGTGTGCAAATTAATTATATGCTGAGTTATAAGGCTAACTGCAGGTAGTAAATATTCATTAACATAGTGCACAATATATTTGAACCCAATGGATTATATTGATTTCTAGTCTTACTATCAGGGCCAGATTAAGGTTTGTGGGGGCTCAGGGCAACAAATTTGTGGTGGGCTCCATACCAACCAGCCCACCACCACCCAAGCCCACCAGATACACTTACTGTATGGACGCTTGTCCCACTGGAGACACATAAGGAAGCTGTGGACATCTCACCCCACCAGCCTGGGATTCACTGAGTACTGCTTGTTCCGGGTGTGGGGGACTTGCAGAAGAGTAATATTGTGCCCTTCACGAATCTCCTGCAGTGCATGCACAGACCTTTGTCCTACCCCAGCAGCAACACCCCAGGTATGCTTCACTGGAAGCTTTACTTATTTGCATCACCCCATTCACACCAGACAATGTGTTCCACTCATCATCCACGGTTTTAGTGCCACAGTGAAGTGGATAAAATGTAACAATGCTTAAAACCTTACAGCTAACGAGCAAAATGTCAGCGCTGTTATAATTGTAACTTTATTTTTTAGCAAAATAGAATTTACGGTTTTCTCTCTCTCCCAGTCTCCATCATGTCATTGTATGCTGTCAGTGAAGCCACAACACATACCTATGAGACTCTACTGTGTGAAGGTTCCACAGCTGTTCCCAGGCTGAATAAAGATTTATTATACCAGAATGTGCACTCAAGGCCCCCAGCACACAATACCTATCCTGCTACACAGATGTCTGCCGTCCCTCCCCAGGTGTTGAATCTTGCTGCAGTTGTGCCACAAAATATAGATTCATCCTCTCGTTTTTTCAGAACATTTCGGAAAGGAAAGCCCAAACCTCTGGGGGTAAGTGTTTACTGAGACAACCTACAAAATGATTATCATGATATACTATTTGGGGTCTATGTACTAAGTTTTGGAAAGTGTTAAAGTGGAGAGACATAAAGTACCAACCAATCAGCCACTAATTGTCAGTTTACAGGCTGTATTTGAAAAATGTCAGATAAGGAACTGATTAGTTGGTACTTAATCACGCTCCAAGACTTAGTACATCTCGCCCTATTCTACTTTGTCTAAAAAAATTAAACATATACAGTCAGGTGACCTCCCAATGTGGCTGGTATCAGGCCAGTGGCGTAACTAAGGGGGGTCGAGCAGGGCATGTACCCTGGGCACCACAGTCCAGGACACTGAGGTCAGTGTAGTGCTATCATTGACTGCTGCGCCCACTGCCGGAGCCAGGCTGGAGCTCATTCATGAGCTCCATCTTCTGGCTCCTGCAGTGGGTAATGGGAAAGATGTCATGATGTATCTCCCACAATGCAGAACCGCCGGCACGGGAGGACAGAGGAGCTGTTGGCTGCGGTGGGAGCAGGAGCGGGGATTCAGTTAAGTGTTTTTTTATTTTATTCTTTTTATGTGTGTGTCTGCTGTGGGGGGAGGCACCACTACTGGCTATTGGGGGCACTGCATCGGCGGGGACCAGTACTGGGGATTACTACTGGGTGCACTGCTTCGGGAAGGACCACTACTGGGGACTACTACTAAGGAGGGGACTACTACTGGGGGCACTGCTTCGGTGGGGGGGCACTACTGGGGTCTACTACTTTGGAGGGGACTACTACTGGGAGCACGGCATCGGGAGGGACCACTACTGGGGGACTACTACTTATGTCACTGCATCAAGGGGGACTCCTACTGGGGGCACTATATAAAGGGCACTGTATAGGGGGGACTACTACTGGGGGCACTATATAAGGGGCTTACTACTGTGGACACTGCACAGGAGGTACCACTACTGGGGGCCTGTATATGGGAGATCACTACTGGGGGCACTGTATAAGGGGAACTAATGGGGTCTGCATAAGGGAGACCACTACAGTGGGCACTGTGTAAGGAGCACTGCATATGAAGGATCACTACTGCTACTAGGGGCACTGTATAAGGGGGATCACTCCTGGGGGCCTGCATAAGGGGGATATTTCCTGGGGGCACTGTATAAGGGGCACTGCATTTGGGGGATCACTACTTGGGTCCTGTATAAGGGGGATAAATACTGGGGGCACTGTATAAGGGTAACTATTGGGGGACTTCATAAGGGGGGCACTACTGGGGGTAATGTATAAGGGGCACTACTGGGGGCCTGCATAAGTGGGACCACTACTAGGAGCACTGCATAGGGGGGACTGTATAAGGGGCACTGCATTAAGGTGCATATGGAAAGAAATTTTCCCAGTGACAAGAAAGGGGTGTGTGTCATGTTGACATGCTCCATTTCTCAGTGGACATGCCCCTTGTGACCACGCCCATTTTTCACCGTGCACACCTGTGGCACACGCACATTGGAGGGGTGAGGGTGGGCTCTATTTTGAAATTTGCCCTGGGCACCAAATACCCTAGTTATGCCACTGTATCAGGCCTGGCTGAGACATGTCCATCCACTATGGATGTCGATGCATGTGCACATCCACTGTAAAACTATAACCCAATCAGGGCTCTACTACACTGAACCAGGCACTATATATGCCAGGTCACTGGTGATTGAGGGGGAATGTATCAAAGCTATTTTGTGGTAAAACCTCTGAAAAATTGCTTCTATAGATGGTGTTGCCTATAGAAGAATATGGTAAGTGAGTGGGCATTATAATGGGACACCATATACAGAGGTAAAACTGTATGAGCCATAGTAGTGCCATACAGATTGTGACTGTGATCTGAAAATGGATCTGATCAAACCACAGACTTCTCCCTAACACCACAGGGCCTGATTCAGAGAAGGATGGAATTGCAGAGCTACACGCAAGCGGCTGTACAATTCTGTCCATCTCAGATGCAAATACAGAAGGTGTCAGACATGTACTTGCTGCATCTGTGTGATCCCATCACTGCGACTGAGGTCACTGCCTGGGATCACCATCGAAACAATCGCGACCATCGGCCGTGACTGTTGTCGTCTTGGTCAGGCTGCAGTAGCTGAAGCTTACCGCGGTTTGACCGGTTCCTGGTGGTGTGTGAGGTCAGGAGGTCTGCCCCGTTTCTGGGAACACAGGCCATCCCCGTCCCACAATTGCTTCTGCCTGTCAATCAGGCAGAGGATATGGGGAACTCCATGCAGTATCGCAGGACCCATTTTGCACATGCGCAGAACAGGCCCTGTGCTCGAGCAGAGAAGGACACATTAGAGATGTGCACTAACAATCGGGTTATTGTACATCTCTGATCAGGTCAATAATCTCTATTATGTGTATACCCATGTAAGTGTATAATGCCAACATACAGTATCTGGAATCCATTGTAATCTATTATCTTGTTTTCCCATAGATTGTGCTGATTGTTGCGGCCATCTTACAATTTGTTCTGGGAATTGCATCTTTTTTTGTCAAGCACTATATATTGTTGATTTCTGGTGTAACATTTTGGGGGTCAATTTTTGTAAGTACAGAAAGCATGGTCAGCAAGATAATTCTAAAATAATTTATTATAAACCTTTTTAATAATGATGCCATATTAATCTTACTGTAGAACTAAACCTTGTACATTACAGTAGATACAGTATTTGAAACCAGTTTTGTTAAAATGTTACAATATTTTTCTCCTGTCTCTAAAGCCTCATCCACAATGGTGTTCATTTTAAAGACTTAGGGACTGATTCAGCATGGATTGCAAGTGTGCACTCACACACGCTTAGCTGCTGCGAGAATATGCAAATGAATGCGATCGCAATGCAATTGCAGAAAAATATACAGATGCCCAACAGCATATAAAGCTGCCCACTCCCCTTACTCACATCCGCAATATTTTGCAAGACAGCGGAAACATGAGTACAATCTAGTACCATCGGACCCATACACACAGTTATAGTTGATCTGACCTCTCTCAGAAACTGCTAAACTTTCTGTGTGCATCTAGAGCTCAGGCTGCATATGCCAGTATTGGCTAACCTTGACACTCCAGCTGTTGTGGAACTATATATCCCAGCATGCCCTGCCACAGTTTTAGCATGCCCTAATAGCAAAACTGTAGCAGTGCATGCTGGGTTATGTAGTTCCATAACAGCTGGAGTGTCAAGGTAAGCCAACACTGGCATATGCCATCGCATTGGGATAATTATGTACGCCCCTGTAACGGCGTTCAAATTCACAGGAAGTCTACCTTTCTCTGACCACCTCCCGTGACCACCCCCAACTTGTCAATCAATCTGCAATGTGTCTAGATACTAACTGCGATTCCTTACCCGATCGCAGTGGCCTGGTTCACGCGCTCCGATGCATGCACAGAATGCAACAATCGACTTGGTACGGATGTTTGCATTTTTGCATCCAAGCTGAATCAGGCACTTAATTCACATCCGCAAATCCTATTGATTGCTCAACCATTGTAATCTCTAAAACCTGAACTGTTGGGGTGCCTTGAGGACCGTGATTGGGAACCTCTGCCTATAATCACATTATCTGCCATATATAATTATCATGTTACACGTGCACAATTTGTTCAATAGATATTCTACAATATATAATGGGCCTGATTCAGTCTCACACACAAAGCGATTTTTTGAGTATGCCTCTAAGAGTTGCATAAGTCCAAATATGCATTTCTGTGAATCTATGGGCTACACATAGTAGCACAGGGGTCACCGGATCTCTACTTGCAAGTATATGGGTGTAATTGTGGGCAGTGTGACATTTGCAGGTAGGATAAATGAGCTGTGGGCATGTCATTGGCATGTAGATGGAATTGCAGGCTAATCAGTGGCAGTGCACAGAGGGCCTGATTCAGAGCCACTCATAAGCGGCCGCTCGTTCGCTCTGAGCGATGTTCGCACAACTGTGCATGCGTATGGTTCTCAATGCACATGCGCAAACCAGTCATTGCGGTCAGAAATCGTGCACTCGTAAAACAATGAGGGGCTGCTAATTTGATTGACAGAATGTACCGTTTGTGGGTGCTAACAGGGGAAGGTGCTTGAAAACGGGGGTGTGGAGATCCGAACGCAGGCGTGCCTAACGGTCAAAACAGCGTTTAATGGGAGTGCATAATTAGTAAAGGAGCGTCATCGACCATGTCACTTGGTTGTCTTTTAGCCTGAACTGCTCGCAGTGATAGCGGGAAGTAAATCCTACCGCAAGCACTGCGAACAGTTCAGATGCCTTTCGATGTTTTCAATTAATCTAATAAATAACGGAGATGACATGTGATGCGAACGGCAAAGGGGCGTCTTTACAAAATAGCGAGCGCATTTTTTGGACGCTCGCTCTGACATAGAGGCACCAAAACACCGCAAAGAATGAGCGTTCAATTTAAATATCCGGACCCTTTTTAAGAACGAGCGCCCGTAAATAGCGTCCGGGTCTGAATTAGGCTCTGAGATCCAGATGATTGTAGATGGATCAATAACATCAAGGATAGGGGTGATGCAAATACATATGGATAAGGATGTATAAGGGTGATGGGGAGAAGTATGTGGTACGATAGCAGATGTGGCCGAAATTGCGAGACAGAATCAAGATCGGAATGTACAATATATAAAATGTGATACTTACAATGTATTTTGTCTTTTCAGTACATTGTTGCAGGATCTCTGACAATTGCAGCTCAGTCTAAATCCAGCATGTGTCTGGTAAGTTATCTGACACACTGTATAGTAACCTGGAAAATCACTTGGGACATTCTGGTTAAATATGAAGTGATGATCTGTTTACACTTGCATATGGGAGACAACAGTATATGTGTGTTGGTGGCTGGTTTACTAAGACTTTTTCTTCCACAATTTTTTGTTTGCATTAATACAAACAAGCAGTGTAACACAACCTACACAATAACGTTTGCAATCCCAGCACTGCGACCAACATCACAGGCTGGTATAACCATTGCAACAATCGATCACAATGGTAGATGGCGCCTACCTGCTGAGTAAGTCTCAGCTTACACAGGCTGGCTGGCTTGTGAGGCCAGGAAACTGCGTCAGTGGATGCAGAACCTAGCCTTGCCAATCCCAGAAAAATGGGACAAAATGCGCCCTTGTACTGGGAATGCTGGCCATCCCCACCCCCGCACCACCACTGTAAATGCCTCTGTATGTCAATCAGGCAAAGGCATAGCAGGGGCTTGTGTGTGATGATGCAGGACTCGTTCTGCACATGCGCAGAATGGTTCCTGTCCACACGCAGATTCCCGAAAATTGGAAATCTGCATTCAGAATTGCTGAAATAGCCCCTTAGAGGTCTCTATTAATATAAAATGGTATCCTGATTCACATTAGATCAACACACACATTTGTGTGATGGCCTAAATGCAACAGTGGCATGTGCATGTAAAACCTAACGTCCATTGCATACAAATCAGCTCCCACTGCGTGCACTGGCATTGAAAGCACACAGGCCTACATGTCTGTCTTGGAAGTGAACTTCCCTGAGGTTCTAACCCATCACAAACCTTGGGCTACAACTGCATCATCCGTCGGTGGATCCCATCGCTCCATTTATCCTTTATACCACTGTCTCCTTCTGAAGTGAATCTACCTGGCATTCTTAACATTATCACCGGCTTTAAAAATTTATTAATTCATTTTTTTACAGTGTCTAAGGATCATTATCATGTAACCCATCCAAAGTCCAGCTCAGATTCAGGCTCTGACCCAGAAGGTCTAGGAACTTTCCCTTTGGGTTGAGGAGTTGCGTGTCACCTTTGGTGAACCCAAATTAAACTTCCCGGACCGATTTTCTGGCAAACATAAAGACTCTCTGAATTTTAAGGAGAGCTGCAAACTTCATTTCAGATTATGACCCGGGTCGTTTGGCTCCGAATCCCAGCCAGTGGGTATTATAGTTTCATTGCTACAGGGTGATCCTCAGACCTGGGCCTTTGGTCTCCCTTCCATGCACAATGCACTTCAAATTGTGGATGCATTCTTCACCACCTTAGGTCTCCTCTATGATGATCCACTAAAAGGCAGCATTGGCTTGGCTGGTGCTAGCCTTTGACCATTAAAACCAGGACAGAGAGTGGCAGAAGACTAATGCACCAAATTTCGCAAGTGGTCAATTGACTCTGGGAGGAATGACCCTGCAGTACAGAGTCAGTTATGCTTAGGCCTTTCAGATTAGATCAAATACATTTTAGTACAGCACTCTGCTCCAGACTCTTTGAATGACCATATGCACTTGGCCATTCGCATCGACTGTCAACTTTGGGAACAAGGATTGGAGAAAGAACTCCCTACATCTTCTTCTTAGTCACCGGAGTGGGTGACTCCACTCGACCAACTAGAACACATGCAGTTAGGAGATTTCCATCTATCTGCTGAGGAAAAGTGCAGATGACGGTCCCAAGATCTTTGCCTGTACTGTGGAGGAAAAGGACATACCCTTCTTATTTGTTCAGTGAAATCGGGAAAAGGCAAAGTTTAGGTATACTGGGAGTAACATCTAGGCATTGAATCTGTCTCTCCCACTAATTCAGTCCTTATTCCCAAAGTAATTCAGATGGATTATCTAAAAGTTCCAATTTCTGCCTTCCTGGATAGTGGTTCAACTGGAAACTTTATGGACATCATGTTCTTCAACACCCTGGGCCTGTCGTCTGAACATTTATCACATCCTCTCTCAGTTGTTGGCATTAATGGAAAGGAACTGTCCAAAATTGCAGTTTTTTCCCAGAAGCCTCCTATTTGGTTGTCTATAGGAGCCTTACATTCAAAGGAAATTACCTCCCTTCTGCTTCAATGTCCACTAGCGCTGTTGGTTTTAGGTCTACCATGGCTCAGCAAACATAACCCCATCATCCATTGGCATACTGGATTTCAGGTGTAGTATGGTCTCCAATGCATTTTGGCTTGTGGCTTTCTTCAAGGAGGTTACTGAGGTGTTGTGGTGGCTGGTGTTTTAAATTGTGCTTCCTGGTCATGAAATTGGCCATGTGGTGTGGGCTGGCCAATGAGGGGCTCCTCTGTTGTGGTCATGTGATGTGGGAGGTATGTCTTGTGGGGGAGATGGAGGTGTGGGGATAACGTGGAGTTGGATAGCCAATCAGGAGGTGGGATGCATGGTGTAAACAATGGGGACCACATCCCTCCCCCAAGACTCATACAAACCACGTTAGACAACAGCACCATCAGAGGGGTTTTTTTCCATTGTGGGAGATGCTCAAATTGCAGAACTCTGCACTGCAGGAGCACCAGACACACCACTACTTTCAAATCCACACAGACATGAAAAACCTACAAAATTAATCTAACACATCCTGCCACACCAAAGCCATCATTTACCTCATACAGTGCCCATGCAACAAATAGTATGTAGGTAGAACAACCAGACCACTAAAAAGTAGAATCATCAAACACTTAAGAAACATCACAAACAAGGCAGAGAACCACAGCATACCATTACATTTCATTGAACACCACTAGAGCAACACAGCAGGTTTAAGTTTTTATAGGGATCAAACACATGACAAAGAACTGGAGAAGGGGAGAACACACAAAAATCCTGAACAAAGAAGAGTTTAAATGGATTATCACACTACAGCCCCTCACCTCTATGGGACTGAGTATAGACAACGAGATTAAGTGAGTCATCGCCAAGTAACCACCCACGAGGGACGTTCCTGATACTCATACTCCTACCCACTAGCAAGCTACACACTGCCCCTCCACCCTTCACATCACTCTGTTCCACCACTGTATGTACACACCCATCGGAATCCCCCCACCACCACCACCTGGATGCACTACAGCACCCAACACTTACCTTACCTGCAGACCCCACCTCTCCCACCCCAGCCCACGTTACCCCCATACCCGACCACCGCTCAGTCCATGCTCCTTCAGCCACCTATGACACTCTCTCCCCCCTCCCCACTCCCACACCTTCCTCCCACTACCCTGCTATCTCCAGCCTATCTGCCACCCCGCATCCTGCCCATCACTCTCTACCCCTCCTACGGAATCTCCCATCATAAACCCATTCTCCTCACACCGCCGTTCATCTTGTTCACCCCCTTATCTCAACACACCCCCAACCCACACACATATCCATTCCACACCACAACCCAACCTTGCCACATCCCCCCCACTATCCACACAGACACATTCTCCCTCAGCATCAACACCCACCCACGTCTACCCGCACATCACACATTTCACCCACACACCTTTACATACACACGTGGTTATTCCTCAACCACCACAACACTGCCATACTCACAAACCCCTCTACCAGCCCATCCCCCTACCACCCCATCTCCCCCCCTGAGCACCAGCATGCTTCTCCATCCCAGCCACCTCTCCCCATCACCACTGTTTTCACCATGCATCCCCACCTCCTGATTGGCTAGCCACATACACCTCCTCCCCATTGTTTACACCACGCATCCCCACCTCCTGATTGGCTAGCCACCTCCATGTCATTCCCACACCTCTGTCTTCCCCACAAGATGTACCTCCCACACCACATCACATGACCACAACAGCAGAGCCCCTCATTGGCCAGCCCACACCACATGGCCAATTTTATGACCAGGAAGCACAGTTTACAATGCCAGCCACCACAACACCTCAGTAACCTCCCTGAAGAAGGCCACGAGCCGAAACGCATTAGGACCTTACCACACCTGAATCCCCTCTCCACCCTCCACTCCAGCCACCTCCATTGATGCTGTGACTGGAGTCACCCCCCTCACACTCATACGCATGCCCATAGATGCAGCATGGAGCATGACCACCACTGTCGTCTCTGCACAAGCTGCACCGGAGCACCGCCGGTCCAGGTAGTCATTAGCAAGTGAGCGGCATACTGTCCTGGACCGCGGTAATCTCCCAGCACTCGGACTACATGGATCAGGCACCCCGCCCAGCTCACGGCGACTCTCTAGATCTGGGCCGGCAAACTGCACATCTGCACCAAGGGACACTGGCCACAAGCCACCGGCAGTGTCCACCCACAGACTCTTCCCACCATCACCTGCTTTTAGGGGAATCCCAATCTGCAGGCAATACACAGACCTTAGCATTGCCTCCATGGAGCCAGCACCACTCATCCAAGCCAGGACAAGTAAGGCATTGCCCCTGAGCAAGACAAGCCACCTACAAGGCAACCTACCAGTAGGTAAGTCAATTTGCATTCTTCATTGTGCAGGATGCCGCCACAGCAACCTACAAGGACATGGCTTCCATTATCCATCCTACTGCTCGCAAGACTGTAGACCATAGGTCCAGCAGGGAAGACGTGCTGGTCAAGACCAGCATGGTAAGGAACCTCCTAAAAGGGTCCACTGACTTTCCCTCCCAAGCCAGTCACACCTTGTGACCACCCCACACACCCCATAAACCCCCTGGGACCATTCTGGAGCAGCACTGTGCCTACTCAATAAATGGTTTTGGCCCTGCACCTCCTTGTCCATCTCTCAGTCTCCACGCAATCACCGCATAACACACACACACAATCCCATTCTCCCAAACATCCAGAGAGTACACCTGACCCACCCTTCTTTCAGTTTGCATTCTCAGTCGGACCAGGCACCCCTACTACAGGTGCAGCACTCTCCCCTCCCCCACTCACCTCCTCGCAGCAACACCACAGATACCCATACACATCTCAACTATCCCCATAACCCCTCACTTCTACCCCACACCACCCATTCCACTGCACCCACCCACTTCCATTCCCAACCCCTCACTCACCCTGAGCACACCCTACCAGACTGCCCCCCACCCCTTCTGCCACCTGCCACCTCTCCCACCACCTTCCCCCCACCAACACCACACCCACCATCTACACTTATAATGTATGAGTGCGGTTCTCAACCATTGCCTGTAATCAATGCAGGAGTACAGTCAGGATGCCTTAGAGAAGGGCTTCATTTGACCATCTAAGTCTCCAGTTGGAGCAGGCTTTTTTTGTGCAGAAAATAGATGGGTCTCTCCGACTGTATATTGACTTTCAGAGATTAGAGGCAGCGAGTAGGGGTTCTTTAAGGTGATGTTACCGTAAAGAACTCCTACCCACTGCCTCTAATCTTTGTCTTGTTCGACCAGCTTCGGGGAGCTTCCACCTTCTCCTAGATCAATCTGAGAGAAGCGTATCATTTTGTCCGTATTAGGAAGGGTGACGAATGGAAGACTGCCTTCCACACTCACTTCGGCCATTATGAATAGCTGGTGATACCGTTCAGCCTGTCTAATGCCCCAGCCGTCTTCCAGGAATTCATCAATGATGTGTTGAGAGAATAGCTTTGAGTATTTGCAGATGTCTATCTTGATGATATCTTGATTTGTTCTAACTCTCTGGAACAACACCGTCAGCACATGTGGCAGGTGCTATTAAAACTCATAGAGAACAACTTATGTGCTAAACCAGAGAAGTGTGAGGTTCCTATCCAAGAAGTATCTTTCCTTGGATATATCATCTCATCTCAAGGGTTCTCTATGAATCCAGGCAAAGTCAAAGCCATCTTGGACTGGGTTCAGCCTACCAAATTGAAAGCTGTGCAATGCTTCCTTGGCCTTGCCCATTATTATTATAGGAGATTTATCAAGTCCTTCTCATCCTTTATTGCCCCTATTGTGGAGCTTACTAAAAAAGGAGCTGATGTTGCAAACTGGCCAGGCACAGTTCTTCAAGCTTTCAACTCTGAAGTCCACCTTCACTTTTGCTCCAATTCTCCATCATCCTAATCTGGATCTCCCATTTATTGTCGAGGTGGATGCCTCCGAAGAAGGTGTGGGTGCAGAGAGGTTCTCTAAGGTGGTTCTGTTGGATTTTCATTCTTCCAAAGTGATTGGTTGTCCAGGTATTTCTAAAACAGATGAGTTTCTATTTCACTCAGTTTGGTGCCAATCCTTAGTTCAAGATGTTTGTGAGATTGTGTTGGCCTGTGACACTTGTGCCCAAAACAAATCTCCTCGCACTGTTCCTCCTGGTCTTCTGTTTCCTCTTTCTATTCCTTCTAGGGACTCGGTTTGTGGAATGGGTCTGGAAGATTTTTTTTTCTGTCTTAGGCATCAACATCAGCCTGTTCTCCAGATACCATCCACAGTCGAATGGACAGAAAGACAGGGTGTACCAGTCTTTGGAGAAGTATCTCTGATATTTTGTCTGAAAGTATCAGAATGACTGAGTTTCCCTTCTTCCTATTGCGGAATTTGCCTTCAATAATTCTTTCCACTCATCATCCTCCGTTTTCAACTCTGGGCTGCACCCTAGAGTTAACTCTTTTGAGGCGGTCTCAACTGCTACTCCTTCCTCTGCATCAGTCTATAGATTTCTGTCTTTTTGGAAGAAGGGTTGCCAATGTCTCCTCAAGGCATCTTCTTGATCCAAAACTTGGGCAGATAAACATTGGAGATCATGCAACTTTAAGGTGGGAGATCTGGTCTGGTTGTCTTCCAAGTACATTATCATCCGCCAGTGATCACAAAAGGGGTCCCAGATTCATTGTGCTTTTTAAAATCATCTCCTGGATCAATCCAGTGGACTTTTGTCTTAAGTTGCCCAACATCCTCAAGATCAATAACACATTTCATTGCTCCCTGCTCAAACTGGTGTTTTCTTCTCCCAGGTTCGGCTCCTGAAGGACAGTTAGAACTTCACCTGTCCTCATCTGAGGGCAACAAGAATCTATTGTCAAAAAAATGTTGGATTCCAGGTTTATACGTGGGGGTCTTCAGTTCCTGGTTCATTGGAAGGGGTATGGACCAGAAGAGTGATCCTGGGTTCATGTGAGATCTTTACATGCTCCTGCCTTGATAATAAAATGTTTTCAGAGCATCCCAGATATACCAGGATCTAGGGCTTCCTTAACCCCTCATCAAGGGGGAGGTACTGTCATATGCCGCCACCCTGGCTTCTTGGACAATGGTGGTCCTGGCCTGTTGCTGGGAGACAGGGATACTGCACTATCACCACATGAAAGTCCTCCCACTAGGCCTTACATCATTTTTGCCAGGACCAGATTGGATACTCCTCCTGTTTTTTTTCCTGCTGATGCTTTGCTCGGATGCCAGTAAAAGCATCATACACGTGTTTCTGGTTCCATTGTGTTGGTTTTGTGCATTGTTGCTTCCAGCCTCTTCTATCCTGAGTCTGATTAGTCCTGTGCCATATAACATTTTGGTGGCTCAGTCTGCACTGCAGAATCTGAGGTTCCAGCATAACATCACTGCTATCTCTGCTGTAGAGTGTCTCCAGTTCCCCGGTGCTGCATCTCATTCCAGTGGCCCAGTCCACACCAAAGAATCTGAGGGTCTCAGCCTACACCACGTACCTCTGCTGATTGTGGATTCATCATTCCCCAGTTGCCACACTACCATCTGGTGGCATTCATCTCACAGCAGAGTTTGAGTGGACTCAACATCAGCTACCTCCACTGCTCTGTGTCTTACATCCATCTCCAGCTCTTAAGTCTGTGATGTGCCCTCCAGGGCACCACCTTGCTAAACACCTCCTACCCTTAAGGCTGTAACATGTCCTCCTGGGCACCATCTTGCCAATCACCCCCAGCCCTCAAGGCTGCAACATGTCCACCAGGGCACCACCTTGCCAAGCACCTCCAGTCTTTAAGGCTGTGACCTGTCCTCTAGGGTACCATCTTGCCAATCACCTCCAGCCCGCAAGGCTGTGTAATTTCCACCAGGTCACACCGTTGCCAAGCATCCCCTGCCCTCATGGCAGTGACATGTCCATCAGGGAACCATCAAGTCAAGCATCCTCAGCCCTCAAGGCTGCAATATTACCACCAGATCTCTCCCTTGCCTGACATCTCACATCTTGGGCCATGACTGCTTGGTTCATCTGCTGAATCCATCGCTTTTATACCCTCAGCACAATTGCCTGTCTCGGAAGTGAACTTCTCTGAAGTTCTAAACCACCACAAACCTTGGGCTACAACTACATCATCAAGATTGTGGTCAAGTGAAAGTCCCTAGTGCTCAGCCTGTAGGTCCACTCACTCCATTACAGTTCCCCTGTTACCATGGATCATTTATCCATGTATTTTATTAGTGATTTACCTGTATCCATAGGATTTACTGCTATCTTGGTTGTTGTGGATAGATTTTTGACAAAAGCACTTTTTGTTTATTTGGTTGGCTTGCCTTCTGCCAGGAATTTGTCAAAACTGTTTGTATCCAATATATTTTATTTGCATGGTATTCCCAGTAATATCATGTTTGATAGAGCGTCACAGTTTGTGGCTAGTTACTGGAGGTCGTTTTGTCGGTTGATGGGGGTGGAGTTGAGTTTTTCTTCTGCCTACCATCCCCAGATGAATGGACAGACAGAATGAATTAACCAGATTTTGGAACAGTTCTTAAGACTATATGTGGGTCAGCAGCAGAAGGATTGGTCTGGTTTGTTACCATGGGCAGAATTTGAGTATAATAATACAGTTCATTTTTCTTCTGGGATTTCAGCATTTTTGTGCAATTATGGTCTTAATCCCATTGCGTTTTCATTAACCAAACCCTAGGATGAGATACCTAATGATATTTGTGGTTTGGCTGAACATTTTAAAAAGATCTGGAGGACTACTCATGTGGCCTTGGACAGAGGTAAGGAATGTGCTTGTAGAGCTGTCAATAAACATAGGAGGCCATGCAATTTTTGGGTTGGAGACATTGTTTTGGTCTCTATTTGGAATTTAAGATTAAAGAATTGTTTTCATAAATTAAGTCCTAGATATATTGGACCATTTAGAATTTGCAGTAAAATTAATTCTGTATGTATTCATGTGAAGTTACCACCTTCTTTGAAAATGTCTTGCTCATTTCATAGTACTTTGCTTAAACCTGCTTCAGATCATGAACAATTCCAGTTAGGCCTTCCAGAAAACTAACACTAGTACAGGTGGATGGTCATCTGGAGTTTGTAGTTGAAAGGGTTCTTTGATTCTAAGATTATGCAGAGACAGGTGTATTACCTATTACATTGGAAGGGGTATGGACATGAGGAAAATTCTTGGGTGGCTGGTAGAGATCTTCATACTGATGCTTTGATAAGAAGCTTTCATAGAAAGTTTTCTGATGAACCCTGTTATTGGGGTCCCTTGATCCCTACTTGAGGGGTGGGGGAAATGTTATATCAGTAATTGCTGGTCAAGTTAGACTGAATCATTGGAATGGTTGCTGACTTTTTCACCTGTTATGATGATGTCAGCCAGGGAGTTGGCCTGGATGACTTAGATTGGTTTGCCAGCAGTATTAATCAGGTGCTGGCTCTTGGGCCTTTGTGGATTGTTCTGTTCTGGCTAAGTCTCCCACAGGATTCCATGTCTTGCCTGGTCCCTGGTTCTAGCTGTTTGCAAGCTGCATAGGAATGATTGCTGGTTTCTTCATCTGCTAAGTATCCTGGATACATTCTATTACAGGTTGAGTCTCCCATATACAAAATGCTTGGGACTAGGGGTATTTCGGATAACACGATTATTCTGTATTTTGGAATATTTGCATATCATAATGAAATATCTTGGGAATGGGACCCAAATATACACACAGAATGCATTTATGTGTTATATTCACCTTATCCACATAGCCTGCAGGTAATTTTATCCAATATTTTAATTATTTTGTGGCTCAACCAAAGTTTGTGTACAGAAATGAAATTCATTGATGTTTCATATACACATTATATACACAGCCTGAAGGTAATTTTATACAATATTTTTAAGAATTTGTGCCTTAGACAAAGTTTGTGTACATTAAACCATAAAAAAATCAAAGGTTTCATTATCTCAGTCATGCCAAAATAATTCCGTATTTCGGAATATTCTGTATTTCAGAATATTTGGATATGGGAGACTCAACCTGTACATATTAGTGCTAGCAGATGTATACCTTGCTAATATACTAATCTGAATAGTCCATGAGTTTTGAAATGTCTTATCCTGCAGTTTGCTGTTTATCCAAAGAAATTACAGAGTTTTGCAGTTACTCTCATGTTTAATGAATTATCATTCTGGAATTATTACTATTGTTTAAGAATATATATATATATATATATATATATATATATAATTGCATACCCTTTTGTTAGATGTTTATTATAAGTAGCTACATTGAAACCTTGTTTGTTACTAGCTTACAGTAACATTAACTGCAGGAGTGTATTCAGGTAATCACTTATTGGGAGTGCTATTTATGTTACTACATCAATGAGCTTCAGACAGACTTCTTCTGTCTAGTTTTTATAAGCTAAGCATTAAGGGCTTGGGGTTATTCCTAGATGGGAGAGCTCATGAGAATCTAGGTGTAGTTCCCTATATGAGTTCTTAGAGTGTCACATTCCAATGTCTATATTTTGATACCTGTGCTTCCTGCACTACTGTTACTTTAAGTGTGAAGTCCAGGCAGCAGTCGAGTTCCTACAAACAAGTGTGTGTTCCGGGAAAGGGGGTTGTTATTGGTTAATGGCACTTTGTTTAGGTTTTGACAGTGCAGGAGTTAATCAGGTATCATTACATTACACCCCACCATTGTTATAGGAACTGACATTTACAGGAACTGACATTATGGAACCCCAGCAGATGAATGTAGCACAAGAGTTAGAGTTATGTGCAGTCATTGACAGTGCAGGAGTTTATCAGCTATCATAATAGCCCCCGACCACATCAAACCATTTATGCTACCAAAGATGGCACAAGTGATCAAATAACCAACAGTATATTAAAGGCCAAATCACAGTCCTATACATACCAAAAATGACATAATATACTCGAAAAAAAAATTGAAAAATTACATTAAAAAACATATAGCATTTCACCATGAAAACAATATCATAAACATCATAATACTGAGTGCATACATGTTTATAAATACAACATTATCCAAATCATACTGTAGTTAAATTACCAATCTATGCACACAAAAGTACTAAATAAAACACCATGTTAAAAGAAAATCTGAAATATATGTGAAAGATATTAAATAACTTGCACATCATCTAAAGCTGGTGAATCTAGTAATTTGAGTACAGTCTAATAACCTCCACTAGTACTTAAACCAATATGAGTCCATTAACACTTAATCAACCTGATTTCTAAGATCTCAGAAATATATACAGGTTGAGTCTCCCATATCCAGATATTCAGAAATATGGAATATTTTCATCATGACTGAAAACTTTACTTTTTGATGGTTCAATGTACACAAACTTTGTTTAAGGCACAACATTATTAAAATAAAGTATAAAATGACCTATAGGCTGTGTGTATAGGGTGTATATGAAGCATAAATTAATTTCATGTATGTACACAAACTTTGTTTGACCCACAAAATTATTGAAAATATTGTATAAAATTACTTTCAGGCTGTGTGTATAAGGTGTATATGAATCATAAATGCATTCTGGGTTTAGATTTGTGCCCTACTCCTAAGACATTTCAATATGGTATACAAACATTCCAAAATACGGAATATTCCGATATCCAAAATACCCCTGGTCCCAAGCATTTTGAATATGGGAGACTCAACTTGTAATAATTTGTTAATTGCCCAGAAAAGAGAAAACATGAATTCCTCATTTAATAGCAGCTTATGCCTTTCCCCTGACCCTTCGTAAAGGTGGCACAAGGTCAGTCAGCATGAAAAATAAGTCTTTAAAGATGTGGCCACATGTCACAATAACTTGTGGTGTATGGGACTCCAATTTAATGGCTGCTTTTTTGATTGAGGACTGGTGCATAGATATTCTTTCCTTAATCATCGGTCCCACATACAATTTCTTGCACAAGCAGATAATCAAATGATGTTTCTGGTTTCACAACAAATCTTGTGTCTCAACTCTGTACACAGTTCCATTTATAGGATGATTAAATGTACTTCCAGTTAACATGTGTTGGCAGTTTACAAAGCCTGTTCATTTAAACACACCATTTTGTAGCCAATTGCTGTTATGGAAAACTTTCATACTAATATCAGAGCATCAGATCTGTCCCTTCAACTTCTGAGTCATTTTATAGCAAAACTATAGTTTTTTTACAGAATTCTTTCAAATAGGGACCATTTGGACAATCTGCCAATGTTTTAAGATATTACTGCTGAGGAAAAAGTCTTAGAACATACCAATCATATAATGTCATCATTCTGACTAAGTGGAACATGTAGATCTTCTCTTTTAAGTCCCAGATATTTTTGAATGGCACCTTGGACTTCTCTGCATTTGCCTGTGGTAGACAATTAGCATCTGATGTAATTTGAATAACTTGGACCAATTGTGATAAGGGGTGATTCCTTTTAAGGAGTTGGGAATGGAAACTTGTCACTGCTAATAAAGTATTTCTATCTTTCAGTTTCTTAAATATTTCAGCAAAAAAGTGTCCCTGAGAGATTTTAATATAAACATCAAGTTATTCAATATTTTCAGGACTGTAAGTGCAGCTAACCTAATAGACCCAGGTAATTGATTCAAAACCTGTATAAATACTTTAAAGAGCCATTTCACCTCCAGTCCACGAAAAACATAGACTGGACGTAATATGCTTTTTTCAAAGTGATAGATAAAAAAGTTTGCATAAGAGGGGTCCATGTTTAGACCCATTGAAGTCCCTTTCAGTTGTAAATGAAATGCATTAGCAAATAAAATTATTTTTTATGTAAGATGAGATTAGCAACAAAAATTCCATCTGTGGACCCTCATAATGTGGACTGGAGGCAATAATTTATCTCACTGCCTGCATACCTTCAGTGTGATTAATATTAGTATATAAACTGGTGACATCTAGCATCCCCAGTAAACAGTCAGCAGATGATTTACCAATTGATGATTGTTTATAAAAATAATCAGTGGTATCTATATCTATAGACTCTAACTCCGCGACCCTCTATAGGATATAATTGGCCCCAAGGGATTTGAACTTTAAATTATACCCATAGTATTTGTGCATTATATGTAAGTAATCCACATACAGTATAAAGCATTGAATGTTACAGCATCAGCAAGATAAGAAATTAGATAAGTAGTATGATATCTAAGAGCCTGACTTAGAGTTGCATGCAAGTCCACATTAGCAATTTTGAGCAATGTTGAGCGATTTAGAGTCAAACACATGCTGCTTCACTTGCAACTTAGTGAGTGTAACTGGGAGGCAACTGGTCATTCACATATAGAATAAGCATCCTGTGTTGCTGGCCTTTCAGAGGTGAATGTGCAGAGATCCGGATTATTTCAGATGGATCTATTACAGCCAGGATAGTCCGCCCTGACAGTTATCAAAAGTGGATGGCAGAGATCCATATTTATTTCAAACCACATACTGTGCATGACCCTGAATCAGCCTCTAAAAATATATCAGCTATTTTACTGTATCATGCAGTTAGCGCATGCAATGTGAAGTATATCAGAATGTGTCAATAGCGCATACTATGATTGTTTCTTCCAGTCTGGGGGCGGGATCAGGGGCATATCTATTATGGGTGCAGGGTGTGTGGTGCACAGGGGCCCCTGGGTAACTGCACACCTTGCACCCATATAGTCTTTATACTTTCCTATCCATTGGGGGGTGCCTATTCCTACGTCTCCCTGGGGTTTCCTATACTTAACCTCCCCCCCATGGCTACCCACTAAAACACCTGGCTTACCTTCATTTGGTATTCCAGGTGTTGGGATTTTACAGTGGGGCTAATGAGAGGAATAGGGATTTTGATGCCTATCATTAGTCCTATGCAGTGTCGGGATATCTGTGGGTGGGATAGTGCCCACCGGTATCCTGACTGCATCCCATTAAATATACCAATTGATAGTGATAGGCAAAAGTACAGTAGTAGTAAGTATTTCATAGTTCTGCCTGATGCTCCCTCCTCCTGTGTGCCTTTTGCAATACTGCTATTAGTTCTAAAATAAAAAGCGTGTTTATAGATGGAACCTTGAATGACATCAGTAGACTGATAACAAGCAGGTAACTGTGGTGAAAGGCTCCCTGAGCATATTTCATTCACAATGTTTCCACTGTCCAATCAATTGCTGACATGTTTTGCTCAACTATTGGCATAGGCAACACTTACCTGGGTGAAACCTGGTGCGGCAGGACAGAGTTCTTTTGTGTGCCATAGATGCATGCTCTCGAAAGGGGGTGTGGTTTTACAGAAAGGTTGTGTGGTGGCAACTCACAAAATCATGCCCCCTTGTATGTGCTGATCTTGGGGGCATTACCGCCTCCTGTTCTCAGCACACAGTGGGCTTCCCCAGTTGTCCTGCAGCTGCTGCGGCAGCACACAGTCTCTCCTCTGCCTCAATCCATGTCCTGGCTTCATGGTGACATCATACCATGGGGTGACATCAAAATAGTAAAGCAGGTCTGCTATTTTGGTGTTATCCCTTCGGATGGTGTCACCCAGTGCGGCCCGCACCCCCTGAACTCCCCTAGTGATGCCAGTGACAATTAGACCTATTGGATTTGATACAGCTTTGGAGCTTTGACACATTTCCAATCGTGGATCAAAACTTATTAGCAATTGATTGGATGGTTGAAACATTGTAACCAAAATACATTTGGGATGAGCAATGTTTAGCAAGTCAAAACCTGATTGGTTTTCCCATTCTAAAAATTGCCACTTTAGATTTCCATGTGATCTTGACAAAATCTTGGCAGTTACAGAATCTGTCACCCTACTTCATTTGTCCCAATGAGTCAACCCCTGTAGAATGTGGGAGTGTTGAGAGATATTATTGAGTACTGTATGTCTTCCATTGATTGTTTTCCATTTTTATCTGCACAGGTGAGAGGTTCCCTAATGTTGAACATCATCAGCACAATTGTCAGTGTTATTGCACTGATACTAATCAGCAATGATACAATAGACTCTGATTGTTATAATTATTATTATGGTAATCATTCCTACATTAGTTTCTACAATGACATTGACTGCTCAAAACAACAAGTAAGTTATATTTAAGGCTTTATTTAATATAAACTGAGAGACAATTTCTAATTTACTGTATACTAAAATATATCCTTAATATAATAATCCAGGGATATCTTCCATTTTATAAAGTTAAATGGATGGCTAAACTGGAAAGATCAAATTGTACATGGTGTCTTTGTGTGGTCAGATAATCACACAGAAACAAGCAAACATCCATGGTCTGCATACCTCATTTACGTGCTATAATGCATGTTCACTACATCATGTTCTTATTTATTGGTCTGCTGTCCATTTTCCAAAATAATTCACCATGTCAGTATGGCATAAGCAGGCTGCTAAAAGGGAGAAGAACATTGAAAACAGCTGTCTACTAGTTGTTCACCCCACCCCCTTCAATGTCACTGGCCAATCAGAAGTCCCAAGGGTGAAAGTGGATGAAGGGTAGATTAGAGGTTCCCCACAAGTGAAGTTGGGTTAAGGGTAAAAGTAGAGGGCAAAAGCTCTGTTTTGAGGGGGCACTGGGGCAGCCCCCAATGACCAAAAAGCACAGGTCAATGTACAGGCAGGCTCTCTGGAAGGCACAGTCAACCCCACCAGCCATTCCCCCAAATCCAACTGCCTGTAACAGATCCCGGTGCCCCGTGGGACTTACTGTGATTCCTGAGCAAGGTGGAGGGGAGGATAACTGCCCCAATTTTAGCATTGTACCTGGCATGGCTGTGTCATGGCTAAACAACTGCCTCAATTCGTTTGTCCCTTGGCTACTCGGAATGTATGAGGTCTCCAGCAGCACTGCTGTTTACAATGCACAGCCTTGATGCTGATCTGCAGTGTAGACTCCACATAGTGTAGGGCTCAAGTAGCTGAGTATGGAGAAAAAAGTCACCCCCTCTCTGGGGATCATCTCTTTGTAGC
Organism: Taudactylus pleione; assembly: GCA_031769625.1. NCBI lineage: Eukaryota > Metazoa > Chordata > Amphibia > Anura > Myobatrachidae > Taudactylus > Taudactylus pleione. The sequence continues at coordinate 5,918,763 of JAUIMM010000135.1, forward strand.
TAGAAATTATATGCCAGCTGTATCTCTTTGGGGCTGTAGTTTTAGGGTGAGTGAGAGGTCACTGGTCACTATAATTTATGCACAGCATATCTTCTTGGGATCTCCACTTCACAGATAACAAGGTTTTTATTTTGTTTCACAGGAGGGGTGAGCCTGCATCAATCACCGTAAAACTTTTTTATATTTTTTAACAAAATACAGTGCAATGCTGTATGATAAATTACCTCTTCCAACAGAACAATATTTATAAATGGACCCCTACATACAAATAGAACATTCATTATTCAACAAATCTCAAAAAGTATTTAAAGACTGAGGGCCCGTGTCGCAAGTGCTGAGCGCTCGCAACCGGGTTGATGGTGGCCCACTGCGCATGCACAAGATGGAGCCGGCTCCGTCGTGTGCATGCGCGAGACCCTGCTAGCAATGGGCAATCCATCGCTACAGGTCTCGCACCAAAAGGGGGCGAGCTGTCGATGTTGAGTGACAGCTTGCCCCCTTTGGTGAGTGGGCCGGGGGTGGTGGCTGCCCAAACGGAGGCATTCCCATGAGAATGCCTGCCGTTTGGGGGCGGCCCCACTGACATCACAAGTGATGTCAGTGGAGAGCTTCCGGCTCTGTTAGAGCCGAAAGCTCTCTGGGGCTTGCGATGAATGAGACCCTACCACCTTGCCCTGATTCAGAGCAAGTACTCTGTCAGAGCAAGTGGCTCTGAATCAGGCCCTGAGTGCTAGTTTTCTCAAACTAACCACTCCAGTTACCTTGGAATACAGAGGGGTCACAATTTGAAGAAAATAGTAGATTTATAATAGGACCAGTTACATGTAATAATCCTGACTAGAAAAAAACAGAACAATTTCCCCCAGCACACTACAATGGACCAGCAAAAAAGAAACACATCCTACATGATAATAGAAATGTAAAGCCCTGTTTTCGTTGTCCTAAACTACAGATGTGTCCTGCTATATCTTTGTTCCATATGCCATGTAGTATGCCCTGCTCTTCGGACCCTGTCACACCGATGCTTGGTGTTCTAAGTCACATCATGCTGCAGGAAGTCACAACTCCACCAGATGTTGCTTTTTCTAAACTGCACTGCACATGTCTATTAGTCAAAGAGGATTATGTAGCATCTCCTGCTGATTGGCTGATGGAACCTGTCATTTGTTACACTATACAGTAGTATTGAACTGCATTTTGTCATAAATCCAACAGTGTAATTAAGGATTAAACTATTTGGTCTGTTAGTCCTGTGTTTTATAAGAATACATATCTGCATTACTGCTGCTATGACTCGCTTGCATGGGTGACTGGGTGAGCAATTTCCATAGCCAATGCCTCGGGTTCGAGGCCCAGAAAGAACAAGGGCATTTTTTTTTAATCTACAGTACAGGGTTAAATAAATCATTTGGTCCATAAGTCCTGTGTTTTATAAGAATACATATCTGCATTGGTGTAAAGATGCATGCGTATCATTTCATAAAGACAGCAATTCAAGTTCAATAGTCTTAAAATACGCTGAGGAACTTAGGGCCTGATTCAGCATGGATCACAAAGTTCAGTTCTCAAGCACCTGACCGATGTGAGAATATGCTAATGAATGCAATTGTGATGCCACCGAAGCATGATAAGCAAACTCCCACCAGTACATAATGCCACTAACTTCCCCTTACACACATCCATAATACTTCTTAAGACTGCAAAAACATTAGTAATATCAAGAATCATGGAACCCACACACGCAATTGTGTTTGACCAGACCCACCCGCAGACATTGCCCAACTTTCTGTGTGTAACTAACTAGAAATCAGGCTGCGTCTTCCATTAAAGGGGCTTAATTATGCATGCCCCTGTAATGGCATTAAAATGCATCAGGCATGCCTGCGTTTCAATGACCACCCCCCATCACCACCCCCATATGGTCACTTCCTGTCAGTCAACGTGTGATGAGACTGCAAGCTCCCTGCCAAATCGCATTTTTCTCTAAAGTGCTATAGACATTGTATTATACTCATTATGGCCCGTCCATACTATATACTGTTGGTATATGGTGTAAAGACATCTGGCCTAAAGACACACTTGCAGTTTTTCATAAAGAGAGATCATTTTAGGTTAAATACTCTTAAAGTACTCTGCTAAACTTTATGTATTCCTCCACACTTTCCACATCCCTTCATCTCTATGTTATACCACCCAGCTGCATTAGACTCTAAACTGCTATTGACATTGTATTGTACATGGTACTTGGTGTAAAGATGCACACTTAACATGACATACATACACATAAGGATTCTGCCTTTGAACCTCTATATACCCCTGCCTATACCTTCTAATATCCTACCTATAAACCTCTAAGGATGACGCTAATTTGCGTACACAGTCATATAGTAAATAAAGACTCCAGACCTAGAATCTGTGGTTCCAAAGCACAAAGTATTATTCAAGTAAAAGTACAGCAGTTACACGCTATGATCCTCATATAATCTTAGCGCAAAGAGATTATAAAGACCCAAGAACAATTATACATATGCAGCGCTCTCTGGTCCAGATGTTAGGCATCAGCAAGAAACCCCTCGTCAATCTGTATTCAGCACAGACCAGGAACCCAGGGTCAGAGCACACATATTTATACCCCCCAGAAATAAACAACACAATAGAGAAGTTTGTTGCTAATACCATTGGTCCTAAAGGAGAGGGCATATGTTACAAGGCATTTAATAGGTTGATTCAAATAGACACAACCCAGCCTCTAACAACTGGGGGTCTCTGGTTTCCTGCCCCATGCAACATTCTAACAGTTGTTCATATAATGTACATTTTGTTGCTTGAAGTCTCTGCGGTCCATAAGTTGAGAATGCATGATGCGATCTCCACACCAATGGTACCGAAATACTGTTGAAAGAGTATGCATCAGTACAATACCAATCATAGCTTACTTATCATGTATAAAACCTTAGTTACCAAATAATCTTTATTTCACAGCATTTATGCTAAATGAACAAACTTAAATCTTATACTTTAAAGCTTATTAAACCTTTTATGTGAATATATAATGTGTAAGTATGCGGGGTGTGATGTAAAGACGCTAGTTAACTTGGGGCAGATGCGTGCGCATGAAGCTAATAAACAGTGTTTTCATACAGGATCTTATGCATTCGCTAATATGCGACTAGTTAACAGCACAATTGTGCGTATTAATGTGTGTATGAGAAATGGTGCACTTAAATCTCACTTAAACTAAGTGAACACCTAGCAGTGTGGAATGCTGAGCCTTATAGTTCCATGACTTGCTCATGCCCCAGCAGCCCCCACCCTTTTCAGGCTCCAAAATACTGGTCTTTGTTCTCCCAGGGCCTGTGTGGATGCAAATTAGCACAGCTACAAGACCCAAACCTCAGATAACACTCTTGGCTTTGAAGGTATTTTATTGTAGGAAGCCTGCTAATGTAAGGTGCTACAAACGACCCTCTTGCTGTATTCGAGCAGGGCCACCTGGAGTGAGAGCAGACGTTATGTGCATGAAGCTTGTCTACACAGGCTAGTTGTCACGTGGCCATTTTCTCTGTTTAGCTAATGCAATCCAATTTTGACATACTGTACAGCCATTTCTGAAATATATCCTTTAGGGGAATTATAATAATATACTCACTTTATCCAGAGCACCCAAACTACGTAAAGTCATGAAATGGGCTTTTGATGAATCGCCGTAACTTGTGGTGATGGTCACAGATGCAATCGCATGATGCTAATAGTAATATCGCCACATGTACTAAAGTGTGAGTTTATCGAAAATGGCGCTTAGGCGGCCATTCGCAAAATTCCAGCTTCGACACACAACATGTGTAAAAGCTGTTATGGCTGGCTTGCATGGATGAGTGAGTAAGGTGAGCACTTTCCATAGCCATTGTCTCAGGTTCATGGCCTGGAAAAGCTTGGGCATTTTGTATCTACAATACAGGATTAAATTAAAGATGTGGTAAATCATATGGTAAAAAGTCCACATGTTTAGTAGTATGATATAAGATGTATAGATAGATAGATTCTTGTCAATTACATCCAGTGGTGGTATACTGTATATTACAAATGGTTAAGAGCAGATTAAGCCATCTTCATGGCTTAGCAACACTGGATTTAAAATCAAGCATTTGGAAACTCCTCTGTAGGTATCCTGTATTAGCCAATTGAAAGGCATACACACTGCACAATATGCATGATACTGTGTGACATTACAATTTTCCCAATTGCCAAAATTGTAACATCATCCCAGTGTCTACCCAGCTTTGGACTGAGCTGATCATCTCCTCACCCTTCCACATAACCTCACTTCCCACAGTTTCATTATCAATTGATAGCTCAACTACAGTATATCCTGTAACCCTCAAGTACTCTGTCTTGGAGTTATCCTTGACTCCTCCATCCCATTCAGACCATGGATTCAGTACCTTGCGCAATCTTGCCATTTTCATCTCTAATAATATTTTCAGGTTCAGACCCTGTACTGTACTGCTACTGTAGACCCTCATCCACTCACTGGTCATCTCCAGATTATACTACTGAAATCTCCTCCTGCTGTATCTGTCCTACATGACTACTGCCTCTCTCCATTCCAATCTGTCCTGTCTGGCTTATCTGCTTCTCAAAACGTACTGTACTACATATGCCTCACTTCTCCTACAAGCCCTATACACATACACATCATAGACACAATCCACAGGGTATACTAGGTGTCACACATTTAAGATACTCATCATTGATGCTATTCACGTTGCACTGCTAGTCTAATGTCGTATCGCTAGTATAATGTCACACCAACAGCGCTGCCTCATGTAATGTGCTTTTCATGGTGAGATTTATAGTTCCACCTGGGTCTCTATTTAGGAGCACAACAAAAATCTAAAAGTTCAATCACAGTAAGTGTTTCCTTGCAGATGCTATCCATTGGGTGTGCTATGTGTAGCATATTTAAGATACTATTAATTGACACTATTCACCAGGTACACTACATGACACACCATTATTGTTGCCTCAAGTCATGTGCTTATCATGCTGAGCCTTATAGTGCCACCTAGTTGTCTCTCTCTCTCAAACACACTGATAATTGAGGCTATCCACTGGGTCAGTGAGTTCAGTGGGATTGAATAGAAAAGAGTGAAGGTGGGGGGTGCTGATGCATGCAGTGAGTTCCACACAGTACTTTACATGAACTCTAGTAAACATAATTTGTTATGCTTTTTTGTGTTCTGAGATGCAAAATAAATAAAACAATATAATACAATATACCATATTGAAGGTGCAATAATATAGATTATAAAATGACTTTGCTCCCTAATGGGATAAAATACGATGTAAATAGTGGTTTAGTCTTGACACAAAGTGATCATTTTTAAGAAGCACCCCTGGAGACCACCAAAATTGCAAGGACCATGGCGCAAATCGCAGTGTGTGACACCTTTATACTGTATGCAGCTTCCCTGCCCCCACCCTCCTATGAGATTTGTGATGAACTATTAGATTTCTGGCATTTGTTTTTCATTTTTCACTTATGTATTGAATATTTATGATTTATTGTCTCACTATGTGTTAGGTAGAGTGCAGTAGGTGGATATCTCATATGTGTATTTTAGTATAATACAATGGCCCTCATTCAGAGCCACTCGCTATTTGTGGTCGTTCGTTCTAAAACAAGGGGTGGCTATTCAAATGAACCGTTCGCTGTTTGCGGTCTGTTCACGCCTCTATGACTGAACGAGCGAGCAAAACTTGCGTTCGTTTTTTGGAAAAATACGCCCCCTGGCCGCTCGCATCCTACGTCATGTCCGCTATTTATTAGATTAATCGAGTACATCGACAAGGGCATGAACTGCTCGCTATTCTTGTGGTTGGTGTTTGCTACCACAATTTTGCGAGCAGTTCTGACTCTAAAATAGCCCAGTGACGTGGTCAATGACGCTGCTGTTTTAAATATGCACACCCATAAAACGCCCATTTTGACCTTTAAGCACGCCTGCGTTCTGATCTCCACTCCCCGTTTTCAAGCACCTTCCCCTGTTACCACCCACATACGCCTCTTTCTGTCACTCAAAATAGCATGCATTCGCTAATTTGCGAGCACATGAATTTCAGCCTCACTGACTGGTTAGCGCATGCGTATAACGATCCGTACGTATGCGCAGTTGGGCTAACATCGCTCGGAACGAACGAGCGGCCGCTTACGAGCGGCTCTGAATCAGGCCCAATGTCTGTAGCTGTTTAAAGTAAATTGCAGCTGGGTGGCATAACATAGAAATGAAAGATGGTGACAAGTTTGGAGCAAAGTATTAAATTGGGGAGTGGACCTTAAGAATATTAAACTTAAATTACTCTGTCTTTCTGAACTGCTGTGCATGTGTCTTCAAGCCAAAGCAGATAGACATTCTTATAAAACACAGAACTCACACACCAAATGATTTAATTCTTTATTTAATACTGTATTGTAGATTTAAAAAATAAAATAAAAAATACTGAATTACAAAATGACACTGTCCATTTCCGGGCCTCGATCCCAAGGCACTGGATAGATAGAGCTCACCTTGCTCACTAGCCCATGCAAGCCAGCCATAGCAGCAGCCACACCTGTTACAGTATGTACTGTATGTAATTTTAAGCATGCATCTTTACACCAAGTAATATGTGCTGTACAATGTTAATTGTGTTTTAGAGTCTAATGCAGCTGAAAGGCATAACATAGAGATGAAGGGATGAGGAAAGTGCGGAGAAATGCATAAAGTTGTGCAGAGTACTTAAAAGAATGTTGACCCTTAAATGATCTCTCTTTATGACAAACTGCAGTGCGTCTTTATCCAGGCATCTTCACACCATGTACTGACAGTATACAGTATGGATGGCCCATTATGATTATAATACAATGTCTATAGTGGTTTAAAATAAAATGTAGCTGGGTGGCATAACAAAGAAATGAAAAGTTGTGGAAAGTTCGGACATTGTTTTAGATTCGGCAGAGTACATTAAGAATATTGAACTTGAATTGCTGTCTTTATGAAATGCTACTCGTGCATCTTAACACCAACCCAGATATGTATTCTTATAAAACACAGGACTCACATACCAAATGATTTAATCATTTATTTATTACTGTATTGTAGATTTAAAAAAAAATAAATAAATAAATAAAACATACTGATTTACAAAATTATATTGTCCCTTTCCAGGCCTTAACCCCGATGCACTGGTTATAGAATGCAGTCACCTTACCCACTCGCCAATGCAAGCCAGCCATAGCAGTTGTTACACCTGTTGTGTATGTCATGTTAAGTGTGCATCTTTTCACCAAGTAATGTGTCAATATGATTTACAGTATATAGCAGCTTAGGAGTATATTTACTATTTACTTTCTAGGTGTTAGTTTTTAGAAGATGCTTGATAAATGTTAAGTAGAATCTGAATGGTTGCTATGGGCAACATCTCCACTTCTAAAGACCCACACTTTATTAAATATGCCCCTCAGAGTCTAATGCAGCTGGGTGGCATAACATAGAGATGAAGGTATATGGAAAGTGTGGATCAATACATAAAGTTGAGCAGAAAATTTTTAAGAATATTGAACCTAAAATTATCTTTCTATGAAAAACAGCCCATGGGTCTTTAGGCCTTTATACCACGTAATGACAGTATATGGTACAGATGGCACTTAATGAGTGCAATATTATGAGCACCAGACTGTCACGGATCATCGACCACTGCTACAGTATTGTATTCGGTATTGTAGTTTTCATCTGTGGAGCATCCCCAGAGGTTAAACTGTTCATTGCAATGCATGTATTCTATAGTGGCATGCAGTATGCCATGCTGAACCATAATACATGCTGCGGCAGGGAAGACAGAATACTGCACTGTGATCAAAGATGTAGAAGGACACATCTGTACCTGACAATACTGGAGATGTGCACAGACCTAATTCATCATTGGGTTTTGGATTTTGCAAAACCACCCTCAAGTGTGTTGATTCAGAATCAGTTTTGGATTCCTTAAAAAATCAATAAAATCAATAAAAAATCAATAAAATCATGTCATTTGGACCTGTCAACATGCAATCTTAAACCCGGGTTTTTTTTTTTAAATCCATGATCTGAACTGATAGCAGACACAAACCAGGACTTGGTTTCACTTGGAACCCCAAAGTGATTCCGAACTGGGTCTCCATTCGACTCAGAACCCCTAAGTTCAGGTGTGTTCGTATTTCAGGAAAACCGAACTGCAAATATCTAGATAATACACACAGTAACATGGAACATCCTCTATCCATCCAACGTCTCCTACTGGCCACTCTAGCAAACATTGTCATCTTCTTCCACAGACTTATGTGCATCCATGCAAAACTAGGGGCTCATGCACAAAAAGTACTGTAGGTGTGTGATGTAATCCTTATTTGTGTTTTTCCATTGTCCTATTCACATCGCTTTGTAAATAAGATGAATTTGAGGGTAATATGTTGCATGAAACGATGCTCTGCACTGTGGAGTCAGGGCTGTTTAACATACAATGAAGTAAGATATATGTGGGCACATCTGTATGTTTGCGAGTTTCATAGATTAGCTCTTATTTCACATGTGAATTTTGGTGACATGAGTTCCAATGTATCCCAGATTTGCAACTTCAGTTGCGATAAATCACCAATTTGAATGATCTTGCACATGCCATAACTAGTTACAGTCACAAATGACAAAACACAAATGTGCTTTTTGATGTGAAAAACATTCCAGCAATAAGGGGTGAGTATGGATCACATGCCAACATGATTCTTAGTAAATTTCCCTCCAGGTGTCTTGGGTGATAATGGATAGGTTTGAGACAGAGAGATGAGCTGTTCATATTTGACTCTTTGTTTTACTCTTTTATTTGTTCTTTCAACCAACTTATCACAATTTTTGACCTGAAAATGAGGCAAAATGTTATCTTTCATGAATGTCTTGTATCTGCTGTGGTGGAGAGATAATATTGTGCCTTGCTTTCATATCCAAGCAAACCGAGTCAAGTCTGACATGCTCATCTCTAGCTTGAAATCAACTGGTATACAGTCTGTGGTGACATGTACCATCCCCAGTAATAACACCAGTGTACAACAAAAGTCTTTCTATTTTTATACATAGTTTATAGCTTAACCAATAAACATTTCTCATAAATACAGTACACATTAAAATGTTGCGTATTTTAATTTTGTGTTCACAGCTTATTGGATATATTCATAATTCTACTCTCCTAGTGCTAAATCTGCTGGTGTTCTGTGTGACACTTTCTAGCTCCATCTTCGGATGTCGTTCCCTATCACACATACCATCTAATGTAACCCAGGTAAGAGACAGATGTGTTGTATAGTAACACAAACATAGCACTAAGCTGTATAAACATACTGTAAAGCTGATACCTGGCCTAACATGAACAATTCATCACAATCTATGAAGAAGATCTTATAGTGTTTCTTAAGACCATAAATAGGGGTGTACAAGTGATTCCACCACCCACAGAGTAGGGCCCAGGAGGCTGTACCAATGTTACCTGGTGGCACTTGTATATGACTTTGAGTGCCTGTAATGACCTAAACAATTCATCACATTTCATGTAGAAGATATTAAGTACCAAACATTTAATTGTATTGTGAATTTATTATGATTTACTTTTTGTGTTTTTATCCTATTGGTGCATGAATTCATCTTCTGTAATGTTCTCTGGACCTGATTCAGCTTGGATCACAATATTACACACGCTCACACCCGACCGCTGTGAAATTATGCAAATGAATGCGATCGCAATGCCCCTGCAGCACAAGATGCAGATGTCCAGCACTACATAAGGCCGCCCCCTTCCCTTTACTCACATTCGCAATAGCTAGCAAGACAACGAAAACATCGGTATCATCAAGAACCATCGGACCCATATATTGGGGTCTATATACTAAGCAGTGATAAGTGACAGAGTGAAAAGTGATAAGTATGTGATAAGGTGCCAGCCAATCAGCTCCCAACTGCCATATCACAGGCTGTGTTTGAAAAATGACAGTTGGGAGCTGATTGGCTGGCACGTATCACAGACTTATCACTGCTTAGTACATAGACCCCATGGAGTTAATGTTGATCTGATCTCACTCACAAACTGCTAAACTTCCTGCATGCAGTGGGAGCTCAGGCTGCATATGCCATTGCAGGGGCTTATTTATGCACATCCCTGTAATGGTATTCAAATGCACTGACACGCCTGCGTTTCTCTGACCAACCCCCATCACCAACCCCAAAACAGTCACTTCCTATCAATCACTCTGCCATAATACTGCGTCCTCACTGCAATCGCTTCCCGATCGCAGTGGCCGGTTCACGCACACGCACTGCGATGCATATATATGTGCAGAACACAACAATCAGCTGACTGCATGGGATTGCAGGCTTGATTTCCTTGCTGAATCAGCCCTCTGTATCCTATTCACTTTTACCTCTAAAAGCAGATGGCAATTTGCTACACATCACCCAAGAGTTTTTACTGAAATACTGCAGGATTTACATTTACTATCCTCTGCTTTGGAGTGTGAAAACTTAAATCAAGATGTGTGGCTGTTTGCAACCTGCTCAATCTTATGCGGTTTAGGCCAAACTGGTAAAAGCAGGGGGAGGCAAAATGAGACCAGTGCTATTCAGAATGGGGCAAGATATTCATGGGACTGGCCCAATGCTGTTTAGTTGAGTACTCAGCCTTTGATATAGCTCAAGACAATTATGTCACACTCATGAGTAAGTGCAGCCATATGCTATGCTGCCAATACTGCTGGAATCATGGAATTTTGTTTGCAACTGAATACAAAAATCCGTCGGTCTGGGACAAAATCGGCCACAAGGGTGTATGAGTTCCATTGCTGTTGCCAAAGTTTTATGCTATTGCAACAGCAACTTTCGCCACTTACCACTAATTAAATTGATCCCATAGTGTGAAAATGTAGAAATGCAGCACATGCACCTGTAGCACTGTACAGTAATTCATAATTGTCAGCATGCACTGATAAACCATGACTGTTCTTTCATGATAGCTCATGTAGAATTGGCCAGTGGCCACTGATTATATTAGTGATTTTGAACAGTGATGATTGTCTATTTGTCCTCAAAGTGTCCATGTAGTAAGTAAAAACATGCATCAGCCTACAGTGGCTCAACAACATGTGTGTGTTTAGCTATATATATATATATATATATATTCTAGTTGGGAAGGCACCCACTTTTATACTATATCATCTGAGTGCCAAACCAAGAATCAACTATATATATATATATATATATATATACATATATATATATATATATATATATAAGACAAGCACTGACTCCTGTGTTTTGGTTTTGGTTACAACTCATCATCGGGTTTTGGTTTTGCTAAAACCGCCCTCAGACAATTTGGTTTTGGATTTGTATTTAATTTTTTATTATAAAAACAGCTGAAAAAAAATCAATATAATTAAATCCAGTAATTTTCAGTCAATTTTGACCAGCTCACAAAATTGTTTTCATCTAGTTTAGGCCAAAAGGTTGCACCGAGTTACAGTAGCTGGCTGAGTAAGCTATGTGACAGCAGTAGGCAGCACAAACATGTGGCAGTTCAACATGGCACATCTAGAATACAGAATGGCTCTGCAGTGGCAGACAGAATGGCAGTTTATTTACTGCCCCATATTAGAAACTGAGTGTTTTAATTAATCAAGAACTAGATCAGAGGTCCTATGGAGGGGGAGTATGTATGTAGTTGAAGGAAGGAAAAGGAAGGAAGGATTGATTCAATTGTAATTTTAGTTAAATTTTTTTGTTTCAAAGTAAATTTATGAGGAAAGATCTGAGCCCCGGCTTGGGTTTTCCTACCAGGCTCGAATTCCAAATTGGGGCAAGAGTCATCATCTCGGCATAGAATTTTGCAGGTTTTGGATTCAATTTGCATCTACTAAGAATCTGCAGGAAATGGGGCCTATATACCTCTATGAGAAGCTGCTGATGGATGGCATTGCAAGATGCAAAAGAACATGTCCTCCCCAGTAAAATACATTAATATGCACTACTCCTTCTGTCAAACACAAACAATCTTGGCAAAGCCAATATTGAAACGTTGAGTAAGATGGAATTGTTGTTTAGCCCTCTCACTCGCCCTTATGTTGTATATTAAAAAGACATGCACAGTTTAACAAACCAATCACTTCAGTAATAGGCACTGCCACTTTTGACTGAAGTGATTGGTTTGTTTGGACCCCCACAAAACAATGGTCTCTACAAACTGGCTGTACAGAGGCAATATGTCATTGCCATTATCATACTTTCCCTCATCAGTGTGTACATCCTCTTCACACAATATTAATTTGTCTCCACTGGATTTCTCCATTATAGGAGCTTCTATACATTGTGTTAATTGGCGGTAAAAGTCTTTCTCATGGAATTTGTAGTTCAATTCGATGAACATAATCTTTTCCCCATTTTGAGGAAGTAGCTGTCTATGCTGATTGCTAACAATGTTTCTGGCTGTGCTGAAAACTCTTTCAGAGCACACACTTGAGGGGGGGAAGCTTAAGTAAAGCAAAGCCAGTTTGTGCAAGGGCCTCAACATTGTTTGGATGGTGATCGTATTAGATGGAGTCGTGGTAGAGGTGTCACTAATTTTAGGCAATCCTTTTACACCTGACCAGATGTAAAAAATGTTGTGTTGACTCATCTGCATCACCAGTGGGTCTCTTGGAAAAGAAGAGACATTGTGTTGGTACTTGAGCTGACAACTTGCTCACTAGGAGCTCATTGCATCTCTTAAGATTTATGTCCATCAGCAAGAATTACAGGACATATAAAATAAACTTAGGATCAAGCACTGCTGCTAAAATGTAATGACCCGATTTCAAGATGCTGATAACCCTTGGATCCTGGTGAAGTAAATAAAGAACTTGGGGCCTGATTCAGAGCCGGAAGCTCTGACAAGAGTGCTCGCTCTGAATCAGGGCCATCCTAGCAGAAAATGGAGCGGCCTCCTGGCCACTCGCATAGCTGTGGGTGACCACCCACAGCTTATGCAAGCGGCCAAAAAGATGGTCGCGATGGTCAAGACCATCATGACCATTGGGCTTGCAATGAGACCCTTGCGGTAGGGTCTCATCTGGTGCAAGCCCGGAGTGATTTTGGCTCTATCAGAGCCAAAAACACTCCCACTGACATCACTAGTGATGTCAGTGGGGCCGGACCTAGTCGGTAGGCATTCCCATGGGAATTCCTCCGTCTGGGCAGCCACGCCCCCGGCATGCCCACCAAAGGGGGCATGCTGTCACTCACCATCAACAGCACGCCCCCTTTGGTGCGAGACCCATAGCGACGGCTTGGCCATCGTTATTCGGGTCTCGCGCACGATGGAGCTCCCTCCGTCATGCGCACTTGGGCACCATTGACCCGCTTGCGAGCGCTCAGCGTTCGCGAGCGGGTCTGAATTAGGCCCTTGATCTACATGTCTGACATACTTAGCATAATCACTTCATTTCATCTCCTACTTCAGTTTCTCAAGCTGCTTTTCCAAAAGTCAAATTAGGGGAATCACTTGACACAAGCTGGAAGCATTTGATCTCACTTCACAGGTGACTTCTTCAAAGGGTTTCAGCACCTTGCAAAACATGGAAAGTATTCTCCACTGTGTTGGAGTAGGGTACAGTCCCTTGCCTCACACTATGTCATAGCTTGTTGTGTAGGTTTGGATGGCTTTTTGCTGTTCCTCCATTCTATGATGCATATAAAAGTTGTCATTTGTGGCATGGCAAATTGAACTTTTCTTGCAGAAGCTCCAATCTTCTACAGTACTGAATGGTGAAAATTGTCCCATAATTTATCAGGCCACAGACAGCATCTCCTGCATACCCCTGTCATGTAAAAAAAAGTCTGCTCCACCAAGTTGACTGTATGAGTAAAACATGGGACATGTTCAAATCTGTCCAGCTGTAATGCTCTCACAATATTTGTGGCATTATCAGAAATCACAAATTCCTAAGAGAGTACAAGCATGGTCAAGTAATTTTGCAATGACATTCCTTAGTTTTTCTAAGAGTTTGACACTGTTATGCCTCTTAGTGAAGCCAATGTAGCCTGCCTGTCAATGAGCTGGCATTTTGTGCCACCTACTGCTACTCCTAATGTGTTTGAAGGGGACACACTCATCAAGTGGGCTGTCACCATTATGTAAAGTTTTGTTTGCCAAGTACCATTTGTACACATATCTGTGGTAACTGGACAGTGAATACAATGGCATTTTGTAGGCCAATAATTACATTTTTTAATGTCTTGGTACAGGCGAGAAATTGCTTTTCTAGTAAAATCGAATTTAGATGGAATTTTGTAGTGGGGATACAGGATCCCAATTAACTTTCTAAAACCTGATGCATTAATGGTGGATAATGAATGCAGATCTAATACTAGCATAGCCATCATGGCATCAGTGATCTGCTGTGTGACTGGATGACAGCTGTCATACTTGCTTCCTCTTGCAAAGGATTAACAGTCCATTGTTTTTTTAAACTACTACTGTTATGAAACAACTGCCTATATTGCATAAACCCTCTAAAACAATAGCTGAAATATTCCACCTATAACAACTGCCCTTTTTCCCTTAGAGAATGATACTGTAACAAGTACTGAGATGCAACCAGATCTTAAACTCATAGTAGGTGAGGTTTATACAAAAATATCGAAAATCGCATGATTTGACTGTAGCAAAAAATACACTTGAAATGCAAATTATATTGAATGGTTCAATAGGTGCAAAAACAATCACAGTAGGTGTAGCATTAATTGACAGTAACAAATTAAAGCCAACCACAAGGTCACTGTTCAAAAAATAAGTACTGGTGATACTCAGCATTAGATGAATATGCAGGACACAAGATACCAGGGATAGGCAAGCTAAGCACACAATGATCAGGAAATCAAACAGCACAATGAATATACCAGTATCAGCAAGCTTACTTCACATACAAGAATTTAAACTGGTAATGTGCTGAAATACTGCCTGCCTTTTAACTCGAGATGGGCCAATCAGGTGTATCCTCAGAGACTGGCCCTCTAATGAAAATATCTAATGCAACTGAGTGCTGCACATATACACTTATGTCCTGTCTGCTGTCAACAGCCAGGACCAAGAATTATTGTGACCACTGTGGTCCTAGTCATTTTGCTACCATCGGGACCATCATGCTGTGTGGCTGAGCTGATGTGGCATCCCAGTCGCCTGGTAATGGCTGGGATCCACTGGAACTATGACCCCTGGTGGTGGCTCATAACAGTTCCTCCTTGAGGAGGGGTTAAGGAACCAGGTTTATCCAGAAATTCTCTAAATAATACTTTAAGATTATCTGCTTGCAAATGTCTTCTGGGTACTCATGATCTTTCTTCAGGTCAAAAAATTTACTTGTCCATGAACAAATTTGGAATTCAGGATCTTCTCCACAACATACTCATAATGAACCTAAATCAGAACTGGAGATGGTTTCCTAAGGTGGGAAGACTTGAATTTTTGGGAAATGAGTACAGGTTTTAGCAGAGAGCAATGGACAGTGTTAAACATTTTCAAAGACTTTGCTATTTTAAGATGAATAGCAACTGAATTCACGTGTTTGACAATCTCTAAAGGACCAATGTACCTACGTAGTCCCAAGTTTCATTGATGGTTGGTAAAGTTTAATGTTATCAGTGGACAACCATACCTTGCCACTGTTGTGATTACAGGGTGGAATCCACTAAGATAGTGTAGAGCGGAGATTTGAGTAGGAAGTTGGTGGGTGCACCCATTTGAGTGGTCTTTCGTTGCTGCAGTGTTAATGGTTAAAAGTGGGACTGCCATGTTAAAATCTCATGCCAGCCTTGAGGGCTGGAATGCAGTGACTAGTCGTGGCAAAGGGGTAAGAATGTGATACAGCCTCGGAGCTGTTAAGGAAGCCTTGAGGGCTGATTAGTCTTTGCTAGTTGTGTCCTGTGGCCAGGGCCATAGAGAGCCCGGCCAGGCCCAGGTAAAGGAGGGGGGGTGGCCTAATCACAGGAGGCTTGGTCAATTCCCCCTTGACTAACATTTTTTAAATTAATCAGTTTTGCAGCACCACTTCATGGCACTGTGCACTGGGGAGGGGGGCGCTATAAGCCCCCCAGCCCGGCACTAAGTGGGGGGGCGCAATCAGTGTCATCGCTGCCCCCCACAGCCCTAGGAGACTGCTCCAGCTGCTGCTGCAGCAGCCGTGAGCAGTGTCGCACTGCAGTCCAGCACAAGCTGTGTGCTGAGCTGCTTTGAGGGAGGGAGCCGGGGGTGACACTGGACCCAGGCCCCTCCGGGCCCCTCTAGCAAGCCCGGGTAAACTGTACCACCCCCCCTCATGGCACCCATGTCTGTGGCCAAGGGAAAGATGCAGCCATTTGGCTGTGGAAGCAGCCTTGAGGGCTGGTCTGTCTTGACTAGTTGTAGCCTGAGGGCAAATGTTGAGATACAGCCTTTGCATTGTGGATGCAGCCTTGAGGGCTGGTATGTCTTGGCTAGTTGTAGCCTGAGGGCCAAGGTTGGGATGCAGCCTTTGGGCTGATAAGTCTTTGATGTAATGTGAACAAGGCAGGAAGTTGTTACCAATGTCCCTGGATTGACACTAGTGGTGATGCGTCGGATTGAGCACTTGGGACGCTGAGATGCAACCAGAGCTGCCGGGATGATACTGGCGATGGTGCACTGGATTGCACACTTGGGATGCTGAGATGCGGCCAGTGCCGCCGGGATGACACTGGTGACCATGCACTGTATGGCGCACTTGGGATGCAGGGATGTGACCAGTGTCACCAGGTTGACACAAGCCGCCTGACACTGACCTGCATCCTGGATGGAGTGCACTCTGCATGCTGATATGGCTATGACAGAGATGCACACTCTGCTGCCTCAATGACTCAAGCAGCATGTGGCAGATGGTATGCAGACTCAATGTATAATACATTTTTATGGTCCATGAATACTGTGATGGTGTGCTTAGCCCCCTCTAGCCAATGTCTCCAGTCTTATAAGGCTCATTTGATAACAAGTAGTTCTCAATTTTTGAAATTATAATTAGCTTCTGCATCAGAGAATTTCCAGGACAGGAAAGCACACGGATGTAACTCGTTGACTCCCAGGTCCTTCTGGTCAGAGTCGTAACAAGACTTTTTGGTGCCCTGTGCCAGAAAGAGCATTGGTGCCCCCTCATTTTTCAAAGGGACATAATGCACCCAAAAAAGGGCCATGGCTTCATGGGGAAGGGCCAGGGAAGAGACAGGAGAGGCCAGGACATGCTGGGGATGAAATAAGAGGAAGCTACAAGTGAGAATGATAATAAACAGATATTTGACAGGCCCAAACAGCGCCCCCTGCCCTGTGGTGCCCTGTGCGATGGCACCGGTCACACTACCCTAGCTAAGGCCCTGCTTCTAGGAGGAACGGGATCTGAGGATCTTGTTTCAAGGATTTAAAGGCTTGTATAACATGTAGGGAACTGACAGAGGAATCTGCACCTTTTTTGGTTAAGGCGGTGATTGGAGCAACCAATATAGAAAATGAATGAATAAACCACCTAGATTAATTTGCGAAGCCCAAAAATCTTTGAATAGCTTTCAGGTTAGTGAGTTGTTTCCAGGGAAGGATGACCTAAAGTTTACTAGGATCCATGGCATACCCTTTAGGAGTGATGACATACCCCAAGAAATAAACTTTTTTGACCTCCAACTCATATTTCTTGAGCTTGGCATACAAATGTTGGTCACTAAGTTATCCCAGTACCTACTTGACCTGACTTTGATGCTGTTCCAAGGACTGACAATAAATCAAGATAACATCCAAATAAAGAACAACAAATTTCCCCAAGAACTCATGAAGGACATCAAATCTTAGAAAATAGGGGTTTGACACCCCCTGCTGCATTTGCGATCCTAGCACTGTGATGGAGGTCACAGTGCTGGGATCACCATCGTGACCATTGGTGGTTCACCATCGCGACGATCAGTATTTGACAATCGCAATGGTGGATGGCGCCTGGAGGCCAGCCAGCAGAGTAAGCATTTCCCAGAAAGCCGTCAGCCCCCACCCCCACACTGCCCCTTAAATGCCTCTGCCTGTCGATCAAACAGAGAGCCTTATTCAGCTTCGGGAGGAATTTCAAAGCTGCTCACAAGCAAATTTGTAATTCCATCTGTGCAGATATGGTAATGCAGCAGGAGGCACCATGCCTCCTACTGAATTACTTATCCGAGCTATGTTGTACAATGCAGCATTGGATAATCTGTGGAACATTGGCCGGCTAAGCTGACACATGGGGTCACACAGTCGGCCACTGCAGATGAGAGGAAGTCACCAGGAAACGGATATCCTGGCCTCTTCCCTCCCCCACAACTGTGGCAATACACCTTTCTTTTGGGAAACTGAGGCCATCGCTGCCCCCTCCCACCCCATATGGCAGTTGACTTTTAATCACTGACAGCCTGCTGTCGCTCTGCGTACGTATACGCAGAACCCATACTGCACATGTGCAGTACAGTTCAGGAGCCTGCGCAGATTCCTGATCATCAGGAATCTGCATTCACCAGTGCACTGCCGAATGAGGACCAGAATGTGGTTGTCAGGTGACCAAGTCTGCTCAGTATTGACAGAGGGCCTGATTCAGCAAGGATTCGAAATGTGCGCATGCACGAAGTCGGTCGCTGCGTGTATATGCTAATCTGTGCATATGCACGGCAACCGCAGCACAAGATGCAGACACCCACCAGTACATAATGCCTCTCACCTCCCTTTACTCACAGCATGAGTAGTCCGCAAGATAGCAGAAACATCGGTAACATGGACAACCATCAAAACCATAGTCACAATTAGTGGTTGCATGCAGTGAGAGCTCAGGCTGCGTAGGGTCTCGCAATGGCTAATTTATGCACACCTCTGCAATGGCGTGGAAATGCAAAGCCACGCCTACGTTCACATGACCACACCCGGTCACCACCCACAAATGGCACTTCTTGTCAATTATAGTTAGAGTGGTCTGCAAGCACGCTGCGTCTGCCCTGTGTACCCTTTCCTGATCTCACTGGTTGGTTGGTGCAGTACAATGCATATGCATGTACAGTGCGAAGCCTAGTCCTTATTTACCATGGGCCCTTAATCAGAGGAGGTGCAGAGGAGAGGGAGGTCTAAACAGTGGCTGCACACCGGTTCCGTCCTCTCTTATACAGACCCTTTCTAATAGCATTATATTTATATGTTCAAGAGATTGTCTTTAAAATATTATGTGTTTTATACAGAGTAATATGTATCTATTTTAAGGTTGTTTTGTAACAAGATTGTTAATAACTAAGCATGTTTTTATTGCCAATTCCATAGTACTTATCCTACAGAGGATAATTTTCATTTTATTAATTACTTGAGTTTTAGCTTATGGCTTGGTAAATGCTGCAGTGAGTTACTTTTATATGTTTATAGAAAATGTTTCATTTTAAATAAGCTCCAGGTTCTGTCTGTTATATGTAGCAGAAGTTTGCAGCAATAGGAGGTCATGCCTCTTATGTTTCATCAAATGAACTTTATCAGAGGGCCTTAATTCATTAGGAATACCCTTTTATACAGTAAGGAACCAAAATTACCACTAAAAATTCACAATGTTTGCAGACCGAGGACCTGATTCAGCTCGGATTGCAATTACAAAAGTGCACGCAGACGGTCGATTGTTGCACGCTGCATATGCGTATGCGAAGGAAGCTCTCCGATCGCATAGCGATTGCGGACACCACGCAGACCCATCACTGAATGATTGACAGGAAGTGATTGTTTTGGGGTGGTGGTCGGCAAAACGCTGGCGTGTTAGAGTGTTTGAACGTCATTACAGGGTCGTGCATAAAATAGCCACTGCGATTGCATTTCTGAATTGCATGGGTATTATGGATGTGAGACAGAGGAAGTGGGCGTCTTTATATTGGGCTGTGACGACATTGCAAATGCATTCATTAGCATACTGTATTTTCACAGCAGAACTGCAAGAGTGCTTGCTACCATGTTCACATTAGCGATCCATGCTGAATCAGGCCCTGAGTTCCATGTATCCATATATCATAAACATGCTCCGACATTTCTCAAGAGGTCGCGAGCAAAAATCTGCTGTATAGCCGCCCTAACCAGCACATTAGATGGGTTTAATCATTTTACATGGCTAAACACAGTCTAAGTGAGAGTGAAGACCGCGATTATTAATGGGTGCCAAGAACAATTGATTTGCAACTCTGGGAACCCATTAATTATCGCCGCCCACAAAACAATTAATTTGCCCCCGCAGTGTTCACTTCAAATTATCTAAATTGCTCTAAATAAAAGTCTTTATTGGGATCTACAATAACGGATTAATAATAGAGTCAAAAGTTTAAATGGAAGCACTAGGTCAAATCTATTAAGTTTTGTATCTATTTTGCAAACATAGCAGCTGGTGACAATAAACGTAACTCATCACAAAGGAGGTAGAAGAGGGAAGTCTATAAGAACTCTTCAAATACTAATAAACATTCAGGTTTAATGATTCAGCAAGGAATGCAGCTGCGATTTTGTATGCACCAAGTCGATTGTTTCACACTGCGCATGCGTACACAGTGCGAGTGCGTGAACCAGCCACTGCATTCGAGTAGCGGCTGCAGGGATCACACAGTCTCATCACACATTGACAGTAAGTGACCGTTTGGAGGTGTTGACGGGGCTGTAGAATGCAGACGTGCAAGTGCATTGATCACTGTTACAGGGGCGTGCATAATTAAGCACCTGCGATTGTATACGCAGACAGAGCTCAAGATGCAACCAGGAAGTTTAATAGTTTGTGAATGAGGTCAGGTCAACCACTATTGTGCTTGTGGGGCTGATGGTTCTCGATGTTTCTGATGTTTTCGCTGTCTTGAGAGGTATTGGTTATGTTAGTAAAGGGAAATAGGCGGCATTATGTAGTGCTGGGCGTTGGCTTATCATGCTGCAGCTTCGCGATTGCATTCATTAGCATATTTTTGCAGCGGCCGGGTGCGTGCATGTGCAAGCTTGCATTCCATGATGAATTAGTCCCAGAGTCACTACTTGGTACGAGAGATGTGCGGTTTGGTTTCCCACAAGATCAACCATACCAGAGCTTGGGGGATAAGAGTGGAACCAAATCCCAGTTCAGGTCTTCCTGCCAAGCTCGGTTCTCAATTTGTTTTGGTTTACATATAAGAGTCCCTTCCTTGTGATCAGGAGCCATTGCACACAGGAGACTGAAGGAAGAGGGTGTGTGACTGTGGGCTGTAGTAGTGCTAAGAAAAATGTAATTAGCATGTCATCAGGGCAACATTAGGACAACATAAAGACAAAGGGCCTAATTCAGCACAGATTGCTAATGTGATTATGCACGGAGACAGCCGATTTATGCACTCTGCGCATGCATCGGAGTGTGCGAGTGCATATTTGCAATCGCTCATCGATCACAGACTTCATGCAGACCTATTGCAGTGTGATTGACAGGAAGTGAGCATTTCATCATGGTGATGGGGTGTGGTCAGAGAAACGCAGGCATGTCAGTCACTGGGGTGTGCATAAATTAGCCGCTGCAATGGCATACGGAGCCTGAGCTCTCACTGCATGTCAGAAGGTTTGCAATTTCTGAGTGAGGTCTGACCTTGTGTAATTGTGCATGAGGCTCCGATGTTACTCGATGTTTCCAATGTTTTTGCTAGATTGCAAGGTATTATGGATGTGAGACAGGTGAAATCTCCAGTCTTTAAATTCATGGTAAACGTAAAGGTCCTTTCTTTCCCTATCTCATTGTACATTCACTTAGTGAAGTAGCAGTTAGGTTCAACCACAGTAGCTTTACATCTGTCCTGGTGTAAAAATAAAATCAATCATGGATCAGTCCAACTCAATACTAGAGCAGGCAGGGGTAGTACTTCTGTAACATTTACTAAAGGAAGTCAAGAGGAAAGATGGTTAAAAAATGGCACCTCAAATCTAAACAGTATTTCACAATCTTAAAGAAAACAGCACTTCTAACTATAAAATGAAACATTACTGACAAAAAACATAAAATAGTCAACATGCATACACCACATGTAGTGGCCTGGAAAGGCTCAGACCATGATATTTCTTTGCGAGTGGTGGTTCTACTCCTGCTGTTTCATGCCCTAGAATGCCTATTGTGAAAGTTAGGGCCAAACACAGTGAGCCATCTTCTGTAACCTCACATGCAATACCTTCTTGCTTTGTGTCTAGATGTGTCACCTTTCAAACAGGAAAATCAGTGGACAAAAAGAACACTAATACAGAAAAACAAACTGTGTGCTCACAAACTTCACAGATCTCTAAGGAGAGTATAAAGGTGTCCATGACTGTGATGTGTGATTCTCACGTTTCTAACACTGTAATCGAAGAGAAGCCTCCTTCCACCATTTCTGCACCCTATATAAATATGAGGAAGAGTTGTAGTAAAAGTAATAAAGATGACATAAAAATTGAGGATGCTTCTGTGGAAGTGCAACATGATAAGGTGAATATTTCTTAATCTGACTCTAATGAGGATGTTGATGATGAATGTGTTGGACAAGAAGTTGATAAAATTCAGGAGAGGATGTTGTTTGTGTCAATGTAAGTCAGTCACCAGTTGCAGCAGCTCTTGCCAGTGATAAAAAAGGAATTTTCATGCTTGGGCAAAAGGCCAAAAAAATCTCTTTCGGGTGGACATATTTTTGTCAAGGCATCTCTACCATTTGTGAGGCCAAAGTAGATAGATGTAGGGATGATAACCATCTAGACAGCTCCTCTCTCTTATGTCATTTGCAGCAAGGTCATGCAAATTATTTATCAAAGTCTGGAAATTCATGTAAAATAATAATAAGCAGTCCAGCATCAACTGCCAGCAGCATGGATAGATCCCAGCACATACAGGCTCTCATTCAGAGGCACTCGCAAGATGCGAGCGGTCGCTCAGAATGAGGGCAGCCGCTTGCATTTTAAAGTGCGGCCTCCTGGTCGCTAGCCAAGCTGTGGGTTACCACCCACAGCTCTAGTGAGCGACCAGGTTGATGGTCGCAATGGTCAAGGCCATTGCGACCATCGGGGCTTGCGACGAGACCCTAAGGTTGGGTCTCGGCAACCGCAAGCCATAGGGAGCTTCGTGCTCTGATCGAGCAGGAAGCTCCCCACTGACATCACTGCTGATGTCAGTGCGGCCGCCCACAAATGGCAGGCATTCCTTAAGGAATACAGAAAAAAAGAGATTTGCCCCCCAGCACACTGCAGCAAAAACAATACTTAAATCCTACATGATAATAGAGATTTTGAGGTATTAGTTACACACATTTGCAAATATATGAATAAGTGCCAGGCCAATCGTCAAGGCTCCTCTATACTGGCGTCCCTAACATTAAGGGGTTCACGTCTGAGAAGCAAGGCACCCCAAAAAAATTCCAGCCCAGGGCATCACACGAAAAAGGGAAAAAGGTGATAGTGAAGTATAAAGAAAAGATGTGTAAAGATAAATCAATAAGTGTTTATGAAATGATAAAGAATTAAAATGACATAAATAATGTACAAACAAATAGAGAAGTGATAAAAGTATTCTATGTGAATTAAGTGGTGATGCCATGAGAAAGACCCAGTCAGAACCCCCCCGGGGGCCCCACTCCCAAACGCTCACCCCAAAATAATTATTGCTACATATTGGTAGCACCCACTTTGGGTCATATAATTGCAATTGATGTACTGCATGATAACAGTACATATGAAAGCTGAGAGCTAACTTACCTTGGAGGTACCCAAAAAACCTCCACATGGCACTATAAGCATCAGCACCTCCTCCTAATGCTGACTGCCTTCATGCCTCTCCAAAGTTGCAAAAAAAAATGGTAGTTGCTCAGATCAGCTTAATTGCATAACTCAGGTGCTTGTAAAGGGCGGGGTTTACACTGAACACAGAAAAAAAGAGATTTTCCCCCCAGCACACTGCAGCAAAAACAATACTTAAATCCTACATGATAATAGAGATTTAGAGGTATTAGTTACACACATTTGCAAATATATGAATAAGCGCCAGGCCAATCGTCAAGCCTCCTCTATACTGGCGTCCCTAACATTAAGGGGTTCACGAACGAGAAGCAAGGCACCCCAAAAAAATTCCAGCCAAGGGCCATCCCCAGGGCATCACACGAAAAAGGGAAAAAGGTGATAGTGAAGTATAAAGAATAGATGTGTAAAGATAAATCAATAAGTGTTAATGAAATGATAAAGAATTAAAATTACATAAATAATGTACAAACATTAAGGAATGCCTCCATTTGCCCAGCCACCCCCTCCCCGCCTCCCAAACGGGGCGAGCTGTCAATCACCATCGACAGCTCGCCCCCTTTGGTGTGAGTCCCATAGCGACGGAGCACCCGTCACCAGCCGGGTCTCGCGCATGCGCACATTGGAGCTGGCTCCGACATGCGCATGCACAGTGGTCAAACATTGACCCACTTGCGAGTGCCTTGCACTTGTGAGCGGGTCTGAATAAGGCCCACAAACTCCACCACCAACATATTCTACCACCAACACCTTCATCATCAACCTCCTGTATGATAGGAGGTAGGCCTGCACCCAATTTGCAATGGTTAAATGACTCCTCTCCTGTCCAGGATTCCAAGAAGAATCTGAATTTGCTAGTGCTGCTGCTGATGCTGAAGGTGATTTTTCATCACAGAAGAGGACTAAGCACAGTAGTTTCAAATAGCAATTGACTGTGAAACAAGGTTTTGCAAGAGGTTCCAAGTATGACAGTCACCATATTTTTGCACAGTGGATCACTGAAGCCATGATGGCTATGTTGGCAATAGATCTGCATCCAATATCTGCCATCAATGCATCTGGTTTAAGACAGTTAGTTTAGCCAGCCAGCTCACCGCAGCCTTTGGGCTATATTGGTGAAATCAATATTGTGAGCTGTGAGGTGGTCAGAATTGACTGGACATGACTTGAAATGAATGTTATTAATGTTAATAATACCGTAGATACAAAAACAGGTGAGAGTTACATTATTTTAGCTTTTTCTTCAATTTTTACAGAAATCCAAAACAGTTGAAGGTGGTTTTGCCAAAACTAAAACACGGCAAAGATTTAGAGCCAAAACCAAAACATGAGTGTCCACGCAGATATTTGCTTGGTAGAGGGAAAAAATAGTGCAATTTTCTACTGGACTTCTAACCTTCTAACATGAGTGTCTTGTCTATGATAGCAATAAATGTCTAAACAAATGTAAAAAAAAAATCTGGTCTACATGGCTAGGTCCCCCTTATGCATTGGACCAGAATCCTTCCACTTCCCTAGACTCCATTTTATCCATGAGTGCCCGCACCTACAATATGTTTTGCTGATCTGATTTGCTTGTCTACTTCAATGTAAATTCCTGACCCTGCTTATTTGATTCTCACGATTTTGATAAAGCATTGTACATGCGTTTATAGTACTTTATTGTGCTTCTGTTTTCGTTTGAAGTATTTAAAGAGTAAAAAGGGCAATAAAACTGTATTAAAAGAAAAACCCTCAATGAAACGGCAAGTACAAAGTACAATACCTACATATGTAAAGTAATCTTTAAAGGCATAAGCCAAATTAAAATGAATGTACAGTATAAACGTAAAAGTATTCTTTAAAAAAAATGATGATGTTACCTTTAATGCTTTTATGTATGCTTATTGTTGTTTTTGTATTGTCTCTCCTTACAGGTGTTTGTGATGCAGAATGATACTGCAGTTTCCATGAACCCTTCCAGAGTTCCAGCAACATATTAATTTTCCACCATCACCGACATCTTCCATCCAATATGTCAATGATATGTATTAATGTTATGTCAAATTTGTATATCGTACTGTAAAGGTTCCCTTCTATGTATGCACAGTGAAGGCAGTTTTTTTAAGCAAATATGTATGAGAATACAGTTTACTCTATCAGATTACCTAGAACCAGTGTCTCCAGGTGTTTTGGCAAATTTTGTTTTCATATGAATGTGAGTGTCTTGTAGCTAGTGAACTAGTTTGCAAAGATTGTGATGAAAATTAAAATCGGAATTCTATACAAGATGATGTTTTTGAACAAACTGTACTTATATTTTAAAATTTCAACAAAAAAATATTTAAAACACTTTGCAAATGACCTTGTAACAGAACACAAAGGTGTGCTATAATATTAGAATGAATTCTTAGAGATGGAGATGCAATGTAAAATATGACTGCATTGACCGGTGGTCAGAATGCGGGTGATCAGAATACCGACAGCCGCATCCCGACAGTCAAAATGCTGACCCAACTAGGTAAGTATCCTAACCCCTAACCCAACCGCTCCCTTCCTACACCTGAGCCCTAACTATCACAGGTCATAAATAATGTGACATAAACATGTTGCGATCAAAACTTCATTTTTATATTGGCAGCCTGGATATAAAAATATGCTGCAAGGGAGGAATGGTAAATGTGCTACATCTTCCCATTTGTCTGAGATTAGTATAATCCATTTATATACCTGGCTAATCAAAGGGAATTCTCAATTTAAAAACACAATTTACCATCAAATTAGGGACATGTCTAGTGATATCAATCTGGGATTATTCATGAATTTTAAAGAAATAACTATACTTTTATTGGGGTAAAAAACAATCTGGTAGTTTTACTGGTATATGACCATATTGTTGTGTTTGTGTATTTATGGTAGAGAAACGAGTTCCACTAGCACATTGTACTGCAGAATATGTTCAACATATATCAGTTAAAAAAATATATAATAATATTATTAATAATAATTTTTTTCCAAAAGTACAGAAATCAAGAAAATATGGTATACACATAAAACCAGTAAAAAACTGATAAAAGACAATCAATAGCGATTTTTTAGTTAAAAAAATATAAATATATTTT
Source organism: Taudactylus pleione (assembly GCA_031769625.1). NCBI lineage: Eukaryota > Metazoa > Chordata > Amphibia > Anura > Myobatrachidae > Taudactylus > Taudactylus pleione. The sequence continues at coordinate 5,945,732 of JAUIMM010000135.1, forward strand.
TTAAAAATCGGATGTTTAGCTTATCTTTTTCAAATGGTATTTATGAAGAGTTCATAAGGCACAGGTTCAGGGTCCCAAGGCATTTTGTCCTCTCATCTGGACTTCATCAAGGGGAATGTCCCATTGATGTTACCTACCCTGTGAAGTATCTATGTATTATATATTGTTGTGTATTGTTTTATGAGATATCTTACTTAATTAAATAATTTTTTAATGCACAATACTTAGTACATTTATGAAATTTTAGAATATACCTGCGTAGGTTTTTTACATATATTTATATACCCAGGTTCTCATAGATGATTTTATTGCACTAAGTCACTTTGTTTACTGTCCTAATTAGGGACAAGCATATTTTGTACAGGTTGCACGATTTTGCACAAGTTACACTGGTTCATTTTATATATGCACTAGTAGGCGCTTGTGGTCAATTAAATTGTTTGAATTTATTTAAGCAATGTGGTCACAGGCCACTTGCACCCCAGTCCTGGGAATGGCGAGTGCAGGTCTGCACCCCAAATCTAGGAGTGGTGAGTGCAGTGGATTTCTGACTTTATATATATATAGTGTGGTTAGTTACCCAAAACAAGTATTTTATTTCACATTATATATAAAGTTCTTAAGGGATAGAACCAGAAATAATATACCCCATTATGGGCTAATGGTGCAGTTATTTAGAAGAGGATATAGCATTTCATACTATAAACTTTAATTTATTTATGGGTTTACCCAAGCAGATCCTGAAAATACAGATATGTCTACTTGCATTTTTGATGCTTGTGTGTTGTGAATCCCGTGCCCGCGACTGGGTACACATGCTCATGCTGAATTGGCATCCTCGATCCATAGATCAAACACAACCATGGCATGGCGTACCATGGTGCCGTGGCAAATCACATGGTGCGATGTGTGCACATGTTTGCCACGCAAGTGGCAAAGATGCAAGAGGACACAACTGTAACTGACACAATAATATAGCTTGGGTGGAGGCACTGAACATTTTTACCCTAGGGTTAGACATGGTTACATAAGGGGGTGATGAATTACATCTTGGAGAATATGGCCATAGCAACCAATTAACTTCTACCTATCATTTTATAGAATGTACTTGATACATGTTATCTACTGTAGAAGCTTATTAGTTTATTTGGGGGGATGTAGTTTATAGCCCAGCTATTGCGCATCCTGTGCTCAGAATGCTGTGCTGGAATCCCAACACAAGTCAGAATCCAGGTGCCAGCATCCCTAATGCTGGCATCCTGACAAAGAATTGGGTTAGGGGATAGGGTTGCCACTAGGGGGAGGGTTAGGGGTTAGGGTTTGCCACTAGGGGGATGGTTAGGGTGAAGCTGCGGGTGGGAAGGTAGGTTTAGGCTGTGAGGAGGGAGGTTAGGTTTAGGGGTAGGTGTAAGGTTAGGTAGGTGTCTTTATCCTAACCCTAGTTGGGATTCTGAGCACCGGCATCCTGTACCCGTCTCCATTAGGCAACTTGTCTAATGGAGACAAGTTGAATAATACTTCATACATTCCATCTAAGTATTTTGGGGAAGTTGTATCAAAGCTTGGAGAAAGATAAAGATGACTTTACAGGCTGTGTTTGAGAAATGACAGTTGGGAGCTGATTGGTTGGCACTTTGGGGTCTATTCATGTACATGCCCCATAGCCTTATGTAACTTTACACTAAAGTTTGCATGTTATTTTTGCAATATTTGAGTGTCTTAAGTAGCAATTCATGAACACTTACCTGCTCCATACTGCAATTCATTTTCATTGCTCACTGCAATTCTATTTTCTCCTTCACCTCTGATCTTTCCCTATTCCCGGTGCTTTCTTTTCTTTCTGCTCATGCGCCTGCCTGCTGCGCTTGTTGACCCAGGGAGGAGATAAAGGGGCAGAGGTAAAACATAAGCGTGCCAAAAAGACATGGAAATATTTCACTTCCCTGTCCTCAAAATAAGAATGAACAGATTACGCTGTCCAGCAAATCTGTAACAGTAGCAGAAATGGAAAACCAAGCTTTCCATTTCATGGTGAATCACACTAACCACACTAAAGTATTGTGATGCTATGCTTAAAGAAAGCAGAGGCGCAGCAAGAAGAAGAATAACACAGTAAGCCTCGCAATGAATAGAAGGCAATAAAAAGTCCTGTTTTCAGCTAAACAGGGCACTTCACTGCTACATTAATAGATCCCCTTATCTCTATCCAAGGTTTGCTTAAGCTCTGTTTATTTGTGCTGTGCCTATTTGCAACCTATATACATCTACACTGAATGACTTGAAATCTAGAAATTGGTTATCACCAATGAAATCACAATGAAAATAAATAAATAAAAAAATTAAAAAACACAGATTCAACAGAGCAGAAGTGGATTTAGTATGTCCCACACTGTAGAGACTAGGGGCAAACAAACCCCATTTTCTTCCCAATATTGTCCCTCTCTTCTCTGTCTTACACCAGAAAGACTATTACAAGCAGCATATTTGAGGTAAAAAATAAACTTTTAAATAAAGCAATGTACCAGATACAGGTGAATACTAGACCCATTGCTTGGGTTTTACACCAAAAAATTCCAGCCTGATGTTTTGTTATGGATTGTACTCAAACATGTAGATTTTGATGCAATGGTGAAAAGATCTTTATTTGCTCCTGCATTTAGATTTATATACTGTAACTGATTTTCATTTCTATTTGCAGAATTGGGCCTCATTTGGAGTTTGCCTATGTAACCCTTTTACCACCAGCAGCAAATGGAACGAGCCATTTAAATACATGTATATCTCATAACTGCAAAGGACATGTCTAACACACATTTGAAATGTGAGCAATGATATCACCAAGAATGCATCATGTCCCCAGCACTAGGGAGTCCTTGCCTTACATTTTCCCTTACTTTTGTAAAAATTAAGGGTCAGGGCTATTCGTTATTCCTGTAACACAGGAGATATCACTGATACAATTCTGCCCCGATAATTTCCACAGTCCCCATACTTTAGTATGGGACATATGAATTATGTAATTCATCGAGTTCCGAAAAAGCAATTTTATCGGAACTTGTGAGTGATACTGTACACCACCCAGAGATGGCGTACAGTATCCAATACCATGTACAAGCTGCTGTTTACACGGCGGCTTGTGCAGCAGAGGGATCTTTTCAGGTCCCTCCAGCTGTATTTACTTACCTTTGGTGTCTCTGGCTCTACTGTTTCCCTCAGAGCACCGGAGCTGGGGGAAAGCTTGTGCTACAGGCAGGGACACTGGGAGGAGCTTATGCTGTGGTGGCGGCAGAGGGGGAGATGATTACTTTAATTACAGGCAGAGGGAGTAGAACTGGAGGAAGTTACATGGACCGGGATGACTCTGGGGCCGCGGCCGGGATGCCTCAGCTACATGGGGAAAATGATCACTTTTCCAAAAACCTGACTCCGCAAAAAGAGCAGCTTTTCGGAAGTGATACTTTTGTTAGGGAGGCATGATGAATGACTCCAAAACATTTTTTAAACTTGCAGCGAGTTTAAAACATAATTATCACTAGTGATAATTATGTAATAATGAATAGATCCCTGAGACTTTCCATAACCCTAGACTCTATCACTCTAAACTACTAAAGGGATGAATGTTTTTGGCAACTTTGTTTAAAAGAGAGGAACTTCCCATTTCAAGCAACGCTACTACTTAAAAGAAGTTGTATGTTGTTTACTTTCTAAACAAAATATTCCCTACACTAAATAAAGTGAAATAGAAATAGTATAAAGATTTACAAAAAAAAATTATCAAATTGAGCAATTCGGAAGGCTGCGGCAACCCATGTTATGTAAACATTTACCAAACTACTGTGCATTCCATTGTGGGGATCATAGAGAATTTGATAATCATTTTTGGAAAATACAAAGTCTTTTGAAAAACAAAACTATTGGCTGAGCACAGGGATAAAGGGCTTGATTCAGAAGTCGGAGGATTTAGAACATCAGGTGCAAGCAACAAAAATGGCAGCCACTACTACACCTCCGTCCATCTCTGAATCATAGACCCAGAAGACCAAAAATGTATCCTCAAGACAGCTTTTATGAGATGGAAATACTGTAAGTAATAGGAATTAGAATAAAATTTGCTGCATACTCAAGTTACTTTTTATTATTTATAAATTTCACTTCTTTTTTTGAAATAATTGAATTGTTCAACTGAAACAAATGTTAATTTACTCATGCTATGCTATACTGATAATTATAGATATTCTCCTTAATATAACCAAAGAAACAGGGGCAAGCCAATTGCCTAACATACTGTACTATATAGTAGTTTAAATGTCCACTCCCTAGATTTGCAAAACTCATTGTACTGCACAATTCCTTGCATACTGTTGCTTCGGAAAACCTGTAAAGAACAAAAAAAATTGCAAAATGTTTTTCTTGCACGCCAACTGCTTCACATGAAGCTCAGTATATGCTTGATGTTTGTCCACTTTTAAAATGACAATAACGTTTTTCAACAAACGTGATTATTAAATATTTCTCTTTTAGTTTATTATATGAAACTCTGAAATATTTTCTTTGATTCTGGTTTTTTTTCTACACTGCCATATATTATCAAGTACTAGTCTACAATCATTATTAAATTGATTAATGTTTTATATGATAAGTAAAATAACTTATTTCCTCTCAGCAATATACCCCTTTTTACATATGCCCACAAGTACAACAATCATGTCAGTTGGTCATTATCAGGTTGTTTTTTTAGTCCATTAAACTTAAGTAATATTTAGAGATGAGCCGTTTGGATTCGGTGGAATCCGAACCGCTCCGAACATAGGGGATCCGAGTCCACCTGAACCCTGTTCGTGTGTTCCCCGCCTAACTCGGATCCCCGTTCGGGGCCGGACAGGGCCACCTGATGTCGGATTCTCACGAGAGAATGCAACGTCAGGGCTCCTCTAGTGTAGCGCAGACCGCAGTGATAGCGGTCTGCCCTACACAGACACAAACACACAGCCGCCAGCGGCAGCTGTGTGTTTGTAATAGCAGCCAATGAGAGTCACACAGTCTCTCATTGGCTGCTGCACGGTGGGAGGCGGTTGGAGCTCACTCATGAGCTCCGTCTTCCAGCTCCCTTCTCAGCACGTGACACAGCAGAGCGGATGGCGACAGGAGCGGGGATTCAGGTAAGTTTATTTTTGTGTGTGTGTAAGGGGGCGCTACTGGGGGCATGCTAATGGGGGCACTGCTACTGGGGGCACTGCTACTGGGGGGCATGCTAATGGGGCACTGCTACTGGGGGGCATACTACTACTAGGGGCATACTACTGGGGGCCTGCTAATGGGGGCACTACTACTGGAAGCATACTACTGGGGGGCATACTACTACTGGGGGCATGCTAATAGGGGCACTGCTACTGGGGGGCATACTACTGGGGGGCATACTACTACTAGGGGCACTGCATAGGGGCCCTACTACTAAGAGGACTGCATAGAGGGCACCACTACTGGGGGCATTGTGTACGGGAGACCACTGCTGTGGGCATTGTATAAGTGGCATTACTACTGTGGGCATTGTATAAGTGGCATTACTACTGTGGGCTTTGTGTATAAGGGTCACTACTGTGGGCATTGTGTAAAAGGGTCACTACTGTGGGCATTGTGTAAAAGGGTCACTTCTGTGGGCATTGTGTAAAAGGGGCACTACTGTGTCGGAACATAAATAATTAACACTACTTTATGGTGTAATGTGAATCAGGGGCACTATGTGCAGTGTAATGTGCACTGTGACTACTAGGTCTGTAGCCCACTTTGTAAACAAGTACTGTGATTCTGCTGGCCGTACCCCACTGGGTGGGTGCACTACTTTTCATTTCTGCCACTGCTGTGTGGCAATGTTTCATAGATGTGCTTTAAACTGTGGTGTCTGTGCCATTGCTCTGTCACTTAGTAACGAGTCAGCTCACTGCAACCTTTGGCCAATAATGTTATATTATAAGCTGTCAGGTGGTCAAATTGACTGTAAATTTACTGGAAATTAATGTTATTGAGGTTAATAATACTCTAGGAAGCACAAAAAGACCAATTTATGTGATTTTAGAATTTTTTGTAAATTTCCAAAATCAAATTCAAAAGCCAGTCACCGCAGTTTGGCAAATCCAAATCCAAAGCCAGACGACGAATTAGAACCAAATCCAAATTAGGCAAAAATGGTCTGGCGTACACCCCTAGTAATATTACTGTATATATTTGTTTGATTTTTTTGGCTTATGTCTCATTTTCACATGGGGAGAGTAGGGTAAGTTGACCCACCCCGTTTCTGGGCAACTGTACACATTTGTTGTCATGTGACCATAAATTCAGGAAGCACCTGTTATTTTTATCTGGCTGAAATAAGCACATGGTAAAGTGGTAAGTATGTTTTTTTTTCACAAGAAACTATTTTTTGCTTGTCAAAGTAAATTTCCTACATGACATGTATAATGACTGTTATGTCAAAGCAAATTTATCCAGGTCTAAAAATATATATCATACACGTTGGTGATTTGCCAGTGTACAACATCATGTGAATTCACTAGCTAAAGATTAGCCTGAGTTACTAAACTAGACAGTTTTTTTCCAAAATGGTGGCTGTGGGGCAATGTGAGCCAAATGCTGTGGGGTAAATTGAGTCAGTGGTTCAACTTACCCCACCATTAAACACTAAAGTTAAGTTAAACCTCAGATTAAGAGGTCTATTCACTAAGCCTTGGAGAGAGATCAAATTGAGAAAGATAAGTACCAGCCAAACAGCTCCTAACTGCCATCTCACAGGCTGTGTGTGAAAAATGACAGTTAGGAGCTGATTGGCTGGGACTGATCTTTCTCCATATGATCTGTCTAGCTTAGTGAATATAACCCTAAGTTCATAATGCCCCACTAATTGATGTGCTTTACCAAATGACACAGATTTGTGTCCCAGCCACAGAAACCAAGATAGGAGATGCAGCTGCCCACTTCGGGGGACAGGGCCGGGCTCCTATGTCATTAGGCCCCGCCCCCATCATGGCAAACTGCTGCAAATTGTGGGACCGTGCTGAATGGTGCATTTTCATGTCATTTGGCTCTGACCCCTCCAAACGGAGCCATGATTCACTAAGAACTAAGATTCACCACTTTACTAAGAACTGGGGCCCTGATTCAGAGCCGTTCGCTGCCGCTGCACGCACACTGGGATTGTTTTGTTCTCCGGCCGCTCGCAAAGCTGTGGGAGATCACCCACAGCTTGTGCAAGAGGCCAGGAAACCATCACGATAATCGCGACCATCGACCTTGCGATGAGACCCTATGGTAGGGTCTGGGCTGCCTCAAGGCCGAGTGGACTTCCTGCTCTAATAGAGCAGGAAGTCCACTACTGACATCAGTAGTGATGTCAGTAAGACCTCCCTACAAACTCCAGGCGTTCCTAAGGGAACGTCCACACAGATAAAGAAAGAGTTGTCTTTTTAGATGCACAGATGTATTAAAATTTAACTTTTATTAGTATTTTAAAATATTATGCATATTTTTACAGTCTGTGAAATATTAAAAGAAAGAAGAATGTGATGAAAGAATTAGGAATGGTGTATTAAAACAATAAATATGACCAATACAAGTCTGTATATCTATTTTCCAAGAAACAATCATATATATATAAAATAGTGGTTTTTATATTGTTAATATATATATATATATATATATATGTCAATCATTAATTAAATACACTTACTTGTTCAAATTAAAGTTGTTATTTATTCCGCAGTCAGATTGCATCAGTGTATGATCGAAAATACATAGACAGTTAGTAAACCTTAGATTTCCAGTTATACTGGATACATTTGTAATTCTTGTACTTTTGACACAAGGAGGCAGATCGAACACAAACTATGTTGCAAATAGGACTATGGGCCTGATTCAGACCCGGTCGCAAGCGCTGAGCACTCAGAACCGGGTCGGTGTTTGCCCACTGGGCATGTGCACGACGGAGCTGGCTCCGTCGGGCGCATGCGCGAGACCCGGCTAGCGACGGGCGCTCTGTCGTTCCAGGTCTTGCACCATAGGGGGTGAGCTGTAGATTATGGTTTACAGCTCGCCCCATTTGGTAGGCAGGCAGGGGGGGTGGCCACCCAAATGGAGGCATTCCCGACAGAACGCCTGCTGTCTGGCGGTGGCCCCACTGACATCACGAGTGATGACAGTGGAGAGCTTCCGGCTCTGTTAGAGCCGAAAGATCTCTGTGGCTTGCGATGGGTGAGACCTTACCACAAGGGTCTCGTTGCAAGCCTCGATGGTCGTGATGGCAAATGGATCATGCGAAGCGAAACGGAAAACAGTGATTCTCCACAATAACTCTGTGAATAGCACCAAACAGAGAAAAGCCCAGTTTTCTGCAAAACAGAGGTTTTCTCTGCTCTATGAATATACCCCTATGTTACTAAATAGGTTTGGTCAGTTCAGGAATTCTCCAGTCTGTGTTGAGAAAGGCACAAGCTTGGAGACTGGCAGATGATGACACAAACTAAAAAACAGGAACCTAGACCAGCATATGACAAGTGCTTCCTTTTTTAAACACATGAAACAACTTTATAAGGTAACATCTATTTATCTCTCTCTCTCTCTTTTTTTTTTTAATAGACACCAAACTAGTTTTTATAGCATTAAATAATTAGTGAACAAAGTATAATACTATATTTATTTCATAGCAGTGCCACATATTATAAGTGCTGTTAGAATATGTATATATATAATTTGCAACCATAAGGATTTTATAGCATTAACCACTTGTTTAGGTGAAATATTTTAGAGACTGCACATTATGGTTTGCTGCATATTATATCTAAAAATGTGACTGATTCAGTTCACAGAAGTTAATTAATGGAAATATTTACTGTAGACACATTATCACGAGCTTAAAAAAATATTATTAGACGGAAATTGTACGTGCTTTCCTTGGCTCACTTGCACAATACAAGTTACAGTAATTGCTGATTAATTGCTGTGTCTTCAGTGCAACAAGTTCCTCTTCTGGGTATTTTAGTAAAAATAAAAAATACTACTTATGTTTTGAAGCTAAGTATTTTTTACCTTTGCAAATGAAATTAAAAAAAATATTTTAAGCCTCTATATACATATTTTTGTTGTTCCGTCTTTCTGTCATGCATGATTAGTAAATGTTTTTTCTTGCATTGTTATAAGGAGTTACAATGAGGAGTTCTGCTGTATAATGTTATAAGGATGGGCTTACTTTTGGGAAATGTGGGGAGTACTCTTTAAATTTAATATTTTGCAGTTGATTTTAAGAATTGTGCTCCAAATTACAGGAAAACCTCATATCCAAAATATTTTGGGTAGTAATTATTCCAGATAATATATTACAAATCTTTATTTAAAATGTTGCCTGAAGTTGCTTCTATGTAGTATGCTAGTATTCAACTATGGCCATTGTAGACAAGTTTAGAATATTCAAAAATAAGTACATATTGAATATGATTAATACAATGCACATTATTTCTAATACTAATCGAAATTTACATTGTATTTAAATACAAAGAAGAAAGCACAATGTTCAGGGTGTTTATATTGTATCGATTGAAACTGTTTATGATGCAGTTATTAGTAGATATGTGAGGTTCGGTTTTCTTGAAAAACAAACAAACCCTAACTTTGGGGTTCTCAGTCAAATTGAGTCAGAGTTCGGAATCCCTTTCGGGGTCCAGAGTGGAAGCGACTCCTGGTTTGGATCTGCTCTAAGTTCAGAACTTGGATTTAGAAACAGAATCTCAAGTTTTGGATTGCATGTAAATAGGTCCAATATATCTATTTTATTGATTTTGTATAATTTTGATAGATTTTATATTGACTTTCATACATTTTTATGGAATCTAAAACCAAACCAAAACCGAATCGGAACCAAAACACTTGAGGCTGATTTTGCCAAAACGCGATGATGAATTAGAACCAACACCAAAACACAGGGGTCCGTGCAAGTAAACTCTAAAAAACATACAGTATTAAATAGATTTAATGGAGCATATTTACTAAAATCAAAAGACATCGACATCATGTTTCAGTCTCTAAATTACAGATTTACTAACAGCTTGGATTTCAATTTGATTGGAAAATCAACGTCAATGTCATTTGGATTTTAGAGGTGTAAATGCCGTTGGTTTTGATCTTTCAGTTCAAAACTGATGGCAAATACAACATAAAACATGATGGCAAACCTGCCAAAAAATAAAGCACTGCACAGATCACTGTGACCTGTGCAACCTTCTTATGTATAAAAACAAATGAAAGTGTCCAAAAGTTTAAAAAATGGTGTAGTGCCAAGGAGGTGGGATCCTGTTTTATTTTTGGGGTCCCCCATTTCAGAGGATTTCCAGCCGTGGGCTGACCAGTTTGTGGCAGGTTAATGCTTTGGCAAGGGGACCCCAAGTTGTATGTTTCCTGCTATGGAATTACCACCTTGGCTGGTTTTAGTAAATTTACCCCAATGTCCTTATACTTATGTAAAAACATAACTCTGATTATAGGCATAGCATAAAATGATACATGGATTATTTAATAAGAAAATCATGTGTCAAAAAAGGGGTAGGCAACCTATGGCACTATGGCTACTGTGGAACTACACATCTCAGCATGCCCTGCAACAGTTTTAGCTTAACAGCAAAACTGTGGCAGGGCAGGCTGGGAGGTTTAGTTTTATTGCAGCAGAGGTGCCACAGGTTGCTTACAACTGTGTCAAAACATTATTGCTAAGTAAATCCTAATGTTAATATATGATGGGTGGAGCTGAGGTAGCACCACCCATATTATGCACAACTCTGCCTTACTCTGCCCAATCCCCCAGGGAGGGGGGCCCTTCCTATTTTGTCAGTACCGGGCCCCACAATTTCTGATGGCAGCCCTGTGTCCCAAATCAAAAACATTGTTAGCTTTGACCAAGCCCCCAGTTGTTTCACTCTGTCTACTCCCAGGTTATCATCTTTTTAATGGCAATTTCCAGTCTACTTATTGTCCTTCCCAAATTTCAAAATGCATTTATAACATATTTTTTAAAATTATGTCAACAATAATATTGGGTATTGTGACATTAATTTATTCTGGGGTGCCTTGAACCCTGTTTGTCATGGCCATATCATTGCATATGTCTCACATAACGGTAACTTCTCACCCTGCATTTTCAAGTATGGCTTTATTTGAATCAAATTCCAACATGTTGAGGACTAACAATGCTTGAGTAGATGTTGAAATAAATTGTGTGGGATAAGATTTGATGTTGATTTAAAGTTGTCTACATCCATTTAGCAGATATAAATGGTTACATTTTATATTGTTTATATGTGAACAAGAAAACTAAGTATTCTATAATGGGGTACACTACTAACTGTGAGGACGGCTACCTTCACAATCAGATGGATAGTGGCGGTATGGCCACATGCATCTCATTAATTCTAAATACAGATGAAAATTAATAATTGTTACCAAATACAACATTTTCAGAGAATTAAATAATCAGTAATTAAAGTGGGCTGTAACGTGCTCCATCAGCTGTATATGGAGGCAGAATATGTTTCACCAGCCCACCTCTCCCAGCCTCAGTTTCTCTTACTGGATCTTACTGCAGTCACTCAACTGCAGTGCTGCTGACCTGCTGTCATGTTGTGCACTGTGCCACCCATATCAATAGATGGGGCAGGTGATGCTAATGTTACTTGGCCCACATCCCCCTCCTTTGGCAGGTAGAGAATGAGACACAGTGTCATCATGAGGTGACCTCTGTCTCATTCACAAAATGCATAGAGGGGCAGCAGAGAGACATGCTGGATCACACACAGTGGAGGGGACATCGGTTACATCAAGATAGTAAAAATAACATAAATAATGATGGGCTAGGATGTGGTGGAGGTTTATTTGGCCAGGTCAGGGGATACTAGGGATAAGACTGCTCAGCTATAAAATAAATATGTAGATATAAAGTGGGGGGCAGTAGTGACTTGGGCATAAAATCAATATACACATAAACTGGGAGTCAGTTAGATGGCATGATAACAGTGCTAGAGACAGAGGAGGGCAGAGGCTAGAGAGATGCAGGCAAGGATGAGGCTGGGGAGCATTAGAGGGGATGAGAGGCTAAAGAAACATGGGGGTGAGAATGTAGACATGGGGATAAGACTGGAGAGACACAGGGGTACAAGGTTGGAGAGACACAGGAAGGATGAGACTGGAAAAACACTGTGAGGGGGTTGCATGTGTGGAGAGATGTAGTGGGGTAAGGCACTTGTGACATGCAGTAGGGTTGATCCTGGTGAGACACAAGAAGATGGTGCTGAAGGGATGCAGGTGGGATTATCCTGGTGAGACATGGAGGGGAGCTGTAGAGATGCATAGTGGAAAGCAATGGAGAGACGTAGGAGGATGGTGTCTCTCCTGGATGTTTGAACATGAAGTTAAAATTTTGTCTTGCCCCAAAACTTCTATTATCATGTATTATCTGGGTTAACCTCTGTTATATTTTTCCTTTGCAAACAGTTGGCTTCTGTATCATATGATCTCCTATATGCATATTAGATACTGGCTCAAGACACTGCCTTAAAAGGCTTAATTTCTTCAGAGGTCCCCCATTGCAAAGAAACCACCACATAGGTGGTTCATAAGACTCATGAACAGGGGATACATAGGGGTTGCAAAAAAAACATGGGGTACCCAAGTATCAAAGACTTGGGGACCCCATAAAAAACTCAGAGGGCAGCAGGGTGGCAGAAAATAATTAAGAGCTACACTGATGGCATAGTGCAGTTGTATTTATTTTTAAGTGAACTAATATTGTTTAGCTGGTGGCAGAAGTGTTAAAGAGCATCTAAAATGTATTTCACACTATCAAACATCTGGGGCCTTCCAGACCCCGGCCTTTCATTTTAAATGTCCAATATAACAGTGTGGATGTGTGCACATGGCATTTATCCCTAGTTATATTGAGATTGTACCTTGATCTCACACTTCCCTTATTTGTGTTTCCAATGTGTATTTCAGTAACAATATAAGACAAAATTTTAAATACAGTTTTGAAGGGGTGACATTTTTCAATTTGTTCTGGTTACAATAAGCCCTAGTTGTGCCATTGGCAGTAAAAAAGGCACCATCTCAGAATAGCTCCACCTAACATGGGATGGTAGTTCCACCACCATTCCAGGAACACTATAAGCTCTGGTAATATTTTATTATATATTATATAATTTTATATTATGATTATTATTCTTATTATTAGCAAATTGTATAACTTTATTTTAGTACAATGTAAATATATTATAATAATATATGTATAAAGATAAGAGTTGCACTCTTAACTATTTTTAATATTCATAATAAAATATACAATAATAATAATACAATTAAAAATTACAATTATTCATCCTTGAGGAGTTGTGGCATGTACTGTATATTTTTAACTACCCTAATTAGAAACAGTTCCCCAAACACTATAATTACAATAAAATGTATCAATTATATTTTATTATTGTCTTAATCTTATTTTAAATACATATATATATATATACACCAAGGAGAGAAGCGGCACTAGGAGTCTGTCAGCAAAATTTTATTGTGATCCTTCACAATACAGGAAACCAACGTTTCGGGGCTAAATGTGCCCCTTTGTTAAGGTAGGCGCATTTAGCCCCGAAACGTTGGTTTCCTGTATTGTGAAGGATCACAATTCAATTTTGCTGACAGACTCCTAGTGCCGCTTCTCTCCTTGGTATATTTATGCATTTTATTAGCTGGCACAGGAGCATCCTCATTGTGGTTTAGCAGAGTGCCGGTCCACCTGTCTGCTATATATATATATATATATATATATATATATACATACACTACCGTTCAAAAGTTTGGGGTCACCCAGACAATTTCGTATTTTACATGAAAGCTGACTTTTATTTATCATATGAGTAGCAAAATGAATATAACATATACTGTAGTCAAGATATTGGTAATGATTTTTATTTGAAATAATAATTATGTCCTTCAAACTTTGCTTTCGTCAATGAATGCTCCTTATGCAGCAATTACAGCATTGCAGACCTTTGGCTTTCTAGCTGATAATTTGTTGAGGTATCATTTATATATACAACTTGATTCCACACAAGATCAAATAGAACATCATTTATATATTAGATCCCAACATATTAGCTGTTTTGGCACAATACATATGGTATAGCTCTTGGTTGGTGGTGCTCCCAAATTTTAAGTATCTAAACTTTTTATTTTTCTATTCTTGCCAGAAAGCAAGGAGAAGACAAAAAATTGCTTTTTGGGGCACACTTAAAAATAATAATTCAAACAATATGATGAGTATATTTATTAAAATACAAATTTTATTGGATACTACCCCTTTAAAATATTCCAAACATGTTCAAAATGGGGGTATATCAAAGAAAATATCATTAAAATAAGTATTAAATATCAAGGGTTATGCGAAAATTCAAATAATATCAAATGAATTCCCTTTTAAAACCCAAAAGAGTCTGGGTTATATGTATTCAATTAGGCTTTTTGCAGTAGGTGTGTGACAACAAAAATAAGTCATGAATGTTCATTCTAACACTTATCACCTATGCTCTAACTAAAAAGGGAAATATATAAATTCCACTCAGAGTACCTCCTTCAATAATTCTATTTGGTGTTCATCCACTATATATCATGTACAATCATCCATGAAAAAAGGGGAGTGGATTTAATATCAATCAATATGAAAAAAGAAGGAATTAAGCAATAAGCATCAAGTGATTCGGATACATAAATGTGCAAAACATATATTAATATAGGACAGAGTATATTCTACACTCTTGGTATGACAAAGGTCTTAGCTCCTAGAAATGAAAAACCAGATACAAACAAACTGCTTGGATACAATTTTGATACAATAGTGACAACAGTGTCAAGTTCTAACACTTCTGTCCTTCCGTGTCATACAGCCGCTACAGACACAAAATAAGGGAGTGGAAGAACTATTAATTGTCATAAGGAAGATTTTAGAGATTTTAGAGATTTTAGAGACTTGAGCCATGTTGGTAGGAGATCCCTTTTGCTATCAGCATTACAGGGAAACTCAACTCCACCAGGTTAGCGTGTATTGAAATGAACAATGACAGTTCAAAAGGAAAAGAAAGAGGACAGTAGACTTTGGAAAAAATACAATTAGAGTCGGTAGATATATATAACCCGGTCACTTCTGCTTTCTGACGTCATGCATTCAAGTATGCATCTGCAGTCAGATGAGAGAGTGTCTAGGAAGTCTACCGGACAGAAATTATAGACAAAAATGCATTTCTACTGTCCATTGAAGAACACAAAACTCCCCCGGTACCAAGTATTACAAGGGGGCTTGGAAAATCAATCGGATGAAAATATGCATAGAATAAATTAGAGAGGTATATCATAAATTTGGTCACTGTAATGACTTAATCTTATTATCAAAATAGTGTACTGTGTTTGGGCAGTATCAACAAGCAGTATAATCTGTGATAGGAGACAAATATTTGTAATTTGTAACAAACTGTGTATAAAACCACTTAGTATAAATCCGTGGTTTATTTATCAATATACTATGTGACAGTTTTCACCACAGGCAAATTTATAAATTCAATTAGAATGCTTAATGCACCAATAAACATATCAGTAATAATGTCTCTTTACCTATAATTGGTACCAACAGCTGCACATATCTATATGACACTTGCAATAAGTGTATACACAGTATGGATGTTATAATGGTTACAAATTAAAGACAAACTCTCCAGTAATTAACATAATTATATAAGATATGTATATTTTTTCATCAGCTCATTCGGCAGCCACAATCCAGCATAGTGCTGGCAGGATAAATATCTATGCATGCATTTATTAATTAAATTGCAGTTATTAGCAGTGTGCTGTGAGCATAAGATCAAAATGTCCGCAATCATAGGTATATGCACATTATGCCACGAGGTGCGGTTACTCATAGTACCAGAGCAGAGCGTCTTGGTAACGGCACACCAGGAGGTACAGAGTGGATAAGAAACAGTCTCCTCTGAGACTGTAGTGGATATGACGTACGTTTCGCCTTCCTGCTTGGTCACATAATCACCCAATGTCATACTAAGAGTGTAAAATATACTCTGTCCTATATTAATATATGTTTTGCACATTTATGTATCCGAATCATGGTACCAAAGAGGAATGACATCACTTGAAGCTTATTGCTTAATTCCTTCTTTTTTCATATTGATTGATATTAAATCCACTCCCCTTTTTTCATGGATGATTGTACATGATATATAGTGGATGAACACCAAATAGAATTATTGAAGAAGGTACTCAGAGTGGAATTTTGATATTTCCCTTTTTAGGTAGAGCATAGGAGATAAGTGTTAGAATGAACATTCATGACTTATTTTTGCGTCACACACCTACTGCAAATAGCCTAATTGAATACATATAACCCAGACTCTTTTGGGTATCAGAAGGGAATTTATTTGATATTATTTGATATTTCGCATAACCCTTGATATGTAATACTTGTTTTAATGTTATTTCTTTGATATACCCCCATTTTGAACATGTTTGGAATATTTTAAAGGGGTAGTATCCAATAAAATTTGTATTTTATTAAATATACTCATCATATTGTTTGAATTATTATGTTTAAGTGTGCCCCAAAAAGCCATTTTTTGTCTTCTCCTTGCTTTATGGCAAGAATAGAAAAACAAAAAATGTGTTGAGGTAATCTGAAGAAATTTCACCCCACGCTTCCTGATGCACCTCCCACAAGTTGGATTGGCTTGATGGACACTTTTTGCATACCATACGGTCAAGCTGCTCCCACAACAGCTCAATGGGGTTGAGATCTGGTGGCTTCACTGACCACTCCATTACAGACAGAATACCAGCTGCCTGCTTCTTCCCTAAATAGTTTTTGCATATTTTGGAGGTGTGCTTTGGGTCATTGTCCTGTTGGGGGAGGAAATTGGCTCCAATCAAACGCTGTCCACACTGCATGGCATGGCATTGCAAAATGAAGTGATAGTCTTCCTTATTCAAAATCCCTTTTACTTTGTACAAATCTCCCTCTTTACCAGCACCAAAGTAGACCCAGACCATCACATTACCTCCACCATGCTTGACAGATGGCATCAGGCACTCTTCCAGCATCTTTTCACTTGTTCTGCATCTCACAAATGTTCTTCTGTGTGATCCAAACACCTCAAACTTTGATTCGTCTGTCCATAACACTCTTTTCCGATCTTCCTCTGTCCAATGTCTGTATTCTTTTTCCCATTTTAATCTTTTCTTTTTATTGGCCAGTCTCAGATATGGCTTTTTTTGCCACTCTGCCTAGAAGGCAAGCATCCTGGAGTCGCCTCTTCTCTGTAGGCGTTGACACTGGCGATTAGCGGGTACCATTTAATAAATCTGCCAGTTGAGGACTTGTGAGGCGTCTATTTCTCAAACTAGAGAAACAGTTGTGCACCGGGGCCTCCCACTTCTCTTTCTATTCTGGTTAGAGCCTGTTTGTGCTGTTCTCTAAAGGGAGGAGTACACACCGTTGTATGAAATGTTCAGTTTCTTGCCAATTTCTCGCATGGAATAGCCTTCATTTCTAAGAACAAGAATAGATTGTCGAGTTTCACATGAAAGTTCTCTTTTTCTGGCCATTTGGAGAGTATAATCGAACCCACAAGTGTGATGCTCCAAATACTCAACTAGCTTCTCTAATGAGCAAACCCATTTTCAGCTGTGCTAACATAATTGCACAAGGGTTTTCAAGGGTTTTCAAATCATCCATTAGTTTTCTAACGCGCTTAGGAAACACAATATAGCATTAGAACACTGGAGTGATGGCTGCTGGAAATGGGCCTCTATACACCTATGTAGATATTTCTTTAAAAAACAGATGTTTGCAGCTAGTATAGTCATTTACCACATTAACAATGTATAGAGTGTATTTCTGATTAATTTAATGTTATTTTCATTGAAAAAAACAGTGCTTTTTTTTCAAAAATAAGGAAATTTCGAAATGACCCCAAACTTTTGAACTGTACATTTTTAATCCTGTAAATTTATTACATATATTGATATACTGTAATTTATTGTAATCTATCATTGTGCTATTACTATAAAACATACATTTTAACTGATGTATTTAATCTTACATTAAATATATTCTCAAATATGTATGTTTGATATAATAGTATACTTCTACGATAATTGCTAAAATTTTAAATAAATTATAATGGAAGAGATAATATTAGTGATGACCAATATCACTAATTCAATAAATATGAGAAAATTATTACAAAAACAAAAAACTGGACTTTATTTCTTTTCACTTTAAAAATAACTATAAACAACTTAACCACTTGCCTGGCATTGTCGTATCAGATACGAACATACCAGTCTGGGCTTTACCTGACATGGTCGTATCTGATACGACCAGTCAGAAATGTCCACTGGGCAGCTGCTGGAAGTTAATCTTCCCGCAGCCACCTATATCAGAGGAACCTCCTGGTCCCTCTACACTCGCAATCTCCCCCTCCTTTGTGTCCTGGTCACTGCTGTCCACAGTGATAAGGCACTCACCGGGACCCCCTCCCGGCACGCTGCAAGCAGCCATGTTTTCAATAAAAGCAGCAGCTACTGCTAGCTGCTGCGGTATCTCGATCACTGTGGCCAGCGGTGATCGGGAAGCCTGGTTCCCCCCCTCCCGGTGCAGCACTGTACCCAGCCTGCGCAACCGCCAGCACACTTACCCCCTTCTCCCCGGCACCAATCACTCCTCCCCCAGCACGGCTGCTGCACTACTCCAGCGATGCTGATCAATTCCTCCCCTCGGCGCTCATCAGCTCTTGCTTTTTACTTCTACAGGCAGCAGCCGCCGCTGCTGCTCTTCCTGTCCTTGCACTGTGCAGCAGCCGTGACCGGCTTCTGCTGCTCTGCCCCACGATCTCTCATCCCCTGGCGCGGCTACCCTCCCTGCTCTCTCCCCGGGACCCTCCTTCCGACCACAGCTCCACACTGTACCCCCCGTGACCCAATCACTGCTGGATACAGTGATCGGGCATTGCACTGTATATCAGTATATCAGCACACAGACTATATCTATATATATATATATATATATATATATATATATATACTAGGGGTGAGCGGGTTCGGATTTCTGAAATCCGAACCCCCCCGAGCCCCCCCGATCCGAGTCCGATCCGAGTCAGGATCGACTTTTCCCGCCTGACTCGGATCTGAAATCGAGGCAAAACATCATCATCCCGCCTTCCGAGTCTCGCGGGTTTTGGATCCTATATAAGGTACCCGCGTCGGCGCCATTTTCTCACTCGGCTGTGGACAGTGAAGAGGGAGGGTGGGAGTTAGGGCTGTGTAGTGTAGTGTAGTGTAGTGTAGTGCTGCTGTTGTCCACTACTTCAAAGTCCATAGGGGCTGGCTGTGTTGTGCTGTGCTGCTGTTGTTAATAGGGGCTGTGTCCACTACTTCAAAGTCCATAGGGGCTGGCTGGACTGTGTTGTGCAGTCAGTTCTCCATAGGGGCTGTGTCCACTCCAAAGTCCTGTGCAGTGTCCCAGTCCTAAAGGAGTGCTGTAGTGTTGTCCAGGGCGTGCTCTGTCCATCAGGGGTGCTCCCCCCAAGTGCTAAAAAAATAATATATTTTCTGTGTTTGTGAATTGTGTGCGCAGTAGCCGCACGTGCATCAACAAAGTAGTGCCAAGCGTGCGCCTGTGTCATAAGTAAAGGGCCGGCTGGCTTGACCGTTAAAGGATGCTGTAACCCCCGAAAGTACACTCCAGTCCAAACCAAAAAAAAATTATTTTCTGTGTTTGTGAATTGTGTGCGCAGTAGCCGCACGTGCATCAACAAAGTAGTGCCAAGCGTGCGCCTGTGTCATAAGTAAAGGGCCGGCTGGCTTGACCGTTAAGGGTGCTGTAACCCCCGAAAGTACACTCCAGTCCAAACCAAAAAAAAAATTATTTTCTGTGTTTGTGAATTGTGTGCGCAGTAGCCGCACGTGCATCAACAAAGTAGTGCCAAGCGTGCGCCTGTGTCATAAGTAAAGGGCCGGCTGGCTTGACTGTTAAGGGTGCTGTAACCCCCGAAAGTACACTCCAGCCCAAACCAAAAAAAAAATTATTTTCTGTGTTTGTGAATTGTGTGCGCAGTAGCCGCACGTGCATCAACAAAGTAGTGCCAAGCGTGCGCCTGTGTCATAAGTAAAGGGCCGGCTGGCTTGACCGTTAAGGGTGCTGTAACCCCCGAAAGTACACTCCAGTCCAAACCAAAAAAAAAAATATTTTCTGTGTTTGTGAATTGTGTGCGCAGTAGCCGCACGTGCATCAACAAAGTAGTGCCAAGCGTGCGCCTGTGTCATAAGTAAAGGGCCGGCTGGCTTGACCGTTAAGGGTGCTGTAACCCCCGAAAGTACACTCCAGTCCAAACCAAAAAAAAAATAATTTTCTGTGTTTGTGAATTGTGTGCGCAGTAGCCGCACGTGCATCAACAAAGTAGTGCCAAGCGTGCGCCTGTGTCATAAGTAAAGGGCCGGCTGGCTTGACCGTTAAGGGTGCTGTAACCCCCGAAAGTACACTCCAGTCCAAACCAAAAAAAAAATTATTTTCTGTGTTTGTGAATTGTGTGCGCAGTAGCCGCACGTGCATCAACAAAGTAGTGCCAAGCGTGCGCCTGTGTCATAAGTAAAGGGCCAGCTGGCTTGACCGTTATGGGTGCTGTAACCCCCGAAAGTACACTCAAGTCCAAACCAAAAAAAAAAATATTTTCTGTGTTTGTGAATTGTGTGCGCAGTAGCCGCACATGCATCAACAAAGTAGTGCCAAGCGTGCGCCTGTGTCATAAGTAAAGGGCCGGCTGGCTTGACCGTTAAGGGTGCTGTAACCCCCGAAAGTACACTCCAGTCCAAACCTAAAAAAAAATTATTTTCTGTGTTTGTGAATTGTGTGCGCAGTAGCCGCACGTGCATCAACAAAGTAGTGCCAAGCGTGCGCCTGTGTCATAAGTAAAGGGCCGGCTGGCTTGACCGTTAAGGGTGCTGTAACCCCCGAAAGTACACTCCAGTCCAAACCAAAAAAAAAATTATTTTCTGTGTTTGTGAATTGTGTGCACTGTGGCTGCACGTGCATCAACAAAGGAGCAGCGCCAAGCGTGCGCCTGTGTCCCATAAGTAAAGAGCCGGCTGGCTCATTTCTTAAAGGGTGGTGTAACCCACAAAGTGCACTACTCTCCAGCAAAAATAAAATAATATTTTCTGTGTTTGTGTGCGCTTTAGCCGCACGTATATATATCAATATAACATAAATGGAGGACCAAACTTTCTCCGATAAAAATAAAATAGGGAAAGATCAAGAACCTCTTCCTCCTAGTGCTGTTGCTGCTGCTGGGAGTTGTTCATCATCCCAGAGAGGAAGTAGGAACATCACTACTTTTACTAAACAATTGACCCTCCAACAGTCCCTAGCGATGAGGATGAAGTACGACAGCAGTCATCCTGAAGCAAAACGTATAACTGAGGCCTTGACTGCTATGTTGGTGTTAGACGTGCGTCCGGTATCCGACATTAGTGCAGTGGGATTTAGACAATTGATGGAGGTAGTGTGTCCTCGGTTCCAAATCCCGTCTAGATTCCACCTGCATCCTCAAAGCAGCAGCGACAAGCGTGCGTCTGTCTGTTAAAGGGTGGTGACACCCTCAAAGTGTGCTACACAAACAATTAAAATATTGTTCTTTTTTTTTCTGTCTTTGTGAATTGTGTGGGCTGTAGCCGCACCTGCATCCTTAAAGCAGCAGCGACAAGCGTGCGTCTGTCTGTTAAAGGGTGGTGACACCCTCAAAGTGTGCTACACAAACAATAAAAATATTCTTCTTCTTTTTTCTGTCTTTGTGAATTGTGTGGGCTGTAGCCGCACCTGCATCCTTAAAGCAGCAGCGACAAGCGTGCGTCTGTCTGTTAAAGGGTGGTGACACCCTCAAAGTGTGCTACACAAACAATTAAAATATTGTTCTTTTTTCTGTCTTTGTGAATTGTGTGGGCTGTAGCCGCTCCTGCATCCTTAAAGCAGCAGCGACAAGCGTGCGTCTGTCTGTTAAAGGGTGGTGACACCCTCAAAGTGTGCTACACAAACAATTAAAATATTGTTCTTTTTTTTTTGGTCTTTGTGAAATGTGTGGGCTGTAGCCGCACCTGCATCCTTAAAGCAGCAGCGACAAGCGTGCGTCTGTCTGTTAAAGGGTGGTGACACCCTCAAAGTGTGCTACACAAACAATTAAAATATTGTTCTTTTTTTTTTGGTCTTTGTGAAATGTGTGGGCTGTAGCCGCACCTGCATCCTTAAAGCAGCAGCGACAAGCGTGCGTCTGTCTGTTAAAGGGTGGTGTAACTCTCAAAGTGCTCCAAAAAATAAAAAACTATTTTTTTAATGTGTTTGTGACTTGTGTGCGATGTAGCCGCACCTGCATCCTTAAAGCAGCAGCGACAAGCGTGCATCTGTCTGTTAAAGGGTGGTGACACCCTCACAGTGTGCTACACAAACAATAAAAATATTCTTCTTCTTTTTTCTGTCTATGTGAATTGTGTGGGCTGTAGCCGCACCTGCATCCTTAAAGCAGCAGTGACAAGCGTGCGTCTGTCTGTTAAAGGGTGGTGTAACTCTCAAAGTGTTCCAAAAAATAAAAAACTATTTTTTTAATGTGTTTGTGACTTGTGTGCGATGTAGCCACACTTGCATCCTCAAAGCAGCAGCGACAAGCGTGCGTCTGTCTGTTAAAGGGTGGTGACACCCTCAAAGTGTGCTACAGAAACAATTAAAATATTGTTCTTTTTTTTTCTGTCTATGTGAATTGTGTGGGCTGTAGCCGCACCTGCATCCTTAAAGCAGCAGCGACAAGCGTGCGTCTGTCTGTTAAAGGGTGGTGACACCTCAAAGTGTTCTACACAAACAATTAAAATATTGTTCTTTTTTTTTCGGTCTTTGTGAAATGTGTGGGCTGTAGCCGCACCTGCAACCTTAAAGCAGCAGCGACAAGCGTGCGTCTGTCTGTTAAAGGGTGGTGACACCTCAAAGTGTTCTACACAAACAATTAAAATATTCTTCTTCTTTTTTCTGTCTTTGTGAATTGTGTGGGCTGTAGCCGCACTTGCATCCTCAAAGCAGCAGCGACAAGCGTGCGTCTGTCTGTTAAAGGGTGGTGTAACCCTCAAAGTGTGCTCCACAAACAATAAAAATATTCTTTTTTTTTTTCTGTCTTTGTGAATTGTGTGGGCTGTAGCCGCACTTGAATCCTCAAAGCAGCAGCGACAAGCGTGCGTCTGTCTGTTAAAGGATTACATCGGTGACAGCATCCAAGTAGGCATGTCAGACAGTCCGTACCTGTACTGGCAGGAAAAAGAAGCAATTTGGAGGTCCCTGTACAAACTGGCTCTATTTTACCTGAGTTGCCCCCCCTCCAGTGTGTACTCCGAAAGAGTGTTTAGTGCAGCCGGGAACCTTGTCAGCGAAAGGCGTAGGAGGTTGCTTCCACAAAATGTGGAGAAGATGATGTTCATAAAATGAATTATCAACTCTTCCAGGGAGACCAGCCTCCAGAACGTACAGAGGGACCTGTGGTTCCAGCAGGGATGAATTAATACTCTGTGAGGATGAGGATGTACACACTGAAGAGGGTGAGGAATCGGTGGATGAGGAGGATGAGGATGACATCTTGCCTCCGTAGAGCCAGTTTGTGCAGGGACACATTAATTGCCAGCTTGTTTTGTGGGGGCCCAAACGAACCAATCATTTCAGCCACAGTTGTGTGGCAGACCCTGGCGCTGAAATGATTGATTTGTTAAAGTGTGCATGTCCTGTTTATACAACATAAGGGTGGGTGGGAGGGCCCAAGGACAATTCCATCTTGCACTTCTTTTTTTTCTTTGCATTATGTACAGTTTGGGGCCTAGTTTTTCTAACTGCCATCCTGTCTGCCACTGCAGTGTCACACCTAGATGGGTCTCGTGTTTGTGCCGCCCACTCGTGTCGCTTAGCATAGTCATCCAGCTACCTCGGTGCAACCTTTTGGACATGAAAACACTATTGTGAGGTGTGAGGTGTTCAGAATAGACTGGAAATGAGTGGAAATTAAGGTTATTGAGGTTAATAATA
Organism: Taudactylus pleione; assembly: GCA_031769625.1. Lineage (NCBI taxonomy): Eukaryota > Metazoa > Chordata > Amphibia > Anura > Myobatrachidae > Taudactylus > Taudactylus pleione. Next base: position 5,969,919 of record JAUIMM010000135.1, read on the forward strand.
GCATAGGAGCAGAGAAACCAACAAATTCTGTGATTTTAGCTGTTTTTATGCTTTTTTAAAAAAAAATACAGATCCAAAACACAAAACCCAGAACCCAAAACACGGAAGGGTGGTTTTGGCAAAACCAATCCAGATCCAAAACACGAAGAAAGATCCAGATCCAAAACCAAAACACAAAACACGAAAAGTGGCCGGTGCACACCCCTAATATATACACAGTATATATATATATACACAGTATATATATATATATACAGTATATATATATATATATATATATATACAGTATATATATATATATATATATTTAGATATCTATATAGATACCTATATAGAAAAAAATTAATATATATATATATATATATATATATATATATATTTATAGATATAGGTATCCTGTTTGGTACATTCAAAATAAACACATGCTCGGCAAAAGAATGTATTAAATGCTTGTCAAGGAAACATCATAGGCAGCTGCTACTGTTGTACTGTACTATTGTGCCAGGGTACGTGCTTTTGGGGTTCAGGTAGATTAGAAAGTTACCGTTTTTAAACTATTACCTCAAGAATGCGCCATTATACAGATAGGACTTTTCAACTTGTTGCACAGCCGCAGTAGGAGACTCCAGCTGGTGTAGTCAATGTGGCTTCACTTAGGTGGACAAAGATGGGCGTCGTTTGCGGGCTAGAACGGCGGCGGGGACACGGATGCGGCTGGCGGCGGGGACAAAAGCGGCAGCGGGGACATCAGCGGCGGCGGGTCGTGGGTGGTGGCGGGGGTGCGGGGAGTGTCAGCGGGTCGCGGGTGTCGGCGGAGGGTCCAGCGGTGGCGGAGGGTCCGGCGGCAGTGAGGGCATTGGCAGCGTGCATGGATTCGAGAGGATCCAGTCCACACTAGCCATTCTGCTGAGTACCTAAACAGGCGCCGCTCCCGCAGCTGCCTGGTGCCACCGGCAATGACGTCGAGAGCCGTGATTGGCTCGCAGCAGACATCTTTGATTTTCAAAGATGGCCGCCATGAGCCAATCACGACTCGTGACGTCATTGGAGGTGGCGGCACCTGAAGAGGACCACAGAAGCCCTGGGGAGGTGGCAGCCACCCCCCCCAGGTGAAGACGCTAGAAGCCATGGCAGGTGGGCGCCCGCCAGGCGAACATGCGGAAGCCCTAGCGGTTGGCGCCTGCCAGGCAAACACGCCGAAGTCCTGGCGGGTTGGCGCCCACCAGATGAAGACGCCGGAAGTCCTAGTGGCAGGCAGCCACAAAAAAGAGCTACCACAGGCTGCCGCCCACTAGGCGAAGATGCCGAAGCCCTGACGGGTTGGCGCCCGCCAGGCGAAAAAGGCCTAAGCCCTGGGGTGGTGTAGGCCATGCAAAAGATCTTAAAGACTGCCGTCCCCCAGGTGAAGACCTGTAAAATAAAATATTACAATATTAAAGTGTATGTTATATTAATATTTTTTTTTACAGGTGGACTACAGGTGGCAGTGGGCCCTAATGCACCACATCACACAATCAACCCAGCACCCACTGCCCAGGGGTGCTGGGGATGGCCCTGGGCTATCAGACTAGGCCTGGGGTGCCCAGAGGAGGGGGACCCGTCTATTGAGTGGGGTCCCCAGCTCCTCAGGGATCTGCTGGGCTGGGCTGCTGTGAGTGAGAGAAGGGAGGGGGTTGGTGCAGGACCCACCAGGCCCCTCATGAAGCCCAGGCCTGTGTAATCTGTACCTGCTCCCCCCCCTCATTGTGCTATTACTATAAAACATACATTTTAACTGATGTATTTAATCTTACATTAAATATATTCTCAAATATGTATGTTTGATATAATAGTATACTTCTACGATAATTGCTAAAATTTTAAATAAATTATAATGGAAGAGATAATATTAGTGATGACCAATATCACTAATTCAATAAATATGAGAAAATTATTACAAAAACAAAAAACTGGACTTTATTTCTTTTCACTTTAAAAATAACTATAAACAACTTAACCACTTGCCTGGCATTGTCGTATCAGATACGAACATACCAGTCTGGGCTTTACCTGACATGGTCGTATCTGATACGACCAGTCAGAAATGTCCACTGGGCAGCTGCTGGAAGTTAATCTTCCCGCAGCCACCTATATCAGAGGAACCTCCTGGTCCCTCTACACTCGCAATCTCCCCCTCCTTTGTGTCCTGGTCACTGCTGTCCACAGTGATAAGGCACTCACCGGGACCCCCTCCCGGCACGCTGCAAGCAGCCATGTTTTCAATAAAAGCAGCAGCTACTGCTAGCTGCTGCGGTATCTCGATCACTGTGGCCAGCGGTGATCGGGAAGCCTGGTTCCCCCCCTCCCGGTGCAGCACTGTACCCAGCCTGCGCAACCGCCAGCACACTTACCCCCTTCTCCCCGGCACCAATCACTCCTCCCCCAGCACGGCTGCTGCACTACTCCAGCGATGCTGATCAATTCCTCCCCTCGGCGCTCATCAGCTCTTGCTTTTTACTTCTACAGGCAGCAGCCGCCGCTGCTGCTCTTCCTGTCCTTGCACTGTGCAGCAGCCGTGACCGGCTTCTGCTGCTCTGCCCCACGATCTCTCATCCCCTGGCGCGGCTACCCTCCCTGCTCTCTCCCCGGGACCCTCCTTCCGACCACAGCTCCACACTGTACCCCCCGTGACCCAATCACTGCTGGATACAGTGATCGGGCATTGCACTGTATATCAGTATATCAGCACACAGACTATATCTATATATATATATATATATATATATATATATACTAGGGGTGAGCGGGTTCGGATTTCTGAAATCCGAACCCCCCCGAGCCCCCCCGATCCGAGTCCGATCCGAGTCAGGATCGACTTTTCCCGCCTGACTCGGATCTGAAATCGAGGCAAAACATCATCATCCCGCCTTCCGAGTCTCGCGGGTTTTGGATCCTATATAAGGTACCCGCGTCGGCGCCATTTTCTCACTCGGCTGTGGACAGTGAAGAGGGAGGGTGGGAGTTAGGGCTGTGTAGTGTAGTGTAGTGTAGTGTAGTGCTGCTGTTGTCCACTACTTCAAAGTCCATAGGGGCTGGCTGTGTTGTGCTGTGCTGCTGTTGTTAATAGGGGCTGTGTCCACTACTTCAAAGTCCATAGGGGCTGGCTGGACTGTGTTGTGCAGTCAGTTCTCCATAGGGGCTGTGTCCACTCCAAAGTCCTGTGCAGTGTCCCAGTCCTAAAGGAGTGCTGTAGTGTTGTCCAGGGCGTGCTCTGTCCATCAGGGGTGCTCCCCCCAAGTGCTAAAAAAATAATATATTTTCTGTGTTTGTGAATTGTGTGCGCAGTAGCCGCACGTGCATCAACAAAGTAGTGCCAAGCGTGCGCCTGTGTCATAAGTAAAGGGCCGGCTGGCTTGACCGTTAAAGGATGCTGTAACCCCCGAAAGTACACTCCAGTCCAAACCAAAAAAAAATTATTTTCTGTGTTTGTGAATTGTGTGCGCAGTAGCCGCACGTGCATCAACAAAGTAGTGCCAAGCGTGCGCCTGTGTCATAAGTAAAGGGCCGGCTGGCTTGACCGTTAAGGGTGCTGTAACCCCCGAAAGTACACTCCAGTCCAAACCAAAAAAAAAATTATTTTCTGTGTTTGTGAATTGTGTGCGCAGTAGCCGCACGTGCATCAACAAAGTAGTGCCAAGCGTGCGCCTGTGTCATAAGTAAAGGGCCGGCTGGCTTGACTGTTAAGGGTGCTGTAACCCCCGAAAGTACACTCCAGCCCAAACCAAAAAAAAAATTATTTTCTGTGTTTGTGAATTGTGTGCGCAGTAGCCGCACGTGCATCAACAAAGTAGTGCCAAGCGTGCGCCTGTGTCATAAGTAAAGGGCCAGCTGGCTTGACCGTTAAGGGTGCTGTAACCCCCGAAAGTACACTCAAGTCCAAACCAAAAAAAAAAATATTTTCTGTGTTTGTGAATTGTGTGCGCAGTAGCCGCACGTGCATCAACAAAGTAGTGCCAAGCGTGCGCCTGTGTCATAAGTAAAGGGCCGGCTGGCTTGACCGTTAAGGGTGCTGTAACCCCCGAAAGTACACTCCAGTCCAAACCAAAAAAAAAATAATTTTCTGTGTTTGTGAATTGTGTGCGCAGTAGCCGCACGTGCATCAACAAAGTAGTGCCAAGCGTGCGCCTGTGTCATAAGTAAAGGGCCGGCTGGCTTGACCGTTAAGGGTGCTGTAACCCCCGAAAGTACACTCCAGTCCAAACCAAAAAAAAAAATATTTTCTGTGTTTGTGAATTGTGTGCGCAGTAGCCGCACGTGCATCAACAAAGTAGTGCCAAGCGTGCGCCTGTGTCATAAGTAAAGGGCCAGCTGGCTTGACCGTTATGGGTGCTGTAACCCCCGAAAGTACACTCAAGTCCAAACCAAAAAAAAAATTATTTTCTGTGTTTGTGAATTGTGTGCGCAGTAGCCGCACATGCATCAACAAAGTAGTGCCAAGCGTGCGCCTGTGTCATAAGTAAAGGGCCGGCTGGCTTGACCGTTAAGGGTGCTGTAACCCCCGAAAGTACACTCCAGTCCAAACCTAAAAAAAAATTATTTTCTGTGTTTGTGAATTGTGTGCGCAGTAGCCGCACGTGCATCAACAAAGTAGTGCCAAGCGTGCGCCTGTGTCATAAGTAAAGGGCCGGCTGGCTTGACCGTTAAGGGTGCTGTAACCCCCGAAAGTACACTCCAGTCCAAACCAAAAAAAAAATTATTTTCTGTGTTTGTGAATTGTGTGCACTGTGGCTGCACGTGCATCAACAAAGGAGCAGCGCCAAGCGTGCGCCTGTGTCCCATAAGTAAAGAGCCGGCTGGCTCATTTCTTAAAGGGTGGTGTAACCCACAAAGTGCACTACTCTCCAGCAAAAATAAAATAATATTTTCTGTGTTTGTGTGCGCTTTAGCCGCACGTATATATATCAATATAACATAAATGGAGGACCAAACTTTCTCCGATAAAAATAAAATAGGGAAAGATCAAGAACCTCTTCCTCCTAGTGCTGTTGCTGCTGCTGGGAGTTGTTCATCATCCCAGAGAGGAAGTAGGAACATCACTACTTTTACTAAACAATTGACCCTCCAACAGTCCCTAGCGATGAGGATGAAGTACGACAGCAGTCATCCTGAAGCAAAACGTATAACTGAGGCCTTGACTGCTATGTTGGTGTTAGACGTGCGTCCGGTATCCGACATTAGTGCAGTGGGATTTAGACAATTGATGGAGGTAGTGTGTCCTCGGTTCCAAATCCCGTCTAGATTCCACCTGCATCCTCAAAGCAGCAGCGACAAGCGTGCGTCTGTCTGTTAAAGGGTGGTGACACCCTCAAAGTGTGCTACACAAACAATTAAAATATTGTTCTTTTTTTTTCTGTCTTTGTGAATTGTGTGGGCTGTAGCCGCACCTGCATCCTTAAAGCAGCAGCGACAAGCGTGCGTCTGTCTGTTAAAGGGTGGTGACACCCTCAAAGTGTGCTACACAAACAATAAAAATATTCTTCTTCTTTTTTCTGTCTTTGTGAATTGTGTGGGCTGTAGCCGCACCTGCATCCTTAAAGCAGCAGCGACAAGCGTGCGTCTGTCTGTTAAAGGGTGGTGACACCCTCAAAGTGTGCTACACAAACAATTAAAATATTGTTCTTTTTTCTGTCTTTGTGAATTGTGTGGGCTGTAGCCGCTCCTGCATCCTTAAAGCAGCAGCGACAAGCGTGCGTCTGTCTGTTAAAGGGTGGTGACACCCTCAAAGTGTGCTACACAAACAATTAAAATATTGTTCTTTTTTTTTTGGTCTTTGTGAAATGTGTGGGCTGTAGCCGCACCTGCATCCTTAAAGCAGCAGCGACAAGCGTGCGTCTGTCTGTTAAAGGGTGGTGACACCCTCAAAGTGTGCTACACAAACAATTAAAATATTGTTCTTTTTTTTTTGGTCTTTGTGAAATGTGTGGGCTGTAGCCGCACCTGCATCCTTAAAGCAGCAGCGACAAGCGTGCGTCTGTCTGTTAAAGGGTGGTGTAACTCTCAAAGTGCTCCAAAAAATATAAAACTATTTTTTTAATGTGTTTGTGACTTGTGTGCGATGTAGCCGCACCTGCATCCTTAAAGCAGCAGCGACAAGCGTGCGTCTGTCTGTTAAAGGGTGGTGACACCCTCAAAGTGTGCTACACAAACAATAAAAATATTCTTCTTCTTTTTTCTGTCTATGTGAATTGTGTGGGCTGTAGCCGCACCTGCATCCTTAAAGCAGCAGTGACAAGCGTGCGTCTGTCTGTTAAAGGGTGGTGTAACTCTCAAAGTGTTCCAAAAAATAAAAAACTATTTTTTTAATGTGTTTGTGACTTGTGTGCGATGTAGCCACACTTGCATCCTCAAAGCAGCAGCGACAAGCGTGCGTCTGTCTGTTAAAGGGTGGTGACACCCTCAAAGTGTGCTACAGAAACAATTAAAATATTGTTCTTTTTTTTTCTGTCTATGTGAATTGTGTGGGCTGTAGCCGCACCTGCATCCTTAAAGCAGCAGCGACAAGCGTGCGTCTGTCTGTTAAAGGGTGGTGACACCTCAAAGTGTTCTACACAAACAATTAAAATATTGTTCTTTTTTTTTCGGTCTTTGTGAAATGTGTGGGCTGTAGCCGCACCTGCAACCTTAAAGCAGCAGCGACAAGCGTGCGTCTGTCTGTTAAAGGGTGGTGACACCTCAAAGTGTTCTACACAAACAATTAAAATATTCTTCTTCTTTTTTCTGTCTTTGTGAATTGTGTGGGCTGTAGCCGCACTTGCATCCTCAAAGCAGCAGCGACAAGCGTGCGTCTGTCTGTTAAAGGGTGGTGTAACCCTCAAAGTGTGCTCCACAAACAATAAAAATATTCTTTTTTTTTTTCTGTCTTTGTGAATTGTGTGGGCTGTAGCCGCACTTGAATCCTCAAAGCAGCAGCGACAAGCGTGCGTCTGTCTGTTAAAGGATTACATCGGTGACAGCATCCAAGTAGGCATGTCAGACAGTCCGTACCTGTACTGGCAGGAAAAAGAAGCAATTTGGAGGTCCCTGTACAAACTGGCTCTATTTTACCTGAGTTGCCCCCCCTCCAGTGTGTACTCCGAAAGAGTGTTTAGTGCAGCCGGGAACCTTGTCAGCGAAAGGCGTAGGAGGTTGCTTCCACAAAATGTGGAGAAGATGATGTTCATAAAATGAATTATCAACTCTTCCAGGGAGACCAGCCTCCAGAACGTACAGAGGGACCTGTGGTTCCAGCAGGGATGAATTAATACTCTGTGAGGATGAGGATGTACACACTGAAGAGGGTGAGGAATCGGTGGATGAGGAGGATGAGGATGACATCTTGCCTCCGTAGAGCCAGTTTGTGCAGGGACACATTAATTGCCAGCTTGTTTTGTGGGGGCCCAAACGAACCAATCATTTCAGCCACAGTTGTGTGGCAGACCCTGGCGCTGAAATGATTGATTTGTTAAAGTGTGCATGTCCTGTTTATACAACATATGGGTGGGTGGGAGGGCCCAAGGACAATTCCATCTTGCACTTCTTTTTTTTCTTTGCATTATGTACAGTTTGGGGCCTAGTTTTTCTAACTGCCATCCTGTCTGCCACTGCAGTGTCACACCTAGATGGGTCTCGTGTTTGTGCCGCCCACTCGTGTCGCTTAGCATAGTCATCCAGCTACCTCGGTGCAACCTTTTGGACATGAAAACACTATTGTGAGGTGTGAGGTGTTCAGAATAGACTGGAAATGAGTGGAAATTAAGGTTATTGAGGTTAATAATAGCATAGGAGCAGAGAAACCAACAAATTCTGTGATTTTAGCTGTTTTTATGCTTTTTTAAAAAAAAATACAGATCCAAAACACAAAACCCAGAACCCAAAACACGGAAGGGTGGTTTTGGCAAAACCAATCCAGATCCAAAACACGAAGAAAGATCCAGATCCAAAACCAAAACACAAAACACGAAAAGTGGCCGGTGCACACCCCTAATATATACACAGTATATATATATATACACAGTATATATATATATATACAGTATATATATATATATATATATATATATACAGTATATATATATATATATATTTAGATATCTATATAGATACCTATATAGAAAAAAATTAATATATATATATATATATATATTTATAGATATAGGTATCCTGTTTGGTACATTCAAAATAAACACATGCTCGGCAAAAGAATGTATTAAATGCTTGTCAAGGAAACATCATAGGCAGCTGCTACTGTTGTACTGTACTATTGTGCCAGGGTACGTGCTTTTGGGGTTCAGGTAGATTAGAAAGTTACCGTTTTTAAACTATTACCTCAAGAATGCGCCATTATACAGATAGGACTTTTCAACTTGTTGCACAGCCGCAGTAGGAGACTCCAGCTGGTGTAGTCAATGTGGCTTCACTTAGGTGGACAAAGATGGGCGTCGTTTGCGGGCTAGAACGGCGGCGGGGACACGGATGCGGCTGGCGGCGGGGACAAAAGCGGCAGCGGGGACATCAGCGGCGGCGGGTCGTGGGTGGTGGCGGGGGTGCGGGGAGTGTCAGCGGGTCGCGGGTGTCGGCGGAGGGTCCAGCGGTGGCGGAGGGTCCGGCGGCAGTGAGGGCATTGGCAGCGTGCATGGATTCGAGAGGATCCAGTCCACACTAGCCATTCTGCCGAGTACCTAAACAGGCGCCGCTCCCGCAGCTGCCTGGTGCCACCGGCAATGACGTCGAGAGCCGTGATTGGCTCGCAGCAGACATCTTTGATTTTCAAAGATGGCCGCCATGAGCCAATCACGACTCGTGACGTCATTGGAGGTGGCGGCACCTGAAGAGGACCACAGAAGCCCTGGGGAGGTGGCAGCCACCCCCCCCAGGTGAAGACGCTAGAAGCCATGGCAGGTGGGCGCCCGCCAGGCGAACATGCGGAAGCCCTAGCGGTTGGCGCCTGCCAGGCAAACACGCCGAAGTCCTGGCGGGTTGGCGCCCACCAGATGAAGACGCCGGAAGTCCTAGTGGCAGGCAGCCACAAAAAAGAGCTACCACAGGCTGCCGCCCACTAGGCGAAGATGCCGAAGCCCTGGCGGGTTGGCGCCCGCCAGGCGAAAAAGGCCTAAGCCCTGGGGTGGTGTAGGCCATGCAAAAGATCTTAAAGACTGCCGTCCCCCAGGTGAAGACCTGTAAAATAAAATATTACAATATTAAAGTGTATGTTATATTAATATTTTTTTTTACAGGTGGACTACAGGTGGCAGTGGGCCCTAATGCACCACATCACACAATCAACCCAGCACCCACTGCCCAGGGGTGCTGGGGATGGCCCTGGGCTATCAGACTAGGCCTGGGGTGCCCAGAGGAGGGGGACCCGTCTATTGAGTGGGGTCCCCAGCTCCTCATGGATCTGCTGGGCTGGGCTGCTGTGAGTGAGAGAAGGGAGGGGGTTGGTGCAGGACCCACCAGGCCCCTCATGAAGCCCAGGCCTGTGTAATCTGTACCTGCTCCCCCCCCTCTTGGTGCCCCTGGCACCGGGCTTTGGAGCCCCTGTACTGGTGATGCTAAATACAGGGGACAAACGATGTAGGGGTCCCCTGTATTAAGCACAACCAGCACCAGGCTTTTCAGAACCTGTCATGGTTGCCAAAATACAGGGGACAAATGACGTAGGGGTCCCCCGTATTTAGTGCAACCAGCACAGGGCTCTGAGCCAGTCCTGGTTCTGGAAATACAGGGGGAAAAAATGCATAGGGCTCCCCCTGTATTTCCCAGAACCAGCAACAGACTCCGTCTAGGGGGGGTGATGCCAAAGCCAGGTGAGCACTTTCACCGGGCCCCCCAGCTGCAGCATCACCCCTGACCGCTAGTCAGCCCAGGCCAGGGATCCCTGGGGAGTTGGGGACCCACCCAATAAAGGGGTCCCCCTCCTCAGTGCACCCCAGGCCCAGGCTGATAGCCCAGGGCTCTCTCCGGCACCCCTGGGCGGTGGGTGCCATGTTGATTATGTAAAGTGCGGTGCATTTGAAAATATAAATATTGGCTTTTGCTGTTGAACTACAGTTCCCAGCAAGCCTCCCCTGCATGCTGGTACTTGGAGAACCACATTACGGGCATTACAGGCTTGCTGGTACTTTTAGTTCAACAGCAAAAGCAATATTAAAAAAACACAGAACACACCATAGAAAAGTATAATTTTATTAAAACATACCAGCACACACACATGTACTCACACATGCATACACACTATCTAACATACTCACCTAGTATCCCTGATGCCAATCTGTCCTCTTCTCCAGTAGATTATCCAATGGATTACCTGTAATAAAAAATGTCATACTCACCTCCTCCTATGCGTAGATCTGTCCTCTTCGTTCCAAAGTAGGCAAATCCAGGGCCTTGGCAAAAAAAAAAACGGAGATACGCAGACCAACGAACTTTAGTAGTGTTACCCGAATGACAGCTCCGCCCGGCATTTCAGTCCAGAAATCCCTGTGCGGAGCACTCATTGGCTGAGAGAGGCGAGCCTTCCGCCTCTCAGCCAATGAGCGGTTCTCACCATTGAATTCAAAATGTATATTTTCATGATATACGGTGTTTAAAAAAAATTTTTTTTTAATTAAATCGTGTTGGATAAGTTTTAAAAAGATGTTCTTGACCTAATTCAGTCATAAAAAAACTGGGTCCCTTGGAGGAGATTTTTAGAATCAAAGGATGGTTCCTGCGCTGTCTTAGATCTATTCTCAATTAGGACTGTTGGAATATTGGACCTCATTCAGAGTCGGTCGCGAGCGCCGATGCACTCGCAAACCGACTTGCATTTTGCAAGTGCATTTATCAAGTGCACTTTGCTGTTGTTCCAGTCTCATAGTTACCTTAATTTGTAAAGTGCTTTCTGGAAAACCTGCTCTGGTATTGTCTCAGCATTTTACTCCAGTGCTATCTGGTAAACCTCCATCTACATCTGTTTCTGGACATATATCAGCAGTGAGCTATCCATTCCTGGACTATTTTGGTAGGCTTGTTCATTGTTGAACATTTGTATCCTGTTTTATCAGACTTCTTAAAGTACCATCTTTATTTCTGTACTGTAGCCTGTGTGACAATAAACCTCATTGGTTCATCTATATCTTAGTAGTACTATATTATTCCTGACCAAGCACATGCACAAGGGAATTTCCCATAGACATGACAATCTTCAGGTGCTCTCTCTTTAGTTCTGTATTCTCTGTATTACCTACATTCCAAGACTTCTATTACCACTGCACAAAAACACACTTGAGAGTGGAATAGCACAGTTGATATCAACCTGCTGGTAATCTTCCATTGCCTCCCACAGTCTAGTTACTGTATCACACTGTGTATCTGCCTGTTGAATACCTTGTAGTGCATCTAAGAGATTATTACCACAGTCAAGGGCCATAGACCTCACAGGAAGTTTTCCCAGTGGGCCAGGCAGTTTTGGGGCCACTTTAAACAATTTATTTTTCTGATTTTTTTTTTAAATATGTGACCCAACCTATCCAATGAGAGTCAGCCCTGGCATATTAATGGGTGAAACTGACATGATTTGTTCATGGTTGTTGACCCCTCCCCAGGGACCAGCCACCTATGGCTGTGCTTCGCAGATCAGTCCACCCCTTCCTGATCCACTACTCACCCTCTCTTGGTTACCCGCTATTGGCATCAGGTGCTGGACAGCAGGGATGTGAAGTGAGCAGAACAGGCAGCATCTCAAAGCCGGGGTCACACATATACATTGACTGCCTGTCGATCTATTCTGTGGATGCTGGGATTGGTGGCTGCTGCCCCTCCCAGTTGCTGCGGAAGAAGTCACTTGTGACTTCCGCTCTCCTGGTTATCCAACTCATGTAGTGTCTGCAAACATGTGAACAAGTTGTGACTCTTGTTGTTAGTGTAGCTGGGACAGCCCTGTGGATACTCACTGCTAAAGGTGTACCTACACTGGGCCCAACATGGACTAATTGCTGAAAGGGTACCTACACTACGGTTTGCACTCTGGACACTCACTGCTGAGGGGACACCTATACTGGGGGCAGCCATGAGCACTCACTGCTGAGAGGGCAGCTAAACTGGGGTCAGCCCCCTGATCACTCACTGCTGAGGGGGTAACTACACTATGGTTAGGCCTCTGTGCACTAACTGCTGAGGGCAAAAGTGGATTGGCCATAGCTTCTCCAGTAATTCCCAGTGTACTGTTTTGTGTTTTTATTTTTTATATACTGTTAATAATATTTTTACATTGCCCAGTGGTGTAACTTCCCAATGTGCAGCCATTCAAATAGGCTACATAACACAGTCTGCACATATTGTGTACTGTGCAAATGTCTCTGCGCCCCAGCTGAAATTCCACCACCTGTCCTGTCTCCTTTGAAGAATAAGCAGCCTTGCTTCTCCTAATCATGGCTGACAGGCAGGGTTGCATTAAGGGCTACATGGGCTTGGGGCTGTAAATGTTCAATGGCTTATATTGAGAAGGGGAGAATCTGTGACCAGAGCTGTGTGGGTGTGGCCAGTGCTGTGTGGGTGTGATGTGACCAGTGCTGTGTGGGTGTGACCAGTGCTGTGTGGGTGTGGCCAGTGCTGTGTGGGTGTGATGTGACCAGTGCTGTGTGGGTGTGGCCAGTGCTGTGTGGGTGTGGCCACCCCCTACACTCTCAGCCCCTGTCTCCCTAAATACATAAAAAGAAAAAAGAGAAAAGTTGCAGAATTTTGTGAAAAAAATAGAAATCCAATTTTAATAATTAAGATTTATGGCTGACTATTTCATGCAGCTGATCATCATCATGCTGCCATGATGATAGGCTTATTTTTATGCCAGCAATCAAAATACAATTGTGATTAAACCAACTCAGGGATACATCATTTGGCATTCTCGTACTCTAGTCTGGAGAATGCTAAGCTAGTTATGAGAAAACATACCTCTATATAATAAATAATTAGACCAAAATACTGGCTCATTTCACTAAACTATAGGAAACAAATACTTAAAATACTGTTGTACAGTAGACTAGAATTATGCGCACTTAAACAGCAGGGTGGATTGGTTGTAGGCTTCACTGGTAGATGTATTACATTTGTTTTGTTCAACATTCAACAGTAATTGGGCAACAAGGGTCACTCAAGTATGGTGATCTCCCATGCTGGTCTCCACACAGTCTGTTGGACATGGGCTATGGCCAGAGTGCTGTTCCATGAGTTTGTCATCCAGAAGTGATCAAGCTACAAGTCTGGGGAGCTATGTACATTATGATATTCTGTATGGCATCAACTTGATGCTCAATGTACTGTATGACATTCAATGGAGTGCTGTCTGTACATTATGGCAGTCACTGGGATGCTGTATGGTGATGATGGGATATAGCCTTTGCTGTATGGTGGTAGCTGTTTGTGCTGTATTGTAATTAGGATGCTCAATTTAATGTATGCCAGACCCTGGAATGATCTATGTACTTTATGGTGGTAACCAAGCTGGTGGTGGTGATTGAGATGCTCTTTGTACTGTATGATGTTTACTGGGATCACAAGCAAGACCTATGGGGGCCCAATAGCAAATTTCCAAAGCCCCACACCCTGGTCAAATTTTTATTGTAAATTACCTAATATCCACCTACTTAGCCGACATGTAGAATTAAATAACTTGTAATTAGAATATAGTAAGCATTCTAAATGATAAAAATAATGTTTATATATATATAAATATATATATATGTCTCCCTAATCATAAATGTTTCTGAAAAACAACGTGGTATATAAGAAGGCTATGATTCACTAATAAATCAGTTAATGAAGAGAGATGGAGGCATAGATGACTGGGCCAGTTGCCACAGATGCCCTGCTCCAAGGCCACCTGGGCCCCATAGCAGCCCCATTCTCTGCACCTACTGTCTGAGATTTGCTGCAAAATTGGACAGGTGTGTAGGTATATACTGGATGTTGAATCTGCATCCAGGTCTCCAGTAGGATTGTGTTAACAGTCTGGCCTGGAGTTGAATCCTCCACTTGGACAAGTGTGTATCCATCTTAAGTCATCCAGTGTCATATCAGATAAATAATTTGCTTTATCCATTGTTTCTAAATTAAAAACCGCAGGTAAAATAGATGGAGGGGTAAGGGTGACAGGCCAAAATGTGTTATAAAATCCTTACCTTAAGATGTTATTCAGATTCTTTTTCTTAAAATGTTGCTGTTCAGGACCTTATAGGGAGATATAATCCAAAGTTCATATCAGTAGTCGTTATCCAAAGTCACCAACATAAAAAAGGAACTACTCAGCGAGTATCAATGTACAGTAGGACAAAATGTCACCACAAAATGGCTGCCAGTAGCTGGGTATCCTTTATATAGGGCTGTGACCTGCATTGTGACATCACAATGCATGCAGGCAGCAGTTAGTGATGGCTGTAGCTTGGATCATCTCTGGGCCCAGATACCCTACAGCAGCACTCTGGTGAGAATAGAAAAGCTGGGGCTTAGGAGATAGCGTTTTACTCAGTGCAGGGAGAGGGTACCCGTAGCAGTCGCACTCTCTGCACCTACTATAGCTACGCCCTTGGCTGGGATGCTGTTTGTGGTGTATGTATTGTATGGCTGTCAAGTTAGCTGTTTCCTAGCACAACTCAGTGTCGGACTGGGGCATGAAGGTCCCACCAGGAAAATACAGTGTAGAGGCCTATGCTTAAGGGGTGTGGCCAGCCACCAAAGAGGGGTGTGGCTAGCCACAACAGACACTTGGCTAACCAATAGGGAAATCTTTGTGTAGCTTCTATAGAAAGGAACCAAGCACCCATGTTGATCAGTGGTATTACTCCACCAGGTAACTGACCATCTAATAGAGTAACAATGTATGATTTGAGGTCTGGAACCTGACACCTAGAGGACAGGGGTGGGCCCTCAGGCAGTGGTGCCCACCAGGGATTTCCCCTGTACCCCTCTGGGCAAGTCCAACAGTCCAACTGGCCCACAGGGGTACAACTTATGATTGTTTTTGGGCGCCAAATTTGAATGAGGCCACTTTAAGAAACTCATTCAGACCTGCTCGCAAGATACGATCGCTCGCTGGCAAAAAGGGTCCGGATATTGTAATTGAGTGCTCACACTACGTTACGTAAGGACGCCCACTATGTTTTAGCGAACTACGGCAAAGTGTGTTCACAAGTGTCTAAAGATGCCCCCTTGCCTCTCGCAGCAGATGTCATCTCCGAGAAATGATTGATTAATCGGGACCATCTAGAACCATCGGAGCAGCCTTGGGGTTGCCTTAGCCTGCCGCAAGCAATGCGATCAGTGCTGGCTGAAATACATTCAGGTGACGTGTACCATGATGCTGCTTTGTTAATTATGCACACCCTTTAAATGGCGTTTTGGCGCTCTGACACACCTGCGTTCGCACATCCACTCCCCCGTTCACAAGCACCTTCCCCTGTTACCACCCACAAACGGCACTATCTGTCACTCAGAGCAGTGACCTGATAGTGGCTTACGAGCTACCAAAATCAGATCACAATGAATGACTTGCGCACGTGCACTGTGAGTTATACGCATGCGCACTTGTGCGAAAATCACTCCTAGCGAGCGAGCGTGCCTTAGGGAGCGGGTCTGAATGAGCTCCTAAGTTCCCAATCTGCCCCTGACCACAGTACATACCATTCTGCTTTCATTCAGCATTACATGTCTTTCAGTGTGTTTTAGAGTTCATTGGTTAACATTTATACTTTAGAAAGGCTTATTATATTTGTGTTTCTGTGGCCCAACTCCTGTGATTGTTACCTGCGCTCATCTACAGCTACTAATAACATCCAGGACTACTTTAGAAACATATTGTTACATTGTGTCTGTGAACTGTTCATTGTTCATTGCTTCGCTCAGATACCTGTTTCTCTGCCATTTGGTCTTGGCAACCAAACCTACTGGCATTAAGCCAACAAATTGTCATTTATACCATTTTCTGGACTCTATGGTTGTATTAGATATCAGCAAAGTGATTTCAGGTTTGTGTGCAGCTACTCAGTCAAGGTCACTCAATCACAACTAAGAGTTCTTGCCCCAAGTGGCAACTACGCGAGCACAGTTGCGAGGCTGTGGTCTGCCCAGTGTTGCCTCTGGGACTTCTTTCTAGTGCTGCTGTTCTTTCACAATGTGGATGACTTGATTCCTGCAGCTCGACCACCAATATAGATCACAGCAGTGCACTGTGATTGCCAACCACTGTGCTCAGTGGTTCTGCACATTGCCTGGATCTAGGGTGCCATGGTGTATACATGCCTCTCTGGACTTTTATCTCCTTTTTCTGTGATGTCATCAGCCTTCAACCCAATTTATGGAACACTGCACTCTACAGTGCTTGACTATTGCAACCTACTTTGTACCCAAGCTGCGTTCGGGTAACTCTTCTGTTATCCTTGGCCTTGTTTTGACCTTGCCTCTTGGAACATACTTGCCTGCAACAAATCCACTATGTACTAAACCTGCTCACTATTTCTGATCATTGCTCTTGTATTTTCCTTGCCTACAGCCCTGCCTATACCTTCCATTTATTGAATCCAACTCACATCATTTGATCAACCCTCACAGCTTCTCCTTGGTTGCCTTTCTGACGGGAGCTATTCACACTGTGTACCAAATCCGGCTCCCAATCCTTGACCATACCTCTTAAGCCGCGTATCCACTTGCTGATTAAACAGAGCAATTGAACGATTATGACATCGTAATCGCTCATTAATCATGCATAAATCTGCCAGTAAAATGTTGGAAATGACCAGCGATGCGTGCTCCCGCTGGTTGTTTCCGACATCAATCATCGCCTGAACATGATGGTCAATCTGCCGATAAAGACAGATTGGCCATGTTCAGTGTTGAGGGAGGGTGTCTGCACTGAACAACATATCATTCAGTGTAGGCACTACAGGAGATGAGGAACAACTGTATGTTTACAATGTTGTAATAGTACTGATGTTACCCCATGAGCAAGTGGATACGCACTTTTAGACTTCTCTTTGCCTGCTGGGCCACTTCATGAGACTACTGGTGTTTGAACTCTGCCTAATAGTCTAATTACGCCCCATGTTCATTCTTACTACCTTTATTGCCTCTCTATCTGGATATATTCCATTGCTTATATTGTCCTTTCAATTTCTGACTTAAGCTATTGGAATCTCACTGTAGTGCAAAAGATACTAAGGGGTCTATTTACTAAGCAGTGTTAGGAGACAGAGTGAAAAGTGATAAGAAAGTGATAAGGTGCCAGCCAGTCAGCTCCCAACTGTCATCTCACAGGCTGTGTTTGAAAAATGACAGTTGGGAGCTGATTGCCTGGCACCTTATCACTTTCTTATCACTTTTCACTCTGTCTCCTAACACTGCTTAGTAAATAGACCCCTAAGACGTTAACCTTGTGATAGAACAGTCTAGCCAATAGAATGTACTTTATGCAAGGGGCACAACATTATTTTTTTACATGCAAGGTAAATACTGTTCCTTTTACACGCCGCTCTCAAATATAAATTCTTCTGCACATTTTATATCTCCCCCACCTGCAGTACAGCATGGTTTTGCCAAGGTGCAAAGTTACCATATCATAATGTCGACAGCATTATGTCAACACAGTTAACATGTCGCAGCTCAAAATGTCAAACCGTACAGCATGTTAACAAAGATAGGTTAGACATGCAGCATGTCAATACTGACAAAATGTGGACATGGTGACAATCTTGACAAGCAAGCCAAACTCTATCCCTAAAACTAATCCTAACCCTAACCAGACTATTGACGAAATTTTCAGTGTCAGAAAAATGTGAGCTGACTCCGCACTGGGTTCAAAAATCTAATCATATAGTTTTGTCAGAAGAAAATCAACAATGAAAACAGTAATGCCCCTAAGAAACACAAATATCAGATTGGTGGTGCTCCCTAGAGTCAGTATATAGTCATAGAATATATGAAGAAAGACCAAAGACTCTTGTTGGGACAAATTTATAGTAACATTATTAGAAATAAAACATAGCCTTTACTGTGAAAGTTTAAAATGAATAGGGTAATTTAGGACAAAGAAACATAAACACTCTGGGTAAAAAGGTGGTTACACCTCTTAGAAGAAGAATGTGTTTCTTATATACAGTAGCAATTAAACCTATTCTATAGTGCTTGTGTAGTGTCACCTGATGTCATGTGACACCAAGTCATGTGACACAAGACAGTGGCGATATACAGACATCGCTAAATTGGTTTGAAGTCATACGTATAGTCCAAATTGCCATCTATATCAAATATATACAAGATTATAAGAAAAAATATTTAAATAGTAAATAGCATCATATAGGTGAAAAGTTAAGTGCTAAATTGCATGTTCTGCGAATGATGCTGGTGTTGTCACTGTGAGGAGCTCTTACAAAAACACTGGATGTATTTGGACAACATGACATAATAAAACTTAATAACTGGAAGATTGAAACTCTGGCAACGCTATTACATTTGTATATCAGGTTTCTCAGTATGTCCAGCAGGTTTTTTGGATGCACCAAAAGATACTGTATCACATTATACCACCATGTAACACATTTATCACAAGTCAGTATATATAAGTACATGCCATGCTTTTAACCAGACATAAATTAAATAAAACACTGTTATGTGTGATAGATTTGTGTAATAGGAGCACAGGGTGAAGCAGCTGCGCTGCCTCTACTTCCTCACTGTGCGCAGTTTGGTGGACAGTGAGGAGAGAGAGCAGACACAGGCAAAATCTGAGAGTAGGTAGAAAGTAAATCACCCGGGTTTTTATTATGTTTTTATTATGTGATGTGTGTCCAAATCCATCCAGTGGAAGGCCAAGAACAGGCACACTGGGTCAAAGTTCTTCCCAGCACACTCTGCCTTGAAGTCTGACCGGGACCCCAACAACTCCATTGGGCATCCCAGACCAGTTGCCACCCTTCTGTGAAGTTTCCATCCAAAATGTATCCAGTTGAATGCCCAGAATAGGTTTCCCTGGTCAAAGTTCTGCCCAGCATCCCCGGGTTAAAGTTCTGCCCAGCAAATATCAACGGGAGGTCAAACTGGGACCTCAAACCCCTAGTATTTCATCTGGGATCCAATGTTACAAATCTGTGAAGTTCTTGTCCAAACCCATCCAATAGAAGGCTCAGAACAGGCTTCCCGGGTCAAAAATCTGCCCAGCATACAACAATGGGAGGTCCAACCAAGTCCTCAACCCCTTAGTATGTTTTATGGGATTCAAAAGTTACCACTCTGAGGTTTTTGTCCAAATTATGTGATGTTATCCAAATCCATTAAGTGGAAGGTCCAGAACAGGCTCCCTGGGTCAAACTTCTGCTCGTTGCATTCCGCCGTGAGGTCCGACCAGGACCCCAAACACCTCATTGGGAATTCCAGACCAATTGCCACCACTCTGTGAAGTTTTCATTCAAATTTCATCCAGTGGAATGCCCAGAATAGGCTCCCCAGGTTAAAATTCTGTCCAGCATCCCCGGGCCAAAGTTCTGTCCAGTGTACACCAATGGGAGTTATGACCAGGACCTCAACCTCCTAGCATATTTTCTGGGATCCAATGTTACCACTCTGTGAAGTGTTTGTCCAAATACATCCAGTAGAAGGCTCAGAACAGGCTCCCCGGTCAAAGTTCTACCCATCGTACACCAACAGGAGGTCCAACTGGTCAGGATCCAACTGGACCATTTGGCATTGGCTTGATCTCAATAGGTGCAGGGGTGTCCGAATAAAAACCGGACAGACAGGCAAACAAACAAACAGAACAAGTAATTTTATATATAAGATTTAGTTCTGATAATTTTTCCCTTTGAGGGTCAGTGCACAATGAAAATTAATATGCTTGCATGTGAATAATATGCAGAGTGATAAGGCTAACTGCAGATAGTTAATATTGATTAACATAGTGCACATTATATTTGATCCCAAGGGAATATATTGATTTCTAGCTTGTAGCACTTACTGTATAATTAAGTTTAAGAAATATTTATTCTGACTGTGAAATGAAGAACTAGGTTATCTCGCAAGATATTCACCAAGGATAGATCAACAATCTCAGGGGGTAAACTCCTAGTTGTACTAAACGGGATGTGGTCAAATTCTCGACCGCCGGAATACTGACATTTACCAGAATCCCAGTGCCGGCATTCCGACCACCGGAATCCTGACGGTAAGCACTGGGGTTAGGGGGAGAGTTAGGGTTATGTCAGGGGCATTTTAACAGAGTAGGGGGCCCAAGTGCAGACTCAATGCGGGCCCCCTCCTCTCTCATGTGGTGCCGTGTCAGGTGGTGTAGCAGCTTAGTGCCAGAATGTACTGCGTATGCGCAGGTCTTCAGGAAAACATTTTTCCTGGGACAGCAGTACTGCACATGCGCAGAGTCACCATGAAAATGTCAGCCACCATTTCTCAGTAATTTTGCTGCTCTGCATCGCCGGCCCAGCACTGTGGAGCAGCATGCTGGTGACTACGGACAGGTAAGTATGGACCCAGTGGCCTGCACACCCTGCACCCATTATAGATACGCCCTTGGGTTATGGGTTACGGTTAGGCAGTAGGGGGTGATGTTAGGTTTAGGCTGCAGGGAGGGAGGGTTAGAGTTAAGGGGTGGGTTAGGTTAAGTTTACTTACCTGGAGGATTGTAACCTGGTCTGGATGTCGGCATCGGCATTCTGCCCACCGGGATCCCAAGCACCGGCATCCTGTACCCATACCGTACTATTTAACTAGACATCTCTTTATACTGTATAGGGACAAATTATGGGAATGGCACTACAGTGATATGTGTGACCAAAATATACAATATAGTATTATCTGATGAGCTATGTGCTTTTATTTAGAAGCATCCCTATGACTAATACACACACACATAATTTATGAACAATTTAGTTCTGATATAGAAATTAGCGGCCCATCTTTCTATGTTACATGGATGGGGGGAGATAGAGGGACCTAAAGAGTCTCTCCCTTTTTGATTTTTTTTTTTACATTACAGTGAACCCCCCACTGACTGTCTGTATGTCCCCGGAACATGCGGGAAAGGTATAAAAACTTTTACTTTTTCCAGCCCCCCTTCACACCAAGCAACGTGTTCCACTCATCATCCGTGGGTTTTAGTGCCACATGGAAGAGGTTAAAATTGAACAATGCTTAAAACCTTACAGCTACTGAGCAAAATGTAACCACTGTTATAATTGCTCTGTTATTTACTTCAATATTATTTACGGTTTTCTTTCTCTCCCAGTCTCCATCATGTCATTGTATGCTGTCAGTGAAGCCACAACACATACCTATGAGACTCTACTGTGTGATGGTTCCACAGCTGTTCCCAGGTTGAATAGAGATCTCTTATACCCGAATGTGCACTCACGGCCCCCAGCACACAATGTCTATCCTACTACACAGATGTCTGCCGTCCCTCCTGAGGTGTTACAGTGGAATCTTGCTGCCGTTGTGCCACAAAATATAGATTCATCATCCCGTTTTTTCAGAACATTTCGGAAAGGCAAGCCCAAAGCTCTGGGGGTAAGTTTTTACTGAGACAACCTAAACAAAATAATAACATGATTTACTGTATCGGGGAGATGTACTAAGCCTTGGAAAGTGATACAGTGGAGAGAGATTAAGTACCAACTAATATCCCGGGAATCAGACTGCTGTCGAGATCCAGTGCTGGG
The DNA here is from genome assembly GCA_031769625.1 of Taudactylus pleione. Classification (NCBI taxonomy): domain Eukaryota; kingdom Metazoa; phylum Chordata; class Amphibia; order Anura; family Myobatrachidae; genus Taudactylus; species Taudactylus pleione. The sequence continues at coordinate 5,991,626 of JAUIMM010000135.1, forward strand.
ATTCTGATCACTGGCATTCTGTCTGCCGGGATGCCAACTACATCCCCTCCCTCACATCCTAATCTCTATTAATGTACAGTATAAATTATGTAAGTGTATAATGCCAACATATCTGGAATCTATTGTAATCTATTATCTTGTTTTCCCATAGATTGTGCTGATTGTTGCGGCTGTCTTACAAGTTGCTCTGGGAATTGCATCTTTTTTTGTCGAACAGCTTTTAGTATTGTATTCTGGTGTAACATTTTGGGGGTCAATTTTTGTAAGTATTGAAACCATTTCAACAAGCGAATCCTGAAAAAATGTAATTATAAACTTTTTTAATAATGATATCATATTAATCTTAATGTAGAATTAAACCTTGTAAAATGTTTTACGTACAGTACAGTACAGTAGATTCAGGGGCTGAAAGGAGTTTTGTTAAAATGTTACTATATTGTTATTCTGTCTCTAAAGCCTCATTCGCAATGGTGTTAATATTAAAGACTCTGGGCCTGATTCAGAGCCGCTTGTAAGCGGCTGCTCATTCGCTCCGAGCGATGTTCGCACATCTGCACATGCGTATGGGTTGTAATACGCATGTGCGAACCAGTCAGTGCGGTTGGAAATCGTGTGCTCGCAAAATAGCGAATGCCTGCTAATTTGAGTGACAGGATGAGGCGTTTGTGGGTGGTAACAGGGGAAGGTGCTTGAAAACGGGGAGTGGAGATCTGAACGCAGGCGTGCCAAACGGTCAAAACGGGCGTTTAAAGGGTGTGCATAATTAACAAAGAAGCGTCATTGACCACGTCACTTGGTTGTCTTTTAGTCTGAACTGCTCGCATGATTGCAGTAGGAAAATGCTTCCACAAGAATAGCGAGCAGTTCATACGCCGTTCGATATACTCGATTAATCTAATAATAGCGTCCGGCTCTGAATCAGGCCATCAATTCACATTCTTAAATCCTGTTGAATGTAGTTTGATAATCCATATAACAATGTAAAAGATTGGATTTGAAAAATGTTTGCTTTGTGTCAATTTCGGTGTTGTTATTATGCAGAAATATACAGTGCTTGCCGACTTTTCAGCTGCCCCCTCCAGGAGGGGGCAGCGAGGTCAGTGATGTGGGGATGGAGTGGTGCAGACAAGTGGGCTCCAGCATTATAGAGCAGGTGGAGAGTCATGATGATCCAATAGCATCAACAATCCACCCAGTCCGCCCACTTCACTCTTTGCGGCCGGCCTCCAGGAGACTTGCCCATTTTTACAGGTGTCCAGGAGGGCCACACAAGATTCGTAAGTTTCATGGACATTACAGAAGAGTAGGCAGGTATGCATATAAATAGTATGTATTATGTATCATGATTGGTTTTTATGTGAAAATCATTTATGTTAACTTTCCTCATGGGTATACATGCAGCAATTGCAGGTCAAATTACTATGTTCTCTTTGCTGACTTGCCACCACATACCCTATAGACTAATATAGGCGGCTGCTTGAGACATCAATCAGTTTTTCCCATAACATAGCAATTTCAAGCTGCTGGTGTATACGTGTAGCACAAAGCGGCATCAAGTAATGCTGAGCCGCTCTTTAAACGGGTGGAATGCATAGTGGCAACACGTGATGCAGAAAACAACACAGGTGGAACGCATCACGTGACACAGGTGGAACGCATCACGTGACACACCAATGCCGGAATCAGGACACTTCCACATGATGGTGTAAGTAACGTGGAACTCTCCACACAGCGGGGATTACCACCGATCAGCACCAACAGGATGACAGACAGCTCCATGCTGCTAAAGGAAAGTGAGTAATCACAATTAACCCATAGGGCGGGCTTTTTCATTCTATAAATGCCTAGTCACTCCAGTATTATGTACACCTTGATAAAGACCCATATTGCGGTTGAAACGCGTTGGTGAACTTATATTGGGAGCGCACGCTGACCAGGAAGGTAACGCTCTATAGGGGGAGCATATTAATACCCCTATATGTGTTAATGTGTACCTTTCTCAAAAGGTCATAAAAGGTACGCTTCCATTTGTCTATTTTATACATTGCAATAACATTTAAAAGATTTTATGCTATGGTGGCAATTCTCTTTTTTATCTTGCATGCAACCACGTTAAAGAGAAGCCACCCATAAGGCATACATACGGAAAATACTGGCGTAAAAGACTTATGATGACTTTTATTTGAGGATTGTGGATTTACATACATTTTACAGTTGGATATTTATCAGTGGATCTTGCAAACAGTGACAATATCAGTGCTTCATCTTTATGAACTTCATTTCCATGGACATTGTTAATACTCTATCAGAGTTACTCCCATTTGGAACGCACAGGAACATTTCTTGTTGTATGCATATAAATAGTGTTTGCTAAATAAATTGGGGCTGATGCAGAGCTGAATTCCAGTTAGATGTAACTGCTGTTGCATTGTGGGGGTGATTCAGCATCGGACAGAATAGCAAAGCTGCACGCAGGCAGCTTTGAAATTCCATCCTTGCTAATATGGAAATGCAGCAGAAGGTATATGACACCCCCTGCTGCATTTGCGGGGAATATTTATCAGCCCCATAAATATTGATAGCATGAACTACACCTAAAATATCTCTGCATAACATAATCCTCCGGCTGCCAAATCTGGTATCACCAAAAACTACGGAAATAGACGTGTCCTCAAACAACTGAACCCGTAAATGTCCACCTGAGCAGGTAGCCAATTCTAACTCCGTTGAACTCCCGAAACATTACCAAACAAAAGTACAGATCCTCCCACAAGTCCAGAGACAAGCAAAAAATGGTGAGATTTTGAATCCTGGCTATGGCGTGGTCCAAACGACGACAATTTCCTGCCCGTGGGTATTACTCTACAATCAAAATTCGTGGCCTAGAAGCGAAAGCAACTGATTTAGTGACACTTCCCCAATTCACTAACTTTATCCAACAGCAATCAGCAAAGACCTAGCAAAGTGTCCATATCTATTCCCCAGATAGGACAAACGTGTAAACAGAGACCTCAGCCTTGCAGCGAGAAACCGGTTTGCCTAGTATCGATAAAAAACGCCTGTAAAGAAAATTGGAAACCTTGTAAACTAAAACCAATGACTACCCCCTCTACCAATAAAGCAACCAAAAAATTGTGGTGCCCCACACCGTGACATGTACATGCTTGCACGCACCATTGCAAAATTGAGCTACAACAGTTGACAAAGGAAAAGTAAGCAGAACAACCCGTTGGAAAGAAGTAATCTACAGAAATAAGTTCCAGCGACTCAAATTCCCTTACACAGAAAAGATATGGAGTGAAAACGGCATTAAACGGAAAGAGTATTCGATATCAACTTTAGCCCGGTGGGCTCGCTTGCCAAAACTTGGCACCATCACCAGTGCCTGCTCGAAGGATTGGTACATCTTTCGGCAAACTGCCGAATCTAACGTGTCATTGACTGATCACCGTTACGGGTAGGAAAGATGCTGGATAAATCTAAACTTGCCCATCACCCTCTTAGGTACAAACCCCAAGGTGAGGTACAAAATCCATTCCCCGGGAAAGCCAAGAAAAAGCCACACATGCGCCCTAATCTAACCTCCACTACCCATTTTACTCCTAATGAGTTCCAGGTGATTGCGTACGGACTGAAGGTTCCGTTAGGAATACGACGTATATATTGTGCAATATAAGCAAATGAAAACCTAAATTAAAACCCTCTAACACCATGTAACACCCCCTCGCTTCTTGTTTCGATATCCACTTGATCCACTCCTGCACCGCCAATGCGGCTATATTACTGACCGATGGCTGTCACCACACCACCTGCAGGATTCAATGCACTTTACCCCTACTCCCTGTTGTACTGGGCATTATTGGACACATAGCCCTCACCGCGACCGGCACTTGAGGTACTTGGACTGGCTGGACAGTGCCGCCTCCAGGCTATCACGGAACCCAAAGGTGTGCAGGACTGCCCAGTAACCTTCAACCAAAAAACTCCACGTCTTTGAATCTCGAACTGAAACACTGTCTAACCTTCCTGCTTCTTCCTGAAAAAACTGCATGTACTTCAGCACATCCATGCATTCCCTGGCCGGGTTTTCCAGTAAAACTCACCGCAAAATGGAACAAGCCAGTTAACCAAATCAGGTATGAATGACGGTAACCGACCCCCAAAATGCCAACAAGGCCTTCGCCTGAAACAAACACTGAGAGAACATACAAACTCCACATAGATAGGACCTTGTTGGGATTCAAGCCCAAGCCTTTATTACTGTGAGGCAGGAATGCTAACCACTACAAACAACCTGCCCGTTTATGCCTGTTCGCAACCGCCGCAGTGGCAAACATGCCCACAAACTTGCCTTTCCTAATCCGCTCCCTGCAACCAGAGTAAAGGAGAGCATAACAAACACCACACATTCGGGTCAAGGATGGAAATTAACCGTCAAAGTCTGCCCTGAGAGGCAGTAACATTAACCACTACACCCTCTGTGCTGCCATAACTTTAACCTCAAATCGCCCATGCTAATGACACGCAGGGGTGAGGTGAGAGGCAAGAGCGAGGACAGTGGGACTGGCTGAAATGGAATGAGTAGCAGATACCAGGAAATGCAGTGACACAGCAATACTCAGCCCTTCCTGGTTCCAGAACTGGAAAAGAGGAAAAATGGCTCCTCTTCCAGGCCATTTATAATGAATAGTAGGGGCCCTGCCCTTTATTGCTGCCATAGGCTATTATTTTGATGGACACATTCCTGGCTACGCCTCCTCCTCTCCTTTAACCCCTGGTAAACTAGCAATATTCAATTACTAAACAGGGTGCTTATCTTTCCTCAAACTTATTCAAGTATTCGGATCTATGTATTTTTTTTGTGGCAGAAAGTAAACTAATTATCTTTACTTTCTGCCAAATATCACATTAACCATCTATTAATCTTTACTTGCCTATTATCACTTTACCTGCCTATCATCATATTACACGGTATATATAATGATCATGTTACATGTACACATGTTCTGCTATATATAATGGGCTTGATTCAGCCTCACATGTTTTTTCACAATGAGTATGATTTTTTGCAATGAGTACGCGATTAAAAGTTGCCAAAACCCAAACTTCCATTTCTGCGAATCTATAGGTTTTCCAGATCTCTACTTGCCACAAAATGGGTGTAATTGGGGATTCACAGGTAGGATAAGTGAGCCGTGAGCATAATGTTTGCATGTAGATGAAATTGTGGGCTTTTCAGAGGCGGTACACAGAGATCTGGCTGATTTTAAGTGGATCTTTTACACCAAGAATAGGGGTGATGCCATACCTCCCAAACATCCCAATTTTGGCACTGTCCCACTGCCCCACTGCAGTGTCCCATGGAGAGGGAGTTGCATTACTTAGCAGAGCAAATGGTAAATAGACGCCTTGCCCAGCATGACAAAAGAGGGAGCATGGTTCACGAGTACAGCATTTCCAACAAGAACACGCCATGAGGCCCCGCCCACCTTTCATAAGTCCCAATTTACACCTCTAAAACGATGGGAAGTATGGTGATGTAAAATCATGTGGATAAGGATTCATATGGGATATGTGGCCACTTACAGATGGCCGATTCTGAATACAGACAGAAATCTGCATCTTTATTTAAGCGCAGATGTGGTCTATATGTGCGAGACTCTGAATCGGACCCGGTATCTATATAATATGTAATATTTACAATGTATTTTGTCTTTGCAGTACATCATTGCAGGATCTCTGACAATTGCAGCCCAGTCTAAACCCAGCATGTGTCTGGTGAGTTTTCTAACCTGGAAAAACAATAATATATGTACCTATATGCCCAGTTACATTGTTGCAGCTTGTGCGGTAAATCGTGCCCAAAAATGGTTAGTCGCACACGCGATCCCATAGAATTGCATGGTGCGATCGCAGTGTGTGCCATAGCATACCGTAACGTATGAGGCCGCATGCCTCTATGCACGTGCACATATGTGGCATGATCAGCAACGATGTCTTACTGTTATGTACTTGCAGTGTCTTTTTCGCAGGAGTACTTCTCTTAAGTAGAGAAAAGGATTAGAGGAGGATGCAGAGGATCAGTACTTGAGACACCTCCTGCGGATTTTGGATATTGTAGCACAGTCGCTGCATACAGATATGCCACACCTGTCTTATAGGGAGAATTAAATTTGCGAGAATACCAAAAATCCCGCACCTGCAGGGTTTTTTCCCGCAATGGAGGATTTTTGCTATTCAATTACAGTAGGTGCAGTGTTTTAATTTTTGTGTGTCATGAGGTTTTTTTGCGCACCTCCAGTGCACAACCAATTTTTCCTAAACTTAATATTGCTCTTAATATTGCCTACACCCCCCCCCCCCCTTATGACCAATTAAGCAATTGGAAGTTTCCACTTAGTTTAATTAGTCAGTAATTACTCACCTTCCGAAACTGTGTCTTCTCACTCCAGCGTCGGGACTCTGGAGCTCATTCAGAGTCGGTCGTGAGCGCTGAGCGCTCACAACCAACTTGATGTTGCTCCACTGGGCATGCGCACGACGGAGTTGGCTCCGTCGTGCGCATGCGCGAGGCCCGGCTAGCGATGGGCGCTCCGTCGCTAGCGGTCTCGTAGCAAATGGGGCGAGCTGTCGATGTTGAGTGACAGCTCGCCCCGTTTGTTTGGCGGGCAGGGGGCGTGCCCGGCCAAACGGAGGCTTTCCAGTCAGAACGCTTGCCATTTGGGGGCTGCCCCTCTGATGTCAGTGGGGAGCTTCCTGCTCGATCAGAGCAGGAATCTCCCTGGGGCTTACGAGAGCCCAGACCCAACCTTAGGGTCTGGTCGTAAGCCCCGATGGTTGCAATGGTCTTGACCATCGCGGCCATCACCCATGTCGGTCGCTAGAGCTGTGAGTGTTAACCCACAGCTTAGCGATCGACAAGGAGGCGACCGTTCAGGATGTAAGCGGCCGCCCTGATTCAGGGCGACCGCTTGCAACTAACGACCGCCTCTGAATGAGGCCCTCTGTCTTCTGCAGTAGCGGTGTGTGTAAGTGTGTTATGTGAGTGTGTGTAGTATGTGTGAGTGTGTTTGAGTGTGTGTAAATATGTGTGAGTGATTGTGTGTGTGTGTGTGAGCCCCCCTGGAGGCAGCAGAAGAGAGAACTACATCTTCCAGCAGCCACCTCCCTTCACAGCAGCCCCCTGCCCCCCAGCAGCCCCCTCCCCAGTGCAAATATGGAGGGGAGATGACCAGGAGCTGTGGAGACCACCAGAGAGATAAGTATTTCTTTTATTTTTCATACCGCAAGGTTTTCAGTGCTGAAAACCCCACATGCATTTTTTTTATTGAATACTGCGGATATTAAGAGAGGACATACAACAGAAAAATAACCTGAACAAGAACAAACAATAGTATCAGAGTCAATAAGTACTTCCAATACCAACTAATAGTAAGTATGTAGGCAGGAGAATAACCTCCTAATATATTAAGGTTGGTGGTGCTTCCCAAGTTTAACAGCAATGTGAACACATACTGTATCAAATACATAGTTCTACAGTAAACCTAAGAAAAGAACCCTCAGAATATAGGAAAGGAAGAACCCTTTGTGGGGGCACAGACTTCAAAAACAAATCGAATAATGCAAAATAAAATGTAGCTTTTAATATATATAGTAAGATAAAAGGGAGGGAGGGGTGTTGTTTCACGTGGCACCTAAGACCAAGTGAATGTAACCTCTTCAGAAGGAAAAATATCCTGGGATTAAGTAATCTAACCAGCAATCTAGGATATTCTGAAAAACAATCTTCTAGTAAGGTATCAACACTTTTTTATAAATACTGGTTGATATCATTTATGTCAATATTAGATGATTTTTTTCCTTTGGAAGAGGTTATATTTACTTGGCCTCAGGTGCCTCGTGAAACAAATCCCCCCCCTCCATTTTATCTTACTATATATATTAAAAGCTAAGTTTTATTATTCAATATGTTTTTGAACTCTGTGCCCCCACAAAGGGTTCTTCCTTTCCTATATTCTGACGGTTCCTTTCTTAGGTTTACTGTAGAAGTATTTATATAATAGGTATCAAGAGTGCGCATACCCACGGTATTCTACAATTGGGCATGAGGTCCATGGTATTTTTTGTGGAGACAACATTGCTCCATACTGAATACCCCCATAGTGTCCATCTCTGAAACAGGCCCTCTGTATCATAAAAAAAAACATTCAAGAGTAAATTCCAGGAGGACCCCAGTACCTGATATTACTGTTATCAAGAGGATTACATTACTTTGTATATGAGTGAGTGTCCCTATAGTTTCATCAGAATAGCTGCAGGCTCTCAGGAGTCCACATAGCAGGATGGCCTGAAGTTATTTGAAGTTCAAAGGTGATACGGGACGTATCATCATTAAATTGTTATGCTTTACTTTAATCCTTCTGGACTATTGATATCATGGAGCAGTTTAGGGTTTTCTCTTCATTGAAATGATTGGCTGGAGGTCACATTATAGTAATGCAGACTTTGTCTTGATTAAGCATTACTACAGTATTAGTGAAATTGCAAGGACACTGCTGGTACTGATCACACTCACCAAAATCAAAATGGCATTTATATCAAATCGCTGCCATGCCAAGCTCACTGGCATAACTATAGAGGGTGCAAGGTGCAACTCCCTGCACCCTCTATAGTCAAGTATAGCGTCAATGTTATTTTTAATCAGGACCCGGTTACGAGTCAATAGGAACTTGTGGACTAACAGCCAATCAGCATCGTCTGCTGGTCCACGAGTTCCGATTGGCTCACGACCGTCACCTGATTAAAAATTACATCAGCTTCTTAGAAGCTGGGTGGAGGAATGGCTATGATGACATCCCTGGACCACAGCCACACCTCCTCCCAGCTTCAGTAAGTTCAGTGAGGAGAGAAGGAGTGGTGCGCCAGGCTCAGGAGGAGTTAAGTAATGCGGGGTGGGTGCTAGGGGGGAAGTTGGTGTATATGTAGACATATGGGGTCCCCAAGGAAATGTTGCTATGGGACTGCAGGTTAAGCCCATGGCCCAATGGGCTGTGTGCAGCATTTTTTAATCATCCAGCCTCCTCCTCTTTTTCAACTTTACTTGTGTAAAGATTGGAAGAACTGAGGTGTCACAACCGTCCCCAGAGACCTCAGTCATAGGGCAATTACCTGTACAGATGAACCACCGGCTGCCTTCCTTCACCATGGCTCTACTTCAGGTCCTTCCTGCTGGGATGGCTTGCTCCTCTTGTCACCACTGGCGCCTGCATGCTTTCTGTGCAGGCAGCTACAGCGTCCAACAGGGAGGATCTCCCACCAACTGACCACTGCATCACCAATGGCAAGTTCCTTCCTGGTCCTCTGTGCAATCAGCTTCCTGACAAAAGTATAAAAGCACCTCCTGTAATGCTGGCAAGCTGCCAGTACAACGTCCATCTAGGCTTAAAGCCAAAGGTGAAGTTCTGTGCTCCCCAGTGTCCTAAATCTTGAGATCTAGCTTTCCAGTCATCAAAACTCTTGTTCCTTTCCAGAGCCTACTCCCAGTACTGCTGCATTCTTGACAACCAGTTCAATTGGTACCAGCCCAGGGACCAGCTACAGTACTGCTGCATCCACAGCATCCAGTACCGCCAGTACCAGCTCGGTGTCCAGCCAGAGTACCACAGCATCCTCAGCATCGAGTACAAACAATACCAGCCTGTGTCCAACCACAGTACCACAGTTCCTCTGGTACCAGCCCAGGTTCCAGCCACAGTACAGCTGCATCAACTACACTGGTACCAGCTCCACTGGTACCAGCCTGCTGTTCAGCCACAGTACTGCTGCATCCTCAGTATCCATTACCACTGGTACCAGCCTGATGTCCAACCACAGTACAGCTGCATCCTAAGTGTCCAGCTCTATTGGTACCAGCCCGGTGTTCAGTCTCAGTACTGTTTCATCCACAGTGTTTAGTACCACTGGTACCAGCCCGGTGTCCAGACAGCTAAAGTACTGCTGTATACTCAGCATCCAGTGTCACTGGTACCTGCCCGGTGTCCAGCCACAGTATTGCTGCTTCCACAGCATACAATACCATTGGTACCATCCTGGTGTCCAGCAACAGTATCGCTGCATTCACAGCATCCAGTACCACTGGTACCAGCTGGTGTCCAGTCTCATGTACCACTGCATCTACAGCATCTGGTACCACTGTTACCAGCCCAGTGTTTATCCACAGTAAAGCTGCTTCCATAGCATCCAATAATACCAGTACCAGTCCCATGTTCAGCAACAGCATCACTGCTACCTTAGTTTCCAAAGCTACTATAATCAGGCCTGTGTCTAGTAACATATCTTCAGTTATTTCTGTGACCTATACCAGCTATAATAAACACTAGACTTATATCTTCCACTGCTACTTGAGTCTCTAATTCTTGCTACGTCTTGCTACATCTTCACTACTATTTGCTACCCTATCTGTTGGCCAGCACATGCGTGAGCCACAGGGGACACTAGGAGGGATTTTATTGGATCCCTCTTGGGTAGTTATGTGAAAAGAATCCCATAGGCTTCTTTTAGGCAATGCAATCTATAGATGGTGTAGCCTATTGGGTACAAACTCCAAAAAGCTTCACTTTCTGGAGCTTGATATGCATGGGAAGGACAGTCAAACTTAAAATTGAAGTTTTCAGAGTTTTGGCCACCTTTTTCCATTAGTACATACCTCCCTGAGACTGATAGAAATAATAATTGGTATGAACTAGTCTTAACTTGGCTGCCTTGGATGGTCTTTCTTGGGCAGGATGAACAGGCACATGGATCTATTTATTCAGTGCGTATCATATTACAAATATTACAGTCATCCGTATATGTCATGCCAAAACTGCATCACTGTTTGCTGCGTTTGCTATACCCTGTTTTGTACCCTTTACTTCTGCACCACTATGCTATGCCGGTGGGCTATACCTCCACTGAAGTGCATCTTTCATGGGCAGGATGTACTTCATGTATATCTTTTCAAACTGGGTATATCATACTGCCACACAAGTGTCAGTTTGCCTTGGGTCCTTGTACTTGTACAGCTTATCTCCCACAGTGTAACCTTCGTAGTGTGCCCAACATGGCTGCCTCACTTGGTACACTTGTGGATGGGATGAAAAATACATGGACCTGACTATTATGGTGGGACTCTACTCCTAGCATTAGGATACTGCAACCACCCATTTTGTATCATCTCATCTAGGCCTAATCTATTCCACCCACAGTAATCCTACATAGTGCACTTAAGATGGCTCCTTTATCTGGTACCTATTGTGGGTGGAATGTATAAATTGTGAAAATTATTATTCAAAATGTCTGCACAAATGCTGCAATATTGTGCTCTCTAGGTTTTGGTTGTTTTTAATTATCTCTGTGTGGTTTTCTATTTTCTGCAATACCAAATCCAACATGTACCATGTTTTCTGATGACTGCAAAGCGACTTTGAGTCCTTTGGGAGAAATCACTATATAAATAAAATTATTATTATTATTAATAACTTATCTTATGCAATTCTTGGTTCTCTTTCTGCAGCCTCACAAAGTATGTCCTGCTTTTTTCCTTCATCAACTCTGCTCACCTCCCCTCAAAATCAAAATTTTATGCCATATACATAAACAGTTTCCATTAGTGTCCTTTAATGTCCAGAATAAAATACAATATCCCAAATAGTGATCCAGTTACAGAGATCCTATCCTATCCAGGATATACTCTATACTCAGCACAGACGGTGTAATGGTTAGCATTACTGCCTCACAGCACTGAGGTCATGGGTTTGATTCCCACCACGGCCCTACCTGTACGGAGTTTGTATATTCTCCCTGTGCTTGCGTGGGTTTCCTCTGGGTACTCCAGTTTCCTCCCATACTCCAAATATATACTGATAGGCTAATTGGCTCCCAACACAAATTAACCCTAGTGTGTATGTGTGTGCACATGTGACAGGGAACATAGATTGTAAGCTCCCTTGGGGCAGGGACTGATGTGAGTGGCCAAATATTCGATGTAAAGCGCTGCGGAATATGTGTGCGCTGTATAAATAACTGGTAATAAATAATATGTCCATACATTTGTCTTGTGATATGTTCAGTGATAGTAATAGGCAGGCATAGTTATGTTCTATTAAATATAACCTTTGATAGTGATAGGCAGAATTACAGTAGTAGTTAGTATTTTGTAGTTCTGACTGATGCTCCCTCCTCCTATGTGCCTTTTGCAATACTGCAAATAATTTGAAAAGAAAAAGCGTGTTTATATAATAAATGGAACCTTAAATGACAGCAGGAGACTGATAAAAAGAGGCTGGTCACGCAATCTCTGCACTGATATAACTGGTGGTCAGTATCCTGGCAGCGAAATCCCGATGGTGGAAATCTCGACGCATGGATGTTTGCATTCTAACCCTTCTCCTAACCCTACCCCTAACTCTAACCCACCCCTCCCGCAGATTAACCCTAACCTTTCCCTTTGGTAGCCTAACCCTAACCACCCATACCCCCCCAGCCTAACCCTCCCTTCCCAAAGCCTAACCCTCCCTCTAGTGCTTAACCCTAACCCTCTCCATAACCCCCCCCTAGTGCCTAGCCCTGACCCTTTCCCTAACCCTAAGTTTCCACCTAACCCTAATACTCACCATTGGGATCGCAGCTGTCGGGATTCCTGCGATGGAATTCTGACGCCAGCAATGTATGCACCAGGAAGCCGAATACATCCCATAAAAAGGTAACTGTGATGAAAGACTCCCAGAGCGTAATTCATTCACAATGTTTCCACTGTCCAATCAATTGCTGACATGTCTTGCTCCGCTTTTGAACTATTGGATTTGATACAGCTTTGGAGCTTTGATAACGTACCATTAGTGGAATGAAACATGTTAGACATCGATTGGACAGTGTTAACATTGTGACCGAATTACACTCAACATTGTTTAGCGAAAACCAGATTCGTTTTGTCATACTAAAAATGGTCACTTTAGATTAGACCGCTATCTTGCCAGTTACAGAATCCGGCACCCTATTGCATTTGGTCCTACGAGTCTACCCCAGATTTGTGAACATGGGACTGCTGAGAGAGACTGTTGAATATGCCTTTCATTAATTGTTTGCTCTTTTTGTCTGCACAGGTGAGAGGATCCCTATCATTGAACATCATCAGCACAATTGTCAGTGTTATTGCATTGATCCTAATTAGCATTGATTTAGCAATCTCTGATCCGTATCTTTATAATTATTATGGTGCCTACAATGTAACAGAATTACAAATTAAAATAGTAAGTTATATTGAAGTGTATTTTTAATATAAAATAAGAGACAATGTCTAATTTACTTTATACTAAAATATATCCTTAATAATACAATAGTCCAGAGAAATCTTCCATTACATACAGTAATATGGATGGCCAAATTGGAAAGATCAAGCTGTTCAGTGGTTGGGCCTAGCATCCAGATTACAAGAGGCCATTTTGTGGTCAGATAATCGCACACAAGCAGACAGCTATGGTCTTCTTACCTCATTTACATGCATGCCATAATGCCTGTTCACTATATCAATTTCATTTCTGTTGTTCTCAACCATTGTTCTTATTTATTGGTCACACCATTATTTTGGACTAATTTGATGTTTCATGATATATTGGCATTTGTGGTGCCAGTATTACAGTATTATGGTTAGAATGCAAACTTTTATGGATGTACCTGCGCTATTTACATGAGTCCCCTAGAGCTCGCTGATGGGGCTCATGCAATAGGCAGGGATCCACAAAAAGTTTACCTTGAGTAATGGCAGCAGGCAAGGCAAGAGTTAATTGCAGGCAGACAAGGAAAGGCAATAGTAATACCCCTTTTCCACCAAAATTCCGGGTCTGACCCGGAGATGGAACTGGGTTCCTATCCGGATCAGACCCGAAATTTAGGCGGTGCCGACTCAGGATATTCCCGAGTCGGCGCCGCTCACACCGGAGTTGGGTCTGCATAGACCCGGCTTTTCCAGCGTGAAAGTGGACGCTTGGAGATGACGTCATCTCCAAGCGCTACTGAAGCCAGGCCAATCGGCCAGCTTGCGGCGCACTCCAGGTCATCGTGACCCGGAGTGCGCCGTTCAAACAGCAGGGTTTCACGGGCTAAGCCAGTGTTAAACCCTGCTATTTACCTGGGTTGCATTGCCGGGTCACTCGACCCGGCGATCCAACCCTCACCCCTTTTACACCAAGGAGCTGCACGGGTTAACCCTGCAATAACCCTGGTTTTTGCTCCGGTGCAAAAGGGGTATTACTGAAGGTGCAGGTGTGTACTGGAGTCTGCTGCAGAAAACTAGCTTGTATGTCTGAAGACTTGCAATTAACTGGCACAGATGGACATGCACAGAAACAGTCATGATGCAGATCTGAATAGCTGAAGGCCAGCTACTTGGGATACAGGTAGGAATTATGTTGAAGCTGCAATGCTGGATTTGAACTTGGTTGTGGCAGGCCAGCTACTTAGAATGCAGGTGGTAATGATGTTGAACCTGCAATGCTGGATATGCAGGGGAGTAGCGAGGGTGGTTCCAGTGGAGCATGAGCTCCGGGCACCAAAATGGACAGACGGCGCCATTCAGGTTTCCGGAATTCATGGGACACTGCACAGTATGACGGCAACCTGTTTTATCTCGGTTTGTTTGCTTTATATAATAAATAAATTACAGATCTGAGATCCGTTTCTACATTTCATGCTCCCTCAAACTGCCCAGATTACCCCCCTCCCCTCTCCTGCCAGATTGATTACAGTCACTTTTCACCTCTTTAATTGTCTCCTCTCTACCATGTGATTGGCTATTTGCCCCTGTCCACTCCTTTCTTTTTGGATTCTGTCACCTCCCTTCTCTGATCAACTCTTTGCCCCTCCCCTCTCCTATTCTTATTGGCTTCTGTCACCACCCCTCTCCTCTCCTTTTCTTATTGGCAGGTATGAGTTTTAAAAAAGTCACTGTATTGCTATTTAAAGTAATGAGGTGTTCATAGGCATGACCACAAAGTGTTATTTGAAAGGTCTTTTAGTAGTACTCACATTAATGTAGGTGCAATGTATATTTGTGAAGTAGGAGCATAGCTGAGAATGGAGCTTCCCATAGGTGTTCCCACCCCAGTGATAGCTGCCCGGAGCAGTAATTGCAGTAATAAGCTGTGCACCCTGTGGAATCTCACTTTAGCACATGTATTCTGTCAATTTAAGTAAAATGATCAGAATATATAATACAATCTCCTCTACTGACTAATAACAATCATTCTAAGGAGATAAAAGTAAGATCCTAGGTGCTATACATAAATAAAGCAGTGCCAAATGAGCTACCCCTTAATGTCAGATAGTGCATCACAGAAGCATTCTATTCCCCCAATGGTACCTCAATGCCCAGCGTGATACTGTCACTGTTTGCTCTTTTTCTCTTCATTTCAGTAGACTCCCCACAGGCTTGTGATATCCCACTGGCAGAGTTGAGTACAGGTGGGGGGGCACTAATAAATGCACTTTCTCTGGGCACCATGGTTCCATGCTACTCCTCTGTGGATATCGACATGATTGCGGCAGGCCAGCTACTCAGGATGCAGGTGGGAGTTTGTAACAGAACCAGTACTTGAAATGGTTGAACTGGCAGAATGAATCCACGAGTACACGCTGGGACTAGACACAAACCAGAGGTGACACAGAAGGTAAGCTGGAGGGTCTTGGCTAGGAACAGACACAGAGCTGGCAAGGACACGGGAACAGGGCAGAATCCAACAGGACAAAGGAGTAGGACTGGCAGGAACAGGACACTGAGGACTGAGTCTGGGAGCAAAGGTATACAATTACAGGAACAAGGGTTCAAGAGCAAGGAACTGCACAGCGTGCAGCGACCACGTGAACATCCACTAGATGCAGAAACTTAGTAATATCAGCGACAGGCAGGAACTGACTTGAATCCCTAATGAAGGGAGATGTCTCCTGTGATTGGTCCATCAGGCTCAGGTAACGTTGACTACCAACAGGTGAGTAACTGCATGTAGCAGCCAGAGTCAGGTAGCTAGGGCAGTGGTTCTCAGACTCTGTCCTCACGACCCCACACAGTTCAAATTTTGCAGGTCATGCAGCAGGTGCACAGGTGTACTCATTACTCACTGACCTGACACATTTTAAAAGATCCACTGGTGGAGGGAGCAAATTATTTCACTTGTGATTCTGTGAGACCTGGAAAACATGCACTGTTTGAGGTCCTGAGGACCGAGTTTGAGAACCTATGAGCTAGGATAACAACTGAGAGCCAATTAGGCAGAGAGCCGCAGCAGCACATGTAACAGTACCCCCCACCTTGAGCGTGGACTCCAGAGACGCCAAAAGGACTAAGAGGAACTGAAAACTAGAAAACAGATGGACAAAGCAACTCAAGTTTTACATCAAGACTTTTTCTTCTTTCTGCGAGATTGCTGAGGTCTGACTATGGTAATACCAAAAATATTGTCAGAACTGATGGTACCCTCAATCAAAGGAGATTCTTCGGCTTCAGAATTGTAATCAGAGTTAGAATCCACATCCAAAGGAAGGATTACAGTGTTCTTCTCAGAGACAGATGGTACTGGAAAAGAAACACGATTAGATTGGGCAAAGCCAGAATGTCCAATTGCCTGGATGGGTATTGGATACAATAGATCAGATTTGTTCAAAACTCCTTACAAGATGAGGACAAAGAGGCAAAACCAACCGTTATCTTCCTGGTTGGAGACCTTGAAGAAGATAACACTGTGCTGTGATTGACCTGAGACTGGAAGTCGTCAGAAGCCTGGTTCTTACAAGCTTGACTCTTCTTGTTGGTGCATTGGTAAATCAAAGATTTTCTGCGCTCAGTTATAGGCAGTTCTTTGGCAGACAATGCAGAACTTCCAGACTAGTCAGAAAGGATTATGCCAGGACCACCAAATCTTCTAATAATTATTGAAGGCTTATAAGAATTATTGAAGGATTATAAATCTTGAAGAATAGGATCATTGGACCAAATAAATGGCTTAACCCATTTCAAAGCCTCCCCTCTGAAGGACAGTCAAGCATCGAATGGTCTCAGCTGGAGTAAGAAGAGGAGCTACTTCAAGACACTGAAGCATCAGATCATGATATTGTTCTAATTTTCCATAAAAAATGACTAGGTATGGGTCTTGGTTCAGTACAATGGATTGAGAGTCTTCAGGAGGATGCTGTGAATTTCCTGCTGAATTAACTGGTTGGTATTTATTTACAGACTTTACAGGGTGTGGTGCCCCTCTCAGGACTGACAGGTTAGAAGTTTTTTCAGAAACTGGATATTCAGAAGTCTGTTTTGGAGACAAGGAATGAACCACCCCTCCTGGGGTTTTGACTGGAATCACTCCTTCAGGGAACTCAGCAGGATCTACCCCTCCTGGGGTCTCAGCTAAAATCTCCCCTTCAGGGAACTTTCAAAGGATCTACCCCTCCTGGGGTCTCGGCTAGAATCTCCCCTTCAGGGAACTTGGCAGGATCTACCCCTCTTCCTGGGGCTTCAGCTGGAATCTCCCCTTGAGGTAACTCGACAGAAACTATCCCCTTTCCTGGGGTCTCAGCTGGAATCGATACCCCTCCAGGGGCTGCAGGACTAGACTTCAAAACAGATGCCCTTTCTGGGGCTTCAGGACTTGATACAGAATCGGATAGTCCTTCAGGGGCTGCAGGACTAGACTTGAAGACAGATGCTCTTTCTGGGGCTTCAGAATCAGATGTCTTTTCTAGGGCCACAGAATCAGATGTCACTCCTGGGGTAGACAGACCCAATATTGTTCCTGGAACTGGAGACATAGATATACGCTCAAGGAATCAGACATTATCCCCAATATATGGGGTTGGTATTTCAGGCTCCCCTTCTGGAGTTGGTACTTCAGGCAAGGCAGACATGGGTGGTCCCTCTCGGACATCAGGCAAATCAGTCATAGGTGCATCCTCTTGGACCTCTGGCAAGGCAGACACCTCTCGGACCTCTGGCAAGGCAGACATGGGTGGACCCTCTTGGACCTCAGGCAAGGCAGACACTTCTCGGACCTTAAGTACCCCTTCAGGATTCTGATGGGGTACTCCTCCTGAAGATTGGTCATTGGCTAGGACATCTGTAATGGTATTTGAAACCTCTCCAGAGGTTGTTGACAGATGAAATGCCTCTCAGCAAGATGGCCCTCCTTCAATGGTTGTGTTAGATGTGTTTCCTAGGGCTATAGGATCAGGGATTACCCTGGGAATGGGAGGTTTGCATTTCCTCATTTGGTTCCCAAATCTTAACTTGGGGCTCCGGGTCAGAGGACCCCAGTTATAGAACTGATCCCCTTCAAGGAAACTTTTGGCACCATTATTGGAAGTTAGGGAGTCTGGAACAACGACTTGAGGTGACATGTCGGTCGAGATGTTGAGTGTCACTTTTTCTAGAGCTGCAGAATGGTGCAGTCTTTAATGAAGTGACTTGCACTTCCACAATACATGCATAGCATAGCAGGCCATACTTTCGTCGCTGGTGCTCAGCCTTGGAGAGTTTGGGATACCAAAACCTCTGGAATCTCCTTTCAGACAGCACAGAAGGGGTCACCCCTAGACTAGGGGAACTGGAATCTGTGGTCTTTTCTGCCTTAGTAAATAGGGAAGCAACTTTTGAGGCATTCGAAGAACTTCCAAATAATTCAGAAACTTGCTGACTTTTTTCAGGGAATGATGTCATCAACTGCTCAACAGGAGCCTAAAAAAACCTCAGTTGTTCAGGACTCCCATTATTGGTAACCTTAGGGGGCAGAGAACGGTCACTGTGAAAGGTTCCATATGATTGACAAAGCTTAGAATTCTTAGAAAAAGTTTTATGTGCAGAAATCTGATTCTGCAGAGCATCTACATGGATGGATAGCCCTAGGAAGGCTTGTGATGTGAGAAGATGCATGTCTTCACAGATTTTCAATCTGCTGAACAGGGCCGGAACTGGATCCTCATCCGGATCCTGACTTGAAGTGGCTTGGCTTGAGATGGAAGACTGGACCGGATTTTGCAGAGCAGGACCCATCTTGCTATACTCCAGTGATTGGCTGGTGATAATGTTATGGATGTACCTGCACTATTTACATGAGACCCCTAGAGCTCGCTGATGGGGCTCATGCAATAGGCAGAGATACAAAGAAAGTTTACCTGGAGTAATGGCAGCAGACAAGGCAAGAGTTAACTGCAGGCAGACTAGGAAAGGCAATAGTAACTGAAGGGACAAACAAGTGCAGGTGTGTACTGGAGTCTGCTGCAGAAAACTAGCTTGCAGGTCTGAAGACTTGCAATTAACTGGCACAGGAATACATGCACAGAAACAGCCAGGATCAGGATGCATATCTGGATAGTAGCAGGCCAGCTACTCTGGATACAGGTAGTAATTATGTTGAAGCTGCAATGCTGGATATGAACTTGGTTGTGGCAGGCCAGCTCCTCAGGATGCAGGTAGGAATAATGTAGAACCTGCAGTTCTGGATATGAACTTGGTTGTGGCAGGCCAGCTACTCAGGATGCAGGTGTGAATAATGTTGTACCTGCAATGTTGAATATGGCCTTGATTGTGGCAGCCAGCTACTCAGGATGCAGGTAGGAGTTTGTAATAGAACCAGTACTTGATATGGTTGAACTGGCAGAATGAATCGACGAGTACACACTGGGACTAGACACAAACCAGAGGTGACACAAAAGGTAAATTGGAGGGTCTTGGCTAGGCATACTGTAGATACGGAGCTTGGATAGACACGGGAACAGGGGAGAATCCAGCAGGACACAGGAGTAGGACTCGCAGGAAGAGGACACTGAGGACTGAGTCTGGAAACAAAGGTATACAATGGCAGCAGGGCCGGCTCCAGCGCTAATAGCGCCTTGTGCCGGCTGAGTGCTCTGCGCTCATTATCATGTGCGGCTGACCAAATTTGGGTGTGTGGCCTAATTAACATAGGCCATGCCTCCTTACGTGATGTTATCTGAGTGGCATGCCCACATGGAACGCCTCCAAATAACGTCAGGCTGGGGGGAGCCTCACCAGCCTCACCAGGCATGCGCGCAGCATCCATTCAGACTTCAATATTCTAAGGATAAACAAAAAAATTAAAAAATAAACAAAAAAATAAAATTCTAAGGATGTCTACATGGTGCATGTTGACAGTTTGAACCATGTTGACATCCTGATTCCTCATGTATTACAAAATGGTTTGCCCAGGTGCAATGTCACTTGTTTTTGTTTTTTTTCCGCTTTATTTTAAACTCAGAATGAGCCCTTATTGTGTTTCTCCATTGTATATGTACTTTGCGGAGTTGGCTGCAACTATTCAAAAATGCAGCGTTACAGTCTGTGTGTCCAGCCACCTAGATCTGCTATAGATGCATATGTCCTACTGTCTATCTTTTCCTGCAGAAATTGACATTGGTTGTAATAACTGTCAATGAATGAGAGAATCATGGTGCTGACTCTTACAGGTGGACAGGGCTTATATCTGTATTTATGTTTCCACTGTTATCCTGGGGAGGTTGAGATTAGTCTGTGCATTTTCAGGCTGGTAAATGTATTTTAATTATTAATGCATTGTAATTCTACAATATTAGAGACTACAAATCCAGCATCTCTAGCAATTGCATTTCTAGCATAACAGCAATATGGGCCTGGTTCACAGATTTACTCTAAAGCAATCGCAGCTGCGATTTCGCATGAAATACAGCTGCAAAAATATGCTAATGTTTTCCAAAGATTAGCCGAGCATAGGGATGCCCACTGCTGCCTTCTCCTATCCGTCTGATGATGTACAGCAGCATAACCATCAGTAACATTGACGCATATAGGGCAGCCACACAGCTTGTAAGTCAAGTCTGACCTGCCTCAAACACTGCGTTTTTCCCAACATGCTGAGAGCTCTCATGCATCGCAATGGCTAATTTATGCACGCCCATGAAACCACCCCCAAACACTGACTAACTGTCACTTACTTTGTGAATGAATGTATCCTCTGTGCGGGTGTAATCGCAAACCAATCGCTGAAAGTGCGCAGTGCAGCTGACATGCATTCGCAATGGCAAACAATCGGTTGATCTGCATAATATCGGCATTGCGTACATCTATGAATCAGGCCCAATGTGCGCGCTATATATATAACTAGTAGGAAAAATAATTTCCCTTTTTAATTAATAGTAACCTGTTGATATACTGTATTAGAGTGTGTCAAGAACCTGGAATGTACACCACCTGTAATGTGCAGGTGTACCCATAAGGAGCAAATAAATGCCAGGTTCTTGTAACACATGATGAGAACAGAAACCAGGTGGCTTGGGTGATAATAATGAATACGTTTGAGATAGAGATGAGCGGTTCAGATCTGGCTCATTTCATTCCACCAACCATCACGAGTTCTGATATAAAATTGAGACAAAACATCATTTTTTATGGACATCTCCTGTATCGAAAAGATGATATTGTTCCTCGTTTTCAGATCCTAGCAAACCGAGTCAAATCTGAACCGCTCATCTCTAGCTTGAGACTCACTGGTATACTGTCAGTGGTGGCATGTACCAACCCCAGTAATAATACGTACAAGTGTGCAACAAAAATCATTCTAAATGTATTCATAGATTATAGATTAACTAAAAATCATAATGCAGTGCACATTAAAATGTTGAGCATTTTTATTTTGTGTTCACAGCTTATTGGATATATTCTTAATTTTATTCTCCTATTCATAAATCTGCTGCTGTTCTGTGTGACACTTTCTGTCTCCATCTTTGGATGCCGTTCCCTAGCACACATGCCATCTAATGTAACCCAGGTAAGAGACAGATGTGTTTATATAGTAGCACAAACATAGCACTAATCGTATAAACATTGTGTACAGTTGATCCCTGGCTTAACATGATCAATTCATAACAATCCATGTATAGTAGAAGATCTTATACTGTTTCTCAGGGACATAAAAAAGGGAGTACAAGTGGTGCCACCACCCACGGAATAGGGCACAAGGGCCAGCACCATTACTTTCCTGTGGCACTTGTATTTGGCTTGCAGGATGCCTGGAACAACCTGCAAGCCAAATACAAATTACCATCTGTATGTATGCGGTGGCCATCTTTACTGCTGGAAATGTTCTAGCACTCACGTTCCATTCCTTCTATTGGCAATGGGCATCTTCTCTTTAAGGGTAGATTCAACCATAGGTATTTCAGCAAGCTTTACTGTTTGGTTCATGGTTGCCACATTTCAGTGATTGGACCAGTGGGCATTTTTATCAAAGTTTTATCTATAGATGGGTCCTCTTACATCAATGCTCATACTGCGGCATTCAGGCTTCCCTGCCGCACTTGTAAATAATGTTATGACAAGGTCAGGGCCGGATAAACAATGGAGCGGATGAAGCTTCAGCTCCAAGCCACCCATGATAATAGGCCCGCAGCCCATAGTATCCACTGGAGTCAGAAGTTTTTATTTTTGCCATTAGACAGTCTCTCTGTGGCCATCCGAGGTTCCATTTAAGCCCCACCTATCTGTAAAGAGTCAGAGCTGGGCGCAAAATAGAAATGGCGGTGCAGTGGAAGGCTTCACAAGCCCTCCCTGCGCCACATACTTATAGGGTATCAGCGCCTCCTATGCACAGCGTAACATTGCCTAGGTTCCGGCTCACAACTCCTGAAGGGACAAGCATGCCCCCCCTCCCTGCACACTAAACCTAACCCTCCCGGGGGGGTGCCTAACCATAACTTCCCCCTGGGAGTGCCTGACGCTAACTCCCCTTCACTTATACTAACCCTAACCCTCCTGGTGGGGTGCCTAACCCTGCAACCCCCTTGGAGTCCCTAAACATAACACCCCCCCTCCCCCTGCAGCTAACAGCTCCCGGCTTACCTACATTTGGTATGCAATGCGTCGGGATTTCAGCGTGGGGCTAATGATAGACATTAGTATTTAGATACCTATAATTAGTGCCATACCAGGCTTTCAGTGTCGGGAAGCCGGTAGTCACCATTTCGACCACCGGCTTCCTGACTACATCCCAGATATATATATATATATATATATATATATATATATATATATATATATATATATATATATATATATCTATAGTGCGTGTGTATATACATCTATATGCATACATATATTATATATACACACATATATAATATCTATCTATAGTTTGTCAGATTAAATTACACAGGGCCTATTTCAGAGATGGATTCAGAGATTATCAAACATTCGGAGATAGCGCACAACTCCAATGTTTCATTCTCTGTGAGTGCGCGCAGAATGGGTCCTGCCATACTGCACGGATTTCCCCTAATTGACAGGCAGAGCGTTTGGGGGGGCGGTGCGAGGGGGCTGTAGTTCCCGGAAGCAGGGGTATATCATCCCCGTTTTCTGGGAGTGCTGAGGCGTTTTCTGGTAGTGCTGGGAGTCTGCATCCATTATTGACCCGGTCAGGCTGCGGTAAGCTTCAGTTACCACAGCCTGGCCAAAAGGGCAACAATCGTGACCAATGTCACGAATGTTCCGATGGCGATCCCAGGTTGTGGCCTTGGTTGCAGCACTGGGATCATGCAGATCCAGCAAGGAGGTGTCTGACACCTCCTTCTGCATTTGCATCTGAGATGAACGAAATTGCAGAGCCGCAATCCATCTCATAAAGGATAATAATAATAATAATAATAATCTCTAAATCAAGCCAACAGTTCAGTACAACATCACATTATGTCAACGGTTCAGCGTAATTTTTTTAAGAAAATGGAAGCACTTAATAAAGGGCACTGAAAAGTTGAACATAACGTGATGGTTGTACTGAACTCTGTCATTTAATGAGTAAAGCCAAAGCAGACTTGTACATATCCTCCAGCAGATGCTGAAATTTTGAAATGCACCCGGTAATATCAGTGCGACTGTTCATTTGAGTGCTGGCTTTGCACATGGCACCGCCCACTCTGCCTCATCCCGCCCACCCACTCTAACTGCTGTTAGTCACACCCCCTGTGGCCGTTCATAAATTTCAGCTCCAGGCCCATATGGATCTTAATCTGGCACTGGACAAGGTGTACCAGTTGCAGCATTTCTTAGCATACTGTATGCAATGAAAGAATCCAAGCCATGCAATACACAGTTTAACCCCTGGGTGGCAAAAACTGGGCCGTCCGTACTGCACAGTAAACTGTCCTTATATGATGTAAAGGAGATGTAGTCAGCGTGCGGGATGCCGACGGTCTAAATACCAGTGCCGAAATCCTGACAGGTCAGGATCCCGGCACTAGTATCCCAACCGTCAGCATCCCGAAGGTAAGTATTGGGGTATTAAGGGGCCAATCCATTAGCAGATCTTACTGAAAGACAAAAGACAAAAGATTTAGCTTTTGAAAATTCCTGGGGCTGCTGCGACAAATATCTGTCATGTACATGACAGATATTTGCAATAGACGAACGATATTGGATGACCTCATTCTTTGAGTGAATTTTTTTTATGTTTCTAATCATTTACATAAAAAAATCATTTATCGTTTACCGTGACAGATATTTCTAATATCTGTCAGCGACAAACGATAATTGACCAACATGTTGGAGAGACAAAAGACAAAATTTGTCGGCCGCGGGAGTGCGCATTTTTATCATTCAGAGCCTATACATTAGCAGATAAATTGAACGACTGAACGATAAATCGTTCAGAATGAATAATAAATCGTTCATCTTTCACATTTATCTGCTAATGGATAGGCCCCTTAAGGGAGAGGTTAGCATTAGGTAGCGGGGTTAGGGTTAGGCATTAGAGGGAAGGTTAGGGTTAGGCACTGGGTAGGGAGTGTTAGGATTAAGGTGCGGGGAGAGGGAGGTTAGGTTTGGATGCTGGGGTGAGGTTAGGTCTAAGATTTGGGGAGGGGGTGTTAGGTTTAGGGTGCGGGGAGGTTAGGTTTAGGCACTAGGAAGGGGGGATTAGGGTTAGGCACCGGTTAGGGAGGGATAGGGTTAGGGTAGTGGTTGGGAAAATAATTACCCGTCGTTCTTATGGGTGTTGGAATTTTCTCTGTCAAGATGCCGCTGTCGGTATTCTCAACAGTGGCATCCCGACAGCAGGGATTTCATACCCAACCCGATATAAAGAAATTTATTTTTAGAAATCACAGGACTCTCACACCAAATGATTTAGCACCTGATTCAGTATGGATCACAACTGCAATCGCAGTAGCTATTACACATGCATTCTCACTGCGTAGATATGCTAATGATTGCAATCACAATGCCATACACAGCCTAACATAAGGACTTCCCCTTTACCTTATACACATCCGTAATACTTAACAAAACTGCAAAACCATCGGTAACATTGAGTACAATCAAACCCTCACGCACACTTGCACAAGGTCTACCCTTAGACACGAATTGTTAACCTCATCGGACGCAGTGAAAGCCCAAGCTGAATATGGCATCACAGTGGCTAATTTATGCACGCCCCTGCAATGGCATTCAAATGCACTGACACGCCTGCATTTCGCCGACCACACCCTCATTACCACACCCAAATGGTACTTCATGTCAATCACTCTGCGATGGATCTGCGTAGTCACTGTGATCGCAGTCCCTATCGAAAGTAGAGTGTTGGCAATGCATGCGCAGTACACAACAATCGCCCAAATGCGTGTGTAATCGCAGTTGCGATCACTGCTTTTGTTCCTTGAAATCATAAATATAAGTGTTTTACTCACTTATTGCAAAAATAATAACTATAAGATGGAGAAAAGGACTAGAATGTGTAAATGATTGGAGAACTGGACAGTATGAGGAATAGAAATGATGTGAATGGTAATTGGGATCAGAAACAATACTATAGTGGTACATCACTAACATGATGAGGAGAAATGAAAAAACATTGAAGACATGGGCTACAACAAGAAATATCAAAGAAAAAAATATAAACAACCAAATTCAGCACATTGGGTTACTCAATAAGTTAAAATATAGCAAATTGGAGGAATGAGGTGTCAGACACATATAAATTAGCAGCCCGTAATGAATTCTAGAAAACACAATAGACTTTAGTGTTCAGTAAGACCGTTCGGACTGATTGTGCCAAGTCTATGGATCCAGCTAGCTCCCAGTGATAATAGAATATTTGAATGATCGCCACCTCTAGCGTGGATTGGAACATGATTAATAACCATGTGTTTCAGAGAGTCAATTGAATGCCTCATTTGGCAAAGTGATTGACAATTGGTTGGTCACTGTTAGTGCTATATAACATACAATATAATCTTTGCACTCTTTTTAGGCTACTCCTACCCCCATTTTGTTTGCGTGAGGAATCCAATCTTTGCTATTGCTGATTGCTGTTTGAATAGCTGATCGATACAGAGCCATTCATTCCCGAAAAGTGTGTTCTGTTTTTCCTACATAAGTTAATTTACAAGGTCAATATAGAACATATCCTGTACAACATAGGTGTCCAGGCATAAGTAACACCTGAGTTGAAAGGGAGGAT
Organism: Taudactylus pleione; assembly: GCA_031769625.1. Taxonomy (NCBI): domain Eukaryota; kingdom Metazoa; phylum Chordata; class Amphibia; order Anura; family Myobatrachidae; genus Taudactylus; species Taudactylus pleione. The sequence goes on from JAUIMM010000135.1 coordinate 6,018,148, forward strand.
GAAGATGTGGAAGGAACAATTTTTTTACCTGTGGAGCACAGAATTTTAAAAAAAGGTTTGGCTAGTAGAAGGGAATCACATGACATTTCCAAAACCTCTATGATAAATTGCTTAATTAAATTATGGCATAGATGTCCGAAGAAGTTTATTATTCATTTGAGGTGATGCGTCTAATTCTCATAAACTGAAAGTGAGTTAGACCCTGTTTTGACAATGTGGTTGGAAACTGCTGGCAGGGTACTAGTCAAGTCCATGACTACAAAAATGGAGGTGTGTAAGGTGGAGGTGTGTAAGCGTTGATCATTTAGTGTGGTTCTAACATTCAAAAAATGTATCTCACACCGACAGCAGTGCACAGTCAATTTTATGGGACTACAATTCCTGTGTTGATCCCATCGAGAGTAGAAAGATGTAATCGATATAGCATCTATAGTATAACTAGTGCCCACATGGTGAGAGCAGGAGCTCACTGGGTTCAAAAACGTGTATCACAATGCTTGCATATGATTGTGCCATGGCTGCACCCAAGGCCGTCCCTGCACTTTAGTCTTATCTCTCAAAGGCAAAGTAGCTATTGTTTAGGACAGTGTCTAAGAAGGTGACTAAGAATCAGGATTAGCATAATTAACATTTTATGTTAAAGAAATTACATACTGAGGAAATGCCCAAAACATGGGTAATCCCAATCAATTGCTATACAGATGGTTTAATGGGTAAAACAAATTATTACAAGCAGTGAAATAAAAGTAGTAGGTAGCACACATCCAAGAAGACATAAATTAGAATGCTTATCTGTCCATAGTGGGGTCTCAGGTGCAATGTCTATGGAAAATGAGAGAGAGAGAGAATGAATATGTATGTGGGAGAAAAAAACAGTCCTCATTTCCATGGGTCATAAGTCAAGCTCCCAATTTAATGTCTGCAACCCACCACTACCATATAGTGTATACAGTATAGTTGAAAAACATGCTTGCAGGGGTAGAGGGACTTTAATAGAGTATGGACAACCATGGTCTCAACAAGCAAAAAAAGGAGTTAAGCTCAAACTAGGCTGCTCAAGCAAAGCCCAGGATATTCCCATGGGAATCGGTATGATATACAACCGGACGTCAGCCCGGGGGATGAAATACCGACAGCGAAAGGTCGTCAGATGGAGATCCCGACAAGGTAAGTATAGAGGCTATCCCTAACCCTCTCCCCCCCCCTAACCCTCCCTTAGGGGTACCTAACCCTAACCTACCTTGCCAGTGCCTAACCCTAACCTCCTCCCAGGAGTGCCTAAACCTAACCCCCCCTCCCCCCACACTAATACTAATCCTCCCGGGTGGGTACAAACACAAACCTCACCCTGGGGGTGCCTGACCCTAATGCCCCCTTCCCCTAGCCTAACCCTAACCCTCCCGGTGGGGTGCCTAACCATAAGTCCCCCTGGGAAACCCTAAACCTAACCCCCTTCCCCCGCTTCCAACGCCCGGCTTACCTATGATCGGTATTTCACTGTCAGGAAGCTGGTGGTTGGCATTTCGACCACCGGCTTCCTGACTACATACCATTCCCATGATCTGGTGCACAAACCCACTCCAGAATGTGGGCAAGCCAAGTAATCGGATAATACAACTACATATTTGGGAGTGCCAAGCCTTCCCTCACCTCGGGGGGCCTACACATTGTCTTACCCACTTGCCTGGTAAAGTCACATCAGATGCAACCACGCCAGGCTGGGCTTTCCCTGACCTAACTAAATGGAAGAGCTGTCCTTTGCTGTACTGATCGCATATGTTAATGCATATGCGATCTGTACAAATGCGAAGCATGGCGGTAAGTTTAGCACTGTGTTAGTGCACCCCGCCCCTGGTCGCATTTGATACGACCAGTCAGAAGCACCCACTGGCCCCTCTTCATCTGCTGCTCCAACCCCAGTATGTCCCGATCACTGTGGCCAGCCGTGATTGAGCAGCCCAGGGTACCCCCGTCCCAGTGGCTGCAGAGACAAGCAGCCACCGGGGTAGCTAGCGCCGCCCCTCTTCCTTTGTATACCCCGGCAGCAGCATAGAGCCGAGCCACCAGGGAAGCCATCATTGCCCTCTTCCTGTTTATACCCGGCAGATGCAGAGACAAGCAGCCGCCGGGGTAGCTGCCTAGCACACTGCATGAGGGTGAATGGGGGGATGGTTGGTTTTGGGGAGTGTTAGGGATGGATAAAGTCTGGAGGGAGGGCTAAACTAATAATAAAAAATTACACTAGTGATGGGGGAGGAGGAGGAGGGAGGAGGAGGGTGAAAAAACCAGGGGGGCGGGGTGCAAAGTGAGTTTATAATATCGGCTTATGGACACAGGGGTGGTGCGAGACACCCCCTAGGCATATTTTTTTTCAATTACATTTTTAGATACATTTTTAACTGTATTACATTAAAAAAAAAAAATTCTGACCGGTTTTGTGGTAAAAAAATCGTCAGTTAAGTGGTTAAAGCTAATATGGGCACGCTTACCGCCTCAAATAAATAATGATGTACAGAGATGAAAAAGAACACTGGGAGATATACTGGGGAACGAGGCAAAATGTATTAATTCATGGACATCTGTGGTGAGATGTCTGTGAAAGATGATGTTTTGTCTCAAACTTGGCAGGAAGATCCGAGCCAAAACTGTACCGCTTATCTCTACTTTAGAAACATCGAATGACATTTTTGCATAATAGCAACATCATAAGAATACACTCCTTCTAACAGTGCTGTCTAATATGCTCAACAAAATAACTTTATATTTATAGTATTTTCTACTTTATACACATTAATGTGCATCTATTTTAAGTTTGCTATGTAATAAATATGTTTTTATGTGCTACAGAGGTTAATTTCTTTTTAATAATATCTGAGTTTTTGCTTGTGGTTTGGTAAATGCTGCAGTGAGTCACTTTTATATGTTTATATAAAATGTTTAATTTTAAATAAGCTCCAGGTTCTGTGTCTGTAGGTCACCCATTGTTTGAATCTTACATTATGCTAATTCACTCACATAACTACCAACTAGAAATAACCACACAGACACCTATGTGGAATTAAAAGAGGACACAGATTAAATTTATTGATCAATTTGTAATTAGGAAGATGGTGGCAGTAAAGAACAGTGCTCAAAGGCCACAGCCCGACCATTATATTTGACTAAATAAATAAAAAGGTTGATCCCCGCCCGACGCAAACTGGCCTGAAGTAGAACCATTCACCCTTAATTGGCATAGCATTGACCCCTCCCTAAGATGATGGCCCGATCCTCCCCTAAGGTAAATGACCAACTCGCCGCTGTCAAAAGGCAAATGCTACCCAGACACTCTTACGCTATAATAGGCTGCCCAGGAGCACTGCTTACCGCCAGGCTGCACCTCCACCTGTTAGGCGGAAAATTGAAAATTGCACAATCCAACATTTCACGAATTACATACAAAACAGCTTAGACAAGTGGGTGGGTGGGGTTCAAAAGCTGGAAAAGAGGAAGATTGTTCCTCTTCCAGACTATTTATAATGAATAGCAGGGGCCTTGCCCCTTATTACTGCCATAGGCCACTATTTTGATGGGCATATTCCTGGCTACGCCCCCCCCTCTCCTTTAACCCCTGATGAACTAGCAATATTCCATCACTAAACAGGGTGCTTATCTTTCCTCAATCTTATTCAAGTATTCGGATCTATTTATATATAGCAGAAGCTTACAGTAATAGGTCATGGACCTCATCAGAGGGCTGGCCTTAATTCATTAGGAACAGGGTTGGACTGACCCATAGGGGCACAGGCAGAGCTATTTTTCAGCAGGAACAAGCAGAAACTCAGTTCCTGAACCTCTCATTAACTATGACATAATGTTCTGGGCCAAAATTTATTTTCCATATGCTAAGTTTTATTTTAAAAGCCATTGTGAGTGCCTACTTTTCTAAATACTATAGTATATATAATATATAATTGTTTGTTTTCTGTAGCTCCAACCCCAGTAGCTCCACCCTTAGTTCCTGAACCTATTTTTCCATAAAAATAGTCCAGGGAAACTCCCAGTGGACCCCACTGCCTGAGATCCCACCCCATCCTCAAGGGATCAGGTTCTAGACGGTGTACTTGAATTATACTATAATGCTGTTGTCAACAAAAATCTGAAGTCTTTATATTTATGGTAAGGTAACAGTCCCTCCTTTCCCTATCTCATTGTACATTTACTTGGTGTGGTGGCAGTTACTCCAGTCCTGGTGTAAAAAAGAAAACCAATCATGGATCATTCTATCCCATTACTAGAGCAGGCAGTGATAGTACTTCTAATAAAATAAATGAAGTATAAATTGCGCAAAAACATACACCAAAAGCAGCCACCCACACCTAAAGGAGTTTTACTACCTCCAAAATTCAATAATGCAAAATAAATATGGTGCAGTTTCGGTGCTATTGCTCAAGGGATATAGGGCCTTATTCAGAGCCGCTCGCTGTTTGCAAGTGCTCGCTTTGAATCAGGGCAGGGATTATCGCGACCATTGGCATTGTGATGAGACCCTAAGGTAGGGTCTCAGCACTCACAATGCCGAGTAGACTTCCTGCTCTAATAGTGATGTCAGTAGGGCCGCCCACAAATGGCAGGCGTTCCTTCGGGAACACCTCCGTTTGTACAGCCATCCCCCTTACCTGCCTACAAAACGGGGCGAGCTGTTGATCAACATCGACAGCCACCCCGTTTTGTTGCGAGCCCCGGAGCAAGTGATGTTCTCACTCGCTATGGGGCTCGCGCACGTGCGTGTCGCGCCCTGGGCCAACATCGACCCACTTGTGAGCGGATCTGAATCAAGCCCATAGTTCCAAAAAAATATCTTACTTTAGTAAGATTATCACAAGGTCCTTTTATAAGTTCATCCAACACTGATTATATATTCTGATAGCATTCATTCCAAACGGTGTTCTCCAATAAGGATAATCAAATACTCTTCTTATTTATCTCAAAAGAAGAAAAAATAATAATAGTGCAACATTGTTTCAAACAGGAACATAGATTTATTTTACACAATGCACTCACATGGTCTTTAAAAATACAGGCATATACATCACATGCTAATCAGCTCCATGGGTGTGTTTAGCTCACTGATCTCCTTTCCTGTCAGATGGTAATTGGATTCCAACAGTCCCGGAAACTGGAAATCCTATTGGCAGGAATATGAAGCGCTATAGTAGTCACATCACAATGTCCTCAAATCTCATCACTGGCTTGACATGTTTCAGACCTCCTGGTCCTTCATCAGAAGCCTAGTGATGAGTGTGTATATAGGTCTTTAAATACCCTACCTAATCATTTAAAACCCGCCCCTTCCTTAGGGCATGTTTATCTGATATCCCGCACTTTCGGAAACCGGAAGTACATCATTCAATACCTCCCAGCTTCCCTTACTGCTGCAGACAGGAACTATGTCATTGTGACTTCCGTTTCTCGGGTACCGAAAGTAGGTCATAGCTGTGACCGGAAGTAAGATGGCTGCCGGACTTCTATTTGCATTCCAATGCTTACTACTAAGTGGTCCAACCTCTAAAGTATCCGGAAGTGGGTCATCGCTGTGACCGGAAGCAAAATGGCCACTGGACTTCTATTTGTACTCCAATGCATGATAATATGTGTTGCAGCCTCTCGGTTGTCCCTTAATCATTAATCATTGCTCCCATATATAGTAAAATAGGTTTAAAGTGTAGCAGATGAGTTTCAATAGTTGTTCATGAAAAAGAAAAGAAATAGATATATACTAAAACAAAATATTTCTGAAATCAATTCATTGAGGAAAAATTTAAAAAACACATCTAATTCAATAGAATAAATAGCAGCAAGCAAGATACATTTTACATAGAGGATCCAAATATTGCACTAAAATAACAAGAATAATAATAAAAACAAAGTTAAAATGGTACAAAAAGATTCCTAAAAAACATTTGAGACCATTGGGTATGAGAGTACCTAACTTATAAATCCATCTAATTTCAATTTGAGACTGTTTAACTTCTAATTCTTTGGATCTCCATGAAGGCATAACTGTTTGAATTCCACAAAAGGATTTAATAAAACATTCTTTAGAATTATGTTTAATCTTGAAATGAGAGGACACACTATGTGTATCTAAACCTTTTGTATATTATAAATGTGTTCAGCTAGTCGGACTTTCAAATTTCAAGTGGTCTTCCCGACATAAAATAGACCACATTTACATTCTGGGATATAGATCACATTTTGTGTGTTACAGGTGATAAATTATTTAATGTTATAATTTTGTCATTTAACATTAAATTTGCGGACCTTACTTTCTCCTTTCACTGTTCTGCATATTAAACACAGCCCACATCAATGGAAGCCACAATATCAAATACTAGCCATTTTATTCTCTTCCAGGCTACTTCTCACTAAATTATCTTTTAGGGATGGTACTTTACGATATATAAAATTCAGGAAATCTGGTAATTCTTTTCCAAGTATTGGGTCTTTCTTTAGAATATACCAGTCCTTCTAAACACTGATTGAATCTCTTTAAAATGGGGATTGTATTGGCTCAAAAAGGCCCATTCAAACTTTTTTCCAGCATTTCTATTTTGTCCCTGGCTTAATTGTTTATCTTGTAACAGATCAGCACTTTCACAATTTGACACTCTTTCACGAGCTTTATCGATAGTTATAGGATCATAGCCTTTCTTTAAAAACCTTGTAGACATCTCAGTAATAATGGGGTTCGCAAAGAATTTTTTCTGTACAGTTACGTTTTATCCTTAAAAACTGACTTTATGGAATGCCCTCCAGCCACATATAGTGATGCGGGCTAGACCTATCAATATATCCATTTGAGTCAGTAGGTTTTTTGTAGTTCTTAGTGCATATCTTGCCATCTTTAATATAAATACTGAGATCTCAAACAAAATCTCTGTTTTACTGATCATAAAATTTTAAACAATGTTAAAATTGTCCTGATTTCACTCTTGACAAAAACCATCAAGATCTTGCTTAGACTCCTTCCAAATAAAAAGGACATCATCAATATACCTTTGCCAGTATACCAGGCCCGCCCTCAGCTGTTGACTTTGCCAAATGGTGTCTTTTTCCCAGTAGGCCATGAACAAATTAGCATAGCTTGGGGCGAACCTGGTACCCATTGTTGTCCCGATTTGTTGAAGATAAAAACTCCCATTAAAGTAAAAATAATTATTAGTGAGTATGAATAAAATTCCTTCTAAGATAACAGTTTTTAATTCATCTGATTAATCTGACAGATCCTAAAAATATGAAACAGATTTTAGGCCTTTATCTGACTATGATTGTATATAATGTGCTCACATCGGCACTGACCAAAAAACACTCTTCATCCCACTTCATCTTTTCCAATTTTAACAAAACATCCTTTGTGTCTTTTAAATAGACTTTGGTTCCCTTTACTAAAGGCTGCCAAAAGGAGTCCACCACTGCCGACAGGTTAGAAGTGATGCTATTAGTGCCTGATATAATAGGCCTACCGGGTGGGTTCAAGGGGTCCTTGTGTACCTTAGGTAGTACATAGATGGTTGGTACAGAGGGATATTTGATGTTGATATATTCACAAGTAGATTTACTTATAACTTTATTTTCTAAAGCTTTTTGTGTCAAATCTAATAACATCTTAGTTACTCTATTTGTGGGGTAATTTTTCAACTTCTTATAAGTATTTCCAGTGGTCAATTGTTTATTAATCTACTCTATGTACCTATACTTGTTCATTAGGACAACCCCCCCCCTGCCCTTGTTGGCAGGTTTAAAAATTACCTCTTTATTGTTCTTAAGGATATGAAGTGCTCTATATTCTTTATTGGTCAAATTACATTTATTCTTCCTTCTTTTTTGTAGTACTTTCTTTGTTTCATGACTCACAATTTAATTGAAAAAATTTATAAAAGATCCTCTTTGGTGGGTAGGATAAAAATATGATTTCAGTTTGAATGAGGATCCATAGGGAACAAAGGTATTCTCACTTGTTTCTTCATCATCTATTTTATTTAAAAATTATTTTTTCACTGTCCTTTTCCTTATAAATTTTTGGATATCAACAAAAAGATCAAAATGGACAGTTTTATTCGTAGGAGCAAATTTTAAGCCCTTTTTCTAGACTTTTTTTCATTCTTCTGGTGTCAAAATATGCTTACTTAAATTGAAAATGTGACTATCATTTTAATCAGCCACCTCTGGTGATTTATTGATAATTGGAATTCCCTTTTGATCTTATCCTTTGGCTTTCCCTCTTCACTACCTCTCTTAGTTATTTTGTTTTTATATTTTTGTTGTTTGGATATCAGGGTCTCCTTATGTTTCTACAACTCCGTCCTAAAAAAGTTGTGGACGGAGCTTCCTCCTCACTCAAACTTTGGAATCTATTAGAGGTATTGGGGAATAACTTCTGAGGCCTATTTATTTCATGTCTTCTCCATGTATATTTTGGATACACAAAATTGCCTGCATTAGTCCTGTATTGTTGATATTTAGCTGGTGCATTTCCCATATTATTTTGATAATTTCTATTAGTTCTATTCCATGATTTAACCACCCTGTATGTGTTGTCCCTTCTATCACTATAATTAAACTGAACATGATCTGTGTCAGGCTTTTTCTTTATATTTACTTTCTTAGAAGTGAGGGAAAAATTTTACTTTTTCTTCCCGTGATTGAATTCGGGAGTAGGGGGTGGATGAACTTCTGATTTAGAGATCTTTCAACTTTTTTGGTCTCTTAGATATTTCTTTTGTTTCTTCTCTTTCAACTATTTAGTCTCTCTCTCCATTTTTTTTTAATTATTTCTATTTCTGCAGATTTAAAATCCTCTAAATCTTTGAATGAAATTAATAAAGTCTGTAAAGATTTAATCTAATTTTCTAATTAATCAAAAACTAACCTCCTTTATTGTAGAATTAGTTCTATTAATCTACAGGAGCAAGAATCAAGAGTCTTATCCCTTTCATGTTTAAATGATTCATTAGAGGTATTCGATGATGAGGATTTAATTAGTTTCAAACCCTTTGGAATCAAATTTTCAGATTGATATTGTTCCAGGGTAATTATCTCCCAACATAACCTATTTTCTTTTATCATTAGATTCTCCAATTTCTTTAATACACTACGTAAATCCTCATCACTGACAGATTCATCAATTTGATTAGAGAAAATATTTTTTAGAAGTTCCCTCCTACTATCCCTATAGGTAAACATAATTGCAGCACTTATAACTCAGGTAAAAAAACAACAATTCCAATAAAATGATTGAATTATAAATTGTGTAAAAACATACACCAAAAGCAGCCACCCACACCTAAAGGAGTTTTACCACCTCCAAAATTCAATAATGCAAAATAAACAATATTGTGCAGTTTCGGCGCTATTGGTCAAGGGATATAGGACCTCATTCAGACCCGGTCGCAAGCGCTGAGCGCTCGCAACCGGGTTGATGTTTTGGCCCTGCGCAAGCTCAGCAGCCGCACTGTGCATGCACATGCCCCGGAGCGAGAGAGAAATTATCTTGCTCCGGGGCTCGCTACCAAAATGTGGCTGTCGATTTTAATCGACAGCTCGCCCCGTTTTGTAGGCGGGCCGGGGGGGTGGCTGAACAAATGGAGGCATTCCTTTAAGAACGCATGCCATTTGTGGGCGGCCGCACTGACATCAGCAGTGATGTCAGTGGGGAGCTTCCTGCTCGATCAGAGCAGGAAGCTCCTTGGGGCTTGGGGTTGCCTAGACTCAACCTTAGGGTCTCGTCGCAAGCCCCGATGGTCGCGATGGTCTTGACCATCACTACCATCAACCTGGTCACTTGCTAGAGCTGTGGGTGGTAACCCACAGCTTAGCTAGCGACCAGGAGGCAGCACTTAAAAAGTTAAGCGCCCACCCTCATTCAGAGAGAGCGATCGCTTCTTGCGACTGCCTCTGAATGAGGGCCATAGTTCCAAAAAGGTATCTTACTTTAGTAAGATTATCACCAGATCCTTTTATAAGTTCATCCAACACTGATTATCTATTCCAATAGCATTCATTCCAAACTGTGTTCTCCAATAAGGATAATCAAATACTCTTCTTATTTATCTCAAAAGAAGAAAAAATAATAATAGTGCAACATTGTTTCAAACAGGAACATCGATTAATTTTACACAATGCACTTACATGGTCTTAAAAAAATACAGGCATATACATCACATACTAATCAGCTCCATGGGTGTGTTTAGCTCACTGATCTCCTTTCCTGTCAGATGGTAATTGGATTCCAACAGTCCCGGAAACTGAAAATCCTATTGGCAGGAATATCAAGCATTTTAGTAGACACACCACAATGTCCTCAAATCTCATCACTGGCTTGACATGTTTCAGACCTCCTGGTTCTTCATAAGAAGCCTAGTGATGAGTGTGTACAAAAGTCTTTAAATACCCTACCTAATCATCTAAAGCCTGCCCCTGCCTTAGGGCATGTTTATCTGATTTTGCGCACTTTTGGAAACCGGAGGTACATAATTCAATACCTCCGGCTTCCCATACTGCTTCAGACTATTTCTTTTCTTTTTCATGAACTATTGAAACACATCTGCTGCACTTTAAACCTATTTTACTTTGTATGGGACCAATGATTAATGATTAAGGGACATCCCAGAGGCTGGGACTCATTTTATCATGCATTGGAGTGTAAATAGAAGTCCGGTGGCCATTTTGCTTCCGGTCATGGTGATGACACACTTCTGGATACTGTAGAGGCTGGAACGCTTAGTAGTAAGCATTGAAACGCAAATAGAAGTCCGGCAGCCATCTTCCGGTCACGGTGATGACCAACTTCCGGAACGCGACAAATGGAAGTCGCGATGACATAGGCCCTGATTCAGAGGATGAACATACAAATGAACCTGTGATAATCTTACTAAAGTAAGATATGTTTTTGGAACTATGGGCCTGATTCAGACCTGCTTGCGAGCGCATAGCGCTCACAATCGGGTCGATGGTGGGCTATTGCACACGCGCGGTGCGTGCCACGCACTTGTGCGAGCCCCATAGCGAGTGAGAACTTCACTCGCTCCGGGGCTCGCTACAAAACGGGGTGATTGTCGATGTTGATCGACAGCTCGCCTCATTTTGTAGGTGATTGGGGGGGGGTGGCTGCACAAATGGAGGCATTCCCAAAGGAATGCCTGCCATTTGTGGGTGGCTCTACTGACATCACAAGTGATGTCAGTCATGGACTTCCTGCTCTATAAGAGCAGGAAGTCCACTCGCGCTTGCGGTAGATTAGACCCTACCACAAGGGTCTTGTCGCAAGCCCAATGGTTGCAATAATCACGACCATCTACAGCCTGCACGCACAAGCTGTGGGTGGGCACCCACAGCTTAGCGAGTGGACTGCAGAAAAAACAACACGCCCATCAGACCTGCGAGCGGGTCTGAATCAGGGCCAATATCCCTTGACCAATAGCGCCGAAACTGCACAATATTGTTATTTTTGCATTAGTGATAGTACTTCTGTAAAATTTAATAAAGGAGGTCAAGGGGAAAGAAGATGTAAGAAAGGGCACCTCAAATATAAACAATATTTTACAATTTAAAAAAAAACATAACCTCTTACTATAAAGGGAAAGTCTTGCAGTGGGCAGGAAAGGCTCAGACCATTGCTTTTCTTTGTGAGAGGTAGTTGTGTACTGCTGTTTCATGCCACAGAATGCTTATTAACCTCACATTCAATACCTGCTTATTCTGTGTTTGGATGTGTCACCTTTCAAACAGGAAAATCAGTGTATAAAGAGAACACTAGGGGCGGGATGTACTAAAGGAAAAATGTGGTAAAAACCCTGTTTTCAGGGTTCTTACCACATTTCTATATGTACTACGCCCCGGCCGCCCTATTATTGGTGCGGAGGGTAATGCCAGAGAAACCTTGCTTTACCCTTCTTACCGCACCCCACACCTGATGCTTTGCCGCTACCGCAAAGACACCCAGCACTGGCCACCACGCACCTTAGTGTCTTGGTTGCTGGCCCATGCTCCTCCTGGGTCCTCTGCCTCCTCCCTCTCCAAATCTTCCAGTGCAGGGAGAAGGAGGAGCCCGGGACTTCCTGCACAAGTTCCCACAGAGACCCCCTTACTCGATGTCAGCTGCTTTGCAAAGGGCAGCTCTTATCACAAGAGCTGTCCTTTGTGATACTAATGACATATGTTAGTACATATGCAATTATAAAGGTTGCAGTGACTGGCGGAATACACACAGCAACCTTAGTACATCCCACCCTAGGGCTAAAGGACAAACTATTCACAAACTTCACAGATTCCTGAGGAGAGTCTTGGGTGGGGTGTCCTCAAGTCCTATAATTTTTTTCTCACAATTCTAACACTATTATTTTAGAGAAGCCTCCTTCCACCATTTCTCAACCTTCTGTAAATGTGAGGATGAGTAGTAGTAGTAAAAGTAATGATGAGGACATATGAAATTGAGGATGTTACTGTGGAAGTGCAACAGGATGAGGTGGATATTTGTTTATCTATCTTTAATAAGGATGTTGATGATGAATGTTTTGGACAAGGAATAGTTGATAACATTTAGGAGGATGATAATGTTTGTGTCAAAGTAAGTCAGCCACCAGTGGCAGCTCTTCATGCCAGTGACAAGAAGTACATTGTCATTCCTAGGCATAAGACTAAAAAATCCACCTCTTCCATGTGGACATATTATTTTTACCCAAATCCTGATATTTTTCTTGGCATCTTTACCATTTGTTTTTCTCTTATCTCTCCTTGCAGGTGTTCGTGATGCAGAATGATACTGTGGTTTCCATGGATCATTCCAGAGTTCCAGCAACATATCCATTGCCACCTTTACTAACATCTTCCGCCCAATATGTTAATAAGATGTATTGATATGTCATATTTGTATACCAAATTGTAAAAGTTCCATGCATGTACGCACAGTGAAGGCAGTCTTTTATTTGAGCAAAATGTATGAGAATACAGCTTACTGTACCATCTCACTAAGAACCAGTGTCTCCTGAATTCCCCAGGGATTCTCACAGACAACTAAATCCAGATCTAAATAATAACTTCTTCCGAGTAGCTAAAGAGTATTCAGATCTTTTGGCAGATTTAATTTTAATATGAGTGAGTTTTGTAGCTAGTGACCCAGTTCACAAAGATTGTGATGAAAAAATTATTTACAAGATACTAGTCTTACAATGTTGTTTTTGAACAAACTGTACTTAAAATTTTATTTACCATTTTTAACAAAAACATGATTAAAAATGAAAAACACTCTGTAAATGACCTTGTAATGGAACACAAAGGTGTATTATAACAGAGTGAATCCTTAGATATGGTCATGCTATGTAAAATATGACTGCATTGTCGGGTGGGTACGGGTTGGGTATGGGATCCTGGCGGTTGGGATCCCTGCAGTAAGAATACTGCCGGCTGCATCCCAACAGTTGGAATCCTAACCCAACTAGGTAAGTACCCTAACTCTAACCCCTAACCCCCCCTCCCCATAGACTAACCCTACCCCTCCCCTCCCATAGCCTAATGCTAACCTTCCCCCAACAGCTAAACCTTAATCCTCCACACCACAGCCTAACCACTAACCCTAACCCTCCCCCTAACTTTAATGCTCACCGTTGGGATTCTGGTGCTGGGCTTCTAACTGCTGTCAAGATTCCGGCACCAGTATTTGACCGCCAGCATCCTGACCACTTGGATGATGACTACTTCCCATCTCAACAATTACATTATGATTACATCTGTGTTACAGTACTATTGAATAAATATCAAACAGACTGTTTAACAAAGGTCAGTCAAACTTTTGTTTCCACATTTATTGCACAATAAATCAGCATATAACTATTATTTCCTCACTTAAAACAGTGGGCCTGATTCATACCCGCTCGATAGTTGCGGCCGCTCGCTCCCAGCATATGGAAATTCAGCTAAGTGATGTCAAGGCAGGTGATCGTACAGCAAGGCATAAGCACACCCACTATGTCTTGGCGTGCAATCACTTTGTGTTTACAGATGCCCACCAGACTGTCTTTAGCCGCTCACTAGCACACATCATCTCCAGGAAGTATATACAACCATCGGTACATCGGGTTCCATCGGATCTGACCGCAGCACTTGCGGTTGACTGTACCCTACCACAAGCACTGTGAGCACTTCAGTGTATAATTCAACCAGGTGACATGAACTATGACGCTGTCTGTTAATTATGCACGCCTCTGAAATGGCGATGAAACACTCAGGCACGCCTGCCTTCACATCTCCACTCCCCCGTTACTACTGCCCTGCCCATGTTACCACCCACAAATGGGCTCTCCTGTCACTCATTCCACTGGGCTGTCTTTGCTTGGCGAGCAAGCGATTCCCGATCACTTGGAATAGTTTGCGCACAATCACTGTGATGCATACGCATGCGCAATTAAATAACATCAGCGGCTTGCAAGAGGGTCTGAATCAGGCCCAGCATGTTGCAGCGAGCTTTGCATATAAAGAAACTGGAACACAAGAAAGATTTCAGACTCTGGTAATGGGTGCACAAGGACTACTATCTGGTATTAAGACAGTGATTGTAGAGCACCATTAGATGACACTACATAATATAATAAGCAGCAGTGTCCAATAGGCATGTGTGAGACACCCTACAAAAATATGAAGGATCAACAAAAGAGAAACAGGGCCTTGAAAAAGGTCTCCCTAGAGCGATGAAATGCGTTGATCCTGCTGGGAACTGTGACATCACGCTATAGTGACTTCTTCATACTACCTGACTCCTAAACATTGGGTATTATGTTTGTCATTATTAAACCTATATAAACACACAGTGTTACATTTAAAATGAATCAAAGTGTTAATGCATCTGATGATTTCCCATGTTATTCCCGTTCATTTAAGCATAGTGATGTAAGAACTGTCAGCACCAATAGCATCATGTGACAGGCAACAAACTAGCCTGTTATACCTTCTTAAGGTGAATATGCAGCTTCTCATATTTATATAGTACATCCCTTGAAGAAGTTATGTCTACTGTGACTAAATGCATTAGGACATAACACTTACCTCATATCCTCAGCTTTAGCCAACAGATTCAAAGTCTGTATATGTATACCCAGTTAAGCCTATTAGTGATTATGCGGAGCAAACTGACTGTTCATCATAAGGAGCTTTTTGTCAGAACCTTTTAAACATTTATAGAGCGATGTTTGTACAGTTTAAAGCCAATTTGATTTGCTACAATAAACCTGTTTATACTAAGACCGTACTAGTGCTGTGTAATATTTCTCCCATTACTGCTCACACATTATACTTGAATCCGGCAAGAGTCACATTAGCAGAGACCACCAAGCAACGTCATCTACCTATTGATAAAGATTTATCTCGCCTCTATAAGTTTGCAAAATAGTGTCTCTGTTAAGAATTGATGATCTTTCATTTTTGTTGGAGGTATAAAGTTGGTTAGTTGTTACCATTTTTAAGGGTTCCAGTGGCAAACGCAGGATTTCTAGAGGGGGGGGTTCCAAATCAGGGTCGTATCTATAATGGGTGCAGGATGTGTGGGGAACACGGGCCCCTGGGTCCAGGGGGGCCCCACACCGCACACCCTGCATCCATAATAATACTTACCTCTCTGGAGTCCCACGTCAGCGCAGCGTCCGGCGCTGTAAAACGACTGGAAAATGACCGTGGGGGCAATTTTTCCGTTGTTTGCGCATGTGCGCAGTACAGGGAAAATGACCACCGCGGCCATTTTCCCGGTGACCTGTGCATACACTATAGACTCTGGGCACACTCTAGTGCCCAGAGTCTATAACTCCGGCGCTGGCCGCACACAACTCATTGCGCTGCTGGCTGCCGGGCGGAGAGGAGGGGGCCAGTGTCAGATACTGCACACGGGCCCCCTCCTCTCTAGAAATGCCACTGTTCCAAATGCTTGATTTTAGAGCAAGTGTGGCCAGTCCATGAAGAGGGTATAATTAGCACTTATCCAGGTTTAATATGTTACATACGAAGTATATTGTGTGTCATAATCAAAGTATATACAGGACCAGTGATCACAGTATGCCATTAGGTGTGGCAGTTGGTTTATCATGTCTGAGCAGAATGTTTTTCTTCAGATGTGGGCATCATTCCTGAGCATTGGAGCAAGTCCTGGAGTCTGGGGGAGCGGCAGATGAACATAGCACTGCCCTGGACATATATATGTAAATATTGGTCTCCTTATGTACTGGATTGTGTATTATTATACAGTATTAATAATTAACCCTATTAATGGTCTATAGCACTGCACACAGGTATATTTATTACTAGCTGACACATTTTAAAAGATCCACAGGTGGTGCTAATCTTTTCATTTGTGATACTGAGAAGAACATGCAGCGCTAGTAACAATCTATTACATTACTATTTCTCTTGTGGTCATGGTGTGTGCTGGGGAGGGGGGTTTTCAGGCAGATGGAACCCCCCCCTGCGTTTGCCTATGCTTATATTCCTTTTTGGTTTGGTTTGATGTGATTGTGGGTCTTGTGCTTATATACCCCAATGACTTACAATTGGAGCACCTACCACAATGGTAAAAGCCCTCTTTGACATTATCCCCCTCAATAGTGCAGGCCAAACCGGATGTGGTATTTCGGAAAGCCCCCGACATAAAGGAAAAAAAATAGTGCATAATCATCTCCAAGCTAACAAAAGGGTGAGACAGAAGACAATTGAGGGGGCTTTGAGAACCATAGTGTTCCTGAGCATTTTAAGACAGTTCATCACTGCAACCCTAGGGGTCTAAAATTCACGGGGATTGAAAAAATCAATTGTAACTGGAGGGGAGGCAATAAAATAGACATCATAGACCGTGCAGAGAGTAGATGGATATATGACCTGCAAACCCTACACTCGGAAGGTCTCAATATAGATCCCTAAGTTATGATTATATTCTTGAGCCTTACTATTTACTTTTACTCTGAAAATACCTTTGATAGATTTAGATTTGCACCTATACTGTACTGACGTGCATGTGTACACATGTACATGTGTATTCATATATGTGTATGGGGGTATGTATATGTGTATATGTAATTCCCCTTTTTGTCTTGAACACCTGCTAGACAAATGCAGAGCTGTGCAAATACAGAGATGGATACGCCTTCTTATCTACAGCATACTGTATGCACCTATTTGACATCATCAGTTTGTATTTGCACCTGTCCTGTAGCAGAAGCTAAATATGTGCCCTAACAGGAAAGTACACCCATACTAGGGCTGATTCTGAATACTGAGACACCAACTTGTAGCATCTTGCGGAGGTGCAGATCTGTCTGACATGTTTGGCATGCATCGACGAACGATGCGCGTGCCCACATGTCAGATAACGATATCTGAAGTCGTCTGTGTTTGCGGTCAGATTTGGACGATTTCATTCATTTAAATACTGTCAGAAATCATCGTTCATCGGTGATGAAGTCGTTCATAAAATCGTTAATATCGTTCATTGTTATCGATGATCTAGCAAATCTGACTGTGTGTATGCACCATAATACAATGATCGAGTTGTATTTTCAAAACAGGAAACACCGGGATTACAGTTTAAATTTTGAGAGTTTTTTGAGTCTGAAAAACATGTACGCTTGCATGGTCTGTGACTTAGGAGTGTATTTACTAAGCAGTGTTAGAAGACAGAGTGAAAAGTGATAAGAAAGTGATAAGGTGTTAGCCAATCAGCTCCCAACTGTCATCTCACAGGCTGTGTTTGAAAAATGACAGTTGAGAGCTGATTGGCTGGCACCTTATCACTTTCTTATCACTTTTCATTCTGACGTCTAACACTGCTTAGTTAATAGACCCCTTTATTACATTGGCTTTCAGACAGTTTTCTCTCACATTTTCTAAATTCGCACCCTATTACATTTGGCCCTGAGTGTTCTTAAGCCCTTCTTTATGTTGCAAATATGTTCTCCTATACATAACCTAAAAGGTGTATTGCAGGTGAGATGTTATTTTATAACATTTTATAACTCTTGTTACATTTGATTTAAAACTTGCAATTGATTTAGTGGTAACTGTTTCAAGGTTTTTGCAGCCTTTGCAATTGTTGCGTGAAAAAATTATTTGCTACATGTTTCCACTACTCCTTTCAAAGGGAATATAGCTAGACGTTAGTGTGCTCTACAGAGTTTGTGGCTTCCTGTAAACTATAGAGGGTTTGTTAGAGATAATATTTTAATGTTCCAGTAGTTTTTAAGATTTCACTCTAATCCTTTTATATGGCTGTTGAATTTAGTGATAAATGGATGATACTATATATTGGGCCTGATTCAGCAAGGAACGCAAGTGAGAGAACGCACGCACCCAGCCACTGAGAAAATATGCTAATCAATGCATACGCACGGCATCCGCAGCACAAGATGCAGAAGCCCAGCAATATATCATGCCGTCCACCTCCCTTTACTCACAGCCTGAGTAGTCCGCAAGATAGCGGAAACATTGGTAACATCGAGAACCATCTAACACATTAGCATAATAGTGGGTGACCTAACCTCACTCAGGATTTGACCAACTTCCTGCACACAGTGAGAGCTCAGGCTGCGTAGGACCTCGCAATGGCCAATTTATGCACGCCCCTGCAACGGCATTCAAACGCGCTAGCATGCCTGCGTTCAGCCGGCTAATCCCCCGTCACCACTCACAAATGGCACTTCCAGTCAATAAATATTGTAAGGGTCTGCGTACACACTGTGGCCCTCATTCAGAGCCGCTTGCAAAAAGCGAGCGCTCGCTCTGAATGAGGGCAGCCGCTTTTTTTTTAAAAGCTGGCCTCCTGGCCATTCTCTAAGCTGTGGGTGACCACCCACAGCTTTAGCGAGCGGCCAGGTGATGGTCGCGATGGTTGCGACCATCAGGCTTGAGACGAGACCCTTGCGGTAGGGTCTCGCTGCCGCAAGCCCCAGTGGGCTTCCTGCTCTAATAGAGCAGGAAGCTCACTACTGACATCACGAGTGATGTCAGTAGGGCCGCCCACAAACGGCAAGTGTTCCTTCAGGAATGCCTCCATTTGTCCAGCCACCCCCCCCTCCCAGCCTACAAAACGGGGCGAGCTGTTGATCAACATCAACAGCCGCCCCGTTTGTAGCGAGCCCTGGAGCGAGTGAAGTTCTCACTCGCTCTGGGGCTTGCGCACGCACGCGGCGTGTGCGCAGTGCCACAACATTGACCCACTTGCGGGCGCATAGCGCTTGCGAGCGGGTCTGAATGAGGCCCTGTGTGTAGTCTGCATACCCTTATCTGATCGCACTGGCTAGTATGTGCACGCACAGTGCGATGCATATGCATGCACAGTGCAAAGCCATTGGCCGAGTGCTTGAGTTCTCTCACTTACATTCCTTGCTGAATCAGGTCCACAGTAATAGAGCAAGCCACATGCACACACAATGAGGGGCTTTTATTCTGGGACTTGTAGTTTCACCTGGTTGTCAATTTTGGAGCACAAAAAAATTAATAACAGAAAAAAACCTTCCAGCATGTCTCCCCTTACAATGAAGCCGCGTGCACACTGAACACAGACACATACCATAGTCGCACCCGTTATATCACTGTTGCAATCGCTATACTGTAGTTGCACCTTCAGTGTGTCATGCAATGTGGGCTTTTCATGCTGGAACCTGTAGTTCCACCTGGTTGTCAGTTCTGGAGTAAAAGGATAATAATGTGTTTAATAAAATGAGGTACTATTGTTCTGAAAGTTGCAGATGTTAAAAAATATATCCTGCATCTGTCCTTAATGGGGACCAAACCCCAGTTGGACGAAGTGTTAAGCATTGATCATTCCACTAGCCCAAGGTAGCCACATAATCTAGTACTGCATACTTGATGTGACATGGTGATGTCACTGATAGTAGTGATTTTTTAATTTTTTTGGTGTGTTTCCCAACCCTGCATTTACTTACTTTTCTGTGTCAATTACTCCGTGGTGTGCGACTTTTAGACCGATATTGCTGCTGCAAAGGTCGCACAAGCAGTGTTTAATCTAATCAGACCTTTCTTTGCTGACACTTGTAATTGAGGGATTTCATAGAGCCCCTCTCAACCCCATCGTTCATTAGTAAGGCCATGTCAGCACTGTTTGAGTGCCACACATCAATGCCAATATTGCCACTAGGCACTTGCAGGACAATGTGCACGACACAAGTAATCGTATGGGCAGTCTTTCAGAAAATATCTCACCGTACAGAATAACTACTGTACATTACTTTATAATAAAAAGACTATTTAAAATGGACATTACTGTACTGTACATGTTTGGCCCACCTGTCAGGGCTTTCTATTGTATTATGTAATGCCATATCCATCCACTGCAATTATTCAGCACTGTAGCTTTCATTAGTGGAGCACTTAGCAGGAAGACAGATCACTTATCTTGAGGTATTTCATTATCGTCACCCCAGTGTATTGGAATGCTGCATTAACCACTTAACTGACAATTTATTTTTCCAAAAAATGCTGTTTTTTTTTCTTTTTAAAACTTATTCAACACAATTGTATATAATAATTTTTTTAAGCACCGTATACCATAAAAATAGCAATTTTTATGGTATACTGTAATGATGGCCATTGACAGCTGTACCATCAATGGCTGATAGGTTTAACGATCAATAGAAACCATTGATTGTTTGAAGCCAGAGCCACTCCTTAACATCGGTTTGCAAACCATCGATGGTCAATGGCCATCCCTAGTATACTGTATAGTATGCCATCCCTAATCGGAAGCACCATTTTGATCGTACAGGACCTGGTGTCATGACGTCACTGTCCAATTACTGCCGGCATAGGAGTGGCTTTGCAGCCATACTCTCACCAGCTACTTCTCTTCCACAGCACCAAAGCCCCCACAACGCAAGCTGGACCCCCATGCACCCCTGCCAGACTGCCGCCTATGCTGCTGGACCCCCCCGGTATTCTAGATACTGAAAAAAATCCCATATCCGAAATGCTCCTGGTCCCCAGCATTTCGGATATGGGAAACTCTCTACCTGTACATATAGTGGAGCACTTAGCAGGAAGACAGATGACTCTATGGGCGGAATTCAATTCTTTATAGCCGCTGTCGCGCCCGACGGAGCTATTCAATTCTTGCTCCTGTCGGGCACGATGAGCTGCCAGCGCTACATTTCAGCTCGCAGCCCCAGGGGGGTGAGAGCTGAAATGTGTGAAAAGTGACATGTTTGGACGCCCAAACATCACTTTTCGCGATCGCGGCCAGCACTTTGGTCGGGTTTAGCTGCATTACGCGGCTAAACCTGACCTCTGTGGGTGCGATCAGCATGAAAATCTTGGACAATTGTATAGCGGCCAGCGATCTCCTGTCACTTTAGACGGGAGATGCGGGCCATGAATACAATTGAATTCCGCCCTATGTGTGTGTGTGTGTGTGTGTGTGTGTGTAATATATATATATATATATATATATATATATATAAATAAGCAAAAAGCACTAATCCACGGCACTCACCATTCCTAGATTTGGGGTGCAACATGGTATGTGACCACATTGTTTAAATAGAAATCACAGGGGCTCTGCACTCACCATAATAACTAATAATAATAAACATAATAAACAGTGGGGTTTTGGTTCATGAATTGAGCAATGCATTTAAGCTTGCAGCCCCCGTCACGGGACCCCACTTTACTGCAAGTCCCTACTCTATTGCTCAGAATTATAACATGGACATAGCCATCACATTAGTGTTAAACTCAGGGTATGCTATCAAGGTTCAAAGCTCACAGCAACTTTGCTTTTAAACGTGAGACAGTTACCAAGCACACCTATTGCAAAGCAACTAGGAAAAAAGCTGACACAAGCTAATTACAGTAGTTAAAAGGGGTGCATGAGAAAATGTGATCACAAAAATGATTAATTCTAAAAATTAATCAAAATAAACAAAAATCACTAATCCACGGCACTCACCATTCCTAGATTTGGGGTGCAACATGGTATGTGACCGCATTGTTTAAATAGAAATCACAGGGGCTCTGCACTCACCATAATAACTAATAATAATAAACATAATAAACAATGGGTTTTAGTTCATGAATTGATCAATGCATTTAAGCTTGCAGCCCATCGTCACGGGATATATATATATATATATATAAAATATATATTGTAACAGGGCCTGGGAATCAGTACCATCTCCTGGCATAGATGGCAATGCGCACCAGCTGAGATATCACACAAAGGGCCTGATTGAGACCCGCTCGCTAGGCTGCGTTCTGTCCTCCTTTACTCCATCTTGTCACCAGGAGAGTGGTTGAGGAAAGCTAATATTATGTTTCTAGATATTCTAGATATGTTTGGTCAGTTTTGGAATTCACCTGTCTGTGCTGAGGTTTGGAGATTGAGGTTTGGCAGATGATGACTCAAACACATAACCGGAACCCAGACCATTACTGTATATGAGGTAAGTGCTTCCTTTTTCAAAAACATGAAAGAAATTAATAAGGTAAATCTCTCTCTCATCTCTTTTTTTCTTAATAGTTTCCAAACTAGTGTTCATAGCATGAAATCAATAGTGACCATAGCAGTGCCACATATTATGAATGTTGTCAAAATATAAGTGTCTTATAGTTCTGTAATATTATTCGCAACCACAAGGTTTTTGTAGCATAAACAACTCGTTTGGGAGAAATATTTGGGAGAGACTGGGCCTTATCCAGTATGGATTACAACTGCGATCTCAGCTGAGATTATGCATGCAGTCTCACTGCAATGATATGCTAATCCACTGTGATCGCTATGTCATCGCAGCACAACATAAGGATGCCCATCTCACCTAGGGGTGTGCACCGGCCACTTTTCGTGTTTTGTGTTTTGGTTTTGGATCTGGATCTTTCTTTGTGTTTTGGATCTGGATTGGTTTTCCAAAACCACCCTTTGGTGTTTTGGGTTCTGGGTTTTGTGTTTTGGATCTGTATTTTTTTTTTTTAAAAGAATAAAAACAGCTAAAATCACAGAATGTGTGGGTTTTTCTGCTCCTATGCTATTATTAACCTTAATAACTTTAATTTCCACTCATTTCCAGTCTATTCTGAATACCTCACACCTCACAATAGTGTTTTTATGTCCAAAAGGTTGCAACGAGGTAGATGGATGACTATGCTAAGCGACACGAGTGGGCGGCACAAACACGTGGCCCATCTAGGAGTGACACTGCAGTGACAGACAGGATGGCAGTTTGAAAAACTAGGCCCCAAACAGTACATAATGCAAAGAAAAAAAGAGGTGCAAGATGGAATTGTCCTTGGGCCCTCCCACCGACCCTTATGTTGTGTAAACAGGACATGCACACTTTAACAAACCAATCATTTCAGCACCAGGGTCTGCCACACGACTATGGCTGAAATGATAAGTTCGTTTGGGCCCCCACAAAACAAGCTGGCAATTAATCTGTCCCTGCTCAAACTGGCTCAACGGAGGCAAGATGTCATCCTCATCCTCCTCATCCACCGATTCCTCACCCTCTTCAGTGTTGTGTACATCCTCATCCTCACAGAGTATTAACTCGTCGCCGCTGGAATCCACCACCACAGGTCCCTCTGTACGTTCTGGAGGCTGGTCTCCCTGGAAGAGTTGATAATTAATTTTTATGAACATCATCTTCTCCACATTTTGTGGAAGCAACCTCCTATGCCTTTCGCTGACAAGGTTCCCGGCTGCACTAAACACTCTTTCAGAGTACACACTGGAGGGGGGGGCAACACAGGTAAAATAGAGCCAGTTTGTACATGGGCCTCCAAATTGCCTCTTTTTCCTGCCAGTACAGGTACAGACTGTCTGACATGCCTACTTGGATGCTGTCACCGATGTAAGCCTCCACCATTCTGTCAATGGTGACAGTATCATATGCAGTGACAGTAGACATGTCAGAAATTGTTGCTAGGTCCTTCAGTCCAGACCAGATGTCCAAACTTGGTCCTGCCTGCCCTGCATCACCGCCAGTGGGTTGCTTAGGATACCTACGTTTTTTCCTGGCAGCCCCAGTTGCGGGAGAAAATGAAGAAGGAGCTGTTGACATGTCACGTTCCGCTTCAGCTGACAGTGTTTTCACCAGCAGGTCTTTGCACCTCTGCAGGCTTGTTTCGACCGGAAAGAGAGAAACCACATAGGCTTTAAACCTAGGATCGAGCACGGTGGCCAAAATGTAGTGGTCTGATTTCAACAGATTGACCACCCTGGAATCCTGGCAAAACGAATGAAGGGCTTCATCCGCAAGTCCCACATGCCGAGCGGAATCGCTCCGTCTTAGCTCCTCCTTCACTTTCTCCAGCTGCTTCTGCAAAAGCCTGATGAGGGGAATGACCTGACTCAAGCTGGCAGTGTCCGAACTGACTTCACGTGTGGCAAGTTCGAAGGGCTGGAGAACCTTGCACAACACAGAAATCATTCTCCTCTGCACTTGAGTTAGGTGCATACCCCCTCCTTTGCCTATGTCATAGGTGGATGTATAGGCTTGAATGGCCTTTTGCTGCTCCTCCATATTCTGAAGCATATAGAGGGTTGAGTTCCACCGCGTCACAACCTCTTGCTTCAGGTGATGGCGGGGCAGGTTCAAGAGTATTTGCTAGCGCTCCAGTCATCGGCACGCAGTCGCTGAATGGCAAAAGTGGCCAGAAATTTTTCGGGCCACCCAAAGCGTCTCCTGCACACCCCTGTCTCTTTTCAGAAAATTCAGCACCACCAAGTTTATTGTGTGAGCAAAACATGGGACGTGCTGGTATTTGCCCAGATGTAATGCCCGCACAATTTTGGTGGCGTTGTCAGATATCACAAATCCCCAGGAGAGTCTAAGTGGGGTAAGCCACTGGGCGATGATTTCCCTCAGTTTCTCTAAGAGGTTGTCGGTGGTGTGCCTCTTACTGAAACCGGTGATACACAGCGTAGCCTGCCTTGGAACGAGCTGGCATTTCTGAGATGCTGCTACTGGTGACGCTGCTGTTGTCGCTGCGTAAGGTGATACATCTACCCAGTGGGCTGTCACAGTCATATAGTCCTTAGTCTGCCCTGTTCCACTTGTCCACATGTCCGTGGTTAAGTGGACATTGGGTACAACTGCATTTTTCAGGACACTGAGGACACTTTTTCTGACGTTTCTGTACAGTCTCGGTATCGCCTGCCTAGTGAAGTGGAGTCTAGACGGGATTTGGAACCGGAGACACACTACCTCCATCAATTGTCTAAATCCCACTGCACTAATGGCGGATACCGGATGCACGTCTAACACCAACATAGCAGTCAAGGCCTCAGTTATACGTTTTGCTTCAGGATGACTGCTGTCGTACTTCAACCTCCTCGCTAAGGACTGTTGGAGGGTTAATTGTTTAGTAAAAGTAGTGGTGTTCCTACTTCCTCTCTGGGATGATGAATGACTCCCAGCAGCAGCAACAGCAGCAGCGGCAGCAGGAGGCGTAGCAATGCAGGATTCTCCGGAGGAATCCCGGATAGGAGAGTCAGTCATGCCAGTGACATGGCCTGCAGGACTACTTGACGAGGAGGGAGTTGACGGTGTGGTTTGCAGGTGCTTGGATACAACAGGACAACGGGATTTAGGTGTCCCTGGGCTGCTTACGGTCTTAGCCAAAGTTTCTGCACTTGACAGTAACTTTTTATGAACGCGCTGCAGGTGCCGTATAAGGGAGGATGTTCCTAGGTGGTTAACATCCCTACCCCTACTTATTTCACCTTTACATATGGTACATATGGCAAGACAGTTGTTGTCCGGATTTGGATAGAAATATTGCCAGACCAAAGAGGTGGAATGTTTGGTCTTCTGCCCAGGCATGACCGTGGTGGGCTTTTTCATCCCACGGACAACAACTGTCTCCCCCGGAGCCTGATTTAAACAAACCACATCACCATCAGAATCCTCCTCGCCAACTTCCTCCTCAGTGCCAACTACACCAGTATCCTCATCCTGTTGTACTTCAACAGTGACATCTTCAATTTGCATATCAGCAAGTGGACTGTGGGTGCTCCTTTCAGCACTTGCAGGGGGCGTGTAAATGGTGGAAAGAGCCACCTCTTCCCGTCCAGTGCTGGGAAGGTCAGGCATCGCAACCGCCACCACACTTGGACTCTACTTGGGGATTTGTGATATCTTCTTAGAACGCACAGTTCTTCGCTGTGCTTTTGTCAGCTTAACTCGTTTGATTTTTTTAGCGGGAGGAGGGCTTCCATCATCATGTGAAGCTGAACCACTAGTCATGAACATAGGGAAAGACCTTAGCCGTTCCTTGCCACTCCGTGTCGTAAATGGCATATTGGCAAGTTTACGTTTCTCTTCATTTTCCTGAACTTTGTCATTTGGGATTGTATGTGCCCTCTGACATTGGGCATCGACCTTGGCAGACGACGTTGATGGCATGTTATCGTCTATGTCATGACTAGTGGCAGCAGCTTCAGCACTAGGAGGAAGTGGTTGTTGATCTTTCCCTATTTTATTTTTATTGGCGAAAGTTTGGTCCTCCATTTATGTTATATTGATATATGCGTGCGGCTCAGGCGCACACAAACACAGAAAATTATTTTTTATTTTTGCTGGAGACTAGTGCACTTTGTGGGTTACACCACCCTTTAAGAAATGAGCCAGCCGGCCCTTTACTTATGGGACACAGGCGCATGCTTGGCGCTGCTCCTTTGTTGATGCATGTGCAGCCACAGTGCACACAATTCACAAACACAGAGAAAATATTTTTTCTTTTGCACTTGGGGGGAGCACCCCTGATGGACAGAGCACCCCCTGGACAACACTACAGTGCCCGTTTAGGACTGGGACACTGCACAGGACTTTGGAGTGGACACAGCCCCTATGGACAACTGACTGCACAACACAGTCCAGCCAGCCCCTATGGACTTTGAAGGAGTGGACACAGCCCCTATGGACAACAGCAGCACAGAGCAGCACAGCATAGCACAACACTACACTGCACTACACTACACAGCCCAGCCAGCCCTAACTCCCACCCTCCCTCTTCACTGTCCACAGCCGAGTGAGAAAATGGCGCGGACGCGGGTATCTTAT
This sequence comes from Taudactylus pleione, assembly GCA_031769625.1. NCBI lineage: Eukaryota > Metazoa > Chordata > Amphibia > Anura > Myobatrachidae > Taudactylus > Taudactylus pleione. The sequence continues at coordinate 6,045,231 of JAUIMM010000135.1, forward strand.
ATGGGATCCCAAACCTGCGAGACCCGGAAGGCGGGATGATGACGCTTTGCCTCGATTTCAGATCCGAGTCAGGCGGGAAAAGTCGAGCCTGACTCGGTTCGGCCTCGGATCGGGGGGCTCGGGGGGGTTCGGATTTCAGAAATCCGAACCCGCTCACCCCTATTCTCACCTTACACTCATCTGTAATACTATGCAAGACTGTGAAACCATTGATAACATCGAGTACCATCGCAGCCTCACGCACACTTGCACAAGGTCAGACCTTACTCAGGAATTGCTAACCTTCCAGTACGCAGTGAGAGCTCAGGCTGTGCATGACATCATAGTGGATAATGTATGCATGCTCCTGTAACGGCGTTCAAACGCCCTGGCATGCCTGCGTTTCGCTGACCACCATCCCCCCGTCACCTCCCCCAAATGATACTTCCTGTCAATCACTCTGCGATGGGTCTGCAGTCTCGATCACAGTGAGGTGTTGGTGTATGCGCACTGTGATGCATTTGCATGCACAGAATGCAACAATCGGCTATCTGCGTGTGTAATCGCACTGGTGATCCTTGCTGACACAGGCCCACTCCTCATTATAGTTTGCTGCATATCATATCTAAAACTGTGACTGATTTAGTTTACCGAAGATAATCAAAACGCAATAATTACTGTAGACACCTCATCGTTAAATAAATAAACATTTAGATGGAAAGTTTGCATTGAGCCACAACATCCAGATATAGGCTTTCCTTGTCTTACTTGGACAATACAAGTTACAGTAACTGCTGATCAATTGCTGTGGCTTCAAATTCCTATTCTGCGTATTTTAGTAAAAACAAAATATACTACTTATGTTTTGAAGTTAAATAGTATTTAACTTTGAAATTTAATTAAATGATTACATTTCATGTCTCTTATCTGTAAAAAAAAAATAATATATATATATATATATATTTCATTAGCGTCACACCAGTGTATTTGAATACCAGTATTAATATTCTTCAAGCTCTATGAAAATGCAACATGCAGAGTTCTCAATTTCTTCCATGTGACAAGGAAAAAGTATTACTCCATCTTGTCACCAGAAAAGTGGCTGAGGAAAGCCAATATTATGAATCTAGATAGGTTTGCTCAGGTTTGGAATTCTCCCGTCTGTGCTGAGGTTTGGAGATTGGCAGATGATGACTCAAACACAAAACAGGAACCCAAACCAGTACTGTGTATGAGGTGAGTGCTTCCTTCTTTAAACACATGAAACAAATTTAAAAGGTAACATAGCTATCTATCTATCTATCTATCTATCTATCTATCTATCTATCTATCTATCTATCTATCTATCTATCTATCTATCTATCTATCTATCAACCTATCTCATTTCTCACATCTCTTTTTTTCTTAATAGACTCCAAACTAGTTTTTATAGCATGAAATTAATAGTGACCGTAGCAGTGCCACATATTATAAGTGTTGTTAGAATATAAGGGGTAAATTTACTAAGAATAGAATTTGGGTGAGATTGCAATCTCACATGAGTTTAGGCATGCTTTTCAACTTCAAAATTTACTAAAGTCACACTGGAGTGAGTTTGGAAGAGAGTTCTCTCTTTTCACTGTTAAAACCCCTGTGAGATAGCAAACTCGGAAAAAACTCACCAACGGCCAAACAAGAAAGTACTTTTCATGAAAAAGATGCAACTCTTGAATTTACTAAGATTCGAGTTTACAATCTCGGGTGAGATTGTAGCAAACTCACTGATAATAGACCACCTCCTGAGCTGCGAGTTTGCCAGAAACATACACCGATCATTGTGATTTGTTTATGTTTCTGCCTCTATACCTAATGTATAGGTTTAAAAAAATAAAATAAAATTATGTAGGGTCCCCCCCAAAAGCCGTAACCAACTCCTGACTTGTCAGCCAGTCCTGGTACCTAAAATAAAGGGGAACAAAACGAGTAGGGTTCCACCATAATTTAGGAACCAGCAACAGGCTGCAGGGCCAGTCCTGGTTTTAAATATAGCGGGGGGAAAATTGCGTAGGGGTACCCTTATATTTAAAACCAGCACCAGATCCAAGCCGACTGGGGTATAATGCCACAGCCAGGGGACCCTATTACCGGGTCTAAAGGGCCAAAGCATTCTCACCCCAAGCTGGTCAGGCCAAGCTGGGGATCTCAGGGGAGGTGGGGTCCCCCCAAAAAAGGTGTCCCCTCTCTCCCAAAACCCCATTCTTGGTTTGAAGCCTGGGGCTCTTCCCCGCACCACTGGGCTGGGGGTACGGGGGTAATAAAGTGTAAAATCAAAGTAAACTATTGTATTTTACAATGGAACTACAGGTGACAGCATGCCTGCCCTTTGGCACTTGTGGAACTACAAGTGCCAGAAGGTGGCCAGCACTCGTACCTCCACTGTAAAATAAATAGTTAAAGAAAGACAGCACACACACACACACCATATACAGTAAAGTTTATAACACACCCACCTCACTCACACATACTTACCTACTGCCAGATGTTCACGTCCCCTTGTCCCATGTAGAAATCCATGAGGAATGACTTGCAAAAACGTTCCTATACTCACTTCCATTCTTGTGCTGTTCTCCGTAGAACCAAAGGGGGTCTTTGCAAAAATACAAACCGCCACCTGATCCATATACTTAGCATTAGTGGTGTATGTGTGTGACCACATACAACGCTAACCATATCCCGACTGATCAGTGAGAACTGTCAGGAGCAGCCAGCCAATCAGCGGCCGCTTACTGTAGTGCGGCCACTGATTGGCACCGGCTCCTGACAGTTCCCACGTGGGCTGTTCAGTGAGTCAGGAGCCGGAGCCAATCAGCGGCCGCTCTACAGTTAGCAGCTGCTGATTGGCTTCCGGCTCCTGACACACTAACCAGCCCACGTGGGAACTGTCAGGAGCCGGAGCCAATCATATTCATTATATTTTAACTTGTTTTTTACAGGTACAACACACAAGCAGCCTTCACAAATCTCACTGATATGTGCAGGCTGCTTGCTCGGGTGAGTTTGGCACAGAGAAAACACTGCAATCGCAGGTGAGTAATCTCATCTAAACTCGCAACTAGGGTAAGAAATCTCGATCTACTTCACCATCGAAAAACTCACTTTCAGCTAAACTCACTTCTTAGTAAATTTTCAGGCTGAAAAACTGAAAACTCACCCGAGTGTCGGCGAAGTAAAGAGTGTTTAAAAAAAAAAAACAAACCTCGACCAAACTCGATTCTAAGTAAATTTACCCCTAAGGGCCATATTCAATTGCGGGCAAAAAGCCGTTAATGGCAATACTTTTTCACCAATTACGTCATTTTCACCAATCTGGACTTATCTCCGTATTCAATTCTTCCGACTTTAGAACCTTGCGAAAAAGTATCGCCTATGAATAGGTGTCAAAAAAAGTGCAGAATTGGGGTTTTGTGGTGCATACTTCCAGAAACCACCCAGCACCCCTTGGACTGTCCCCCAAAGGTAAACTGAGTCAAACATTTAAAAAAATTTACCCACACACCCCAAAAAATTACTTGGGGGGCAAACTTCTGAACTAGCGAAATAGACTCAAGTATGCCACAGGTGTTTTTTTTTATTGCAGGTGGTTGCAGCAGGTGGATTTTTCATGATTTTTAAAAGTTAACATTGGCCACATTAAAATATGCTTGCACCCAGTTTCATGTACCCAAATTTGCTGGGACTACTCATTTTTTTAAAAAAAAAAAACTTGCTATTCTTCATCGCTTTTTCAAAGACGCTAAACAGCACCTATTGAGACCATTTAAAGACCCAAAATACCTTCAGCAGGGCTATTTGGGGGTACCCATAGTGAACCCCCATGTCACAGTATCTTTAGAGAGGTGTCAGACTGTTTTTACCAAAAATGACAGCACTTTTCGCTCCCTTAATTTTCGCCGGGTCCAGTTTTTGCCGATTTGGAATTGAATACGGGGATACGCAGGGCCATACTGAATATGGCCCTAAGTGTATTATAGTTAATATTTATAGCATAAACCACTTGTTTAGGTGAAATGTTTTAGAGACTGCTCATTATGGTTTGCTGCATATTACTGTATATCTAAAACTGGGACTGATTCAATTCACCAAAGATAATCAATATTAACTATTTACTGTGAACACATTGGACCTCATTCAGAGTCGGTCGAAGCGGCCGCACGGTCGTGCGGAAAAAGGGGCCGGATATTCAAATGATTCCCTCGCAAGTTGCGTCCCTAAATTCGGATCGGTAGTTGGCCGACCAAGGGGAGGAAGCGGTCGGAAGACAAAAAAATACGCCCCCTTCTCGTACGCATTACACGTCATCTCCGGGCATATAAGGATTAATCGAGACCATCGGGAACCATCGGCACTGGTCGTAGAGCTTAAGGTTGACCATACCCTCTCTTAAGCTCTACGATCATGTCAGTGTAAAAACCTCCCATGTCACATGTGCCATGACGCTACTTTGTTAATTATGCACTCCCAAAAACCCTTTTTCACTCCCATAAAACACCGTTCGCATAATGAGGCACGCCTGCGTTCGGATCTCCACTACCCCGTTTTCAAGCACCTTCCCCTGTTACCCACAAACGCCTCCATCTGTCACTCAAACTACCGACCTGGCTGTGTTCAAAGAGAGAGAAATTTCTGATCGTAGCGGCTAGTTTGCGCACGCACATTGCGAACTTTACGCATGTGCAGTATAGCGAACATCGGTGGCGTACGACCGTGCGGCCGCTTCGACCGACTCTGAATGAGGTCCATTGTCTCAAGATAAAAAAAAATGGAGATTGAAATTTTGCATTAAACCACAACATCCAGATATGTGCTTTCCTTCCCTAACTTGGACAATACAAATTACAGTAACTCCTGATTGATTGCTGTGTCTTCAAATTCCTCTTCTGGGTATTTTAGTAAAAACTAAATATACTACTTATGTTTTGAAGTTATATATTATTTACCTTTGCAATTTAATAAAAAAAATATTTTAAGTCTCTTATCTGTAATATATATATATATATATATATATATATATATATATTAGGGGTGTGCACCGGCCACTTTTCGTGTTTTGGATCTGGATCTTTCTTCGTGTTTTGGATCTGGAATGGTTTTGCCAAAACCACCCTTCCGTGTTTTGGGTTCAGGGTTTTGTGTTTTGGATCTGTATTTTTTTTTAAAAAAGCATAAAAACAGCTAAAATCACAGAATTTGTAGGTTTTTCTGCTCCTATGCTATTATTAACCTCAATAACCTTAATTTCCACTCATTTCCAGTCTATTCTGAACACCTCACACCTCACAATAGTGTTTTTATGTCCAAAAGGTTGCACCGAGGTAGCTGGATGACTATGCTAAGCGACACGAGTGGGCGGCACAAACATGTGACCCATCTAGTCGTGAAACTGCAGTGGCAGACAGGATGGCAGTTTGAAAAACTAGGCCCCAAACTGTACATAATGCAAAAAAAAAAAGAGGTGCAAGATGGAATTGTCCTTGGGCCCTCCCACCCACCCTTATGTTGTATAAACAGGACATGCACACTTTAACAAACCAATAATTTCAGCGCCAGGGTCTGCCACACAACTGTGGCTGAAATGATTGGTTCGTTTGGGCCCCCACAAAACAAGCTGGCAATTAATCTGTCCCTGCACAAACTGGCTCTACGGAGGCAAGATGTCATCCTCATCCTCCTCATCCACCGATTACTCACCCTCTTCAGTGTGTACATCCTCATCCTCACAGAGTATTAATTCGTCCCCGCTGGAATCCACAACCACAGGTCCCTCTGTACGTTCTGGAGGCTGGTCTCCCTGGAAGAGTTGATAATTCATTTTATGAACATCATCTTCTCCACATTTTGTGGAAGCAACCTCCTACGCCTTTCGCTGACAAGGTTCCCGGCTGCACTAAACACTCTTTCGGAGTACACACTGGAGGGGGGGCAACTCAGGTAAAATAGAGCCAGTTTGTACAGGGACCTCCAAATTGCTTCTTTTTCCTGCCAGTACAGGTACGGACTGTCTGACATGCCTACTTGGATGCTGTCACCGATGTAATCCTTTAACAGACAGACGCACGCTTGTCGCTGCTGCTTTGAGGATGCAAGTGTGGCTACTTCTCACACAAGTCACAAACACATTAAAAAAATTGTTTTTTATTTTTTGGAGCACTTTGAGAGTTACACCACCCTTTAACAGACAGATGCACGCTTATCGCTGCTGCTTTGAGGATGCAAGTGCGGCTACAGCCCACACAATTCACAAAGACAGAAAAAAAAAGTACAATATTTTTATTGTTTGTGTAGCACACTTTGAGGGTGTCACCACCCTTAGACAGACGCACGCTTGTCGCTGCTGCTTTGAGGACAGTATCATATGCAGTGACAGTAGACTTGTCAGAAATTGTTGGCACGTCCTTCAGTCCGGACCAGATGTCCAAACCAGCCCATGACTTATGACACAGGCGCACGCTTGGCGCTGCTACTATGTTGATGCACGTGCGGCTACATCGCACACAAGTCACAAACACATTAAAAAAATAGTTTTTTATTTTTTGGAGCACTTTGAGGGTTACACCACCCTTTAACAGACAGACGCACGCTTGTCACTACTGCTTTGAGGATGCAAGTGCGGCTACAGCCCACACAATTCACAAAGACAGAAAAAAAAAGAACAATATTTTTATTGTTTGTGTAGCACACTTTGAGGGTGTCACCACCCTTTAACAGACAGACGCACGCTTGTCGCTGCTGCTTTAAGGATGCAGGTGCGGCTACAGCCCACACATTTCACAAAGACAGAAAAAAAAAGAACAATATTTTAATTGTTTGTGTAGCACACTTTGAGGGTGTCACCACCCTTTAACAGACAGACGCACGCTTGTCGCTGCTGCTTTGAGGATGCAGGTGGAATCTAGACGGGATTTGGAACCGGGGACACACTACCTCCATCAATTGTCTAAATCCCACTGCACTAATGGCGGATACCGGACGCACATCTAACACCAACATAGCAGTCAAGGCCTCAGTTATACGTTTTGCTTCAGGATGACTGCTGTCGTACTTCATCCTCATCGCTAGGGACTGTTGGAGGGTCAATTGTTTAGTAAAAGTAGTGATGTTCCTACTTCCTCTCTGGGATGATGAACAACTCCCAGCAGCAGCAGTAATAGCACTAGGAGGAAGTGGTTCTTGATCTTTCCCTATTTTATTTTTATCGGAGAAAGTTTGGTCCTCCATTTATGTTATATTGATATATACGTGCGGCTAAAGCGCACACAAACACAGAAAATATTTTTTTATTTTTGCTGGAGAGTAGTGCACTTTGTGGGTTACACCACCCTTTAAGAAATGAGCCAGCCGGCTCTTTACTTATGGGACACAGGCGCACGCTTGGCGCTGCTCCTTTGTTGATGCACGTGCAGCCACAGTGCACACAAGTCACAAACACAGAAAATATATATTTTTTTGGTTTGGAGTGTACTTTGGGGGTTACAGCACCCTTTAACGGTCAAGCCAGCCGGCCCTTTACTTATGACACAGGCGCACGCTTGGCACTACTTTGTTGATGCACGTACGGCTACTGCGCACACAATTCACAAACACAGAAAATTTTTTTTTTTTGGTTTGGACTGGAGTGTACTTTGGGGGTTACAGCACCCTTTAACGGTCAAGCCAGCTGGCCCTTTACTTATGACACAGGCGCACGCTTGGCACTACTTTGTTGATGCACGTGCGCTACTGCGCACACAATTCACAAACACAGAAAATATTTTTTTTTTTGGTTTGGACTGGAGTGTACTTTGGGGGTTACAGCACCCTTTAACGGTCAGGCCAGCCGGCCCTTTACTTATGACACAGGCGCACGCTTGGCACTACTTTGTTGATGCACGTGCGGCTACTGCGCACACAATTCACAAACACAGAAAACATATATTTTTTTGGTTTGGACTGGAGTGTACTTTGGGGGTTATAGCACTTTAACGGTCAAGCCAGCCTGCCCTTTACTTATGACACAGGCGCACGCTTGGCACTACTTTGTTGATGCACGTGCGGCTACTGCGCACACAATTCACAAACACACAAAAAATATTATTTTTTTAGCACTTGGGGGGAGCACCCCTGATGGACAGAGCATCCCCTGGACAACACTACAGCACCCCTTTAGGACTGGGACTCTGCACAGGACTTCAGAGTGGACACAGCCCCTATGGACAACTGACTGCACAACACAGTCCAGCCAGCCCCTATGGACTTTGGAGGAGTGGACACAGCTAGTATGGACAACAGCAGCACAGCACAACACAGCCAGCCCCTATGGACTTTGAAGTAGTGGACAACAGCAGCACAGTACAGCACAACACTACTCTGCACTACACTACACAGCCCAGCCAGCCCTAACTCCCACCCTCCCTCTTCACTGTCCACAGCCGAGTGAGAAAATGGCGCCGACGCGGGTACCTTATATAGGTTCCAAAACCCGCGAGACTCGGAAGGCGGGATGATGACGTTTTGCCTCGATTTCAGATCCGAGTCAGGCGGGAAAAGTCTAGCCTGACTCGGATCTGCCTCGGATCGGGGGGGCTCGGGGGGGTTCGGATTTCAGAAATCCGAACCCGCTCACCCCTAATATATATATATATATTTCTGCTGTTCCATGATTTTCTCATAGAAATATATGTGATCAGTAACTGTTTTTTCTTACTTTGTTATAAGGACTACTATTAGGTGTCCTGCTGTATAATATTATAAGGAGTGTATTATGATGGGCAATGTAGGGAGTACTCTGGTAATTTTAATATTTCTTTTAGCTGGTATTTAAGCATTGTGCTCCAAATTACAGGGACACCTCTTATCCAAATTACACCAAGTATTTATTATTCCAGATAATATATACCGTAACTTTATTTAAAATGTTATATTTCATTACCTAGATTTACTTTTATGTAGTATGCTAGTTTATAACTATGGTCATTATAGGCAATTGAATATTTAAAAGTAAATATATTGTAAATATAATTTATACGATGCTAATTGAACTTTGCGTTATATTTCATTGCAAAGAAGAGAGGACAATGTTCAAGGTGTTTATATTGTAGTGTTATCATTTCTGCCCTGTTTTTGATGTAGTTATTAGTAGAGATGTGTGGTTCATTTTCCTTGAAAAACAAACACACACTAATACACTAATTTTGGGGTTCTGAGTGAAGTTGAGTCCCAATTCTGAATCCCTTTGGGGTTCCAAGTGGAACCAAGTCCTGGTTTTTGTCCACTGTATATTGAGAACTCAGATTTAAAAACGAATCTCGGGTTTTGGATTGAATGTAAATCACTTATCTTGAGGTCCTTCATTAGCGTCACACCAGTTTATTTAAATACCAGCATAAATATTCTTCAAGCGCTATGAAGATGCCGCATGCAGACTTCTCAAATGCTTCCATGTGACAGGGAAAGAGTATTTTTCCTTCACTCCATCTTGTCACCAGAAGAGTGGTTGAGGAAAGCCAATATTATGTATCTAGATAGGTTTGGTCAGTTTTAGAATTATCCCGTCTGTCTTGAGGCTTGGAGACTGGCAGATGATGACTCAAACACAAAACAGGAACCCAGAACAGTACTGTATATGGGGAGATTGCTTCCTTTCTCAAACACATGAAAGAAATTTATAAGGTAACAGCTCTCACTCTCTCTCATCTGTTTTTTTCTTAATAGATTCCAAAATAGATTTTATAGCATGAAATCATTAGTGACCGTAGCAGTGCCGCATATTATAAGTGTTGTTATAATATATGTCTTATAATTCTGTAATATCATTTACAACCACAAGGATTTTATAGCATAAACCACTTGTTTATGGTGAAATGTTTTAGAGACTGCTCATTATGCTGTGCTGCATATTACTGTATATCTAAAACTGTGGCTAATTCAGTTCACCGAAGATAATCAATAGGAAATATTTACTGTAGACACCTCGTCGCGAGGTAAAAAAAAAAATATATATATATATTTCTGGGATTTTGTCATACATGTTTTTTATTTGCTAAGAAAAGGAGTTACTATGAGGAGTCCTACTGTATAATATAGGAGTGAATTACCATGGGCAATTTGGGGAATACTCTGGTAATTTTAATGTTTGTGTACTTGATTTTAAGCAGTGTGCCCCAATTACAGGAACACCCCTTATCCAAATGGACATTGTAGGCAATTGAATATTTATAGCTAAAAATATTTTAAATATAATTCATACAATGCACATTATTATTAATACTAATTGAACTTTATGATGTATTTCATTGCAAAGAAGAGAGGACAATGTTCATGGTGTTTATATTATAGTGTTATCATTTCTGTCCTGTTTTTGATGCTGTTATTAGTAGAGATGTGCGGTTTGGTTTCCCTGAAAAACAAACACACTCTAACTTTGGGGTTCTGAGTCGAATTGAATCCGAGTGGAACCGAATCCTGGTTTGAGTCGGCTGAAAATTGAGAACTCAGATTTAAAAAACGAATCTCGGCTTTTGGATTGCATGTAAACAGATCCAAAACAGCTATTTTATAATTTTTTATTAGTTTTATAGATTTTTTTTTATTGATTTTCAAGAATTTTTAAGGAATCCAAAACTGAACCCAAACCAAATCTGAACCAAAACACTTCAGACTGATTTTGCCCAAACCGAAACATGATGTTAAATTAAAATCAAAACACAGGGGTCCATGCACATCTTTAATGCTATGGAAGAACAGATGACTATTTTCCTAGGGCTTTTACAGTAAAGCAACCACTAAGCCTATATCAAGATTCTCCTTGCATTTCAGATTTTAGGCAAATGGGGAAAAATATTATATGGTTATTATTATGCAACTAAAGAAAAAGTATAAATACTCACTCAGGAATGCTTATTCAGCAATTAGCATATATACTTATATGGCTACATTATAAACAATAAACACTATGAAAAAATTAATTTACTTAATGTGGTATAGTTACTAAAATCGTTGTCGTGTTTCAGTGTCTAAATTGGAGATTCCCTAACAGTTGGATTTCAATTTGATTTGAAAATCAACGTCGATGTCAGTCGAATTTTGCAGGTGTAAATACCATTTGTTTTGATCTTTCAGTTCAGAATTGATGGCAAATAACTGTAAAACACAATGGCAAAAAAATAAACACTGCACAGATCACTATGAACTGTGCAATCTTCTTAGGTATAAAAGTAAATGACAATATACAAAAGTAAAAAAATGGTGTGGTGTCCCTTAGGAGGGGGGATCAAATGTTATTTTTGGGGTCACTTATTTCTGAGGACTTTCAGCCATGGGTTGACCAGTTTGTGACTGGTTAATGCTTTGACAAGGGACCCCACATTGTATGCCCCCCTGTTATGGAATTTACCACACTGGCTGGTTCAGCCTGGTACTGGTTATAGGAAAATAGGGGTAACCCTACTCCGATTTTTCCCCCTATTTTTCTGTACCAGCCCAGGCTGAAAGGTCTAGGGCTGGTTATGGATTTGGGGAGGAGTAATCCATGCCATATTTTTTAAACTTTTGGATATTTTAATTTACTTCTAACCCTAAGAAGCCTGCACTGATCACAGTGATCTGTGCATTGCTTCACCCAAACTCACAAACCTCAGGAAGATGTATTGTTTAGGTGGTTTGTCTGTCAGTTTTGCGTTCAATTTGTGTTTGATTTAAAAACCGACTGTTAGTAAATCTGGGGATTCTATAGTCATTTAAGTAAAAGTATTGTTGATGGGGAAGTGTTAAATTTTGGTCAAAAGTTGGGTTTTTGGTCGATTTTCAGTCAGTTTTGAATTTAGTAAAGCTCATATTTGCTAAAACAACAGAAGATCAGACAAAAATCACAAAATCGACTTTTAGTAACTTTACCCCAATGTCCTTATACTTACATGAAAACATAAGATATTATAGGCATATCAAATATTGATATATGGCTTATTGAATATGTCAACACAGGGGTAGGAAACCTATTGCACTCTGGCTACTGTGAAACTACACATTTCAGCATGCCCTGCAGCAGTTTTAGCCTAACAGCAAAACTGTGGCAGGGCAGGCTGGGAGATTTAGTTCCATTACAGCTGAAGTGCCACAGGTTGCTCTCCCTTGTGTCAAAACATTATTGATATGTAAACCCTAATGATAAAACTATGTAAACCCTAATGATAAAACCATAAGAAAGGCATAAAAGGTACAGTATGCAAGTTCAAATGCATTAATAAACTTATGGTTTACGTTGAAGATAAAATGTAAGAATCATATAGTATAAATGTCACTACAGAGATAACAACTCCCAACTGACATCAAACACATCTCATAGAATTTGTTTCAACAATATAGAATGCACAAAATCAATATAAATTGACCACATCAGCCAACAAGAAATTATCTATATCATATCTATTCATATTTTTAGATATATCATAAAACAGATATGAATCACGCTGTGGGTAAATAAATTAGGACATGAAATTTTTTTTGGCATACCTGTCACCTTTACAAAAATCTGCCACAAGAACAATAAAGATTATAAGTAAATGAAATCCTTAATACAAAAGATTTGGAAAATTGAAACAATGGACCCAACATTGGACATTCTCAATGAGGTCCACAGGTCATTTATACAAACTGAGAAAAGCTCACAGTTTAAAAAATATACTAGTTCCATATTTCCCAATGAAAGGCAGACAAAATCCAGTTGCCCAGGGTAACACTTTTTATTCCCAGCCGCATCACACTTCTATTAGGATATATTATTGTATGTCCCAAATCAAAAACATTGTTGGTTCACTCTGCCAACTCCCAGGGTATCATCTTTTTAATGGCGATTCCCAGTCTACTTATTGTCCTTCACAGATTTCAAAATGCATTTAGAACATATTTTTTAAAATGATGTCAACAATAATATTGTGTATGCTAAGGACATTAATTTATTCTGGGGTGCCTTGAAACTTGTTTGTCATGGCCATATCATTGCATACGTCTCACATAATGGTAACATCTCACCCAGCATTTTCAAAAACTGACAGAGTATGGCTTTATCTGAATCAAATGCCCACATATTGAGGACTGACAATGCTAATACCCTTCAGATATGTGCAGATACCAAGCAACTCTACAACAACCTGTGTGTACTTAAAGTGCCCAATATTGCTTAGACTTCAAAGGGCAAAGGGTTAGGTTTAGGCTGCATGGGTGAGGGTTAGGTTCAGGCTGCAAGGGTGAGAGCTAGGTTTAGGGTTAGGTTTAGCCTACTTACCGGTAGGTGTCTGCATTTTAACCCAGTGAGGGTGCCAGCATTGTGATTCTGAGAACTGGGATCCTGAGCACTGGTATCACGTACCCAACCCATTTCCATACAGTTTCTGGCTTCATAGTGTATCAGACCAAAACAGAGGTGCGGCCTTAACATGCTAAGGCTTAATATCCCTGCTCACTCCTCCAGGCTGTATGCTGCTAACTCTCCAGACTTTATACATCGTATTTTACTAGATTTTCAGGTGTGGAGAATTTACCAGTGTCTTACTTTCAGTAGGTAGATGTCATTTGATCATTTTAATCTCCTACCCGAGATTACTATACCCACTTCATATTGCCCATTTTACTGTCTGATCCTGACCAAAAGGCACTGAAAAAGGCCATTAGCAGATTCATCTGGTCAGATAATAAAACACAGATTTCTTTGTTTGAATGTAGTCAGCCTGTATGAATGTATTAAAAGGAAAGCTTTTGCTAATGTCATCTGAAGATAGCATTAGTTTATTTCACGATTACCAATGATACTGTAAATCTAATTGGACCACATTTCCCACTACAGTATCATGTTTCTAGTCAAATGTGAATTTTGGGGCATGGAGGAGATTTTTGTGAAATCTCCTCCAAAAGCCTTTCATACATTTAATTGATCCTAACATAACATGAAAATAGTGTAAATACATCCATTTTCACATTATTTTAAAATTTCACACATTTTTATGTATTAAAATGATTTATAAATACAGTATGCCCCTTGAACATGTGGTATCGAATATATGGGTCACAGCATTAAAAAACTTATAAAGCATTTATATGAGCCTCAGCAACACATTAATTTCAAAAAGTATTCACAACCTTATGTAAACACATCCAAAATGCTGACCCTACCGATCTTAAATATTGTGACATTGTTGCAATTCCATTAGGAAATTGTGGTGGCAGAGACTTTCTTGCACAAACAGAAAAGTTATTGGATAAATTAATTCCTGAAATGTTATTTATAAATATAGTATGCCCCTTGAACATGTGGTATCGAATATATGGGTCACAGCATTAAACAACTTATAAAGCATTTATATGAGCCTCAGCAACACATTAATTTCAAAAAGTATTCACAACCTTATGTAAACACATCCAAAATGCTGACCCTACCGATCTTAAATATTGTGGCATTGTTGCAATTCCATTTGGAAATTGTGGTGGCAGAGACTTTCTTGCACAAGCAGAAAAGTTATTGGATAAATTAATTCCTGAAACGTTATTTTCCATAATATCTTCAAAGATTAATTTTATGCATTTTGGAATATTTCTAAAGTTAACCCACATAACTAAATAATTTTTTTGGTCCTTTTGTATTTCTGTACTTCACCATTTATATATTTTATATTTTTATATGCAATATATATTGTGGATTATTTCATGTTGTGATATTTAATAAACAGATATGGTGAACCTTGAATAGCTGTTGAAATAACTGGTGTGGGATAAGTTGGATGTTGGTTTGAAGTTTTCTAGATCTATTTAGACATTTATCAGATTTAAATGGTTACATTTTATATTGTTTTATATGTGAAAATAGAAAACTAAGTATTCTATAATGAGGTACACTATTACTGTAACTGTGATGTTGGCTACCTTCACAATCAGATGGATAGTGGTGGTATGGCCACATGCATGCCACCAATTATAAATACAGGCAAAAAACCACAATTGTTTCCAAGCACAAAATGTTCAGAGAATAAAATAATCAGTCACTAAAGTGGACTGTAATTGGCGGATCTGTGCTCCATCAGCTGTATTTGGTGGCAGAACATGTTCCCCCAGCCCACCTCTCCCAGCCTCAGTTTCTCTTACTGGATGTTACTGCACTCAACTGCAGTGCTGCTGACCTGCCATCACATTGTGCACTGAACCACCCATATCAATAGATGTGGCTGGTGGAGCTACCAGAGCTTGGCCCACCTCCCCCTCCTATGGCAGGATGAGAATGTGACACAGTGATGTCATGAGTAATGTCATTCCCACAGTGGGCAGCAGAGAGATATACTGGATCACACAGTGGGGCTGACACTAATTACATCAAGTTAGTAAAAAATAAAATGATTAATGATGGGGTGGGATACGGTGGGGGTATGTTTGTACAGGTAATGGATCAATGGGGCTAGGATTGCTCTGCTGGAATATTTAATAAATATATATAAAAAGTGGGGGGCAGTAGTGAATGGGGCATAAAAGCAATGCATACATAAATGTGGAGTCAGGCACATGGCATGATGACTGTGCTAGAGAGACACAGATGGGAAGATGCTGGAGAGATGCAGGCAAGGATGAGGCTGGGGAGAACTGGAGGTTGTGTGAGGCTAAAGATACAAGATAGTGAGAATGGAGAGATGGGGATAAGGCTGGGGAGACACAGGGGAGGGAGGCTGGAGAGACACAGGAAGGATGACACTGTGGGGGGGTTGTGTTAGAGAGATGCAATGGGGGATGGCCCTGGTGAGATGCGGGGGGGTGATGTTGCTGAGACATGATGGGGAGATGCAGGGTGGAAAGCACTGGAGAGACATAGGTGGATGGTGTCTGGATGTTTGATCATGGATGTTCAAATATTGCCTTGCACCAAAACTTCTATTACTATGAATTATTTGGTTGAACCTCTGTTGTATTATTCCTTCACAAACAGGTGGCTTCCATACCATGTGATCCCCTATATGAATACTGAATAATGGCTCAAGACACTGCCTTAAGAGACTGAATTCTTCAGAGGTCTCCTGTTGCAGAGAAACCACCAAATAGGTAAGAAAAGACTCATCAACAGGGGATACATAGGGGATGCAAAAAAAAAAAGCAGGGGGCACCCAAGTGACAAAAACTTGACCCAATTAAAAAACTCAGAGGGGTAGCAGAAAAAAATAAGAGCTACACTGATGGCATAGAACATTTGTTTTTTATTTTTAAGTGAACTAAAATTGCCTCAGCTGGTGGCAGATGTGTTAAAGAGTATCTAAAATGTATTTCACACTTTAATAGCCCCTAAAGCTTCTGGGCCCCCAGATCCCCAGCCATTCACTTTCAATTTTTTTATACAGAACAATGTGAATGTGTGCACATGGCATTTATCCCTATTCATATTGAGATTGTACCTTGATTTAGCACTTCCCTTATATGTGTTTCCAATGTATATGTAAGTAACAATATAAGTACAGTATACTGCAAAGAGTTGAAAGACAGTATTGAAGGGAAGACATTTTTAATTTGCTCCGCGTACCATCAGCCCTAGTTGTACCTCTCGTAGTAAAAAAGGTACCATCTCAGGACCAATATATATAAACCCTGGGCAGATTATAAAATATATATATATATATATATATATATATGTGTGTGCAAAGTGTGTGTAGGGACAGCACACAAATACAGTGATTCCCTCAAATGAAATATAAATGAAATGTGATGTGAATGTGACAAAGTCAATGGAAGAAATTGTTTTATAAGTCACTGATCCTTGTTTAAAAGGCGGCAGCAGTTTTCTTAGTGTTCCATTTTGGCCAGCGGATGGGGTGATTCTGAAAAAGGGGGTTAAAGAGACATGCCCCTAATAGTGTAGTAGATAAATTAAAGTGATAATTGGTGCTCAAAAATTAATGTGCGTGAAATATACGGGATGTCATTTACTGGAACATGAGCCCCTCAAGGTGTTCCAGTAGATGACATTCCGTATATTTCACCCTATATGAGCCATATATCATTGGAAACCAGATAAGCTTTAAAGTTCTTTTTTTGGTACGCACATTAATTTTGAGCACCAATTATCACTTTAATTTATCTACTACACTATCAGGCGCATGTCTCTTTAACCCCCTTTTTCATATATATGTATATATATATATATATATATATATATATATATTTATACTGTATTATGATTATTCTTATTATTACCAATCTATATAACTGTCTTTTATTACTATTCCATAATATATAATATTAATAATAATATATTTCTAATGATAAGAGTTGCACTCTTATTTTTTATGTTCATAATAATATATATAAAAGTAACATAACATAAAAAAATTACAGTTTTCATCCTTGAGGAGTTGTGGGATGTATTTTATTAACTACCCTAAATGGATACATTTCCCCCAACACTATCATTCCAATAAAATGTATCAATTATATTTTAGATTTTTTTTCTCTTATACATTTATAGAATTTAATTTTACATTTTTAATCCTGTAACTTTATTCAGTATAATGATATACTGTCATTTATTGTACTCTATCATTGTGCTATAACTATAGAAACAAAACATTTTAATTGATGTACTGTATGAAATCTAACATTAAATATATTCTCTAATAAATAATGTGTAATAACATCAGACTCTATGATAATTGATAAAATTATAAATAAATCATAATGGAAGAGATAATATTAGCGATGACCAATATCACTAATACGACTAATCGTTGAGAGTACAGTAGGCACAGCACAGACTGAGAAATTACTGCACAATTACAATGTCGTAATCATTCAATTGTTTCACAGTCTGCTAGTGGATACACACCTTTAGAGACAAGACAATCTTCAGGTACTCTCATTTTTTATATTTCTGTATTACCTGTTTAATTATTTCTGTATTACCACTGTGCAAAACCAACACTTGATAGACTAACAACATGGTGTATATAAATCCGCTAGTAATCTTACATTGCATCCCACAATCTAATTACTGTACCACACTGTGTATCTGCCTGTTGCATACCTCAGTGAACCAAAGTGTAAGACATCTGCTGTTCCCCCTCTTGCTTTATGTAGCGTGCAGATGAGAATGTCAGGCTACACAATGGCTGTGAGAGAGCAGTAAGGAAGATAGGTAGAAGACTTACTTGCAGATTTTAACAGAGATGAGGTTGAGGTCTGTGCTTAAAGTTTAAGACATCTACTGTTCCCCTTCTTGCTTCATCCAGGACTACTCTCTAAACTTATTGTTTCATTGTTTCTGTCGACTCTTACTTGTTCATTGCTACTATCAATTACCTATTTCTCTGACATTTGTCCTCAGCAACCAAACCTACTGGCATGCAGCCCATAAATTGTCATTGATGCCATTTTATTTACTCTGTGGTTGCATTAGACATCAGCAAAGTGAAATGAGATTTGTGTGCAGCTGCTGATAGTCCTTGCCCCAAGTGACACTGCGGTCTGCTCAGTGTTGTCTCTGGGGCTTCTTTCTAGTGCTACTGTAATTCCTTAATATGGATGACTTGATTCCTGTGGCTGGATCACAACATACAGTAGATCACAGCAGTTCACTGACATTGCACGCCGCTGTGCTAGGTGGTTCCACCCATTACCTGGATCTAGGTTGCCATGATGTATACATGCCTCTCTGGACTTTTATCTTTTTTTACTGTGATGTCATAAGCCTTCAACCCAAGTTATGGAACACTGCCTGTTTCTACAGTGCTTGACTATTGCAAGTTAATGTGTACCCAAATTTGTACCCATGCTGCATTCCGATAACTCTGCACTGGGTTAAAAAAATCTAATTGTATAGTTGTATCAGAAGAAAACCTAACAATGAGATTTTGTAAGGAACAAAATTATCAGATTGGTGGTGCTCCCTAGAGTCAGTATATAGACTTAGACTTAAATGGAAGAAAGAAAGAAGACTCTTGGTGGGGTACACTTATAGTTACATTATTAGAAATAAAACATAGCTTTTATTGTGAAAGTTTAAAATTATAAAGGTAGTTTAAGACAAACAAACATAAACACTCTGGGTAAAAAGATGGTTACACCTCTAAGAAGAAGAAGGATGTTTTGTCATATAGCAACTTTACCTCTTCTATAGTGCTGCTATAGTGTCACCTGGTGTCATGTAATACCAATATAATCCAAAATTTTACTTTTTGATGAGTGCTCTCTTTTGATACTTAAAAGACAGTGGTGATACACAGCCATCACTAAAATGATTTGAAGTCATATGTGTAATCAAAATTGCCACCTATATCAAATATATACAAGATTATAAGAAAAAATATTTAAGTAGTAAATGGCATCATATACGGTAAGTGAAGAGTAAAGTGCTAAATTCCATGTTCATGTTGTGTTGTCACTGTGAGGAGCTCTTTCAAAAATTGTAAGAGTTTAGTATGCATATTTTAACCATTATCTCAAATGTTACAGTGTGATCTCAAATACAGTGCAATTGTAGCACAGTTCACAACATGAGTCAATTAAGCCAGTATATCCATAAGAAACAGGTGCCTCTTCATACCCCTTTCAGACAGAGATTTGGAACTGGGATATAGCTGGGGCAAGCCGGGTCAACCCGGATCTTTTCTCTGTGTGAAAGGATCTACCAGGGTTCTAAGTCCCAGGTCCTCAACCCTGGTTGCTACCACGGTTATTCCTGGGACCGACCAAGGTTGCCTGTGGTGTGAAAGGTGCGAACTGAGTCATTTGACCCATGTCATGCCTAAAGTCATCTGATTGGATGTGGATCAATTTTAATTACCTCATTTTTTGTGCCCAAAAAAGTTTTTTTTTTATGACACACACTGTACTGTAGGGCTGACACAGGTTCAGTGTGGAAAGGGTTGCCCTGGGAATAACCCGGGGCAAGGGTACAGTGTGATAATAGTTATAGGACTGTGACCCAGGTTCAACCCATATTTAATAGCTCTGGTAAATGCAAGGTTGAAGCTTCAGTTTCTGTCTGATAGTGGTATCGTCAGTGTTCCAGACATGATAATTAATACAATTATATCTCAGGTAACTCAGTATGTCCAACAGGTTTCTTTTGGGTGCACCAACAGTTATCACATTATACCACCATGTAACAAATGTATCGCAAGTCAGAATATATAAGTACACTTGCCATGGTTCTAAACAGACATAATTTAAAGAAAACACTGTTATGTGTGATAGATGTGTGTAATAGAAGCACAGGGTGGATCTGCTGCCCTGCCTCTACTTCCTCACTGTGTGCAATATACAGATACACTATATGGACAAAAGTATTTGGCCACACTTGTTAATTATTGAATTCACGTGTTTTATTTAGCTGAAAACTTCCAAACTTCCACTGGCACTAATGTAAGCACAAAAACTGTACAGTAGGAGCTTAATGAAATGGGATTCCATGACCGAGTAGCTGCATACAAGACTCACATCACGAAGTCCAATGCCAAGCATTGGATGGAGTGGTGTAAAGCACGCTGGACTGTGGAGCAGTGGAAACGTTCTGTGGAGTGACGAATCATTCTTCTCTGCTTTTCAGTCAGATGGGCGAGTCTAGATTTTTTGGATGCAGGGAGAACATTACCTGCCTGACTGCATTGTGCCAACTGTGAAGTTTGGTGGAGGAGGGATAATGGTATGGGGCAAATTTTCTGTTTATGGGCTCGGCCCCTTATCTCCAGCGAAGGGCAATTTTAATGCTTTAGCATTCCAAAACATTTTGGAAAATGCTATGCTTTCAACTTTGTGGCAACAGTTTTGGGAAGGCCCTTTTCTATTCCAACATGACTATGCCCCAGTGCACAAAGCAAGGACTATAAAGACATGGTTTGATGAGTTTGGTGTGGAAGAACTTGAATGGCCCGCAAAGAGTACTGACCTCAACCACATCGAGCACCTTTGGTTTGAACTGGAATGGAGATTGTGAGCCAGGCCTTCCCATCCAACATCTTTGCCTGACCTCATAAATGCCCTACAAAATGAGTGTGCACAAATTCCCACAGAAACACTCCAAAATCTTGTGGAAAGTCTTCCAAGAAGAGTGGAGGCTGTTATAGCTGCAAAAGGGGGACCAACTCCAAATTAAAGTATATTTACATGAATACAATTTCATTACAGTCCCTGTTGGTGTAATGGTCAGGCGTCCAAATACCTTTGTCCATATACTGTAGTGCAGTCATTCTCAAACTCGGTTCTCAGGACCCCACACAGATCACGTTTTCCCTGTCACCCAGCAGGTGCACAGGTGTACTCATTACTCACTGACACATTTTAAAAGATCCACAGGTGAAGCTAATTATTTCACTTGTGATTCTGTGAGGAAACTTGGAAAACATGCACTGTGTGGGGTCCTGAGGACCGAGTTTGAGAACCTGTGATATACTGTATGTTCACTTGCATCTTTGTCGCTTCTGTGGGAAATCGCACCACGCATAACATGAGTCACGTTCCCGCGAATGGGTATGTACACTGGATTCGCAGCCGTGACCCCATAGGATTGCATGGTGCGACCGCACTGTGCACCATCGTGTACCATGGTGCATGCAGCCACGGCTAATCACATGGCGAGGTGCATGTGCATGTTTATGCCGCAATCAACAAAGATGAGGAGAGAAAGAGCAGACAGCCAGACCCTCAAAAAAGGAAGAAAGTAAATCAGAGGCAATGATCCTTTTCAGACAGCGATCTCTTGTGTGAGAACATTGTAGGATTACCAAGGGTGAGTGCACTGATGAAAATGCGATAGAGGGAGAAATTATTCCTGTATGCAGGGGAAGATTAATAGAGGAGAGGGCTAGTGTACAGCCTCTGTCTGGGCCTCTTCCTCTTGATAGCACAGTAGACTCTGGCTTTGTGACAGAGTGTACTGCACATGAGCAGGTCTCAGGCAAAATGGTGGCAGCACCTTATTCCCAGGGACATCTCTAGCATGAAGGCAGAAATCACTAAGAAAATGCCTACCACACAAGATGGGGCCAAAATGATGCAATTCAGCGAGAATCATTTAACCGGCCACTGCTGCTGCAGGAGATTCTATTATAACCACGGGGGGGGGGGGGCAGTTGGCTGCTGTGAGGTCTGCCTGCCTTTCCGGGGGGCCAGGAATGGCACCCGATTTTTGGGAGGCTCCTGGCCGAATCAAGAGGGTTGGCTAGTATGCCTATATATAGTTTAAATATTATAATAATAAAGATATATATTATTTTCCTGGAGGATCTGTGCATTTTAAAAATGAATATTTGCATGTGAATAAAATTCTGAGTGATGAGGCTAACTGAAGACAGATAAACATTCATTATTAATTATAATTATTATGTTTGACCCAAAGGGATTATATTGATTTTAAACACATACCTCCTAAATATTGAGTTTAAGAAATATCTATTGCTACTAGAAATGCAGGGCCACCATCAGGGGGGGTCTGCCAGGCCTGGAGTCCTGGGCCCAGAGAGAGTGGGGGGCCCGGTGACAGCAGAGCAGAAGATAAGAATTGGGCTTTGGCAGCTGGGGAGAAGCAGCGCTGCCAATGGTATTTGAAATAAGGGACCATCCGCGAGCCATTACAGCTTGAGGTACGCAAGCTGTGATTGGCTCGCGGCCAAAGCCATATTTGAAATACCGCCGGCAGCACTGTTTCTCCCCGGCTACCGTTGTATATCTGCACCGCTCTCTCCCGGGCCCGCTGAAGAAACAAGGTAGGACTCGGAGTCTCTGTCCTATGCTCCTCCACCTAGTGCAGCTAGCCTTCCCTACCCTAACCCCCTACAGCAGTCAGCCTTCTCTGCCCTGTGCCCCCACCCCCCAGTGTAGCCAGCCTTTCCTGTCCTGTGCTCCCCCTAATCAAGCCAGCCTTCTCTGCCCTGTGCTCCCCCCTAATCAAGCCAGCCTTCCTTTCCATGTGCTCCCCCTAATCAAGCCAGCCTTCCCTGCCCTGTGCTCACCCTAAACCAGTCATCCTTCCCTGCCCTGTGCCTCCCTAATCCAGCCAGTCTTCTCTACCATGTCCCCCCTTCCCAGCCCAGCCTTCCCTGCCCTGTGCCTCCCCCTAGTACACCTAGCCTGCCCTGCCCTGCCCTGCCCCCCCTAGTCCAGCCAGTTTGCCATGCCCTGTGCCCCCCTAATCCAGCCAGTCCTCTCTGCCCTGTTCCCCCTTCCTAGTCCTGCCTTCACTGCCCTGTGACTCACCCCCTAGTACACCTAGCCTTGCCTGCCCTGCCTAGTCCAGCCAGCTTCATATGCCCTGTGCCCCCCCAATTAAGGTCCCACTTTCCCTGCCCTGTGCACCCCCAGTCCAGCCTTCTCTGTGCCCTCCCAGTCCATGCTTTCCAGCCCTGTGTCCCCATGTCCATCCTTCCTTCCCGATCCCAAACTGTAAGAATTTTTAAACTGGTTTACTCAGCAATTGACGTCCCACCCCCCAGTGTAACTCCACCCACATTATACACAGCTCTGCCCACCTCTGCGCCATCCCTCAGGGGGGCCCTGCCTATTTTGTCAGTACCGGGCCCCATGATTTCTTATGGCAGCCCTGTAGAAATGTGCTGTTCGGTTCTCCAGATATCTGAATCCACCTGAATTTCATGAATCTGGGCAGATCTGAGCCACCGTTCTGATCTCCTGAGGAGATCCAGACAGATCCAAGTTGCAGTTCTGATCTGGTTTAGAATTTGGATTTTAAATCTGAACTTTACGGTTTTGGATTGCAAAGATTACATGATTTTAGCTGTTTTTAAAAACTTTCTAGAATTTTTTTTTAAACTCACATATAAAATAAAAACCAAAATAGGGTAGTTTTGCAAAACAAAAACATGAACATCCAAAACCAAAACATGGGGGTCACCGCACTTCTCTAATTACTACCATGAAATATTGCACTAGATTATCTCACAAATTCTTTATTGGATACCAACAATCTCATGGAATTATCTCCTAGCTGTAATATGTAAATATACATTATATTATATTACCAGTAATTTATATAGCAGACACATATTAAGCAGTGCTTTACAGAGCAAAGTGTGGGGTGGTGACTATTTGAGATTAATAAGAATGTGTAGTAGCTTCATATAGTTAGAACTCACAGGCTTTCATTGTGGTAGTAGTAGGTGGCTCAAGTGGTAAAGTGACTGACTGCAAAGCATAAGGTGCTAAGGTACTGTAGATTCCCAACTATTACTGTATTTTAGATTAAAAATAATGTGTAGTAGCTTGATATAGTTAGAATTCACAGGCTTTCATTGTAGCAGCAGGTAGCTCATCAATTGGTAAGCTGTCTGACTGCAAAGCATGAAGTGACAGGTTCGATTCCCAACTACAGTATGTATGTATTTTAAATGAAGGAGAATGTAAAGTAGCTTGAAATAGTTAGAATTCACAGGCTTCCCTTGCAACAGTAGACAGCTTGTTGGAAAGCTGTCTGACTGCATGAAGTGGATCGGTTTGATTCCCAGCTTTGATTGTATTTTAAAATGTGAATATGGATGAAGGGATGAAGAGATGTGAACAGAAGCAGAGAGGAGTTACCCTATTGGGCCCCTTAGAGAGAAGTTTCTTGTACAATGGCAACTTGAGCATATGCTGTCCTGGCAACACCCCCTGCCCTTTGCTGGACATGCCACTGCACCCAGGGCACATACCCTGCTCAACCCTTTTAGTTACACAACTGGTCAAGGGCCACTGCTTTAATATTATCTGTGCAGTGCCTTGCAGTTGTAGGTTTTATAAAATAAAACATTTTTTTGTGTTTGTTGAAAACTTCAGTAGATCAAGGGCCACTGCCTTAATTTATATTATCTGTTGCTATTATCAAAAACTTTTTAAAAAATGTGTGTATACAAAAAACATCAGGCCATGATGTAGTGTTTAAGAACACTAACAGTCAGTAGGTCAAGGGCCACCACC
The DNA here is from genome assembly GCA_031769625.1 of Taudactylus pleione. NCBI lineage: Eukaryota > Metazoa > Chordata > Amphibia > Anura > Myobatrachidae > Taudactylus > Taudactylus pleione. The sequence goes on from JAUIMM010000135.1 coordinate 6,070,149, forward strand.
TTAATTTACATTATCTAGAACAGCAGGAGCAGCAACCATGTACTAGTTCTGCAGTTGCTGCCACTAGTCATGACAATACTAGACCTTCAACATCATCAACTAAATCCGGTGATCAAGGGCATATAGGGTTTAAGTCAGGGCATCTGAAATCAAAACAATATTTTACATTGCTAAAAAAAATCACATCTAATAAAGGGAAGGTTTCCTGCAGAAAAACATAAAATTGCCACATGCCATACACCACACACAGTGGAAAGTAAAGGCTCAAACCTTGGCCTTTATTTGTGAGTTGTGGTATTCTAACTGCTGTCAGTTAGCCATCTTCTTCTGCCTCACATAATAATGAGTCTAGAAGAGGTGTCAAAAAAGGAAAATCTGTGCTAAAAAAGAAATATGGCAGAAGAACAAGCTATGTGTTCAAAAATATCACAAATACCTGAGGTGAGTCTAAGTGTGCTAATGAGTGCTCTGTGTAAGCCAGGCCTTTCTGATAAAGGACACGTAGAGAAGCCTCCTTCCACCACTTCTGCAACCTCTGCCAATGTGGGCATGAGCAGTAAAAGTAAAGATGCTCACAAAGACATTGAGGATGCTAAGGAGGTAGTGCAACAGGATGAGGGAGATACTTGTGTAACTTATGCCATTAATAAGGCTGTTGTTTGTATAAGTCAGGCACCAGTGGGAGCAATTTTAGCCTCTATTACACAAAAGGCCATTGTCATCCCTGTGCATAAGACCAACAGTTGTCTAGCCATTAGTAGCTTTTTTTTAAAGCCAAAGTAAGTAGAGTTAAGGATGTTAATAATCTAGGAACCTCTTCCCTGTTACATAATTTGCAGAACATTCATAAAAAGTTTTTGGCAAAATCTGAAAATTCTGTAAAAATAATAAAACAAGCAGTCCAGCATCAATTAGCCCCCATCTCTCAGCTACATCCCAGCACCTGCAATATCCACTGCCAACACCTTCATAAAGGCTAACTGAGTGCCTGATTCAGCAAGGAACACCCGCTAGCAGATGCACGCACCCATCTGCTGCGAGAATATGCTAATCAATGCATATGCACAGAGACCGCAGCACAAGATGCAAACGCCCAGCCCCATATTAAACCGCCCATCTCCCTTTATTCAAAGCCTGATCATTACACAAGACAGCATAAACATCGGTAACATCGGGAACCATCGACCATATTTGCATAACAGTGGTTGACCAGACCTCACGCAGGATCTTGGCAACTTCCTTTGTGCATGGAGTCTCATCACTGTGTCCGTTGCCGCACTGGCTTAATTATGGATGCCCCTAAAACAGTGTCCCAATGCAAAGCCCCTAAAACAGTGTCCCAATGCAAAGCCCCCGTCCCCACCCACAAACTGCTCTTCCTGTCAATCAATGTTGTAAGGGGTCTGCATACATGCAGCGTATAGTCTGTGTATGCTTATCCGACAGCACTGGCTAGTTTGCACATGCGCAGTGTGATGCATATGCATGTGCAGATCACAAACATCGGCTTGCACCGTGCATTCTCTCACTTGCATTCTTTGCTGAATCAGGCCCCGAGTCCTCCACGCTCCAGGATTCCTCAGAAGAATCCTTCAGCACTAGGCCTGTTGTTGGGTGTGGATCTTTATCCCAGAAATGGGACCAAGAATACTAGTAGTAGTTTCAATCAGTTGACTGCTAAAAAATGCTTTGCTAGAGGAAGCAAGTATGACAGCTGTCACCCACTTACACACCGGATCACTAAAGGCATGATGGCTATGCTAGTATTAGATCTGCCCTCCAATATCTGTCTTTAATGCATCTGGTTTCAGACAGGTAATTGAGGTACTGTATCCCTGCTACCAAATTCCATCTCAGTTATATTTTACCATAAAAGCAATTCCTTGCCTGTACCATGTCATTAAAAAACTGATTCTTGGCCTACAAAATGCCATTGTACTGTACCCACTGTCCACTTAACAACAGATATGTGGACAAGTGGTACTTGGCAAATAAAAGATTACATAACTGTGACAGCCCACTGGGTGGGTGTATTGCCTTTAGCAGCAATAGCAGTAGGTAACACAAAATTCAGACTCTGCCAACTTGAGTTATTTGATTCCCCTAATTAGACTTTTGGAAAACCAGTTTGAGAAACTGAGCGGCTGTAACACGGTAACATAGCTTTTCGCATGCAGATACACCCACAGACGCACAGAGAACAAAGACATGCTGCTTGTCATTTTAATCTGCAGATGCTGCTTGTGCTAGCTATTCACATCGCTTTGTGAATAAAAGGCATGTGAAGGTAAAAAGTCACACAAAAGACTCTTTGCACTAGCAAGTCATGCCACGGCATGGTGCATTTATAAGGGCTGTTTAATGCACAGGGAGGCTAGATGTATGTGGACACATCTGAAGGTTTAAGTCCTATGTCATGTCTTTCTTTCCAACTGAAACAGATCTTAAGAGATACAATGAAGTTTCTGGTGAGCAAGTTGTCAGCTCAACTGGCTCATGACACAACAACATTCTCTTCTTCAGTTTTTTCGGCAACTGATGGTGACAGGAAAAATCTGAGCTTTCCGAAGAACCCCTTGGTGATGCATATGAGTCAACATAACATTTTGACATCTGGTCAGGTCTAAGAAATGTGCTCAAATTAGTGACACCTTTACCTTAACGCATACTCCATAAAATGGTGGAGGATTATATTAATAACAGTGAATAAATAAACATGTCAGACAGTTCCTTTGACTACTGGGAGGAAAAAAAGACAATTTGGTGGCCCTTGTACAAACTGGCTTTGCTTTACTTAAGATGGTGTATACTCAAAAAGAGTTTTCAGCACAGCCGGGAACCTTGTTAGCAAACAGCATTGTTGGTTACTTCCTCAAAATGTGGAAAAGATGATGTTCATCATAATGAACAATTCATTCCATGAGGAAGATCTTTACCGCTAATTACATCAAAGTACAGACAGTTCTATAATGGTGGATGCCAGTGAGAATGAGTTAATCTTGTTTGAAGATGATGTTAACATAATCACCCTAATGAGGGTGAGGAGGAGGATGAGAATGATGACAACATCTTGTCGCTGTAGAGACCACTGACAGCACTGTTAGCTTAGCTGCCTTAAACCCACCAGTAAGAACAAGACCGTTAGCTGCCTTAATCCCATAATTATCAACACTTTTAGCTGCCCATTGGTAGCTTATTTTGTTGGGGTCCAAACAAACCAATCACTTCAGCGACAAAAGTGGCAGTCCCTTTCACTGAAGTAATTGGTTTGTTAACTGTGCATGTCCTTTTTAATGTACAACATAAGAGTGTGTGGGAGGGCCTGGGGACAATTGCATCAGGCATGACTTTTCATTATGGTCTTTGTCATGATTTTGTGTGTGTTTGAAAGGTAGTGTACTGTATATTACTGTACTTTACTGGGGTGTCCATGTTTTTTTAGATATTGCAATGCCATCCAACACCAGCTTCTCATCCAGGCAAATAGGCCTCATTTCCTGCAGCTTCTCAGTAGATACAGACTAGAATAATCAATTAATATAATTAATTATTCAAACTGACTAGGCCTAAAATCCTGAGGTATCAATCTCATTAGGATTTGGTTGTTGGATTTGTAATAAAGCTTTCCATTTATTGTTAAATTATAAACACTAATCAATTTAGCAATCAATCAATTAAGCAACTTCAGTGGGATTTGTTTTGCTTGTTTTGTAACAATGCTTTCCATTTCTTTTTAATTATTAAATTATAAACACTAATCAATTAATCAATCAATTTCATTAGGATTTTGGATGCTTGCTTTTTTAACAAAGCTTTCCATTTCTCTGATTTGCTTTTTTATTGTTAAATTATAAAGACTATTCAATTAATAAATCAAATAATCAATCAACTTCATTAGAGTTTTGGATGCTTGTTGTGTAACAATGCTTTCCATTTTTGTGATTTGCTGTTTTTATTGTTAAATTATAAAACTGGATGATTGTTTGTATCAATGCTTTCAATTTCTCTGTTTTGCTCATTTTAATTGTTAAATTATTAATCAACCAATTAATCAATCAACTTCATGGGATTTTGGATGCTTGATTTTATTTTTTAAGAATGCTTTTTTTTTCTCTGATTTGCTTATTTTATTTGTTAAATTATTCAATCAATTAATCAATCAACTTCATTGGTATTTTGGATGTTTAAGTTTATTAACAATGCTTTCCTTTTCTCTGATTTGCTTTTAATATTGCTAAATTATAAACACTAATCCAATTAGTCAAGCAATATTAAATACAATTTATTGGGATATTGGATGTTTGTTTTTTAACAATGCTTCCCATATCTCAGATTTGATTTTTTATTGTCAAATTATAAACACTAATCAATTAATCAATCAATAATCGATCAACTTTATTGGAATTAAAGATGCTAGCTTTATAACAATGATTTCCATTTTATTGATTTGCTTTTTTATTGTTAAATTATAATTAAAATATCAATTAATCAATAATTTAGTCAATCAATTAATGAGTGAATTACTCAATGTCATTGAGATTTTGGATACTTGTTTTTTAACAATGCTTTCTATTTCTTTGATTTGCTTTTTTATTGTTCAATTATAAACACTAATCAAATAATCAATCAAACAATCAATCAACCAACTTCATTGGAATTTTGGATGCTTGTTTATTAACAATGCTTTCTTTTTCTCTAATTTGTTTTTTATAGTTAAATTAACACCAATCAATCAATGGTTTACCTGGATTCCACTAAATAGTACTTCTCCATTTAACTTTGCTGGCACCTGGCCTCTGTACTACAGTAGTTATTGATTAATGAACACATCCTATAGCAACATATAGTTTATATTAAGCTGCCATCCTGTCTGTGACTGCATTGTCACTATGTTTCCTAGATGTGCTATGTTATTTTATCATTCATATTTTTTTTACACGTCCATCTTGTACCTCTTTTCCTTGTATTATGTGCTGTTTGGGGCATTGGTGACTGTATTTTTGCATAAATGACAAACATTTATATAGTTTATTAAACTGCCATCCTGTATGCCACTGCTGTGTGGCAATTTTCTGTAGATGTTCTATATTCTTTAAACTGCTATGCATTTGTGACGCAGCTCTGTCACTTAGTTTAGCCAGCCAGCTCACTGCAAGCTCTGTAAAAACAATATTGTTGGTCAAAATTGACTGGAAATTACTGAAATTAATGTTATACCCCTTTTACACCAGAGTAAAAACCTGGGTTTTTGCTGGGTCTACCCGGGTCACAGTTCAGTGTAAAAGGGTCCCTGAAAAATAACCTGGGTCAAGTGACCTGGCAATCCAACCCAGGTATCTAACAGGGTCGGACCTAGGATAGACCTGGCTTATGGTGCTGTGTAAACAGCACATCCCAGGTTATCTGACCTGGGTCATGCCTAAAATGAGTTGATTGGTGGTATTTGGATCAGTCACCTCCCACTTTTTGACCTCACAAGTTTATCAGGGCAGACCCAGGTTCAGTGTGAATAAGACTGACCTGAGTATAACCCAGATCGATGGTGCTGTGTAAACCCGTGTCTGACCTGTTGGAACCATGTCTAAAAACCCAAGTCAGACCTGGGTTTTTGGTGGTAAAGAGGTATTATTGAGGTAAATAATACTGTAGAAACAAAAACAGGCTCAATTATGTGATTTTAGCTGTTTTTATAATTAAAAAACAAAAAAATACAGATCTAGAAGAGTACCAAACTCAAAATACGTTAAAATGGTTTTGGTAAAGCCAAAAACAAAACACGGGGGTCGGTGCACATCTCTACTTTTTATACAGTGACAACTTATGGGAATGGCACTACAGCCATATGCAGTTTTATATGTGAGCAGTATATACAGTATAGTATTATGTAACCAGCTAGATGCTCTTATTTAGGAGAATTTGCATGATTAATACACATAATTTATGAACCATTTAGTACTGATATAGAAATTAAGACTCAGTGGGACCTACTTTTGTTTTAATTATCCTCTTCTTTCTTAAATCACATTCTATCACAAGTTAATTTTTAATTTATTGTGCGTCACCTTAAATCAAAGGGGTAAGATAATCACAGAAGCATCTAATTACAGGATGGTTGCAAGTAGTAAAATATATGCTTGTCCAATCAAACGGAATACCAGGACTGGGAGATATATGTTTACAATGTCAATGGATGCTGGGTTGAGCAATTACTGGCTGATGCAAATTGTAACACATTAAAGCATTATGTTGATTTTAGAGATAAGCGGTTTGGATTCTGTGGAATACCAATTGCTTCGAACACCAATGATCCGCACTGCTCTGTTCATTAAAGTGGCTGTGTCCAGACTCACAAGTGGCTGTGCTGGTAAAGTGACTGTGTAACGGGGGCACACTGCACTCTGATGTATGCTGCACTATACTCTGCTGATTAATGTGGCTGTGTCCAGACTCACATGTGGCTGTGCTGTTAAAGTGACTGTGAATATGGTGCACACTGCATGCTGATATGTGCTGCGTTATACTCTGCTGATTAAAGTGGTTGTCTCCAGATTCACAAGTGGCTGTGTGCACAAGTCATACTGATGTATGCTGTGCTGTACTCATGCCCATCTGCTCTAGTATAAAAAAAAAACTAATATTTTTTTTAAAAAATGTAAAAAGTCAAAATAAAACTGTTTTTTTTTAGTTGTACCCCACTGTGTATACAAGCACCGTGACTCCTTGGTCCGTAGCCCACTGTGTATACAATTACTGGGACTCTATTGGCCGTACCCCACTGTGTATGTGTATACAAGCACTGTGACTCCTTGGGCCATAGCCCACTGTGTATACAAGCACTGTGAGTCCTTGGGCCGTAGCCCACTGTGTATACAAGCACTGTGAGTCCTTGGGCCGTACCCCACTGTGTATACAAGCACTGTGATTCCTTGGGCTGCAGCCCACTACATGTTCACACAAGTACTGTGACAAGTTAATGCAACAAAAGTAAAAAAAAAAGTTTCAAACAGTAAAAGAAAACTATTAAAAGTTTTAAAAAAGTAAAAAAAAATTGAGCTGTAAGGTGGTCTAAATTGACTGGAAATGACTGGAAATGAATGTTATTGAGGTTAATAATACTCTAGGAACAAAAAAAGCACAAATTATGTGATTTCAGCTTTTTTTGTAAACTTTTGTAAAAAATCCAGATCCAAATCCAAACCCAGTTACGACGGTTTTTCAAATCCAAATCCAAAGCCAGATGACGAATCCAAATTCAGCAAAAGTGGTCTGGCGCGCATCCCTAGTTGATAAGCCAGTATTATTTAATCAAAGCTGATTTGAATCATTCCACTAGGTGTCGCAATACCGCAAAACCTTAGTTTTTTAGAGCATAAATATATATCAATATAGAAGACATATTCAGTGGGTTGACATTTTGCAAATGTCGGCATGCTAGATGTCGACATTTTAACAAAGGCAACATTGTAACATTCTGATTTCAACTTTTTGAATACAGAAAAAAAGATTGGTATATATATAGAGGAAGCAACTCTATATATAAAAACCTCTGCGCTAATAAAAATCAACCACAAGGATGTGAATTGGCAGATAAATCACAGCAACCATTACTTATGTAGAAATTGTTCAGGACTCGATCAATGAAACATAATATATTTAATCATACACGTAATGAATAAAGAAAAAATAAAACTAGAAATTTAAACATATATCACATAATACATCGCATGCTGAAATAGCTTAAAAATTAATAGCAATTGCTTAAAATCACTCTCGTGCACAGCACCTCACACAATAATTGTATTAAATATATCTCAATATGTTAAATACCATTATCCCTTAATTGAAATGTCCTGCTGCCATCCGTGTTTAGGCATATAAGGAAATATAAATGAGAATTTGTCCTGCTATTGAAATAGGTGATTTGTCATCCTCATATGTGCATAAGGGTGGAAAACTGCAAATGTCCCATATAAATATTCAGTTCACCAGGCATAAACGAGGGAATCTCATGTTTGTTACAGTACATGGTGGGGGAGATAGAGGGGCTTATAGTTCCTCCCCCACCTTTTTTTTTTTTTACATTACAATGGACTCCCTGCTGACTGTCTGTATGTCCCCATTGGTCATCCAGGCCAGTGGGGAAGGTAAAAAACCCCCCTTTTTTTCCACTCCCCCTTCGCACCAGACAACATGTTCCACTTATCATCTGCGGTTTTCGTAACAAGAGGTTAAACTTGAATGATGCTTAAAACCTTACAGCTAATTAGCAAAATGTCAGCGCTGTTCTAATTGCTCTGTTATTTATTTAGCAAAATAGTATATACTGTTTTTTCTTTCTCTCCCAGTCTCCGTCATGTCATTGTATGCTGTTAGTGAAGCCACAACACATACCTATGAGACTCTACTGTGTGAAGGTTCCACAGCTGTTCCCAAATTGATGTCTGGCATCCCTCCTGAGGTGTTCAATCTTGCTGCAGTTGTGCCACAAAATATAGATTCATCCTCCCGTTTTTTCAGAACATTTCGGAAAGGCAAGCCCAAAGCTCTGGGGGTAAGTGTTAACTGAGACAACCTACAAAATGATTATATTTGGGGTCTATGTACTAAGCCTTGGTTAGTGATAAAGTGGAGAGAGATAAAGTGCCACCCAATCAGCTCCTAACTGTCAGTTTACAGGCTGCATTTGAAATATGGCAGTTAGGAGCTGATTGGCTGGTACTTTATATCTCTCTACGTTATCACTCTCCAAGGCTTGGTACTGTACTTCTCCCCCTATATGTGCAATACCACTTTGTCTATAAAATAAGCACAGTCACGTGACATCCCAATACGGCTGGTGTCAGGCCTGGCTGTGATGTGACTTGATGAGACATGTCCATACACTATGGATGTCGATGCATGTGCACATCCACTGTAAAACTATAACCCAATCAGGGCTCTACTACACTGAACCAGGCACTATATATGCTCACAATAGCAGAGTTGTGGCCTCCTTGTAATAAGCAGTTACCTATCTCCAGCACTGATTTTTTTTTAAAGGTCATTGGCAATTGTGGGGGAATGTATCAAAGCTATTTTGTGGTAAAACCTCTGAAATATTGCTTCTATAGATGGTGTTGCCTATAGAAGTAAATTTCAAGTGAGGGGGGATTATAATGGGACACCATATACAGAGGGAAAACTGTATGAGCCATAGTAGTGTCATACAGATTGTGACTGTGATCTGAAAATGGATCTGATCAAACCACAGACTTCTCCCTAACACCACAGGACCTGATTCAGAGAAGGATGGAATTGCAGAGCTACACGCAAGCGGCTGTACAATTCTGTCCATCTCAGATGCAAATGCAGAAGGTGACAGACACCTCATTGCTGCATATGTGTGATCCCATCACTGTAACCAAGGTCACAGCCTGGGATCACCATCGAAACAATCATTACCATCGCTTGTAATTGTTGTCCCTTTGGCCAGGCTGTGGCAGCTGAAGCTTACCGCAGCCTGACCGGGTCCTGGTGGATTGTAAGGACAGGAAGTCTGCATCCATGGTCGCAGACCCTGGCCTCAGCACTCCCAGAAAATGGGGGTGACTCGCCCCATTTCAATTAGCAAAGGCCATCCACGCCCTCAATTGATTCTGCCTGTCAATCAGACAGAAGCTTGGGGGAACTCCGTGCAGTATCGCAGGACCTGTTCTGCACATGCAGAGAACGGGTCCTGTGCACCAGCAGAGTAGGACACATCGGACATGTACATTAACCATTGGGTTAGCTTACATCTCTGAATCAGGCCCATAATCTCTATTATGTGTATAAACCATGTAATAATGCCAACATATCTGGTATCCGTTGTAATCCATTATCTTGTCTTCCCATAGATTGTGCTGATTGTTGCGGCCGTCTTACAAGTTGCTCTGGGAATAGCACTTATTTATGTCAAATATGAAATATTACTGGATTCTGGTGTACCATTTTGGGGGTCAATTTTTGTAAGTACAGAAAGCATTTTCAACAAGCTAATTCTGAAATAATGTAATTATACACATTTTTAATACTGATACCATATTAATCTTAATATAGAACTAAACCTTGTAAAATGTTCTAGGTATAGTACAGTAGACACAGTAATAAAAAACAGTTTTGTTAAAATGTTACAATATTTTTCTTCTGTCTCTAAAGCCTCATACAATTTGAAAGACTTAATTCACATCTTTAAATCATATTGACTGCTCAACCATGGATATCTCTACAACCTGAACTGTTGGGATGCCTTGAGGACCACATTTGGGAACCTCTGCCCTAGGGGATGTAATCTAATGTGATTGATGTTGTGGTTGCAATGTGCCACCATTACAAACATTCCCACACGATTCCTGATGATGTATCACCCATATCGCATATAACAGAATCACTGAGCACAAAGAAAAATTAAGTTAACTCTCTATAATGTATTTTTTGGCAACAATTTTAGTGTTTAACAAGTTGCTCAGAATTCCAAACTACAGTAACTTAGTTGGCAGAAAGTAAAGGAATTACCACCTTCAAAAATGTTTTTCCTTTATCACCCTCCCTGCGTAATATCACCTTAACTACTTATTAAAACTTTACTTGCCTATTATCACTTTACCTGCCATAGATAATGATCATGTTACATGTGCACAATTTTTTAAATAAATGTTCTGCAATATTTAATGGGACTGATTCAGCCTCATGAACAAAGTGATTTTTCACAATAAGTTTGTGTCTAAGGGGTTAATTTACTAAGAATCGAGTTTGGGTGAGATTGCAATCTCACATGAGTTTAGGCATGTTTTTCATCTCGCAATTTAAGTAACTAAAGCCAAACTCGAGCGAGTTTGGCAGAGAGTTCTCTCTTTTCACTGTTAAAACTCGTGTGAGACAGCAAACTCAAAAAAACTCACCATCGGCCAAACAAGAAAGTACTTTTCATGAAAAAGATGCAAGTCTTGAATTTACAACAACAACAAGAAAGAAAATGAAATGTCCTAAGATGGTGCACTAAACTTAATATTATTAAGTTTAGTGCACCATCTTAGGACATTTCATTTTCCTTCTTGTTGTTGTTGTGACTTTAATCAATATGTCCATGGTAGCACCCCCTTGATTATATTATTATTTAAAGGGGTCATTTATTGTCCCCATAATTTGGGAGACATATCTATCCTGTGCAACTGGAATATTACTATTCAAGTATTGAATTTACTAATATTCGAGTTTACAATCTCGGGTGAGATTGTATACCACCTCCTAAGCTGCAAGTTTGACAGAAACATACACAGATCAGTGTGATTTGTGTAGGTTTCTGCCTGTATACCTAATGTAAAGTGTTTTTTTTTTGTTTTAAATTATGTAAGGTCCCCCCCAAAAGCCACAACCAGCCCCGGACTAGTCAGTCAGTCCTGGTTCCAAAAATTTTGGGGAACAAAACGAGTAGGGATCCATGTAACTTAAAACTACATGTAAAGTGGCCACTGATTGGCTAGCGGCCCGTGAGAAATTACAGGTGATTTTGGTCATCTGTCATTTCGCGAGGTGTAACAGCGAATACTTACACATGTTCGGCAGAGTTCGTGTAAGTCGGTTTGTTGTTTTGACAAGTCCCTGGATGCTACGGAGAGCAGCGCCAGGATGTAGGTGAGTATAGGATCTTTTTTGCAGGTCCAGGCACACGAATTTCTACATAGAACAAGTGGACCGACCTGCTGGTACAGGTAAGTATGTGTGATTGAGCTATGTGTGTAATAAATTTATACTAGCTATGGTGTGTGTTGTGTCTTTATTTAACTATTTATATTACAGTGGAGGTACGAGTACCGGCTGCCTCCTGGCACTTGTGCCAAAGAGCAGGCATGCTGGAACCTATAGTTCCACTGTAATATACAATAGATTACTTCTATTTTACACTTTATTACCTCCGCACCCACAGCCCCAGGCTTCAGACTAAGCCTGAGGTGCTCAGGAGAGGGGGGGACCCCTTCTTGTGGGGGGTCTCCACCTCCCCTGAGATTCCCTGCTTGGCCTCACCGGCTTGGGATGAGAATGTTTTAGTAGACTAGAAAGGGTGGGTCGCGCTTCCAAAAGAGATGGTGAAGTGGAACTTGTAAGTGGGAGAAATGGGAGGGGTCAGGTAGGTGCTGCAACATATGCAAGAGTACCAAATCTTGCTAGGCATATACACTGAAAGGAGGATAGGTATACGTGCGATCCTGTGCGGGGAAAGGAGTGTAGTATGGAGTGTAGGATATGTGATGTGGGGGTCTGGGGGTGGGAGGGGGAAGGAAAAGGGGGGGGATGTACTAATGTGTGGGTGGGTGAGCGAAATGAAGACTGACAAATGAATGTGGATCCAACCTACTTTATTGGGTAGACACAGTGCTCCCAAGGGTGGTAACGTGGGTTGGTACCCAGTGAACAGTGCTATAGTCTCGGTGGTCCCACGGTTGGGGGGGTGGGTAGACCCTTTTAGGGGGCTCCTTTTGCATGCAGTCCTCACTCCTGCACGTCCCCCTGCTGGACCTTTGGTCGACAGACTTGTTGCAACCGGGGTGTGGGGAGGCTAGAAGCCTGATTGTCTAATGAAATGGCGGCGTCCCGCTCTGCTTTAAGGTGGAATTACCTATCGGTAGGTGGGGAGGGCTCCACGGTGGCTAGCAGTGGTGGTAATAGTCCTGATGCCGAGCTCGGTGGTGTTCTAGGCCTCCGCGGCCCCACGGGATATTCAGGTGGACTGGCAGCCGCGAGGGGTGATCAGTGGTAGTCGCTGGATGGTATTAGGGTGATGCGGAGGTCCGCGTGCTTCAGATTATCCCACAGTCCCGTGGGATCGGCGTCGTGTCCCAGGAGGGGACAGGTGTAGTTGTGCAGCTCAATGGGAGTGAGAGTATGGCTTGTGGTAGGGTCTCCAACGCGTTTTGGCTAGTTGCCTTTATCAAGGAGTTACTGAGTGTAGGAGAATCGTACTATTTATGGGGACTTCCGGGTATGGGTCCGGTCACGTGGGTCGGATGTGCTAATGACGTGTCACGGTGGGTATGAAACGTCATTGGCTGTTGATCTGATCATGTGTAGATGCGGGCCAATGAAATGCCGCGGTAGGCGTGACGGTAATGTTGGCTGGGTAACGTGGGACGCTGCTGGCGTCTGCGGTCACGTGGGGTCGGGAATGTGATGACTGTGGGAGGTGTGAGAGACAGGGACTGTGCATAACAACAATAATAATGTGTGGCTTGGGATGTGTTGGTCTGGGGGCGTCGCACCTGGTGTGGGCTTTAGTGGTAGCCCACATGACTCTTGGTTGCACGTAGCTATGGTTACTGGCTTGGTAGGAGTGTGCCGATTACATGACAGTCTAACTAGAGGCTAGTGTTGTCTGAACTGACAGGTACGAGCGGATATGATTGTATGTGCATACTGAGAGTATGTGGTATCGTATTAGGTGGAGGTGAAAAAACAAAGTGTGGGTGTATATTGCTACACACATGTGCCGACAATTTGCGTGTGTATGAACCGCATAGTGTTGATATGATACCATGGTGACACGTACAATGGGGTGAAATGGGTGTGTGATGATGTGGATCCTGTGTATCTGGGGGTCCATGAGTGAGTGGCATGGGTGTTCCTACGGAATATATCAGATCTGTCGGGTGATTGTGAATTACAAACTAAGTCATGCAGCTTGTCACAAAAGCTGAGCTGTGTTGAACCATTGACAACAGATGGTGCATATGTGTCTGACCTAGATGGTTATGATGATAATTCAAAGGGAGTGGGATTGTGTGTGGGCTCTTTGTATTTTGGGAAAAATGCTAGAAGCTGGGACAATGATGGATAAATAATCTGTAGTGGGCAGAACCCTGTGTAAGGTATTGTGTATATGGAGTGTGTATTAACTAAAATCGAGTGGTAGAAGAGTGTGAAGGTGATGTCCACCTGGTGGGTATCTGGTGATGTTGTAACTGGTGTGGACAGTACTGCTGGACTGCAACAGACCTCCTATTATCCAGGAGTGCTGATGATGTGATCAGTTAAAAGGAACTGGTCATGTGTGTGATAGGTGTACATTAAGGACTGATGTTGTGATGTTATGGTGTAATAGTCCATGATAGTCCTGTTATTTAGAAATTACTGATCTAATCTCATTGTCAATATTGAGCCCATGGGGTGTGGATGCTTGCAGGATGAAAATCCATTTGAGTTCCTCTTTGTTGAGTCTCTTTGTAATGTCTCCTCCTCTCCAATTCTTGCTGATCGTTTTCATGCCCGTGAATGTCATGCCCAAGGTGCAGCTGTCATGTTTATCTTGAAAGTGTATGGGAACATTGTGTGTGTCAGTCCGGTTTTTGATCCCTCTCATGTGTTCTGCTATCCTGGTTTTTAATGGTCTAATAGTACGCCTGATGTATTGCAATTTGCACGGACACTCTAGCATATAAATTACGTGGCTGGTGTTACAGGATATGTGTTCCTGAATCTTGTAAGAGTTCCCTGCGTGTGTAGAGGAGAATGAAGTGGTTGGTCTGGTGCTCCTCATCCCTAAGTTGTGGCAGTTACTGCACGTGCCACAGTAGTAGAAGCCTTTATTGAGAGGTTGGTTATCTAGAGTCTTTTGTCTGGCTATGTTGGGGGGTATGTGATTGTTAACTTATTTGGTTTTGATGTTGGGTGCCTTCCTGTAAATCACTTTGGGTTGCAGTGGTAGTATAGGGGCTAGTGTTTCGTCTTTTAAGAGTAAATTCCAGTGTTTCTTCAGTATTTGTTTAATCTTGGTGGCACTAGTGTTGAACTGTGTTATGAATGGGACATTCTCTGTATGGGTTTCTAGACTTCTATTGGAGTAATGGTGCTCGATCTTCCGTGCCGATCCGTTCAAAAGTGTTTTTTAGTGCTGTACTGTCATAGTTCTTATCCATAAAATGCTGTTTCATTGTGGTGCCCTGTTCATAATAATCGCTGATTTTGGTGCAATTCCTTCGGATCCGTTTAAATTGTCCTGTGGGTATATTCTGCAACCAAATGGGGTGATGGCCACTGCTGGATAGTATAAAACTGTTTACGTCGACTGGCTTATGGTATGTCTTGGTATGGATTTGTCGTTGGTCGATGAAGATCTGCAAGTCAAGAAAGTTAACGTCCATCCTGCTGTAGTTGGTAGTGAATTGGAGATGTCTGTCATTATTATTGATGTGGCTAAGGAAATCCATGAGGGTTTGGTGTGGTCCTTTCCAGATACAAATGACATCATCAATGTACCTGGCCCATAGCACCAGATTTTCCCCCCAGTCATGCCCTGACCAGATCCGCTCATCCTCCCACCTACTCATGAAAAGGTTGGCATAACTGGGGGCAAATCTGGTGCCCATGGCAGTGCCCGTCCTCTGTCTGTAGAAGTCATTGTCAAACCAGAAATAATTGTGGGTCAAAATGTAGTCTATACTGTCCAGGATGAATTGGGTCTGTTGGGGGTCCAGTGTTGGGTCTTTGTCTAGGTAATGTTTGATGCTATCTATTCCTTGTTGGTGGTCAATGATTGTGTATAATGATGTCACGTCACTAGTGAGTAGCCAGTGGTCATCACCCCACCTGATCCCTTCGAGGATGTTCAATATGTGTGTGGTGTCTTGTATGTAAGATTGTTGCTGTTTTACGTAGGGTTGTAAAAAATGGTCTATGTACTGCGAGAGATTTGCTGTCATTGAATTAATGCCAGATATTATTGGTCTTCCTGGGGGGTGATCAGTGTTCTTATGTATTTTGGGGAGGTAGTAAAAAAACGGGATCACTGGGTGCGGATTGTGTATGAATTCGAATTCCTTTTTGGTTAGGATGCCAGTGTTGAGTCCTAATTGGAGAATGTTATGTAGTTCGTGGTTAAAGGTGTGTGTGGGGTCATGTTTGAGTGTTTCGTATGTCTGTGTGTCTGAGAGTAGGCGTCTTGCTTCAATGACGTAGTCTGTTTTGTTCAGAATGACAACTCCTCCACCTTTGTCGGCCGGTTTTATGATAATGCTGTCATTATTTCACAATTGGTAGGGCTGTCAGTTCTTTTCTGTTTAAATTATGTGTTGTGCTTTTTCTGGGGGTGGGTATTTGGTTGATATCGTCCATTACTAATCTCTCAAAGGTATGGACTAAGTGACCTTTAAGATGGCTCGGGTAGAACTCTGAAGGGGGTTTAAGTGTGGAGTGTTTGTACCTATCTACATTATCTGGTTTTCATTGCGGTGTTTTGGGTTGTGATATAAAGTATTTCTTAAGTGTGAGTCGTCTGATGAATCTATGTAGGTCTAGATATACCTCGAATTTGTTTAAACCCGTATGTGGTGCAAATTTCAAACCCTTCTTTAGAACCAAAATGTCATCGTTAGATAGGGTATGGTTGCTGAGGTTGAAGATGCCTGTGGAAGAGGCCATTACGTTCGGTGTGGTGGTCTTATGTTGTTTCAATTTGTCCCCCCCTCTACATCCTCGTCTCTTTGATTTAGTTTCCTTTTTTGCCTTACTGGTGTATGCTCGTGGTGTCTTAATGTGGTTTGACAGGTCCTGTTGCCTGCCTCCTGATCTAAAAAATGGGCCGCCCATTGTTCAGAATTGTGGTCAGGATGTGTACTGTGATTGAGTGGCGGCTGTCCGGTGCGGTTAATATTGATGTTTGTGGATGTGGTGTCGGTGTTCAGGTCCCCTCTAGTGGTGTTGATCCAACCTTGCTCTAATGAGAGCCTGGCTAGGTTGGCATAGTGCGATTCGTTTGGGTCTTCATCGATCTCGTGTATACTGAAAGATCTGTTAATGTCGTAGTCCGTACTACAGGGAGAACCTGGGTCTGTAAGGGCTAATGCTGGATGGACAATGTGCGTTTTTGGTTTGTGTATTTTTGTCATGTATTGCTGGCTTGTCAGTTGCAATTTTTTATATATTGGTGTACCGTCAGGGGTGTTGATCTGTCTGTCGTGTCTGGGATGGGGCTCTATTGTGCTTCCCTATCCTCCTTTCAGTGAGAATGTTTTAGCCCTGAAGGGTCTCCTGGCTGTGGCATTACACACCGGTCGGTTTGGATCCGGTGCTGGTTTTTAAATATAGGGGGACCCCTTCGCATTTTTTACCCCTATATTTAAAACCAGGACTGGCCCTGCAGCCTGGTGCTTGTTCCTAAATTACGGTGGAACCCTACTCGTTTTGTTTCCTGTAATTTTAGGAACCAGGACTGGCTGACAAGTCCGGGCTGGTTATGCTTTTGGGTGGGACCCTACATCATTTTTTATTAATAATTTAACTTGATTTTTACAGGTCCAATACAAGCAGCCTTCACATATCTTACTGATATGTGCAGGCTGCTTGTTCGGGTGAGTTTGGCAGAGAGAAAACACTGCAATCTTGGGTGAGTAATCTCATCTAAACTCACAACTAGGGGAAGAAATCTCGATCTACTTCACCATCTGAAAACTCACTTTCAGCTAAACTCACTTCTTAGTAAATTTGCGAGTTGAAAAATGAAAATGCACCAAGATTCGGCAATGCAAAGAGTGTTTAAAAAAAAAAACTCGACCAAACTCAATTTATTTGTAAATTTACCCCTAAGAGTTGCCTAAGCCTAAATATGCATTTCTGTAAATCTATGGGTTGCTCACAGTAGCATAGAGGTCATCCAGATAAATGCAAGTAAATGGGTGTAATTGGGGGCAATGTGGAGTTCGCAGGTAGGATAAATGAGCTGTGGGCATGTCGTTGACATGTAGATGGAATTGTGAGCTATTCAGAGTCAATACACAGAGATGCGACTGAATTTAGATGGAGTTTTTACACCAAGGATAGCGGTGATGCAAATTCATGTGGATAAGGATGCATAAAAGAGATGTGGCCACAAGGCTGATCCTGAATATATACAGAAATCTGCATCTTTTTTGAAGTATGTGAAGTGATAGCAGATGTGGCTACTATGCGTGAGACTCGGATTCAAGATCGGTATCTATATAATACAGTATGTGACACTTACAATGTATATCGTCTTTGCAGTACATCATTGCAGGAGCTCTGACTATTGCAGCTCAGTCTAAACCCAGCATGTGTCTGGTAAGTTATTCCATATACACTACCTTAGAAAATCACTTGGGAAAATTCTGGCTAGATATGAAGAGATGCTCTGTTTGCACTTGCATAAGAGTGACAATAATATTTGAATTAGTGGCTTACTGATGGTGCATACACACGGTCAGATTTTTCTTCAGATCTGAACGATAACTATTTAAAAAATCGTTCAATCGTTCATATCTGAAGGAAAATCTGACATATCTGACATATATGTCAGATGAACGATTTGAACGATGCGCGTTCCCGATGGTCAGATAATGATATCTGACATCTGATGTGTTTGCAGTCACACTTGGACGATTCCATTCATTTTAATGCAGTCAAGAATCGTTAAATTGTTCAAATCGTTCAAATCTTTGGTAAAATCGTTCAAACCGTTCAATCGTTCATCTGACAGATCTGACAAATCTGACCGTGTGTATGCTCCATTAGACTTTTTCTACTACCGATATTTTTTTACATTAATACTAGAGGTGTGCAGTTTGATTCTCCAGAAATCCAAATTCACCTGAATTTTGTGAATCTGGACAGATCTGAGTCGCGATTCTGCTCTCTTAGTTGTGGTTCTAATCTTTCAGCGGTTCAGAGTTTGGATATCGAATCCAAATTTCAGATTTTGGATTGATAAAATTTTTTAGAGAATCCATATCCAAAACCAAAATCAAAACACAGGGGTCAGCGAACATCCCTAATTATTACAAACAGTGTGACACATCCTACACAATGACATAAAAGAAATGAAAGTAAAAAAAGAAAATTAACATGAAATAGATCCTATACTGTAATACTTAGAAGGGTACACTGCTGTAAAGTTCATACTATTTTTACTGTTATGTACTTAGAGGTCTCAATCTATTATTATAAAATTGGACCCTGATGTAAATTAGGAAATCATGCACATTTGCATTATGACCTAATTTCCACTGTGGCGTGTGCCTGTAAGACCTAGGGTTCATGGCATGCACACCAACTCCCACTACGTGCACTGGCATTGGAAACACATAGGCCAATCTGCTGTGATCTATGCAAATTATATGAGGGTGATTCAATAAATAAGGTAACAAGACCTCTCATTGCACAAATTTATTCAACTTGTACATATATACGTATAATCAATAGTATGGACATTGTACAGATTATTTTTCCCACATAGACCTCATACTTGCCTAAGCATTTGCTTCAAACGTACACCAAGGCATCTATCCTGACACAGAAAAAAATCAGTGTCAAGCATCTGAAGACAGGACATGACAGTTTCCTGAACTTCACCGTCGTTTGAGAATCACCTTCCACCCAGGTGCTTCTTCAATGATCCAGAGAAATGGAAATCAGGTCAGGGCTGTACGGCAGATGGTCCAGTACCTCCTAAAAGTAATACTGTAACAGCTCATGCAGTTTAAAAGAGGGTTGAACTGCGCTGAAGCGTAATGGTGGGAGGCGTGTTCCAGTGTGCTGTGGTGGTGGTGAGTGTGTGGGGGTAGATAAATGGGGGTTGGGGGGGTTGGGTGGATGGTACATGGGATGGTATTGGTTTCTAGAATGTGTATGTGGGTGGGGGTGTGGGTGTGTAATGGTTCAGTGGAGTCCTGCACCTTTGTGTGGGAGTACTGCGTCCTGCACTGGTTATATTGGTGATAAGGGGGGGTTAAGGTGCACTCTGCCTTGGTGTTATGGTATGGTTGATGGGTGTGGTGAAGTGAAAGGGGAGGAGATGAGAAGGGGGGTTGTGGTGGAGGAGATGTAAAATGTATGGATGGATGAAATTAAAAAAGCCAGACAGAAAGGGTTGGGGGCCAAATCTTTTATTGGAGAAGTCACAGTCCTGCTCCTGATGGGTCCTGGGCAGTGCGGGGGTGTGGGAGGGGTGAGACTCCGGGTGGGGAAGTTGGTGGACCTTTTCAGGGGGCTCCTTGATGTGCGGTTCAGTGACCAGCACGTATCCCCTGCTGGACCTATGGTCTACAGTCTGTGGAGTCTCACTGAGTGGGTAATGGAGCTGGGTGAGTGGGGCAACAAGTCCACATCCCGCTTGGTGATGGGATAGTATTGGAGTACTTACCTACCAGTAGGATTTGTGGTAGGTAGTGTGTCGATGTTGCGGCCATGTGGTTGGATGATGCTTGTAATGGTGGTAAGTTGCGGAAGTCAATTGGAGCCCAGGTTGTACTGCAGGCTGTGGGGCTGCTTGTTGCTGGAGGTCACCGGACCTGTGGTGGTGAGCGACCACTGTGCGGTGTTCGTGGTGGAACTGCTGGGAGTGCAGCTCCTGTTCTGCAATGCCAGGGGGGACACCAACTGGCAGAGGGTGGTCTGCCTGGGACGTTCGTGGGAGAGGTGCACTCGTGGGGAGGCTGGCGTGGTCGGTCACTGGAGTTGTGAACGGGGGCCAGCTGGAGTGCGTCCTGGTGTTTGGTGGGGGGTGGCCGCGATCACCGGCAGTCCCTGGTGGAGGAGGGGATCGTAGGAGGATCAGGCTGGGTATCGTGGGGCGAGTAGATGGGGCGAGTGGGTGGTGTCTCCAACCTGTATTGGCAGCATGCTGCCTTCTTAAAGGAGGTTGTAAGTGTACAATGCTAGTGGAGGTGTTAAATCCTCTACTTCTGGGAGTGGAAGACTGTAGACCATAGGTCTAATAGGAGATACGTGATGGTCACTGAACCGCACATCAAGGAGCCCCCTGAGAGGGTCCACCAACTTCCCCACCCAGAGTCTCACCCCTCCCATACCCCCCCACTGCGTAGGACCCATCAGTAGCAGCACTGTGACTTCTCAAATAAAAGATTTGGCCCCCAACCCTTTCTGCATGGCTTTTTTCATTTCATCCATCCATACATTTTACATCTCCGGTGGTCTACCTGCTCGGCCTGACGGGAAATTGGAATGAAATGGAAAACATTACACATGTGAGAGGTCTTGTTACTGTATATACTCGAGTATAAGCCGAGTTTTTCAGCACATTTTTTGTGCTGAAAAAGCACCCCCTCGGCTTATACTCGAGTCATGCCCGCATGGTACACTGCTGAGTAGCGTACCATGCGGGCCGCGGTGCAGACTGTGTCACTGTGACACAGCCTGCACCGCGTGCGTAGCGCTGACCGGATGGAGTTCGGTCAGCACTACACATTGCTAAACACACAGCTGCCGGAGCCGGCAGCTATGTGTTTGGTGTAATCAGCAGCCGCTGAGAGTCTGTCAGACTCTCAGCGGCTACTGCTGCTCCCACTGTGGGAGCCATCTTCCGACACCCGCAGTGGGTAATGGGAGAGACGTCGTCATGACGACGTCTCTCCCATTATGCAAAGCGGCGCAGGAGCCTGTAGCAGCGTCGGGACCAGGAGCGGGGTTACAGGTAAGCGTTTTTTTTTTTTACATTTCTTTCTACTGGGGGGGCTACTACCGGGGGGAACTACCAGGGGGGGATATCGCTACTGGGGGCACTACCAGAGGGGGGGGGATTAATAATGGGGGAACTACCAGGGGGGAGATGTTGCTACTGGGGGCACTACCAGGGAGGGGGGGGGGAATACTGGGGGCACTACCAGGGGGGATGTTGCTACTGGGGGCACTACAAGGGGGGGTTAATACTGGGGGCACTACCAGGGGGGGATATTGCTACTGGGGGCACTACCAGGGGGGGGATTAATACTGGGGGCACTACCAGGGGGGGATGTTGCTACTGGGGGCACTACCAGGGGGGGTTAATACTGGGGGCACTACCAGGGGGGGATATTGCTACTGGGAGCACTACCAGGGGGGATTAATATTGGAGGCACTACCAGGGGGGATGTTGCTACTGGGGGCACTACCAGGGGGGGATTAATACTGGGGGCACTACCAGGGGGGGGTATTACTACTGGGGGCACTACCAGGGGGGTATTACTACTGGGGGCACTATCAAGGGGGGATATTACTACTGGGGGCACTATCAGGGGGGGATATTACTACTGGGGGCACTACCAGGGGGGGATATTACTACTGGGGGCACTACCAGGGGGGGATTACTACTGGGGGCACTACCAGGGGGGGATTACTACTGGGGACAGTACCAGAGGGGGGATTACTACCAGTAGCTGCTGCATTTCCCACCCTAGGCTTATACTCGAGTCAATAAGTTTTCCCAGTTTTTTGTGGTAAAATTAGGTACCTCGGCTTATATTCGGGTCGACTTATACTCGAGTATATATGGTACCTTACTTATGGAGCCACTCTTATAATTGTCCGCTGATGGGGAATATAGGGGCCTATTTAAAGATCACTGTTAAAACACAGGTCTCCAGTCAGGGCCAAAACTAGGATTTTTGTCTCCTGGGGCAAGGCCACACCATAACTATTGACTCTGTCCTTTCAGACCCCCACTGGTGTCTCTATAACAGTCTGTGTTCCCCCCACCCTTGCCATAACACTGCATCAGCTCAGGCTCTGTCTCTCCCCCTATACTGTATCTCTGCAGTAGCCTGTTTTTGCATTGCCCCTTCCCCCACCACTTACCTGGAACTTCTCCTTGCTCCTCATTAAGACAGTGGTGATAGATTCCTCACACTCTGTTTTTCAGTGCACGTAACATTACGTGTGCAGCGCAGATAGGGAATAAAAAAACTTTACTGTGCCAGGTGACTAGACCTGTATTCAACTTTATAAGGTTTTTATTCCTACCAATTTGGCATGAGGAAAGTGAGGATTTAATTTATTTGCTGGTGCTTCAAGAGTCTTCATTAGTTTGTCCGTGTATTGAATTTGGAAACCCAAAAAATTACCATTTTAGATTTAACTGCCATCTTGCTAAAAGCTCGCCAGTTTCTGAATCCAGCACCCTATTGCATTTGGCCCTATCAGTCAATCCCAGAGATGTCTTGTAGAACGTGAGACTGCTGAGAGATATTATTGAATATGCCTTTCATTGATTGTTTGCTCTTTTTATCTGCACAGGTGAGAGGATCCCTATCATTGAACATCATCAGCACAATTGTCAGTGTTGTTGCATTGATCCTAATTAGCATTGAAACAGCATTATTTTATATTTTTGACATCAGAAATGTAAGTAGTAAGTTATATTCGAGTGTATATTTAATATAAACTACTGTAAGAAACAATGTCTAACTAACTGTATACTGAAATATATCCTTGAAAATTTAATAGTCCAGGGAAATCTTCCATTATATACAGTAATATGGATGGCCATGTTATGTAAAGGTCAAGCTGTTCTGTGGTTGGGCCTAGCATCCAGATCACAAGAGGCCATTTTGTGGTCAGATAATCACACACACAAGCCGGCAGTCATGGTCTTCATACCTCATTTACGTGCATGTTGTAATGCCTGTTCACTGAATCAATTTAATTTTCAATGTTCTCAACCAGTGTTATTGATTATTGGTCACACTTTTATTTTGGACCAATTTGATAATATTTTATGAAGTATTGAAATTTGTGGTGCAACTATTAAAGTTTTGTTGAAAGAATGCAACCTGGAGCTGCAGTTGTTATCTTTGCTGTTACTCATCCTCAATTTCACCAGCTTTACAAATTTATGGTGGCTGGGCAATGACTCCGTATTGGGGGCCAGGGGCGTGACCGCACAATCGCATCATAGTTGCCCCGCCCCCTCTTTACAATGCTGAAATTAATGGCATTGTGAAGCAGGGGACAGGGCCACAATGACACGATTCAGCGCGGATCATGTCATCGCCCCCACTGCTGCAAGGGTTTCTATTAGTAGTCCGGGGGGGCATTCGGCAGACGGGAGGCTTGCCTGCCTTTCCGGGGGGGCCGGGAGTGGCACCCGATATTCGGGAGGCTCCCGACCAAATCGGGAGGGTAGGCAAGCCTGGAGTAGTTAGTAGTATCAAAGTGGACATTATATACAAATATACCGAAAAATCAGGTTCTCTGCATAAGACGAAACTGTGAAAAATAGGAAGATTTAAAAATACAGATAGAAGATTTGTTGAGTAATTTTAGTAGATGTTGCTATCCTGTACCACTATTAAACTATATGCTTTTTCCCTTTTAAATGTTAGGGGTGCAAGGTCCCGAGCTAGAAGAAAAATGTGTTTAATCAAATATTAAAATCGAACAATTAAAATCGACAATAAAAATAAATTAGTGTTTATTAAAGGAGAATTTATTCTATTTATTTCTAAGTATAACACCAAATCGGGACATATTAAAAAGATATTCAAGTTAAATTATAATATACTTAAACAAGCCCTATTTTGTCCAAATGCTGAATGAGTAAGAAAAGAAGATTTTTTTGTGGGGGCATTCTATGTAGTTATGATCAATATAAAATGTAACTTTTATTGATTATAAAACATAAAATAATGGTACACACATAACACATGACATATAACATTGCCATACATATACCATTATATATATATATGTATATGTGTGTGTATATATATATATATATATATATATATATATATATACATACATACAGTAGGTGTACAGTTCTGTACACCAGAAGGTTTGGATCCTATTACAGGAAATTCAATGGGCAAATAATTATGCCAAACAAAGGAAGATCAAAAAGACAAAAACATTTTGGTTTATCAGACAAATCTGAGTGACGGCGAAATATATTTGATAATTGTATCAGCCCGTTTGATATTGTACATTTTGTCAAAAACAGAATATTGAACCAAGATTTCAAGAATCTCATATTACAGCGCACACAAAATGTTTTATGGTCACATACATCCAGTGTAGTATATATCCATTGAGGTCTGCAAGAGACATATCACCATGTTGTAGTACATAGTAAAAACAGTACAGTGTATAATTCGTCAAATGTTGTTATAAGATTTCAACAACCTCTTGTAGTGCACGCAAAATGCTTTTGGTCACACATATCAGGTGTAACATTTGGCCACAAAGTTCTACTCGAGATATATCAAGCTATCACTGTACATAATCAAAAATACACAGCACATTAGTAAACTGGCAGTGGACGTATCATAACATCAATCATCAAAAATATCACCTATCAGCTATGGTAGGGTTATGTGATCTTGCTAACCCACTATTGAGATGTATGGCATAAATATTTTACAAAATGGGCTGTGATTTCTGTTGCTCCCAGGAGCATGTGCCCCTATAATTCACTGAGAGTAAAAAAACATTGAAAAAACAATATGAATCATCAGACAATTTGTTATGTTTTGATACAGTGTCACCTAGGGAAAAAAATATTTAGTCATGCAGAGAACAAGTTAAGTGCATTTTAGCATCTATATCTTAGTACAATACAGAATGAGCCTCCACAGCTAATTCGTGACTGGAGACTCTGTACATTGGATGGTAGTACCCAAAGTCTGTCCCCCCACTTCTGCTGTTACCACATCTTGAAAAGAACAGAGGACATGGGATGAGAGAGTGGGGTTAACAGCTGGTAAGAAGAAAGAGTAAGGGCACTTCTTTATGTCAGTTTGCACACACGTTGTCTGTCTTGATATCCTGGACATTGCAGGACAGGCAAAGGTGGCTGGCTGATGAGAGAGCGCAAAATGAGATAAACCAGGGTAACCTGAAAAAAATATATATTATTTTACTCAACAGGCGAGTGAGCAGGGGTAAGCAACTGTGAAAAATACTCTAGATCAGAGAGGGCTTCTGTAGTATACTGTCTACTATGTGGTGATCAGGCACATATGGTTATAGTGGGATAAATGGATATTCGCTTTCCAGCAGTATAGAGATGATTGTTTGTATCCCAAAACACTGATGTGTTGAACAGTGTTCCGGCAATGGTAAGATAAATACCTCCATTCCTATAGTGCCTATATTGTCTGTTGATGATTGCACTTTTGAATCATTCAATACACCGAGTACCTGTAGTGTCCCATGCAGGGTCTGACTTCGGAGCTCCGGGCATGTAAGTATTGCAGTGGAGCGAGTCTTTAACTGCCCCAATTTGTGGGTAATCTCAGTTCCCTGCAGTGTATGCGTGGTATTAGCCTCAAGCGGCATTTCTGCTTATGGAGGCCGGGCAGTCTGTAATGCTGGTCAGTGTTCACGTGGCATTAGACTGCAGGGGAAATCTGCCATATGCACGTCTGATGGGATGGTGCATGGCCTGTCAAATCACATGACCCTTGATGATGACATACGTTTTGCCTTCAGAGAAAAACTTGTTCACATCCAGTAAAGTGTGGTGTGTGAGACTGGTTAAAAATACCCTTAGTAATTGTATAATTAGATAATTGGTCAGATTACTGATTGAGACCAGGGGTACTGCAATGGGTGCAGCTTGTGCACCAACCTATGTGAATCTCTATTTAGGTTGGTGGGAACACAAACATGTGTTCAACGGCAAGAATAAACACTACACCAACCATAGCATTGCCTGGCACCAATATATAGACAATATTTTGGTCATATGGGATGGTGAAGAGAAACTACTCCTCAAATGTATCCAGCATCTTAACACCAAAACTCTGAATCTCAAACTGACACATGACATCAGTGTGTCTCTAGACAGCCCGTCAGCACCCCCTTTTGTGTCCCCAGTCAGCCTCACCCCCTTCTGTGTTCCCAGACAGGCAGACAGCACCCACTTGTGTCCCCAGACAGCACCCACTTTGGTGTCCCCAGACAGCCTGTCAGCACCCCCTTCTGTGTCCCCAGACAGAGCCAGCACCCCCTTTTGTGTCTCTAGACAGCCTGCCAGCACCCCCTTTTGTGCCTCCAGACAGCCTGCCAGCATTCCCTCCTGTGTCCCCAGACAGCCTATATATGACAAAGTTGTGAGTACGCACTAGTAATACAATTGAAATGAATGGAAAATTGCTATTGCATAATTGCTACCAACATCATGGTTCATCACAATAAAATTTTTTTGGATGACTCTAAGGTTTGTGCTAAACACATATAAAAGTACTTTCTGCAAGAAGCAGAGGAAAAGGACAAAAATGCCTTTGGGATATCACTTTGCTTCTCATAGTGCAAACTCTGCTGATATTATATGGCAATTTAATATATGCATTTATCACTACTCCAAGGTGTACTATTCTTTTCCTAGCATATCTGCTAAAACCAATATGAGTTAACATACTTGGGATAAAAGTCCTCCCAATCACAATCCTCTTAGTTATATGGGGACACAGATTTTATCACTATCAGCAATGTCAATATATGTGTACTGATATTTAATTACAATATATATCCCTCACTTATCTACAGGGGACACAGATTTCAAAGCTGCTGGATTAGCTTAATAAGTCATCTTTCTTAGTTATCATAGTGTGGTTTCTTACAATATATAATTGTTTCTGACCGACTATCATTTATGTATATGTCGATCACAACAGATATCTAATTAAAAACTACTATAGTTCGCCAGATATGTACTGTATGAAGTAATCATATGTGCCTCCCTGTAGATTGAATTAGGGTTAATTAGAATATTCATTACCCTTAACAGGAGCTGATTACTCATTGGATTTTTATCAATAATAAATAATAATACTCATTTACACTTCAAAGGACGTTTATATTGTTCTTTTTTGTCCTTAGTAGATTTCTATGTTATATCTACACATCACCCTCTGGGGAGAACTTCCTTTTAAAGGTGTATATTAAACGTTAAGTTTTATTCATACTAATCATTCCATCATCATCCATATATAAATAATTATCTGTCATAAGAGTGCACCTACAAAGGCATATTTGTCCTTTTCCTCTGCTTCTTGCAGAAAGTACTTTTATATGTCCCCAGACTGCCTGACAGCACCCACTTGTGTCTCCAGACAGAACCCAGTTATGTGTCCCCAGACAGCCTGTCAGCACCCCCTTTTGTGTCCCCAGACAGCCAGCACCCCCTTTTGTGTCCCCAGACAGCCAGAACCCCCTTTTGTGTCTCTATACAGCCTGACAGCACCCCCTTTTTTGTCCACAGACAGCCTGACCCCCTTCTGTGTTCCAGCCTGACCTGCCTTCTATGCTCCAAGCCAATCAGCCCCCCTTCTGTATTCCCAGCCAGCCAGCCCCCATTCTGTCCCCAGCTCTCTCACTTACCTTTTTATTGACTTTGCGGCTCCACTCTTGCAGTCATGACGTCACACGCCATGTACCTTCAGACAAAAAAACTTTATTTCTCAGTGGCTGAGCAGAAGGGTGGCCGTGCTTGTGGGCGGGTGGGAAAGTGGGCAGGGTAGTGGGCGGGCCAAGAGCTTGTGGACGGCCCTCCGGCACGGCTTCAGAGTTCACTTTATGGCTATCGCTGCAGCATTGTAGTGTGGGTTTGGATGACATCACTTTATAAAACTTAATAACTTGATTTAAATCAATGCATTGCCAGGTACTTCAGCTATATTTAGAATACAGCAGATGGACGGTGGGCCTCCCAGGATATTACTAACACTAACTATACCACTAGCAGCATACTCTTAGAGGTGTTCCAACCTCCTAAATTAAGTGGTAGTGTCGGGGAAAGGGTAAGCGCTCTGTGATGTAGGCTGACGTACTAGTTGTTCCCTATTCTGTACACTACTTAGTAGATGTATCTGGATACGGATGTAGTAATTGTTTGTAAAGTTTTATGTGACAGCTATACCCTAACTTTTGAGCCAGTCCAATACCTTGGTCCAACCGGTCAGCAATAACTGTGGGCAGAATCTTCCCTCTGAGTTAACTGTTGGTGTGCAAAGTCAGTGGTGACAAAAGAAACTGTTCAATAGTTAATAGCGAAATACCAGTATGCCTGCTGGGCAAAAACTGTGGGCAGTGTTTTCATTAAAAAGATTAGCAATAAAATCCTAGTCCCGTATGCTGCTCATGTAACTCCTTATTTGTTGCATATGCAGTGGTGAGCCCCTTCTCTTTCTTCCATTCCACCTCAGGTACCTCAAAAGAATGAGTGCGGTGTCAGGATAATGTGGACACTGGTGTTGCAGATAAGGGTAGTTTGGATGGTACTTACCCTAAAATGCTTCTGATGGTCTCTCCTGGTAACCGGCTCCTCTCCTTGTGGGTGTGAGTAAGTGGATATGAGTGGGGTGGCATACGCTAATAATGTACTAATGGGAGTGTAGATAATCAGGATTTATTAAATAATCAAAAGGTCACATGACCATCAATCAAAAACATAGCCATGAAAATATTTAAAAGTCAATTGGGTGATAGGTGTCTGTCCCAACGCGTTTCGTCCACAGTTGGACTTTTTCAAGGGCAAATGTGGTTCTCTGCATGTTCACCTACTTTATACTTTCATAGCAGTCCATTTGCAGCATTTCCCCGCCGCACTTCTGGGTTCGTCACTGTTCCCGCTCACGTGACGTGTCACATGAGTTCCTTGTAACCTGTCCATGTTGCACGAGCGTCATGCTCATATCGTCGCCCTCTTCTGTAATGGCTTAGTGTAGCGATATGTTCCTCTAGTGATGGAGTGTGCCTAAGGGTGCCACGCATGTACTGCCCTATTGTTTGGTCTCCGGTGTCTCACTATGGCGGCGGCCATCTTGTGGAAGTCTCAGGACCAAAGCGTTCCTGCTGTCATTTTAAGCCCTCTAAAGGCAGATATATTGTAGAGTGATATTGGGTGACAATAATACACTGTTGTATATAGTGTATTGTTGTTCAATCCTGGGGATAAATTATGGATGTACCTTACTTCAATTTCCTTATCTTAATATTATGTCATAATATCGATTCTTTTTTTAATGAAGTTGATCATGTTCTACATAATCTGTCCTACACTGTCGGAAACAGAACGACCGTTCTCCAATTAATCATACGTGCTCACACAGGCATAATTATATGAATGTCTATCAAAGCCACATTCATGAATCTATGTTCAAACCTTCTGGTTGTAGGGTATGTAATTCAAAGATCCATCTACTTTCTACGTGGTCTATTTTTTCTATCTTATTTTCCCCCCTCCAGTTATAGTGTATTTTCTCAATACCTGTAAATTTCAGTCCTTTTGGGTCACTCTGATGAACTAACCTAAAATGTTCTGATACACTATGGTTTTGGAACCCTTTGTTAATATTTCTGAGATGCTCAGCGACTCTTGTTTTTAATGGTCTTGTGGTGCGACCAACATATTGGAGCCCGCAAGGGCATTGCAGCATGTAGATCACATGGTCACTGTCACACGTAATGGTGTCTTTGATATTATATTTCCTTAATGTTGTTTAGGATATGATATGATTGATAGGTTTTGTACTCCTGTATCCTAAATTTCTGCAGTTGGAACATCTTCCACAAGGGAAGAATCCCTTCGACATCTGATTTCCCTCTATTGTGCTCTGTTTTAATTTTTTTGTTGTGGTTGTTTCTCTCAAATAACTGTGAGTTAGTTTATTTCTTAGGTCTGGAGCTTTCCTAAATACGAGATCTGGTTTTATGGGTAATACTTGTCTGAGTTTGTCGTCCATCTGCAAAATGTGCCAGTGTTTTTGCAGAATGGTTTTTATTTTTGGGCCTGCTCCACTGTATTCTGTAATAAAACATACCTGGTCCCTATTTTTTGCGCATAGCTTAGTTGAGGTTTTGAGTAGTGAATCTCTTGACGTGTTTTTAAGTGTACTAAAAGCTGTCTCTACCTCTCCCATATTGTATTTCTTTTGTTCAAATTGACATTTTAAGGTTTCCCCTTGTATGACATAGTCCTCCATATTTGTACAATTGCGTCTAAGTCTGGTAAATTGGCCCTTTGGTATACCCTTAATCCATTGTGGGTGATGGCTGCTACTAGCTAAGATGTAGCTGTTCACATCAACTGTCTTATGATGTGTCTTTGTCAAAATCATGGAATTGTCGATAAAAATATCTAAATCCAAAAATTGTACCTCTTTTTTGCTGTAGTTGGAAGTAAACTGCAAGTTTTTGTTGTTATTGTTGATGTACTGTAAAAATTCCTGTAATGATGTTTCCTCCCCTCTCCAGATAAACAGTACATCATCTATGTACCCTTATCTGCAACACCAGTGTCCACATTATCCTGACACCGCACTCATTCTTTTGAGGTACCTGAGGTGGAATGGAAGAAAGAGAAGGGGCTCACCACTGCATATGCAACAAATAAGGAGTTACATGAGCAGCATACGGGACTAGGATTTTATTGCTAATCTTTTTAATGAAAACACTGCCCACAGTTTTTGCCCAGCAGGCATACTGGTATTTCGCTATTAACTATTGAACAGTTTCTTTTGTCACCACTGACTTTGCACACCAACAGTTAACTCAGAGGGAAGATTCTGCCCACAGTTATTGCTGACCGGTTGGACCAAGGTATAGGACTGGCTCAAAAGTTAGGGTATAGCTGTCACTTAAAACTTTACAAACAATTACTACATCCGTATCCAGATACATCTACTAAGTAGTGTACAGAATAGGGAACAACTAGTACGTCAGCCTACATCACAGAGCGCTTACCCTTTCCCCGACACTACCACTTCAGCTATATTTGTATTTAGTGTATTTTTTTATAGTATAAAATATATAACTTTTTTGTTTTATATATATATACTGTATATATATTGTGATTTGATCGAGGTAGGAGATCCCTCTCCTGGGGTAGATGGACACCCCCAAACACACAGTAGCCAGGTAACAGTACACCAGTCCAGGGTTTTTGTGCCAGCTAGCCGTAGTTAGTTTTATTGTGCAGTATACAATATAAAACAAAAATAAACCCTAGCCCATCTGGGCACTAACTAAACAATAGATTCCCTCTCTCAAAGTGGTAGAAAAGCATATTGGTGCGGATGAGGGAATACAGACTAGCACAGTTGGGAGACCAGATGGGGAAAGACAGATAGGTGCAGATGAGGGACTACAGACTAGCACAGCTGGGAGACCACACAGCACTAGGGATTGGGGAAGATAGAGCAACATGGAGGTGTATAGGGGAAGACAGTGTACATGCATAGACAGAGTATAATATAATATTTTATTCATTAGGGAGCTAAATGTTTACTCTAAATGAGATGGATGCATGGAGTGAGCTCCTATCACTTGCCTCATGAACTTTTGTTGTCTTTGAACTAAGATAAGCATACCTACCCTTTTTTAAGATATTTATTTCCAATGTTTACAATTAGTATTTATTTTTGTCTTGTTGCTACTTTCTACTGTATGAGTGATCCAACAGTCATTGTCGTTTTTCTGAAAATTATGCACCACCAAATTTATTGTGTGAGCAAAACATGGGGCATGCTGGAATTTGCCCAGATGTAATGTCTGCACAATATTGGTGGTGTTGTCAGATATCACAAATCCCCAGGAGAGTCTAAGTGGGGTAAGCCATTGAGCAATGATTTCCCTCAGTTTCTCTAAGAGGTTGTCAGCAGTGTGCATCTTACTGAAACCGGTGATACACAGCCAGGGGCTGGCTGGCAAATTTCAGACTTGCTGGCAAACATAAGCAAGTGGCCCCGGCTTTTCAATGAAATTTGATAAATAGATACCTTTCCAATTACAAAATTAGAGTGGCATCCAAGATGGCCACCATACTGGTGACATACCCTAAAAAGATTTCTCCCACTCGTATATTGAAAAATATTTTCTTACTAATTTCTTTTTTATAAGGGCAGTACCTGTCCTGTTGTTGCCATCTCAGGAAGACAGCATCAGATTAATATAGTTAAAATTAAGCTTTATTTTCTAATAATTTGTATTATTATTTTTTTTAAATCAATTCAATCAGTGTCTGCACACTTTCAGGATGGTGTTACTGTAGGGTTAGGTGTGGATTTTGGGGAACCTTGAAGATGCTCTGTGTACAATGGATGTACAGATGGGCTAAGAGAACAGAAGAGATATATACATACACAAAGGGTTATAAGGGGGGAGCAGACATGGGGAGAGAATTGGAGAAGACAAAGGGGAGAGAGGTGCTTACAGACATACAAAATGTGTGTGTTAGGGGCAGGGCCGTAGAGAATGGCGCCGGGCCCCGGTAAAGAAGGGGGCATGGCCTAATTGCGGGAGGTGTGGCCATGCCCCCTTTAAAAAAACAGCAACAAAAAACATAGTTTTGCAGCGCTCTGAGCCCCGATGCCCAGCGCAAAGCTAGGGGGGGAGCGATCAGTGTGATCGCTCCCCCCTCAGGCATAGGAGATTGCTGTGGCTGCTGCTTTGCAGCTGTAAGCAGTCTCCCACTGCATCCCAGCACACGCTGTGTGCTGAGCTGCTGCAGAGGGAGGGAGGAGAGAGGAAGGGAGGGGGGGCGCAGCCGGACCCGGGCCCCCGCCGGGCCCCTCTGGAAGCCTGGGCCTGGGTAAACTGTACCTGCTCTCCCCCCCTCTCGGCGCCCCTGGTTAGGGACAGAGGCATACATGGTGAGGTAGTGAGAAAACAAATCTACCTCTTCTTACAGCAGAGGAGAATCAAGCTGTCTTTTAGGGTCTACTATTCTGCTGAACACCTTCCCCCAGCTGAATGGAAACACCTGCTGCTGTTACATTGTAACACTCTACGTACTCAAATCAGATTGAGCAACAGGTAATTAACACACATTTGTACTGTTTCCAATGCTGAATGCTGCAGGGTAGATGCTGCAGCTAGATGGACCAGGAAACAGTGTGCTCTTCAAACAGAATAGCTGCTCTATGCTCTGCCATCACTTCTATGGCTGGCAGTATGCTGCATGTTTGTCTGTGGAGCATAGTGCAGTCGATATCAGGATATAGTGATATAAGCATGGGGTAGTGAGGAGGTTCTATGAACCCAGCTGTCCCCCTCCCCCCCAATAAGTAGGCACCTGACATATATATGAATAATTTTATACATTGTGCTCCTCTTCCACCTTCCCTTACCTAGTCCCTCACTATGCCTCCCTTTCCCATAGTGCTCCACTGCTCCTCATCATAGTCGCACTAAATAACCCCCCTACCCATGGTGTCC
Source organism: Taudactylus pleione (assembly GCA_031769625.1). Lineage (NCBI taxonomy): Eukaryota > Metazoa > Chordata > Amphibia > Anura > Myobatrachidae > Taudactylus > Taudactylus pleione. Next base: position 6,104,100 of record JAUIMM010000135.1, read on the forward strand.
AATACCTGATCTATCCTGCTGTACTGCAGTCCCCGTGGCAGTGAGTGCTACTGCTGGGCAGGACTGAATAACCTTAACACTGGGGTGGAGGCGGGGTTGCCTGATGACTCCACAGAACTCTGACAGTTCAACTGATTTCAGATTCCTCAGACCACTGGCTAAGAGATCAGAGGAGTCATCAGGCAGCCCCGCCTCCACCCCAGTGCTCAGCCTCCAGGTCCTGGCAGCAGCTGGCTGGGTTCAAGGGTCTCCTATATTCAGCACTGGCCCTGTTGTACTGTATGCAGCGTATAGCTGAAGGAAGCTGGCGGCCCCTCCAGGGCTTAAATTGCTCTGGCTCAGGGGGCAGATGGCACCCTGACCCCCAGCCCGCCCCTGTACACAGCGTAGCTTGTCTTGGAATGAGCTGGCGTTGCTGAGATGCTGCTACTGGTGATGCTGCTGATGTTGCTGCGTAAGGCGATACATCGCTGTCATAGTCATATAGTCCTTAGTCTGCCCTGTTCCACTTGTCCAAATGTCCATGGTTAAGTGGACATTGGGTACAACCGTATTTTTTAGGACACTGAGGACACTTTTCTGACATCTCTGTACAGTCTCGGTATTGCCAGCCTACTGAAGTGGAATCTAGATGGGATTTGGTACCGGGGACACACTACCTCCATCAATTGCCTAAATACGACTGCACTAATGGCGGACATTGAATGCACGTCTAACACCAACATAGCAGTAAAGGCCTCAGTTATCCGCTTTGCACATGGATGACTGCTATCATACTTCATACTCCTCGCTAAGGTCTATTGGAGGGTCAATTGAATAGTAAAAGAAGTAGTGGTGTTCCAGTTTCCTCTCTGGGATGATGAATGACTCCCAGCAGTGGCAGCAGTAGGCGTAGCAATGCAGGATCCTCCGGAGGAATCTCAGATAGGAGAGGAGTCAGTCATGCCAGTGATATGGCCTGCAGGACTACTTCCGATCCTGACTGAGGAGGAAATTGATGAGGAGGCAGTTGACGGTGTGGTTTGCAGGCGCTTGGATACAACAGGACAAAGGGATTTAGGTGTCCCTGGACTGCTTACGGTCTTAGCCACAGTTTCTAAACTTGACAGTATCTTTTTATGAACGCGCTGCAGGTGATGTATAATGGATGATGTTCCTAGGTGGTTAACATCCTTACCCCTACTTATTCCACCTTTACATAAGCTACATATGGCAAGACAGTAGTTATCTGGATTTGGACTGAAATATTTCCAGACCAAAGAGGTGGAATTTTTGGTCTTCTGCCTAGGCATGATGATGACGATGGGCTTTTTCATCCCATTGACAACAACTGTCTCCCCCGGAGCCTGAATTAAACAAACCATATCACCATCAGAATCCTTCTCGTCAACTTCCTCCTCAGCGCCAGCTACACCAATACCCTCATCCTGTTGTACTTCAACAGTGACATCTTCAATTTGAATATCAGCATCTGAACTGTGGATGCTCCTTCCAGCACTTCCAGAGGGTGTTCAAATGGTGGAAGGAGCCACCTCTTCCCATCCAGTGTTGGGAAGGTCAGGCATCGCAACCACCGATACACTTGGGGTAAATTTATCAATGGTTGATTTGATGGTTGATTTGAAGAGTGATATAGCTCTTCTCAAACAGACTCAAATCGAATGTAGAAAAACGAATGATTTTGCCAGATTTCCTATTATTCGATTTTCTGTTCAATTTGCAAATCGAATTCGATTTAGGTAAATTTGTGAAAGTGATTTGTTGTTCGATTTGACATGTTCATGTACAAATCGAACAGCAAATCACACTTCAAACCAAACTGAAAATCCCCGACAGCATAGAACTGCTTCATGCTTTCACTTTCAGCATGAGCAGTTCATTCTCACACAGATACATGCAGACATCAGTGAGATGCCTGCATGTATCTGACTGTAAAAAGTAAATAAAGAGTTAAAAGTTTTAAAAAAATTATGTAAGGTCCCCCCCCAAAACAGAACCAGCCACGGACTGTTCAAACCCAGGTCTGGTTGACTAAGTACAGGGAAACAATTGCATAGGGTCTCCCTCTACTTAGTACAACCAGCACTGGGCTATGTGAGGTTCTGGTTTTGTTGTGGGCCTGGGGTGGTGATAGGAGCAGACACTGAAGCAGGTTTAAATGAAAATGTAAAACTTTAATGAGTGGTTTGGTAGACATGAATATGACAAAACTAAAGTCCAGGTATAGCACTAAGTGCACTGGGGAGCTGTGGTGAAGTAATGGGAGAAAGTCCAGTTAGTGACCGGCAAATGGAAAATGTCCAGGTAGTGACTGGTTAATAGAAAATGTCCAGGTAGTGGCAGACAATGGGCACTGTCCAGGTAGTGACTGGTTAATAGAGAAATGTCCAGTTAATGACAGGCAGGGGAAATCAGGTGTAGTGGTTGAAATGAAGAATGAAGGCTGAGGAAAAATCATCCAGCAGAGTGTCAGTGGGGGCAAGGTGCAGGGTGAACAGCAGACTCAGGTACTCAGGCAAGGGGAAGGTAATGGAGGATGCAGTGTAGTCCAGCGGGGTTGGAGAAGACAAGCAGGCAGGCAGCTAGCGTTTCACAGGAACAGATGGTGAGCACAAGGAACTTTCTCTTAGCTATGCTGAGAAACATGTTGCACTGGCAATGAAGTAAGGCTCTGAACCTCCCTAAATACCAAGTGCTGTGCCGTGACTGGCCAGAGAGAGCATGTGACAAAGGGATGCAATCGGCAAGCCGGCTGACATTATACCGACAGCCGGCTTCCTGACTGTCATATCCAGGCGAGGGTGAAATGCCCGGCGTCTGGATATAGTCACCGCTCATTTCACCGACGCCATGAGACCGGCACCCAGCATCCCGATCGAAGGGATGCCTGGCGCCATAAGCAGACAGCCGTGGGGGGGAGGGTAAGGTTTAGCGCACCCGGGGGGGACTTAGAGTTAGGCACCCCCCCCCGGGAAGGTTAGGGTTAGGCTAGGGGGAGGGAGGGTTAGGGTTAGGCACCCCCTGGGGGGACAGGCTTAGGCACCCCCCCTGGGGGACTTAGGTTTAGGCAGCAGGGAAGGGGGGTTAGGGATAGGTGCTTACAGGGGGGATTAGGGTTAAGCACTTGGGGGGGAGGTTAGGGTTAGTCACCCCTAAGGAGGGTTAGTGGGGTTAGATTAGGTTAGTCATTACTTACCTTAAGACAATCGGGATTTCCAGCGCTGTCAGGCTGCCGCTGCCGGGATCTGTTCCAGTGTCGGGCTGCCGGGAATTGAACCATGCGGCCGGTGGTATTTCAAACTGATTCCTGTGACAAACCAGGATTGGGTGATTAGGTCACGTGACCGGATGTCTCGGGCATCGGTCCAGCAGCGTTATTCTGGGCCGTAACCCTTCCAATCCAGAAGATATTGAAGTCACCCTCTGCGTATACGAGAGTCCAGAACCTGAGAGACTTCAAATTTCACACCTCTTTCAGTCTGAATCCGAGGAGGAACAGGAAGAACTTTACGTAATTTGTTCAGGATCAAGGGTTTGAGCCGGGAAATATGAAAAGAATTGGGGACTGAAGGTGATAAGCCACAGGATTGATCACTTCGATAATGGAAAAGGGCCCTATGGAATGTGGGGCGAATTTCATCGAAGGCACTCTGAGACGTAGGTTCAGAGTGGATAGCCAGACTTGGTCTCCAATTTGCATGCGTGGCACCTTTCTACGTTTCCTGTCTGCCTGAAATTTGTAACGAGAAGACGCCTTCTCCAAGTCAGTACGTACTTGAGTCCATATAGATACAAATCTCCGTATAGTGTCTTCCACAGCGGGCACGTCAAAAACTGGGGAACCAGAGGATGAAGACCATAGACTACTTGGAATGGAGTTTGATTTGTAAATGAATGGTAAGAGGCGTTATACGCAAATTCAGCCCAGGGCAGTAAATCAGACCAGTTGTCTTGAGAAGATGTCATGAAGATCCTTAGGAAGGTCTCAAGGTCCTGATTAACCCTCTCTGTAGATCCATTGCTTTGTGGATGATAGGCTGTGGAGAAGTTTAGTTTAATTTGCAGAACAGAACATAGCGCCTTCCAGAATTTTGCCACAAATTGAGCACCACGATTAGAGACTATTTCGACAGGAAGTCCATGGAGACGAAATATATGTTGGATGAACAAGTGAGCCAAATCAGGAGCAGTCGGCAGCTTCTTTAAAGGTACATAATGGACCATTTTCGAAAATCGGTCCACTACAATCCAGATGGTGGTGTAACCCTAAGAATTTGGTAAATCTGTAACAAAATCCATGGAGAGGTGTGTCCAAGGATGGAATAGGCAGGGGTAACAACTCTCCAGCTCGGCCTGATGCAAAGATTTATGCTGAGCACAAGAGGTACATGAATAAATGAACTCCATCACATCAGATTTCATAGATGGCCACCAGTAACTCCTTCTTAGAAGTTCCAGAGTCTTCCGAGTACCTGAGTGACCTGCAAAACTAGAGGAATTAGCCCAAGTGAGGAGCTGTTCCTTAACTCCGGGGCCATGAAGGTTTTCCCAGTTGGAGGTTGTAATTGTATGCTGGCAAACACTCTTGATTCCAGTACCGGGGCACTACGTATGGTCTCTGAATTCTCACTACAGAGGAGTGACCTGGACAGAGCATCTGCTTTCTGGTTTAGAGCTCCAGCTCAGAAAATCAGGGTAAACTGGAATCGTGAAGAAGATTGCCCATTGAGCTAGACAGGGGCTCACACACAGGACATTTTTAAGGAAGAGGAGGTTCCTATGGTCTGTGAAGAGGGTAAAGGGAAATTTGGCCCCCTCCAGCAGGTATCTCCACTCTTTTAATGCCAGCTTTACTGCAAGGAGTTCTTGTTCACCTATAGCATAGTTTCTTTTGGCAGGAGTAAACTTCTTGGAGAAAAAGCCACAAGGGTTGATTCGGTTATCTTCATATTGCTAGGACAGAACTGCTCCCACAGCTTCAGATGATACATCTAGCTCCAACAGGAAGGGTCTATCCAGATCTGGTTGTCTTAGAACCAGGGTTGAAATAAACAATTGTTTCAGAAGTTGGAAGGCAGTCTCTTCTTTTGGTGACCATAGGGCTGGATTAGTACCTTTACAGGTCAGAGCCGTAATTGGAGCCATGAAAGAAGAAAATCCTTTGATAAAATGCATGTAGTAGTTGGCAAATTAAAGTAGTCTCTTGATGGCTTTCAGGAATTGAGGTCGAGACCAGTCCAAGATTGCCTGCACCTTTTTAGGGTCCATTTCTTGATGAGAGCCAGAAATGACGTAGCCAAGGAATGGGACACTGGGTACATCAAAAACGCATTTCTCCAATTTACAATAGAGGTGATTCTTCCTCAGACGGGACAGTACTTCCTTCACATGCTTGTGATGTTCTTCTACCGAAGATGAAAAAATGAATATATCGTCCAGATAGACAACAACTGATACGTAAAGTTAGTCCCGGAAAATTTCATTAACAAAACCCTGAAAGACAGCAGGGGCATTGCACAATCCGAAAGGCATCATGAGATATTCAAAATGTCCATCTCTGGTATTAAAGGCAGTCTTCCACTCATCACCTGTGCGAATACGAATGAGGTTATAGGCCCCTTTCAGATCTAATTTAGAGAATATGATGGATTCCTAGACTCTACTGAATAGCTCAGTGATTAGCAGAAGCGAATATTGATTATTGACCATTATGTCTTTGAGGCCCCGATAATCAATACAAGGTCAGACCACCATCCTTTTACGCCACAAAAAAGAACGCTGCTCTGGCAGGAGAGGTGGAGGGTTGAATAAATCCTCTCTCTAAATTCTTCTGAATGTATTCAGACATTGCTTTGGTCTGAGGCAAGGAAAGAGGGTAGGTGCGGCCCCGGGGTGGCATCTTGTTGGGCAATAGATCATTTGGACAATCCCATTCTCAGTGAGAAGGTAAAATATTAGCCTGTTGCTCAGAAAATACATTAATGTACTCCTGGTACTCTCTAGTGATAACTGGAGGAACTAATGAAACTGTTTTCCTTATAGGTCGAATCTTGGGAAGACAGGATTTCTTGCAATCGACCCCCCATGAGAGGATTTGTATAGAACACCAGTCTATTTTGGGGATGTGCTGGCGTAACCAGTGTAGTCCTAAAATAATTTGTTGGGAGGCCTCGGGTATCACCAGGAATTTCAGAGACTCAGAATAGTGTGCTCCAATATGGACAAGTATTGGTTGAGTTTCGTGGGTGACGATTCCGTTAGTCAGAGGACGACCATCTATAGCTGTCAGGGAAATCGCATGATTGAGGGATTTGCAAGGGATCTGTAATTTATTAATTAAACTGGAAGTCATGAAATTTCCGGCTGCTCCTGAATCCAATAGAACAGAAGTGAGGACAGGTTTATGCTTGAGATCTAGGGATAAGATTAATACTAAATCTTTAGGGTTTGAGGACGGGCTCATTACTCCTAACTTGCATTCCTCAGTGGCAGTTAGGATTGGGAATTTCCCGATTTATGGGAACAGTAGGCCACCAGGTGACCCAAATCTCCACAGTACAGTCAGAGGTTTTTCAGTATCTTTCTCTGACATTCCTCTTTGGAGAGATGGGTATGGTTCACCTGCATAGACTCTTCTTCCATAGGAGGAGGGGATGGATGGGTGGGTAAGGAAGGGGTAGATGACCTTTGTCGGCCGGTTCTGTGCTTTTCAGCCAGATGTTCTCTGAAGCGTAGGTCGATATTGTTACAGAGTGAAATCATATCATTTAGATTGGTAGGAAGCTCACAGGTGACTAAATCATCCTTTAATTGGTCAGACAGTCCATACCAGAAGGCTGCGGTTTCCTCCTTCCACTTGAGCTCAGATGCTAAAATCTGAAATTGTATGGCATACTGGCTGACGGGACGAATTCCTTGTCTCAGAGTCATAATACCAAATTAAGCTGATACTGTACATCCGGACTCATCAAAGATCCTCCTGAATGATGACACAAAAGTTGTATAGTTATCCAGCAGAGAATCTGAACGCTCCCAGAGTGGGGAAGCCCAATCCGAGGCTGAGCCAGACAACAGAGACACTATGTAGGCCACTTTAGTTCTTGCAGTGGGAAAGTTATCAGGTTGTAAGGTGAAATGTATATCACACTGATTCAGAATCCCCAGGCAGAGTTTAAGGTCACCATCAAATTTGCTGGGCATAGGAAGGTGTAAGCAAGGAGATGTCCTGTTACCAGTATTCCCAGGTGCAGGAGAGAGCGAAGGAACTGTTACCCCAGAGGAGGATAAGGAGGTTTGCAGCTTGTCCTGTCTTTTAGACATTTGGTGCTGCATGGTTTCCAGGTTTTCCAAACGGCCAGCAATGCACCGGATAAAATCTACTCCAGACTCCTGTTCTGTGGCCGGGTCCATGGGGTCAGTGCAAACTGTGAGGTTCAGGTTTTGATGTGGGCCCGGGGTGGTGATAGGAGCTGACACTGAAGCAGGTTTCACAGGAACAGATGGTGAGCACAGGGAACTCTCTCTGAGCTAAGCTGAGAAACACGTTGCACTGGCAATGAAGTGAGGCTCTGAACCTCCCTAAATACCAAGTGCTGTGCTGTGACTGGCCAGAGAGCGGATGTGACAAACCAGGATTAGGCAATTAGGTCATTTGACCAGTGGCAAGATGGCGGCACCCATGCCGGAGCAGAACGGAAGCACCACCAGGCCCTTCCAGCCCAAAGTGACAACATGCCCACACAGAACCACAAACAGCCAACTCCCCTCACCAAACACCAACGCCACCGCCAGATGCCCCCCACCATAGTGACCTCACAGATAATACCCATCGACCACCATGCCGAGAAACTCTGGTCATGACAGGCTATGGGAATCAGTGCTGGTTCTGGAATTACAAGGGAAAAATTTGCGTAGGGTCTTACTGTAATTCACAGAACCAGTCCTGGACCCTTTCTAATGGGGAACTGATGCCACAGCCAAGGGAGCCCTATCGCCGGGCCCCCCAGCTGCAGCATCTGCCCTGACCACTAGTCAGCCCAGGCCAGGGATCCCTGGAGAGTTGGAGACCCCTCCAATAAGGGGTCTCCCTCTCCAGGGCATCCAGCGCTGATAGTGAGGGTGTCAGTGTTTTAAAAACACGACCAGATGGAGTGTGGTATATACAGAAAATAGGATTTATCTAATATTAAAAATTGCAAAATCAACTGTACGTGCTCTAGACATACAGAGCAGTTAAACAGACATTTGACATATGCACCTTGACTCTGAGTGTGGGTATTTAATTGATTAAAAGAGTATTGGAAATGTCCTGTTCCTATATGACTCCTTAAAAATGGACAATAAATGTTGGAAGCTTGGTGGTAGGTCCAAATAAATTGTAAAGTCTCATACCAACTCACAATGATGAGGGTCCTTGTGGTTGAGTGGAACAGCAATCTTGCTCTGGCAGATCCCTTGGAGTGGGGTGGGGAAAATTCCCTGCAGACTTAAGTACTTGCAATCCGACCACTTTCAAGGAGGGGAACAGCAATGCCCAGGAGTCTGGTTCGGATCTCAAAACATCTGTGGTGTAATGAATAGTATTCCAATAAAGTCCAACAGAGTAGGGGTGCTCCACACTTAACGCGTTTCGCTGGGCAACTCCCAGCTTTATCAAATAATTTGGACCTACCACCAAGCTTCCAACATTTATTGTCCATTATTAAGGAGTCATATGGGAACAGGACATTTCCAATACTCATTTAATCAATGAAATACCCACACTCAGAGTCAAGGTGCATATGTCAAATGTCTGTTTAACTGCTCTGTATGTCTAGACCATGTACAGTTGATTTTGCAATTTTTAATATTTGATAATAAATCCTATTTACTGTTTATACCACACTCCATCTAGTTGTGTTTTTAAAAAACTAACACCTTCACTATCAGCGATGTTTACTTTTCAGCCATTTGTATGCCGGTGACAACTACACCAATGACAGTGACAATAACAGCTACACCGATGACAGTAACAATAACAACTACACCGATGACAGTGACAATAACAGCTACACCGATGACAGTAACAATAACAGCTACACCGATGACAGTGACAATAACAGCTACACCGATGACAGTAACAATAACAGCTACACTGATGACAGTAACAATAACAGCTACACCGATGACAGTGACAATAACAGCTACACCGATGACAGTGACAATAACAGCTACACCGATGACAGTAACAATAACAGCTACACCGATGACAGTGACAATAACAGTTACACCGATGACAGTAACAATAACAGCTACACCGATGACAGTGACAATAACAGCTACACCGATGACAGTGACAATAACAACTACACCGATGACAGTGACAATAACAGCTACACCGATGACAGTAACAATAACAGCTACACCGATGACAGTGACAATAACAGCTACACCGATGACAGTGACAATAACAGCTACACCGATGACAGTGACAATAACAGCTACACCGATGACAGTAACAATAACAGCTACACCGATGACAGTAACAATAACAACTACACCGATGACAGTAACAATAACAGCTACACCGATGACAGTAACAATAACAGCTACACCGATGACAGTGACAATAACAGCTACACCGATGACAGTGACAATAACAGCTACACCGATGACAGTGACAGGTGTTTTTTTTTTTAGGACAGTGACAGCTGCGCCAAAGACAGTGACAGTGACAGGTGTTTTTTTATGATAGTGATGACAGCTACACCGATGACAGTGACCGGTGTTTTTTTTCTGCACAGCTATGCCGATGACAGTGACAGCTACGCCGATGACAATGAGAGCGACAGCGACGCCAATGACAGTGACAACGACACCAATGACAGTGACAGCTACACCGATGACAGTGACTGGTGTTTTTTTTCTGCACAGCTATGCCGATGACAGTGACAGCTACGCCGATGACAATGAGAGCGACAGCGACGCCAATGACAGTGACAGCGATAGCTACACCAATGACAGTGACAGCTACGCCGATGACAGTGACAGGTGTTTTTCTTTCTGCACAGCTACGCCGATGACAGTGACAGTGACAGCTACACCAGTGGCAGTTACGCCGATGACAGTGACAGTGACAGCTACACCAGTGGCAGTTACGCCGATGACAGTGACAGCTATGGCGATGACTGTGACAGTGACAGCAACACCAATGACAGTGACAGCTAATCCGATGACAGTGATACATGTGTTTTGTTTTGTTTTTTCGGGGCAGCAGCACAGCCTGGACAACAGTAGCCAGCCAGCCCCTATGGTCAGCGTCAGCAGCAACAAATCCCAGCTCCCTCCCTGTACACACTCCACAGCAGCCCTTGACAAACAGCAGCACAGCTCTGGACAACAGTAGCCAGCCAGCCTCTATGATCAGCATCAGCAGCAAAGAACACACAAATCCCAGCTTACTCCCTGTGCACACTCCACAGCCAGAATGAAAAATGGCGGCGATTGCGGGGCCTTTTATAGAATCCAAAACTGCGAGAATCCGACAGTGGGATGATCATGATGTTTTGCCTCCATTTCAGATCCGAGCCAGGCGTGAAAACCCGAGCCTGACTTGGATCCCGGCTCAGATCGGGGGGGCTCAGGGGGTTCGGATATCGGAAATCCCTAATATATATACAGTACACAAATGGTCGTCGGAACTCCCAAAGAAATATTTTGAAATCGAGTTTAGCGAAACCTCTGTAATTTAAGAAGTTAAATAGAGGTTTCATTAATCCCGATTTTAAGCTTTGCGTATATGTTACAATTCCTGTGGAGGGCACCCAGCATATTGGAGAGAGGCTGAGTGCCAAGCCTACTATATACAGTTTGTATATACAGTATATACATATACACATGCTGTTCTGCAAGCTCCAGTTGTTCTTCCCAAGCCACTGCGAAGTATTAAACATGACTTCACATCCAGGATGTGGACTGCATATTACCTGTGCCAATTGTGGAAGCACAGAGGTGCACTAAGTACCTCCAGCAGTCCCACTCCAGGTTTGGACTGCTTTGGGTCACCCCAGACATCGAAGGCCAGGCACACAGCCTGTAGTATACCACCCCTATTGAGGAAACACTCTGCTGGCTTTTCAATCACTATTAATAATATCTGCAAGTTACTCTAGACTGTGTATGAGAACAGAGATTTTTACCTCTTTTTGCGGGTGAGCCATATAATAGCCTTTATTATTAACAACATATATACAGCCGTAACAAGAGCACTAAATTAATAGAAGTTCAAATATCCCTACTTTAAGGGTGTTCCTGGAATGAGATTGGGGTTGATTTCAGTGTGCAGCATAAGCTCGTTTTCTGTACAGCATAATTCAATGGATACATTTTATTGATACATTTTTTATGTAAGGCGCCCAAAACGTTATTGCAATTAAAGACAATATAACAACTTACAGCTAATTTATACTAAAATAAAGACACAGACACAGACTGCTTTGGTTAAGTGGTCATAACTTGCTTTTATTGAAGGTATGACCCTGATTTTAACTTACCTTTAGGAGGAAAAGAAGGATGCTACAAACATTCAGCTCCAGCCATATGTTACTTAACCAAAATGAGGGAGCGACTGATATGCCCCCCCCTGTGGCCATTGTAAGCAGAGCTGTGAAAACTCACAACCCCCTATAATACTGCATAGTATGAGCGTGTCCGCAGAGATGGATACCCGCAGAGGTAGGCCATACTATGACCCTTCAAAGGATATGTGCTCCACAATGTTTTATTACACCTTACATGGCCGCTGGTTTGTATCACCTTCCCGTGCCACCACCAGGTTCAAAGAGCCGCAGCCTGCCACCCAAATCAAAACACCAGATTGCATCCAAAAAGAAGAAACATCACCCAAAAACACACCTACCTTGACTCTGATAATATACCCCCTCAGAGCAAGAAAGTTGAGCCTGTTCCAGCTGCAAACTTGGGTGCCACACCACCAAACCACCAGCCCCGGAGACAAAATGAGAAACAGCCTTATTAATCTTTCTGTGAGCCTTAGCCAAGGCCAAAATGTCTCTAGAAACCCTCCACACATGGTGAAGGACAATTTTCAACCACACCAAGCACACCCCAGGCCACCGCGACCATAGGGCATCCATGTCAGCCTTCATCCGCAAGAATATCCTCTAACTTTTCAATATCATTGCCTCCATGGTGAATCACCAACCATGATGGGCGCACACAGCACTTCTCATGAAGAAACAGAAGGTCCAAAAGAGCCGACCAATGCACACCTCGGACCCAAACCACTGAACCTGATGACCACCTAATAACAGGGATGCCCTTCTTGCCATCCCATGCTTCTCAGCCCAATAAATAAATGAATGGCCCCAAGCCACACTCACTCAGAAGACACGGACAAAGCTGTAGAAGAATAAACAGACTAAAACGGCAGTAATCAAAACCTATAAAAGAAAAAGGATAGAATGGTAACCAAGGAGTTAGTAGCAACAGCCAAGCGAAGGAGAAAATCCAAAAAACCTCCCATGAGCCGTGAATAAGAAGCCAATTGAATTGAGGCCCTTTTGGAGGAAAAATTCAAAAATCCTGCTGGCCTTCGCGCAAGTAGCGTGAGTATCATACTGTGCAACCTCCAAACCCAACTGCCCCAAACAGCGCTTAGACACAGCAGCAAACTGGAACTAGTCAAGGGGGAGGAGTCCACATGCAATTACCATTGCGGGCCAACTGATGGACACAGACCCGCATATAAACCAGCCAAGCGCAAAGGGCAATCTCAGTATTAGGATGAGGCTTGATGGTAACCCAATGCCTAACTGATCAGTTTTAAAAAGGGGTAATTTTGCACAGGACAGCCCCAGCCTAAAGTATCACATGCTTAAGTAATAGACCGGAGTCAGCAGAACTCCTACCAGATGCCACAAGCTCGCTAATCCAAAATGCTCCAAAGAAAGCCAGCACAAAGTTAATTGGAACAAAGCAGATTCAAAGTCAGAAGAAGCAATCAATGAAACCACCCCTAACAGACGCAGCAGCAGTGCCACATCAACTGGGCGGCAAAAATCACCTACAATGGAGCTGTCTACAGTCCAACCCTTAAGGGGCTTAGACAGCACAAAACAACTCTGTGGGGGTGGTGACTGCCATGAAGGCGAGAGAAAAATCAATACCCACGAGGGCGAAAGCCATGGCTGGCTTAGATCGGCCCCTCTGATAACGGCACCATCCAAACTTAACCAAGTGCTGATCCAAAGACTTACCCGCAGAAGGAAACCTAACCTGATAAGTCTCGCAGTCGTACCATGCTGCCTCATAAACCCCACAAAGTAGGCGGAGCATGGAACCTCCAGGCCAGACCAACTAGACTGGCTCGACAATCTGTCAAACACAAGTCATTCCAATCCGAAACCTATTAAAATGAAAATGGTATAGGGAATCCACTATCCCATTCTCAATACCCGGCATGTGTCGCGCCGTAAAACAATAATCGACTGCAAACACTTCAAAACCAAGGACCTCAACAGACGCAGCACCATAGTGGAAGAGGAACGCTGATTATTAATAGTGTGCACCACTCCCAGGCTGTCACACCAAAAATTATATTCATGTCAGACAACCTATCAGCCCACAAATAAACTAAAGAACACTCTGAAGTCAGTTGAACCAGCAGCATCGGTGAACAACCGGCTACAAGGGCCAATCAACTCCAAATTAAAATCAAACAAAATTGAAGCACACCCCCGTAAATCAACTAAAAATTTCCCTGAATAGGTGGGCACTGAAATGTGGGTTGGAGACCCCTGCAATAGCACGCTTATGGGGAAACCCCCGCCCCATCGGAATGGTACAGCAAGCAAAATTAAACGCAACTTAGGACCGACAGCCCTGACGCAATTTAAACCATCAGGAAGCCAAACACTGAATCTGCACTAGCAACGCTGCTCCGTATCAGTTGGCAACCAGCAGCACCCATTAACTGTATCCACTGCAATTCCAAGGTAAGACAAGCAGGAAGTCGGGCCTTCCGTTTTGCCAAAGGCAACCGGCACTCTGAGCACCCCACAAATTATGCCATCTGATGGGCCTAGATACACCAATGCAAGGAAGAGCTACACTGTTCAAAATACGCACACAAGATAGCACAGCCCATGGGGAGGCAGCTGACAACAAAAATTGGCCATCTAACTGAAAAAACCATAAAATGTAGGGACCCAGGGTGCAAAAGCAGCAGGCAAACAGCAAATTCAACAACCAAATTTTGCCCTAAAAACCCCAGGAGCAAACCCTTTGTCATAGCGAGCGCCTATCAAATAACTGGTACCGTATCAGGCAGAATGAGCCACCATGAGGACACGACAAATGCTGGATAAACGAGATTGGCCTTGGACTGTCTCGGGCACAACACCGGGATGGGAAATGCACAAGTCTTGAAAAGGGAGAAAAGGCTCAGACCTATGGCCCAAAGCCACTAAGCAAAGACTTTCTGTCATTCCACATGGTAGAGCTCTCTGTCCGGATGCAAATTCTGAGGGATGGAGGGTGACCATATGCAATGTGCCAGCTATAGGTAACTGTAAACCCACACCAAAACCCTCCGGCAAAAAATCGTGCATCTTCCCGCAAAGGATACCAGCCCAACCATTAGACAAATCATCTAACACCACCGGAGAATAGGCCTTATTTGTCAACTCGGGGAACATAACTCCTGCCCCCTAAACTGCAATTTGATCCGGACTTACAATCTTTGGCAGGATGACCGCCATTACAAATGTGGTGGAATAGCGAAAAAACAACACCCAGCTACCCTAGAATACAGAGAATCGTTATAAGCAAAACACTTCCCCTTGGCAAGCACGGCCGTGCCCGTACTAGAAGAAAGGTTAGGCTCCGTTCCCTGCACCCTATCCACAGGCAACTTAGCCTCCTGTGTGACCGCTAACCAAACCTCTACAACCGTACGACCCCAGTGGTATAACAAGCTGACCGTCCTGCCTCTACGAAACTGCTCGTAATAATCTCTCCATACAAAACCCTTGGACTAATGAAAATATCATGCACCAAGTGACTATATTTAAATGGCGGTGCGCCAAAGGGCTAGTTTTGAGGTAGCAGGTCGGAAAAACCACTGAGCCAATCATGATAGCTACGGCAAGAATCTTAACCTGCCACCTGGCGCAGGCACCTCCGGCAGAGCACTGCAAGTGGAGCCCGCACCATGCCAACAGGGTAAAATAGTCAGGGGGGGGTGGTGAAGGTGCCGGGACAAGCATTATCCCCGCAGGAGATGGGGACTGCTCGCCCGGCAAGGACCTGAAAAGGATGGTCGCCTGGTGGGGGGCATGGCCGGGCTACAGGCGAGAGGGGAACTCCAGGTTGTAAAGGAAAGCAGGTAGGCTGGGGTGGAGGAGGAATACTGCCAGGGGCTGCAAAGGGGTGATATATAGATCAATGTATAAGGGGAGCAGAGCGCTTAGGGTGGGGCATGAGGGGGGAGAAGTGAAGGAGAAAATGAGGCAAGGAGAAAGCAAGATAGAAAGAATAAACACAGAAAGTGAAAGTGAAAGGGAAGAACAGGGAATACACAGACAAGGAGAAAATAAACAGAATAAATAAAGAAACAGAATAAATGTCACCAGTCACTGTCCAGGATGGCTCCGAGGGACAAACACCATCCAGAAAGGAAGTTGCTGGGCGTACACCAGCCTTAAAAAGCTCACATATAGCCACTCCCACGAGCTCACACATGGTCAGAAATCAACCAACCAAATAAACCCCCCAAACTACTCTACCTAGCAACACTTGACCAAGGACTCATATATCCTTAAGCTTATGCAGCTCTCGTCTCATCTTACAATTGTTTCAATTGGAATGTGTTACAATCTATTGTATGTGCTTTTTTGGTTGATTAAATGTTATATACAGTAACTAGAGAGAAGCCTTATTCCTATTTCAATCAAGCAATATTCTATTTTATTGTATTATTTTTTTTATTATTTTTCATTTATTTAGTGTTACAAATATTTTCCAACCGACAGCTCAGTCCTGTTTACTGGTTTTTCTACATGAAGTACTGCAAATCTTTTTTATTTTTTAACTCACTACAGTACAAAGCATTATGATCATTGTCTCTTTCAATAGAACAATCTTTATAAAAGTACAAAAAGAACATTCGTCATCCAACATATCTCAAAAAGTTTTAAAGACTGACTACTCCAGCTACTTTGGAATACAGAGGTCACAATTTGAAGAAAAGAGAAGATTTATGTTAGGACCAGTCACATGAAATAATCCTGACAAGAAAAACCAGAACAATTTCCCCCAGCACACTGAATTGGACCAGCAAGAGAGACATACATCCCACATAATAATAGAAATGCAGAGATCTCAGTTAAATACATTTACAAACCTATGGTAAGCCACCAGCCCTGGCAAGGCGTCTCTGTTCTGGTGGTCTTAAACTACATGATAATACTAGAGATGTGCACGGACCCTCATGTTTTGGTTTTGGTTCTAATTCATCATTGGTTTTGGCAAAACAACACTCCAGTGTTTTGGTTCAGATTTTGGGCCTGATTCAGACCCACTCGCAAGCGGCTGTCCGCTCGCAAGTGGGTCGATGTTGTGCACTGCGCATGCGCATGACGGCGGGAGGTCCGTCGTGCGCATGCGCCAGACGCGATGAGTGAAGGACTTTCCTTCGCTCGTTGTGTCTGATCAAAGGGGGCGTGCTGTCAATGTTGATTGACAGCACGCCCCCTTTGGTGGGCGTGCCGGGGGCGTGCCTCCCTGACGGGGGCGTTCCCAAGGGAACGCCTACCATCAAAAGCCGGCCCACTGGCATCACTAGTGATGTCAGTGGGAATGATTTTGGCTCTGATAGAGCCAAAATCACTCCGGGCCTTGCGGTTGAAAAACTCAACCGCAGGCTCCGGCTCGCAGTGGCGATGGTCGCGATGGTCAAGACCATCGCGGCCATCAAACTGCACGCTCGTATAGGCTGTGGGTGGTGACCCACAGCTATACAAGCGTCCAGGAGTACGCTCCATAATTATGGAGGGCGGCCCTCATTCAGAGCGTGCGCTCTGCTCAGAGCGTACGGCTCTGAATGAGGGCCTTAGTTTTAGTTTGGTTTTGGATACCTTTAAAATCGATACAAATTGAACAAAAAGAATCAATAAAAAAAGTTAAAATCATGTAAATTGGACCTGTTTACATGCAATCCAAATTCCAGTTCAGTTTTTAAATCTGAGATTCGAACTGATAGCAGACACAAGCAGGGACCCCAAAGTGATTCAACCTTGGACTTGATTCAAATTGGAGCACCTAAGTTTGGGGTGTGTTCATTTTTTAGGAAAACCAAACTGCACATCTATAGATAATAAACACTTAGAGTAACATGGAACATCCTCAATTCATCTGACATCTCCTACTAGCCACCAAGTGTCTTGGGTGATAATAAAGAATAGGTTTGAGACAGAGATAAGAGGTTCAGATTTGACTCGTTTCTTTCCACCAACTTATCACAAGTTCTGATCTGAAAACGAGGCAAATCGTCATCTTTTATGGACGTCTTGGATCTGCCATGGCGGAAAGATGATGTTGTGTTTTCAGATGCAAGCAAACTGAGTCAAATCCGAACTGCTCATCTCTAGTTTGTGACCAACTGGTATACTGTCTGTGGTGGCACATACCATCCCCAGTAATAATACAAGCACACAACACAGATAAGTCTATTTTTATACATAGATTATAGTTTTACCAATAAGCATTTCTGATAAATACAGGGCCTGATTCAGAGATGAACGCAATTGCAAATTGCACGCATATCGAGCGATCGTTTGCCATTGCGCATGCATATGCATCGCAGTGTGCGTGCGCGAAGGCAGCAGTGCGGTCGCTGTGTGTTCACAAAGATCACAGAGGCCCATTGCAGATTGATTGACAAGAAATTACCATTTGGGGTGGAGACGGGGTGGTTAGCAAAATGTAGGCATGCCTGGCCGTTTGAACGCCGTTACGTGGGCGTGAATAAATTAGCCACTACAATTGCATATGCAGCTCTGCGTGGCAGAAGAGCTCCCTGGCCTGTGGCAGGTCAGACCTGCCGCAAGGGAAAATGGCCGCCGGTGAACTACGATGTTAACGATGTTTACGCAGGTATGCGTAGTCGCACGCAGGTGAGAAGGCAGTAGTGTGCATCTTTATTCTAGGGTGATCTTTGCAAATATTAGCATATTTTTCAACTGCGTTGCGTACGAAAACACAGTTGTAATCGCATTAGCGTCTGTCTCTGAATCAGGCCTACAGTACACATTAAAATAAACGTTGAGCACTTTTATTTTGTATTCACAGATTAAAGGATATAGTGTTACATTTCTTATCCTAATGATAAATCTGCTGCTGTTCTGTGTGACACTTTCTGTCTCCATCTTTGGATGTCGTTCCCTATCACACATACCATCTAATGTAACCCAGGTAAGGGAAAGATGTGTTTTATAGTAGCATAAAATAGCATAAAAATAGCACTAAGCTGTATAACCATTGTGTGCTGCTGATACCTGGCTTAACATGAACAATTCATCACAATCCATGTAGAAGATCTTATGGTGTTTCTCAGGACCATAAATGGGGGTATGAGAGTGGTGCCATTACCCATGAAGTATGGCCTAGGGAGCAGCACCATTGCTACCCTGTGGCACCTGTATTTGGCCTGCAGGGTGCCTCTTAACAACCTGAGAAATTCATGACATTGTGTGTAGAAGATCTTAACAAGTACCAAACCTTTTATTGTATTGTAAATTTGTTATGATATACTTTTTTTTCTTTCTATCCCATGTTACATGAATTCATCTTCTGTAATGTTTTTTGGGTCCTACTGTATTCACTTTTACCACTACAAGCAGTTGACTATTTGCTACGCATCACCAAAGGTTTTCACTGAAATACTGCAGGATTTAGATTGATTATCCTCTGCTTTGGAGTGTATGGCAGGGGCGTATCTATAATGGGTACAGGCTGTGCCGTGCACACGGGCCCCCGGGTCCAGGATGGCCCGCACCGCACACCCTGCACCCATAATTTGTCATACTTACCTCTCTGAAGTCCCATGTCGGGTCTCCCAGCACTGTTCAGATGCTGGAAAATGGCCGCCGCGGCCATTTTTCTGGAATTTTGGGGATACGCTGTGAGATGATTGCCGGGAAAATGGCCGCCACGCCATTTCCCCTGTGAGTCAATTGATTCTGTGGTGTCCGGCCAGCCACGTCAGTAGGCTGCTGGACACCGGAGTGAGAGGAGGGGGCCCGTGACGGGGGATGCACATGGGCCTCCTCCTCTCTACAGACGCCCCTGGTGTATGGTTTAGGCCAAACTGACCAGTAATAGAGGAGGTGGCACACATTCAGTTTACCCAACTGTGTATAAGAGCCCAGAGCTATTCATTATCAGGTCAGATGTTCTTGTGACTGGCCCAGTGATGTTCAGCACTGGTACTCCTGGCTTCTGTGTACCGTGGTGAAGTAGCTTAAGTCAATTATGTTGCACCTGCAAATAAGTGCAGCTATATTTCATACTAACAATACTGCAGGATTTGTGGAATGTTGTTTGCAGCTGCGTACAAAAATCCATGGGTCTAGGATGAGATCGGGCCATGAGGTGGGTGATTTCCGTATCCAATCATTTCCGGAGATTTTATGCTGTTGCAACGGCAACTCACCCCCCTCTTGGCCCGATCTCATCCTAGTCCTGTGGATTTTTGTACGCAGCTGCCAACAAAATTCCGCAAGTCCTGCAGTATTTTTGAATTAAGCCCATATTGTGAAACTGTAGTGCATACATTTGTGGCACTATAATTGTCAACATGCCCTGATAACCCATGACTGTTGTTGCAGCATGATGGCACGAGTAGAACTAGCCAGCGGTCACTGATTATTTTAGCCATATTGAAGAATGATGATTGGCTATCTGTTCTCAAAACATCCAAGTAGTAAGTCCTACATACATCAAGATTCACTGGCACAACAATAGCACAGTATATATATATATATATATATATATATATATATATACACTGTATGCAATAGTTTACATACTGTATTGACAATACTATTTAATTATAACATTGTTGATATACAGGTATATGGGTATATGATAACCACAATTAATTAGAAATCTTAAGCTTCCAAGCTACATATATGTTAAGTACAGTTCCTCCTTCAAAATGTATTCATCCCAGGAAAACCAAACACAAAGTGGGTGCACAGCATAGTTAGGTATCCACAACCAAAACAAAGTAGATGCTTAAATTCACACAGCTTGTTACTCAAAAGAAAGTACTGACATAAATAAATTGAACTTTATGGGTCCAATATCTAGAAAAACAGGTGGTATGAAAATATAATATAGATGGAGAAGAAGAGCGAGAGAGTGAATGAGTATGCGGGAGAACAATACAGCACCATACTTCAGGTAGAATGTGGATGACAGTTGACCCAATCTCCTCAGTAGTGTTAGAGTCCAATTTACCCTATGCAAAATATACAACTGGAATATGAAGTGGCTAGGCAGCCAGCCAGAACTCAAACTAAGAACATAGGGCCTGATTCAGAGCCGGACGCTCTTGAAGAGCGACTCGCCAAGCTGTGGGTGTATATTTTGAAATGCCCATGTGATGCTCCAGAAAGTTCTACCCACAGATTCACTACTTTGTTCTGGAGAAGTGCAGTTTGGCTTTCCATGAAATTGAACATACCAGAGCTTGGGCAATAGAAGTGGAACCAAGGGGTCTATTTACTAAGCCTTGGATGAAGATAAAGTGGATGAAGATAAAGTACCATCCCAGCAACTCCTCTGTCATTTTTCCAACACAGCCTGTGACATGGCAGTTAGGAGCTGATTGGCTGGTGCTTTATCCCTGTTCACTTTTTCTCCATCCAAGGCTTAGTAAAGAGACCCCCAAGTCCCAACTCAGGTCTTCCTGCAAAGCTTGAATCTCAGAAAGGGCAAAATTTACTATGCGGCAGGTTCCAAACCCCGGTGGTTTGGTGGCATTATGGTGGCGATTTTGTTATCTGCAGATTTGCTAAGGCCAAAACTGCTGCAAACCCACTGTCAAAACACATTTTAGAATAGAATAGAACAGGGCTAGGGCTAAAATTACTAGTCAGTGGTTTTGGTGTTATTTAGAAACCGACATCAAACCGCCACTAAACCACTGGAGTTTAAAACCCACTACAAAATTGCATCTCAATTCCATTTACTGAAACAGCAACTCCAAGTCTGTGCTGGGATGTTAATAAAAAAAAAAATATATATATATATATATATATATATACAACAGAAAGGGGTACAGTGGTGGCACTCACGGGTCCTTTAAGAGAATAATCACTCTGACAAGCTGTGTCAATCCTTGTTCAATGTTTCGGTCACATAGACCTGTATCTCTTGATACCTTTTGATAAAGGTCTATGTGACCGAAACGTTGAACAAGGATTCTTCTCTTAAAGGACCTGTGAGTGCTGCAATTGTACCCCTTTCTGTTGTCTGCATAAGGTTATTCATTAACCTTTAGGAGGTCACCTGGGCATTTTGCTTACCTGTTACAGTGGAGTGCCGGTATTTTGATTTGTTTATATATATCTATATATATTGTGGCAGTATCACGAGAGATGGTGCTGTTGAGCAGCAGATTATGTGTGAGGCAGGAGAGATCCACCCACACAGAGTACAAAAGATGTGTAATGGCTGCCATATGACCAGAGCTCAGGTAAGGCTGCTGGTGGACACAGTCAGACAGTCCAGGTGGGGCTGCAGTGTGAGTGAAGCAGACCATGTGGTCAGGATCATACCTGCATGGAGGCAGGCAGATCCATATACCTCTGACACTGTCCTTGTGAGAGGCGGCAGCCAACAAGCTGAGAAAGCTATACCAGGCCAGGAGGCTAGTGTCCAGTCCTGCATGTGGCAGGAAGGACCACAAATCTCAGAGACTGTGAAAGACTTTCATGCATATAAGCTGCTTCTACAGAGAGGGTTCAAGAAGTGAGCTAGTGCCCTAAGAAAGGGTAAGGTTGTTTATTATTTTATTTCTGTTTACTGGTTTCCATGCTGGAAGTAAAGCACCATTTTTGTTTATTTCACTGGAATGCCACGTGTGGACTCTAATTCTGCACCTAATCATTGCACCACTGACACCAATCTACCAGGCTAATTACCCCAAGTTGTCAGAATATATATATATATATATATATATATATATATATATAGGATTGACCACAGGTTCTCAATGGGATTAAGGACTGTGGAGTTTCCTGGCCATGGACCCAAAATTTTGATGTTTTGTTCCTCGAGCCACTTAGTTATCACTTTTGCCTTATGGCAAGATGCTCCATCATGCTGGAAAAGGCATTGTTCATCACCAAACTGTTCTTGGATGGTTGGGAGAAGTTGACCTTGGAGGATGTTTTGGTACCATTCTTTATTCATGGCTGTGTTCTTAGACAAAATTGTGAGTGAGCACACTCTCTTGGCTGAGAAGCAACCCCACACATGAATGGTCTCAGGATGCTTTAATGATGGCATGACATAGGATAATTTTATAGTCAAAATTTTGGAGTATACTTACTGTAAGTATGACAAGAAAGGCTCTGCTTGCCTGCCTTACCTTATCGCACATCACTGCAACTGGGTGATTTTGAACACATACTATGTTTTGTACACACAATTAATTTGGTGGTTCAGAATGTCTTAAAAACTGACAGGTGTGTGCAGGACATGCTTAGCATTTTTGGTATTCAGCAATTACATGTAGCAGAGTGCAGCAAAGTACAGAGACTTATGTAGTGGTAGATTCCAGTGGGGATGAGCTAATATTTCCAATGTGCAAAACTTTTCATTATGGGCCTTGCTAAGATTTTGTGCTTTTGACAGGCAGCATATATTACTGTTCTTCATTGGGTTGTTCAAGTTCTTTTGTAACTTGCAAGGCCTTCTTTTACCAGCTTTTTATCCAAACATATAGGCTCCATTTCCTGCAGTTTCTACACAGATACAGTGTAGCATCAACAAATCATATAATTATATAAATAATAATTATCGACTTTGACTAGGCTTCTACTCTGCCTTGAATCTCTTGTATTGTCAAGAGACTAGTGATTTGCTGTTTGGATTCAGTTTCCATTTTAACAATGTAATTGAGAGTATGTTTCATGTCTTGGATTTAATTATCTTTATAGATAATAGTACTGTTAATAATCAATCAATCAATGCTTTACCTGGCTTCCACTAATACTTTATCTCTATTTACCTGTGCTGGCCTCAGGCATCTCATCTATTTCTTGATTAGTAAAAACATTCTTTAAGATCATGTAATTTATTAAACTACCATCCTATCTGCCACTATATTTCATACTGTAGATGGGCTATATTCTTTTAAACTGCCATGTGTTTGTGCAAGTTGTCTGTGGCTTAGCTTGGGCTATATTAGTGAAAATAAAATTGTGAGCTGTTAGGTTTTCAAAATTGACTGGAAATGAATGTTACTGATGTTGTTAATACATTAGGAACAAAAACAGGTCCAAATTACATGATTTTTTAAATTTTTAACTGCCACTTCTGATCTGATTTGCTTGTCTACTTCAATTTAAATACCTGTTTATTTGATTATCATGATTTCAATGAAGCATTGTACACTGTGACATGCTTTTATACTTTATTGCACTTCTAATTTTGTTTTGAAGATTAAAAAGGGCAATAAAAATGTATTAAAAATAGAGATGTATGCGGACCCCCATGTTTTTTTTTCATCCAGATTAATCTTTGTGTTTTGGTTTAGCAAAACCACCCTCATGTGTTTTTGCTTTGGATCTGTTTGTAAATTAAAAAAAACAGCTAAAAGTACATCATTTTGGCCTGTTAGCATGCAATCCAAAACTGACCTGTTAGCTCATCATGCAATCCAAAACTGACCTGTTAGCTCATCATGCAATCCAAAACTGACCTGTTAGCTCATCATGCAATCCAAAACCCGAGTTCAGTTTTTAAATCTGAGTTCAGAACCGCGGAATATCCGAACCAAGACTTGGTTCAACTCGGTACCCCAAAGTGATTCAAAACTCTGACTTGGTTTGGCTTGAAACCCCTAAATTTGTTTGTTGTCCATTCTCTGAGAACCGGACCTGCACTTGTCTAATTAAAACAACCCTCATTGAGACTGGAAAATATAATGCCTACATATGTAAAGTAATTCTTTAATGGTATAAGCTAAATTGAATTTGATGAACACAAAGTTTATTTTTAATTAAGATGTTATCTTTAATGTTTTTATGTATGCTTATTGTTGTTCTTGACTGTCTGTCCTTGCAGGTGTTTGTGATGCAGAATGATACTGCGGTTTCTAAGAACCCTCCCAGAGTTCGAGCAACATATCCATTGCCACCATCACCATCAGCTTCCATCCAATATGTCAATGATATGTATTAATGTTATGTCATATTTCTTTACCATACTGTAAAGGTTCCCTGTATGTATGCACAGTGAAGGCAGTTTTTTTTGTGTAAAAGTGAGAATACAGCCTGCTGTATCAATTCACTAAGAACCAATGTCTCCTGAATTACCCTGGGATTCTCGCAGACAACTAAGTCCAAATGTAAATATTAACTTCTTCCAAGTAGCTAAAGAGAATTCAAGTGTTTTGTCATATATACAAACAGGAACACAAGAAATAATTTAGACTCTAGTGGTGGGCCCAGAAGGACTATTATCTGGCATTAAGATAAAATTGTAAATCACCATTAGGTGATACTATATAAAATAGTAAGCAGCAGTGTCCAATAGGTATTTGTCAGACACCCTACAAAAATACGAAGGAACAAAAGAGAAACAGGGCCTTGAAAAAGGTCTCCCTAGATAGATGAAACATATTAATCCTGCTGGGAACTGTGACAATACACTATACTGACTTCTTCATAGTACCCAACTCATATGGCATTATGGGGTCTATTTACTAAGCAGTGTCAGGAGACAGAGTGAAAAGTGATAAGGTGCCAGCCAATCAGCTCCCAACTGTCATTTTTCAAACAGCCAGTGAGATGACAGTTAGGAGCTGATTGGCTGGCACCTTATCACTTTTCACTCTGTCTCCTAACACTGCTTAGTAAATAGACCTCTATGTTTGTTATTATAATTCCTAAATAAACACACAGCATTACATTTAAAGAATCAAAGTGTTGATGTATACCATGTTACCACTATAATTTAAGCATAGTGATGTAAGAATTGTCAGCACCAATAGCATCATATGGCAGGCAACAAACTAGCCCGTTATGCCTTTTTAAGGCGAATATTCAGATCCTTATATTTGTACATGCCTTGAAGAAGTCATGCCTATGGCAATGAATTGCTTTTGGACACTAACACTTACCCACAATCCTCAGCTTTAGCCGACAGATTCAAAGCCTGAATACCCAGTTAAGCCTATTGGTGATTTTAGGAAACTGACTGACTGTTCATGCTTGTGCATAAGGAGCTTCTTGTCAGAACCTTTAAACATTTATAGAGCAATGTTTGTATGTTTTAAAGCCAATTCTATTTGCTATATTAAAACTTTATACTAAGACAGTACTAGTGCTATGTTATATTTCTCCCATTACTGCTCACACATTATATGTATATACATATACTTTTTTGTTAATAGCACATTTTGATTTCTGGTACTTCTCATACAACTAGGTGATTAGGTTAATCCAGTACAACCTGAAACTATTGTTGTCTCCAGGGTCGGCAACAGAAATGTTGAGGACCAGTACACTAATGTCTTTCCCCCCCCATACCTCCTCACACCCATATATCCCTCCCCAGCATGTGCCAATACCTTAGTCTCAGGGGTGGGGAGAGGATCTACAGACCAAGAAAGTGGTGCAGGTGTGCAATGGAGCAGACAGTGGTGCCTCAGCTTGCTGCCTGTACTCCTGTCTGGCTTGTCTCCTCCTGCTCCTCCAAGGTTGAAGGGCTGGCCACCGGAATGGGCACAGCATTGCACATAATGACACAGCTGCTGTGCCATTCATTACTTTGGTGCATGCGCAACACCTGGGAGGGATAGGGGTAACTGGGGGGCATTGTCTATTGTTACCTAGTTGGGCAAGCTGTTGCAGTCTGTACTTCATATAGAGTCCCTTAGGATTTTGGTTTTGTGCCCCTTCTTAACCTTGAACCCTGAACTTCGGGGCCTGGGACAGTTGAACCCTTTGTACCCCCTGTCGCCAGGCCTGGTTGTCTCTAACTGCTTATACTGCTGATATTTATCCCTGACTGCAACTACTATATTCAGGCATTTATTAAAGAGAGCACCGAGCACTGGGTAATTTCTTTGAATTATCTTGTATGCATGAGAAGGAACAGGACACTACCAGACCTCAGCATCTGGTGATGGATTCTATCCCTGTAGACTGAAAAAGCGCTAATATCTTATTGTAATCCAGGGGTTAACTGTCATAAAAACCAAGAAAAGAAATTAAACTAAAGCCATTGGACTTCACAGCAAAAAATTATGTCTGGAATTCCTTATGTTTAAAATGGAGACTTTTCAAGGTTTGACTTAAAGTGACCATAATAAATATAAACAAATTATAAACATATGAAAGTACTTCTAGCCATTCTATGCACATTATTGTAGAAAGTTTAATCATTTCAGTTGAGTTTTTTATTTTCTTGTTTTTTTCTGTAGTGCACCATGGAACCATTACTTAGAACTAGAGATGAGTGGGTTCGGATTCCAGAGATCCGAACCCTCCCAAATTTAGCATAACCGAGTCGGATCCAAGCAGGCCCGGAGATTCCCGTCTTACTCGGATCTCTCAAATCGAGGCCAAACCATAGAGACGAGATCTCGCGGTTCACGAGCTTTCGTCTCTATGATCAATGTAGTATATAAGGGACCAAGCGATGGACGCCACTTCACTCCGGCTGTGGAGACTGAACAGGGAGGGTGGGTAGTGTAGGGCTGGGAGAGGTGCTGGTACTATCTGCTGTGTCCTGGGCTGGTGACTGCTGATCCATTATGGTCTCTGGTCACGGTGCTGTCACTGTCACTGTGCTGTCTGCTGATCCATCTGGGCTATCTGCTGTGTCCTGGGCTTGTGCAGTGTCCATCTCTGGGCCCAAGTTTTGGACTCCAAAAAAAAAATAGTCAAAAAAAATATCAAAGTGTCTTTTATATTTTTCTGTGTATGCGTGTGCGTGTTAGGCTTAACCGCAGTACCACACAAGATCCAGCCCAACTCCAGTCGTGCTAAATAAAAACAAAGCAATCAATCAAAGTGTCTTTTATATTTTCTGTGTGTGCGTGTGCATGTTAGGCTTAACCGCAGTACCGCACAAGATCCAGCCAGCAACTCCAGTAATGCTAAAAACAAAAAGAATCAATCAAAGTGTCTTTTATACTTTTCTGTGTGTGTGTGCACGTGCGTGTTAGGCTTAACCGCAGTACCGCACAAGATCCAGCCCAACTACAGTCGTGCTAAAAACAAAAAAATCAATCAAAGTGTCTTTTATGTTTTTCTGTGTGTGTGTTTGTGCATGTTAGGCTTAACCGCAGTACCGCACAAGATCCATCCAGCACCGCAAGTTGCAACCTAGTGCTGCCCAATGCCAGTCATGATCAATCTGTGCTCTGGAACCAAGTTCTTCTGGAGCTGACAAAAAATAAAAATCATCATTTGTCTTTTTTTCAAATATTTTTGTGTGTGCGCACGACTGCACGTGTGTGAATTTTGTAACCGCACCTTGGCTACACTATTGGTGATTGTGACACTGCTTCAAGACTGCAGAAAATATGGAGGGCTGTCACATGACAGGAAAGCAAGGCCAAGAACCACATGTTGTAGCTGCCACCAGCAGTGCAAGGCCGTCAACTTCCTCATCCTCTATGAAGGCCCATGCCCCAGGGATTAAGTCACGCCATCGATATGGTAAAGCAAGTTTTACTGAAGTGAAGAAATTTTTTTTAAAGGATATTTGCCTTTGGATAAACAAAAAATTGTCAATATGCCATTCACTACACGAAGTGGCAAGGAAAGGATAAGTCCTTGGCCTTTCTTTATGAATACTGCTGATTCTGATTCTGATAGCCCTTCTGCTTTTAGTAGTAGTAGTAGTGGTGGTCCAATTAAAAATGTGAAAGTTGTTAAGACGGCGCCAGAAAAAACAACTGTGTGCCCTGAGAAATCGAAATCAAAAATCCCCGAGGAGAGTGCAAGTGTGTCCGCAGTTGCCGTGTGTGAGCCCGACTTAAATACTAGTGTACTGGAGGATCCTCCAAGTTCCAACATTTGTGTGCCCTTTGTAAATGTGGGGAAGGGCCGTCAACATCTTGCACATGTAGTCATTGAGGATGCTTCTGTGGAATTGCACATGGAGGAGGAGGATATTTTGGTAGTTGAAGGTGCTAAGGATGATGAGGATATTGATGATGAAGATGTTGGTGATGAGGATGTTGATGCCGAGGATGCCCTTTGTGTAAGTAAGGCAACAGCTGTTGCCCACGGTTTGAAAAAGCCAAAGCCCTTTGTTGTCATGCCGGGACAAAAGACAAAAAAATCTACTTCTCACGTGTGGAATCCGGACAACAGTTGTCAAGCCATATGTGCCCTTTGTCATGCAAGATTGAGTAGAGGGAGGGACCTAAACCACCTAAGAACCTCCTCCTTGTTACGTCACTTGGCGTGCATTCATCAACTATCAAAGTGTACGTCGCCAAGTTCCAAAACTCAAAACGTAACAAGTCCAGTGTCACCTACTTGCTCCCTCTCTGTGGGATCCAAGCGCCTTCGATCTCCAATACCAACACCTGCATCATCATCAACATCCTCATTCGTCATCGGAAGTAATTTAAAAAACAATTGACTATTACACAGTCCTTTGATAGAGGGAGTAAGTATAACAGCTATCACCCAGTTTCACAGCAGATCACTGATGCCATGACGGCTGTGCTAGTATTAGATGGTGAAATAATAAAAAATGAGGATGATAGTGTGGAGGAAGTACAAAAGGAGGATGAGGGGGAAATTTGTGTCCTATCGGACGCTAATGTGGATGTTGATGATAAGGATGTGGTTTGCGTAAATCAGCCACCAGTGGCAGCAGTTCTTGCTAATGATAAAAAGAAAACCAGAAATGCAACGTTTTGGGTGTGGAATTATTTTAATCTAAATTCTGTCAACAGTTGTGAAGGCATCTGTTCCATTTGTAAAGTCAAAGTTAGCAGAGGAAGGAACGTTAACCATCTAGGTACCTCCTCCCTGTTACGTCATTTGCAGCGAGCTTATGTAATTTGTTTAACAAAATTATAATTTGTAATTTAATAACAAGCAGTCCAGTATCAGCTACCAGCAGTTTGGACCATAACATGCAATCTCCACCACCAACACCCTCATCATCAACCTCCTCCTTAATAATTGAAGGTAGTCCTTCCAAAAAATGTTTTGTGGGGGCCCAAACTGACCAAGGAGTTCAGCCATGAAAGTGCTTGGTTTGTTAAACTGTGCCTGTCCTTTGTAATATTCCACATAAGAGTGGGTAGGAGGGTCAATACCATCTTGCACCTCTTTCCTTTATATTTGGCACAATTTGGGGCATTGCCGACTGACATTATTATAATTTATTAAACTGCCAGCCTGTCTGCCACTGCTGTGTGGCAATGTTTCATAGATGTCCTATATTTTTTTAAACTGCAGTGCGTTTGTGCTGCTACTCTGTTGCTTACTTTAGCCAGCCAGCTCGCTGCTTCATAGTGAAATCAATATTGTGAGCTGTGAGGTGGTTAAAAATGCCTAGAAATGCCTGAAAATAATGTTATTAAGGTTAATAATACTGTAGGAACAAAAACAGGCCCAAATTATGTGGTTTTAGCGTTTAGATCATTTTTTGGAAAAAATACAGATCCAAAACCAAAACCTAAAAACAAAACACCAAGGAAAAAAAATCCAAAACCAGATTCAGATCTAAAACCAGGGGAGATCCAGATCAAAAACCAAAACACGGGGGTCAGCGCACATCTCTACTTAGAACACACCCTCTGCTACACTGGTGTGGGCAGGGCCGGGTTTCCCACAAGGCAACCTAGGCGCTCGCCTAGGACCCTGTGGGTCCCAAGGGGCCCCTGGACAAGCTCCTTTGCCCCAAGACATCCGGCCGGTCAAAATGCTCCCAAAGGAACACTGCGCAAGTACCACGAGACATCACTATGTCACTAGGACCCCCCCACACTCTCAATACGGTGCTGCTGTCTGCATTGTCAAAGAGTAGAGTGACTGTGCATAGGAGTGGGGAGGAGGGTCAGTGGGTATGCTGCCCAGCCCCATCCAGCTCCAAACAGCTTTAGCTCGCCCCAGCACAGCTGCCTTTGCCACTGACTGCCAGGCTTGCCGCTTGCCACCAGCAGAAGGCAGCAGCAGCACCCAGAGAGGAGCAGAGGGACAGGTAGAGGCAAAGCTGCAGAGGCTGGCTGAGTCTGTCTAAGTGAGACAGTGAGCGGGGATCCGGATCTCAGGGAAGCACAGCAGCCAAGCAGGTAGGGGACTACTACTGTGTTATTCTCAATTACTCTAATATAGATTCAATTATGTAGGATTTATTATTTATGGTAGGTATGGTCTGGAGGGTGGACAGGACTGCCTTATATTATAAGTATATTGTAATATACATTATGATAATCATGATATTATTAGTATTATTAGTACATCAATTCAGGATGATGGTATTTTTTATGTAAGGTACTTGTACTATAAGGCAGTCCTGTCCACTCCCCATCTACCATTAAAAATAAATCCTACAGTGCACTTTAAAAAAATATTTTAAAAAAGTGGTGGTGGTATTGATGGCGATTACTCATCACTATCATTGCACTAAGCAGAGCACAGTCACGCACATTACTGTGCATGTCGTCCCCACTGCAGATGCCACCTCACAGAGACCTTCTAATCTTTAGCACTCATTCAGATCAGGCTTATGTGTTGTGCATAATGACAACACATAAGAGAGAGGGCCCCCCACCTTTATAGTAATAAGAGGGAAAATCTTAGGGTTAGTTAGGTTATTAGGGTTAGTTTAGGTGTTTGGGTTGGGGAATTACGGATAGGGTATTAGGATTGGTGTAGAGTTGAGAGGGTTAGGGTATTAGGGTTAGGGGTTATGGTTGGGGTGAGGTTTGGGGTTAGGGTTTAGTTAGGGTCAGGATTAGGATAGGGATGCTTTGCATGAATCAGTAATGCAAATATAGTGCTATGGATTGTTGAGGGAGGGGGCCCCAAACTGGTATCTAACCTAGGTCCCCATGAGATCTAAATCCGTTTCTGGGTGTGGGGAATAGCTTAAGTGCTATTGGCAATAGAGATGGGTATATTTAGAATACACAAATATTTGGAGGCTTGACCCTACTAAAGAACCAAGCCCTAATACCAACTGGACTTGGGCTGGTGTAATAATGGTGAAGTACCCCTACACTGCCAGTCACTCCTCTGTGGTTCCCTGACTGGCCAATACTTACCCACTGTGTGGTCTTGTTCCATCGGTTTTGTACCTGTAGGTCCACGGTGTAGGTGACCTGGAGCAATAACAGGGATGGTCTCAGTGACTGTGGAGTGGTAATGGAGGGATAATGCCGCCTCTCACTCTGTGTTGGTTACAAGAGGTCTGCACTTGAAGGGAGCTTACTTTAGATGCAATTATAACTGGGGGATTCCATGCTATTTGTCACCTTAACTATATCCACTACCAGTCTAGGCTTCAAGTAAAAGACCCTGCTTTACTTATGTTTGCTCACACCACCTGCCTCTAATGGTATGATCCAGGGGGACTTACTATACATTATTGAACTTTATTTTTATGCCATTGCACTTTATATGTATGCTCTATGTGTTGAAGAATTTTTATGAAATATTTTTATTCTGTCAAAATAAATTCATCTTTTTAAACCTTGAAGGTATTATAGCCCATGTTACTGAGGTGTATAGCTCGGATTGAGCAGATGGTGAATTATAAAAAATTGAACATCTGTCCAAAAGGAGCGCCCTCTATTCCATCAATATATTACCTACATGACTTGAATCTTTAGGCTTTGGTGTGTAACTTGTCATTTGATGGAAAAGTAAGCTGCACACTATTTGTTTGATGCCCAATTCTTTCCTCCCTCTTCTATTTTTTGATAGTATGCTGTGTAGCTTTGGATGTCTTGTTGCTTTTCCTCCATTCGCTAAAGCATATAAAGAGTGGAATTCTACCTAGTCACTACCTCTTGCTTCAGTTGGTGGTAGGACAAATTGATCCATTCTTGGAGCCTCTGCAATCTTCTACAGTACATGTGGTTTCTGAAGGGTGAAAATCTCCAGGAATGTTTCAGGCCACCGACAGCATTTCCTGCACACCTCTGTCAATTTTAAAAAAAATTCTGAACCACCAAGTTTATTATGTGGGCAAAACATGGGACATGTAATGCTCTCACAATGTTACTTGCATTATCAGAAATGATAAATTCTGAGGGGTGTCCAAGTGGGGTAAGTAAATTTGTTACGACATCCCTGAGTTTTTCTAACACGGTATGCCTCTTAGTGAAGCTGGTGATACAGAGAGTAACCTGACAGTTAAATAGCTGACACTGGACCTCATTCAGAGCCGGACGCTATTTGCGGATGCTCGTTCAGAAAAAGGGGCCGGATATTTAAATTGAGCGCTCTCTCTTTGCGGTCTGTTGACGCCTCTATGTCTGAGCGAGCGTCCGAAACATGCGCTCGCTATTTTGTAAAGATGACCCTTGGCCGCTCGCATGATACGTCATCTCCGCAATTTATTAGATTAATCGAGTACATCGAAAGGCGTCTGAACTGCTCGCAATTTTTGTGGTAGGATTTTCCTACGGCAATCACTGCGAGCAGTTCAGGCTATAAGACAACCAAGTGACGTGGTCGATGACGCTGCTTTGTTAATTATGCACACCCATTAAACACCCGTTTTGACCGTTTGGCACGCGTGCGATCGGATCTCCACTCCCCGTTTTCAAGCACCTTCCCCTGTTACCACCCACAAACACCTCATTCTGTCACTCAAATTAGCAGGCATTCGCTGTTTTATGAGCGCATGATTTCCGACCGCAATGACTGGTTGGCGCATGCGCATTACGACCCATACGCAGATGTGCGAACATCGCTCGGAGCGAACGAGCGGCCGCTTACGAGCGGCTCTGAATCAGGCCCATTATGTGTTAGATTCTGCTGCTGCATCTGAAGTTAATACACTCACCCAATAAGCTGTCACAGTCATGTAATCTTTAGTTTGACTAGTACTTCTTGTCTACATATCTGTGGTTAAGTAGACAGTGGGTAAAATGGCATTTTCTAGGCAAAGAACTATTGTAGTTTTTTTTATCATCCCACAACAGATGAGGAATTGCTGTTCTGGTAAAATGGAATTGAGAAGTCATTTGTTAGTGGGGACACAGGAACTCCATTAACTGTCTTGAACCAGATGCATTGATGGCCTAATGCTAGCGTAATCATCATGGCTAAAGTGAACTGCTGTGCAACTGGACGGCTGCTTTCATACTTGCTTCCTCTTGCAACTGTTAGTTTAACTTGTTGTTTGAATGTACAGTACTAGCCTTTTTGGTCCCATCCTCGGATGAAGAATCACTCACAACAGCAGCAGCAGCCCTAGCAAGCAAGGATTCTTTTGGAGATTCCTGGATAGGGGAGGAGTCAGTTAGCAAATTGGATGTAGAAGGACTACCTTCTATCATTAAAGAGGAGCTTGATGATGAAGGTGTTGACTGGGGAGGTTGCATGTGCTGGGATCTATCGATGCTGCTAGTAGCTGATGCTGGAATGCTTATTATATATGTACAGGATTTTTGGGATTTCCCCAAATAATTTGCATGAACTGATTTGCCTGTTTTAAAGGTGACACAAGTAGACTTAAGGTACACTTTCACTAGACGACAGGAAAAAGACTGCACGATTACAACATTGTAATCGTGCAGTCGTTTGTCAGTCTGTGATGTGCCTTCACTGAACGAGCAGTCATTCAGTGTAGGAACATCAATCATCTGCAAAAATGTTGAACCTGGCGATATCGTCAGGTTGTACAACATATTTGTATGATGATAGATGTCTAAACGACCAGCGGGAGCGTGCATCTCTGGTCGTTTTAGACTAGTTTTACACAATCTGCAAATGATTTTCAAATGATGTTCAAACGATTATTGAACGATCGAGATATCGTTATCATTCAAGCGCTCAATTTAATCATCTAGTGGATGTGTGCCTTTAGCATTAGAAGGTGTTGCATGTGAGATTTTAGAAGATGCCTCACTGTGTTTGGTCCCGTCTTACACAACATTTTTGCATGAATCAGCAACAGCAGGACCACCACTCACAAAGGAGGGCTATGGCCTGAGCAACTGTATGTGATGTATGGACTGTTGGCAATTTGAAATTTTTTTGCCAATAAATTTTCCCTTTATTATTAGAGGTGATGCTTTCTTTAACATTATGAAATTTTGTTTACATTTTTGGTGCCCTCTCTTAAACTTTGTTTTCCCTGGACTACCTTTAGTAGATGTTGATGTACTATCATAACTAGCAGCAGCTGTAGCACTAGTACTGGGTTGCTGCTCCTGCTCTTCTATCAACTGATCCATATGGACTCAGTGCTTGCCTGAACACAGTGCCTCATAGTGCTCCTAGTACTGGCACCTTAATGTTGTAATTTTTTAGCACAGTGTCTTAACACAAAACACAGTATCTCTCAGCACTTCTAATAATGTCACCCTAATGATGCTATTTTTTAGTGCAGAACCTCACAGCACTCCTAGTAATGGCACCTTAATGATATTATATCTTAATGCAGTGCCTGAACACACAACACAGTCCCTCATGACGACCCTAGTAATGTCACCCTAATGATGTTATTTTTTAATACAGTTCCTAAGAACACAACAGTTTTATTTTAATATGTCTAGTAAAAGCAGGGGCTCGGATCGAGCCCGGGTCTGGCACTGCCCCCCTCCCCTTACATCACAGCAGCCCAGCACATGCTGCTGTGTGCTGGGCTGCACTGGGAGACTGCTTGCGGCTGCTCAGCAGCAGCCACTGCAGTCTCCTATGCCATCCCACTGATCGCGTCCCCCTTTGGCTATGCGCCAGGCTGAGGGTCTTGCGGTGCATCACTCCCCAACGCTCAGCCCTAATTCGTGGTGCTGCAATT
This sequence comes from Taudactylus pleione, assembly GCA_031769625.1. Taxonomy (NCBI): domain Eukaryota; kingdom Metazoa; phylum Chordata; class Amphibia; order Anura; family Myobatrachidae; genus Taudactylus; species Taudactylus pleione. Next base: position 6,139,347 of record JAUIMM010000135.1, read on the forward strand.
TTCTTTTCTAAGGGGACGTGGTCACGCCTCCCGCAATTAGGCAACGCCGCTTTCACCCGGGACCGGTGCGCCTGAGTACAACATCAACTGAACAGGAGACATTCACATTGAAGTTTCAACTAGCTTAAGCATTTCCACCCTTTCCTCTAATACAGTATTGGGGAGCCTTTTTTTCTGCAGAGGGCCATTTTGATATATATAACACTATTTGCGGGCCTGGTGTAGGCCACACCCCCTCCATGTGACATCACATGGGGTGGAGCCACAATCACAGGTGATTATAGCCAGGGCAGTCCTCCCTGCACTTGTGTGTTTAGGGGGCATGGTTCATTGAAGGGGGTGCCCCTGTCTCTTCCCGGCCCAGCACACGCTTCCACCCCTTCCGTCTTCGTGATATCATAATGATTCTGGAGCCGTTGGGTGCAGGTCGGGGGACTCTTCCTTCCCCTCTCCTCGAGCCAGTCCTTAGGCCATCGGCACTTCTGGCATATGCCAGAAGTGCCCGATGGCCAGTCCAACCCTGATTATAGCAATGCCAGTCCAACCCTGATTATAGCAATGCCAGTCCAACCCTGATTATAGCAATAGCAGGGAGCTGTAAGGGCAGCACTGTGACCGTCTGAAGCGTGGATGCTTCAGGTGGCACTGCTGCATAGATTTTGCCATTCTAGGCACCCTGCTAGCCACATGAGGCTAGCAGATAAAAGCTTCAAGGGCCAGACCAAATGATTCCGAGGGCCTTACACGGCAGGAGGTACCCATTCATGCTCTAATATCTTGCATGCTGAGAAAAATAATAAAGTAAAGAAAATAAATAATAGGACATTTTCCAATTTGCCTAGATGTCTGGGAAATGCTTCTAGTAGCCATGCCCTCTTCAAGCACATTATGACATTTTACGCTAGAGTCCAATCCTTCAGCCAAATATAGAACATCTACATTTAATGGCATTGACATTGAAAGGGAACTACTCAGAGACAAAGGAGTATCAGAGGCAGCAATTAATACTTCAAACAAATATAACTTATTGCAGGATTATTTATTGATGCAAATCCAATGTGGATCTACTGTAACTGATGTTTTCCACACATCCTTCAGTTTTTTGGAAGTAGGGCTGACATCACAACATTTAAATTTGCCTGCCTAGTTGAGATGTCAGTCCCTGCAGCACATGTACGCATGGCCGCCCTTTGGAGATGCGATATGTCATTCAGACCACTTTCTGTTGTGTACTTTTAATGCAGAGCCAGTTTACTGATATTGCATTAAGGATGCAAATATTCCTCTAAACTACAGAAATCAGTTTCAAAATAGTTTTTCATATTTTCACATTGGTCGGTTTGGAATAGTTCAGCTTTTGCAATCAATGTTAGTAAAGAAGTTATACTGCTCCATTGTTCTCAGCTCTGAAATGGATCATACAAAATTAGAAAACTAAACAAAACAAATATAAAAGAAGTGTGAAGGTTCTGTCTTCTGAACATTGCAGAATTCTGACAAAAAGTCCAAGCGTTGAAACTGACCTTGCTCCTCCACCAACCCACCCCTCTAAAGTTCTAAGAGGGTAGTTTTGCAGACAGATTTTATTTACATGGTTGGTTAACTTTTGGGAATGTTGTTTTCCATAATGTTCCCATGTTATTGTTGGTTTAATGAGCAATGAGAATGAAACTGCATACAGTTACGTTGAGTGGAGTGAGATTAATCATTAACTTTAAAATATAAAAAGGAACTTGGGTTTAATTTTAGATAAAAGAAGAGATCTCTTCCAAAGCCGTTATGTCTGAATTTCAAGGGTCAGCTTGTCCACTCTTTAAATTCGTTTTAAATGAAGTATTGGGTCCATTCATCATAAAGGTAATGCAGGAGATATCATAGATATCTACAGTTTATCTTTCTCTCCCAATGTGGCTCGCTGTCCCCATACACTAGTATTGGGACCTAAATTCATCAAGCTCTAACAATACAATATTTTCAGAGCTTGACTGTGGGATAATTCGCCATCTTCAGATGGTGTTTGCTTCCGTACACTGTTACTGCACATCCGTATAGGAAGGAGTCCTGGGTTGCAAATATGGATCTTTTTGGATCCCTCTGCCCCTCTCCGTCTCCTTACACCAGATACTGGGGCTTTGTGCGCCTGTGTGAACTCTAGTTCATGCAGGCACACTAGCACTGCGAGTAGACTCGGCAGTGCTAAGTTTCACTGCTCTAAAAGGAGCAGTGAAAACATTTGGGGAGACAGCTGATTTCGGGTGAATGATGAATTGGTGCTCGCCGTAAGTGAGATTGTTAATTATCGGGGTCCGCCTGGACCGCAATAATTAACATAATGAATAGACCCCTAAAAGAGCTAAATAAAGGTGAGAATATGGTACAGTAGTTAGTAAATGGTTGACACCATAGTAAATCAATTGCTGATAGGAATTGGTACAATCATTTTAAGGGGTCAATCCAATTAGATACGAGTTGTGACTTGTGAGTTTGTTTCATGAAACTCACAGGGCCAAATGTAATAGGGTGAGCGTTTAGAAAAATGTGAGAGTTTAGCAGTAAACTCTCACACTATTATTAATAATAATAATCATCATCATCATCATTTTATTTATATAGTGTTTTTCTCACATAGAACTCAGAGTCACTTTACAGACATTGGTCGAGTTGTATTTTCAAAATGGGAAAGCATCTGGATGGGAGTTTAAATTGTGAGAGCTTTTTGGGTCAAATGTAATAGCGTGAGAGTTTAGAAAATGTGAGAGTTTTGTAACACTTTTTAAACTCGGCCAATGTAATAAAGTCCGAGAACAAAGCAACAGAGCAAACTCACATATTTTTCAGACTCAAAAACTCTGACAATTTAAAATCTCACCTAGATGATGTCCCAGTTTGAAGATAAAACTCAACCAATGTGAGAGATTCCTGCTAATCTCTCACATTTTCTAAACTCTAGCCCTATTAAATTTGGCCTTTTTGAGCCTGAAAAACGTGCAAGTTTGTATGTTCTTGGACTCTATTACACTGACCGAGTTTAAAAAGTGTGAGAAAACTCTCACATTTTCTAAACTGTCAACCTATTACATTTAGCCCACAGACTTCGCACGAATGTGCACTCCCAAGAATTCTCAAATCCAATTAAAAATACCTGTAGTATTTGCAGAACTCACAGCGGAGATTTGCGAATTGCCAACCAAATACGATGTGAGAAAAGTGCATGAAAAAGTGGGGTGATGTTCCTGGACTCCACAAAACTGACAATTTTGTTAGCAGAATCATATAGATGGCTGTTAGCTGGCATAAGGAAAGTACTGGAGTTTTTAAACGGTATTAAATGGCTGATTTGTTATTTTTTTTTTTTAAAGTATAAAATATGATAAAAAGCAAACTTTTTTCATTTACTTTCATACAAAGAAATGCAACGAAAAGTAGGAAAAAAGATGCTTTCCAGGTACCTTGAGGTGACTAAACATGAAAAAATATGTAAACGGCAATTATTGAAAAATAAAATATATATACTCTAATTAAATTTGGGGTGCATAAAGAAACGCACTAGTTGATTTTTGGGTAATTTGAGCCCATTTTTTTACACCCCAAAATTTACATGTAATTATTGGACTAATTAAGATAATTGTTAACTTCCAATTGCCTAATTAGTCTTTGGGGGAGTTGTTCTGCATGGTGTTCTGACATTTTAACCTTGAAATAAAGATTTTTCCTACCAACTCCCACCCTCAGGGAAGCGTGAACAGAAATATGCTAGTTTACTCTGACTGGTTCAATGTGAGTTGCTAATTGGATTACAAAATTAATTCATATAGGGAATTCTCAAAGAAAATGGAAACCTCACATCTCCCACCTAATTGGACTCACCCTTAAGTGTCAGAGAAATCATAAGAGGACACCACTATATAAATATAGGGCCTGATTTTAACAGCTGTGGATGTGTGAAGATACGCTAATGCAACAGCGGGTGGGACTTGTACTGAGATGCCCACCTGGGCCATCGCAGCTGTCCACACATACGCAGCATCGAAGGCAGATCATGCAAATATCAACTTCCTGAGTGAGTAGATGGTCACTCAGAATGGCTGCCATAACTGAGACACTGGAGCCATGATTACAATGTACAGGATTGCAGTCGCCGACTGGTAATGCCCCGAAAACACTAAAAAATTTTCTCTCCACTCCTTGGTACCTCTCACAAAACATCCCCGGCCTGTCAATCACTTGCTAATAAATTCTCTAGGCTAGTGTACAGTATCTGCAATTCAATCCCTGCACCTGCGCTTTGTGGCTGTAACGCATGTGCAGATGGCTGGTAATTGTTCAACTCCGTGAACTTTGGCTTAGCATACAGCTCTGAATCAGGTCTATAGACAGGCAATCATTTCTAAATTTTCAAAGTAATCTTTCTTTGCACATAATAAGTAATAAGGAGCAATAACAGTAAAGTGGTCACATAAAGTCATAATGTTGTAGAATATATCAGCCAACATAGCTTAAATACAAAATCAAATTGAGATGACCACCACAATATTATGGAACGTTGAGCATAGAATAATCTTCTCACATCCACCTCTGAAAGCAAACCTTCATACATAGGCGGTGAGGTGATTTCCATACACAGTGTAATAGGAAAACCAACATGACCCATAATATATCCTTGTGTACATCATGACTATAGACCCCTACACTTGGAACGATATTTTAACCGATATTGCCATTTCCGACCGATTGGAATGACAAATTGTGTAAAATCTGCCATGTGTAGTCAAGATAACAATGCATATACATGCTCCCTCTGGTCGTTGGTAGGGGTCTGTGATCTTTTGAACATGCAGAAAAATCATGCCCTGTTTTTAATGATTTGCCAGACATCGTTCCGTATGTACACACGATGAACGATTTCATGGACAATGAACGATTTGTCGTCACTTTTCCTGGTAACTCCCCTCCACCATTTTGTGCCAGCCGATGGAGAGAGAGAAGATGCATTGTGAGGATGTTTGCTGCCAAACGATGTATCACTAACGATTTGCTTGTGTTAACAGCCCAACTATGTCGTTTGATCGTTTGTACAATCGTTCCATGTGTATGCACAATATCGTTTGATCGGTGGTGTTCAGGATTTCAAGGGAAATCGTTAACGAGATCGTATCATTGCCTACATCATTCCATGTGTAGAGGCCTTAAGAATGTGCAAGGACTAAGACACCCACAGTATCCATACACACGGTAATACCGATTGCTCAGTTCTTAGATACCACCAATGGACACACCATCAAAAATTGCACCAGCCTATGGCAGGTATAGTTTCGCCATCTGAGTATGGCCTCCTATATGAGCAGTAAAACATCTGTGTACACAACCACTTTTTCCGGAATGCCCGCAACATTACAGTAACTGCATTTTTTGGGGGGGGGCAGCATGTCACATCTGTATTTACATTTGGCAAACGCATCCAGCTCTACTTGAGCCACTCAGTTTATAGCATCATAACAAATGGATATAGCATTACATTAACAGATGCAGCTCAAACCGCTATGCTCTGTAAGTTTAATTTGACTAACATGAGGTTTGTTTATTAACATGGTTAAAATATAACAAGTTTGCTATTTGTCCAGGAAGTAAAAAATCGAAAAAACATTAGGAAAAGCTAATCATGTGTAATAACATATACTTCACTGCATAACACGACTATGTTTCAGCCCTCTGATTTCACGGTCACAAGGAACACAGACATTAAATGTGACACAAGAGGCTGGTTAATCTGAGACAGTAGCAGAGTGCTGATATTATCTCACAGAAGCACCAACAAATTAAAGATCAGCTGTCAGAAGACTACACAGGTTAAGCAAAATGTGAGTCCATCCCGATCATAGTCTTATATTTTTTAACATTTTTATTTCTTAGGATAAAATACACAGAACTGCATGGTGAATACTGTTAAATTCGAAAGAAATATATATATATATATATATATATATATATATATATATATATATTTCTTTCTTTTTTATTTTATTTTATGATTGGCCATTCTTCTAGGTATGTAATTTTTTAATAACTACAAAGTTCTGTTTCTCATACTTCATAAGTTTGATAAATGTTTATGTATTGCCTACTTGTTCTTCTATATAAAGAATAGTATCACTTTGTTTTGTGTGCTAGACATACAGTAATCTACAGGTCTGGTTTTTATTACATATACATAATCATATATGAGTATATATATATATATATATATATATATATATATTTATTTATATACCGACTTATAAATTACACATTTTTTGTGGTCACACTTTCTACGGCACTCTAATTTCCCATATGTACAGTACAGTAAGTCAAATTTTGTCAGCTTACTACCCAAGTGCTCATTAACTGATATGCTTGGGTATCATTCTGTCACTTTAAGCCAGTATCTAAACCCATGGAAGATACATACTTTGTATTTAAAATCTGTGTGATAACTGCAGTCAAATGAGGCAGAGCAGTGCTCATATTTTGAATGTAAGTGTAGGGAGTAACCTTGACAAATTAGCTTGACAAATTATTGCAATATTTTGGAATTTACATTTCATGAATTTAAATTAATTTTTAAGTTAGAGATGTGAACCGAGCCCCATGTTTTGGTTTTGGAACTATATTCACCTTTATGTTTTTGTTTTGGATCTATATTGAACCGCAGGAAGATCCAAACCAAAGTGAGACTGAACTCGGACTTGGTTCGACTCAGAACCCCTAAATTTGGTTGTTGCCAATTCTTTGAGAACCAGACCTGCATATCTCTAATTATTTTTTTAATTTAAATAGTGTGGTCACATACCAAAGGCACTACAGATGGTTGAGTGCTGTGGACTGTTTAATATATATATAGCAATTCTCCGTATGATTTGACTCTGTAACCAAACTAACTTGTGTTTATTTCTGTATGTGGTCCTGATGACGGGGTCTTTACCCTCAAGAGGTTTGACCACTACACTGGTTTGTTGCTACATGCTGTCTTCGAGTACCATTTATTTTGAGTATATATATATATATATATATATATATACATGTCCCATTGAGTGCCCTCTCTCTGTTTTCTACTTATTTAACCCATGGTTGACTGTGGCACCAGGGCTGTTGATATTTTGAAGGAGAGTGCCGGACTATTATTCTTACATATATATATTTAGTTCAGTACAAATGTCCACACTCTGCGCAATGGTGTCATGTTAAATCCAGACTTTTTCTTCCTTTTCTCTTAAGATGTATTGCTGCTTAATCCCAGTCCTCCTTATGCTTGAGGAAGGTATACACAGACTAGAATGCAATTACAGAGGGAAAGCGCAAACGTGAGAATAGTAAAAAAAAACACAATGTTTAATAAATCATCATTACCTATACTCTCACTCTGTAAATTCGTAGTTAGATAATCATTAAAAACTTTATGACTATCCTCATATCGTCTAATCCTCTTTTCATCTCTAAACATATTTAATTCAGAGGTTATTCACACACTGGACAGGAATGTGAATACAATAAAATCAAAAATACCTATAAAAAAATCTCCTAAAGGAGATACAATATATACCAAATCCAGACTCCTGCAGCAAGTAGACGAATAAGCATAAATGATAGTTCAGGAGTTACAGGAGATGGAAGTATTAGACAGCCCATGGAATTTAAAAAGAAAGATAGACCATGTAAAAGAGGATGGATAACATTTGCACACATTCAGAAAGATTAGCCATCAAATAAATTAAATTAAGCTGGGAAATCACAACATTGGAGAACTATTTAGAAGCAAAAAGAGTCCCTAGAGGACTTAGGGCCTGATTCAGACCCACTCGCGAGCGGCTGTCCGCTCGCAAGTGGGTCGATGTTCTGGACTGAGCATGCGCACGACGGAGGGAGCTCCGTCGTGCGCATGCGCCAGACGCGACGAGCGAAGGAAAGTCCTTCGCTCGTTGTGTCTGATCAAAGGGGGCGTGCTGTCGATGTTGATTGACAGCACGCCCCCTTTGGTGGGCGTGCTGGGGGCGTGCCTCCCTGATGGGGGCGTTCCCATGGGAACGCCTCCCGTCAGAAGCCGGCCCACTGACATCACTAGTGATGTCAGTGGGAGTGATTTTGGCTCTGATAGAGCCAAAATCACTCCGGAGCTTGCGGTTGAAAACCTCAACCGCAGGCTTCGGCTCGCAGTTTCGATGGTCACGACCATCGCGGCCATCAAAATGCACGCTCGTATAGCCTGTGGGTGGTGACCCACAGTTATACGAGCGTCCAGGAGGACGCTCTGAATGAGGGCCTTAGACTTATGAAAAATCCCACTTTTGGTAATGATAGAAAATAATTTTTAGATAATTGGTATGGAATTTTAGAGAATTGCTCGTTGGAATTAATGAGACTGATTATATGTAAAAGGAAAAGAGAAATGATGGAAATAGATAAAGAGATCTGTATTTTGGATGAAAAAATAGAACCTATCAAACTATTACCTGAGTTTGTTGAGATTAAAATGGAAAGTAATAATAAAGTAAAAAGATTGGAGGAAGAAATTATAGTAATGAAAGTTAAAAAATTTAAGCGTGATGCTTTGGATTATAGAAATGGGCAGGTCAGAAGTTGGCCAAAATTTAGGAGAGAGCAAAGAGATAAATATAGGGAGAACAACTACCCTAGATTAGAGACTTGGCAAAAACTACCATTTAATAACAATAAAAATAAAAACCGATACCCTACCCATAGACCAAATATATCAATTCAGAATAGGTATGACACATTTAGATCACCAGATATCAGGGTTAATAAACCATTTTTTTTTTCAGAGAAGGGAAAATTGGAGAGACAGGAAAGGATTACAGGAGATGGAAGTATTAGACAGCCCATGGAATTTAAAAAGAAAGATAGACCATGTAAAAGAGGAGGAAAAAAGACCAAAAATTAGAAAAAAGAGTTAAACTCAATTACAGGTATTTTCAATATATCAGATCATAACCTGGCTAAAGATGAGATAAGATTATTATAACATGGACTTTCTTTTGCTCCAAATATTGAACCAAAACCTTTTGAATTATTTATAGATACCAATAAATATGTAAGGAATTTAACGTTAAAACGTAATTTTGCTAAAACTAAAAATGAACTGGCAGACATAGCAGCATTAGATAATGGCAAATATACAAATTTAAAGAAGAAGTGTAATTTCTATCCTGTGGAATCTAGGGGTAGCTATATAGATACCTTTGCTAGCCTTATAAAAAAAAGATTTTGAGGAAATGTGTAGTAAAAATCAGAGCAGATATAAGGAAAATTTGAATAGAGGGGAAAGAGGTGCTATTAAAAGTTTGGAAAAAAATAGAAATATTGTCATCAAAATTACAAATAAGGGTGGGGGATTGGTCATATTAAATAGAAATGATTATGTAGAGGAAGCCCATAGATTACTCAGCGGTGAATCTACTTATAAAAAACTAGATCATGATCCAACTGATAAAATAATAATGGAAATCAGAAAGCTATTGGAAGAGGTTCTTCAAAAGGGCAGTATAAATGAAGCAGGATTTAACTACATATTTAACTCCCATCCAAGAATTCCAATTTTTTATAGTTTGCCCAAGATACACAAACGATTCCAAAAACCCCCTGGACATCCGATAATATCGGGCATAGGATCAGCTATTGCTAACATGTCAGAGTTTGTTGATATATATATCAAACATTATGTGGTGAAATTGGACTCATATGTTAAGGATTCAACACAGATCTTGAGGGAAATGGATGACCTCGTGTGGAGTGCTGGTTTTAAATGGTGCACCATTGATGTGGAGGCACTGTATACCAGTATTCCACACAAGGGAGGTCTAGAAGCCGTAAAGTGGTTTTTGAATGATGATTCTAATATTGAGATGCATAAAAAAATGTTTATATTAGAATGTATTAGATTTATTTTGAAAAATAATTATTTCAAATTTGAGGATGCATTCTATATCCAGCAATGCGGAGTTGCAATGGGTACTCCGTATGCACCGAGCTTGGCTAGCTTATACCTTGGTAGATGGGAAGCTAACAACATACAGAAAAACAATCCCTTCATTCAGCAGATTAAAATATACAGGAGATATATAGACGATGTGCTTATTGTATAGGATGGAGATGAGAGTTTATTTTTTGAATTTGTGGAATATCTAAACAAGAACGATTATAATTTACAATTTACGGCTAAATGTGATCAATTTAGAATAGAATTCTTGGACTTGGTAATGGATTCTACAGGCTGTAAGGCTGGTGAAAATTAACACTTACACACATTTTAAGAAAGTGGACAGCAATATTTATGTACATTTTCAGAGCTGTCATTATGACAAATGGATCCATAATATTCCACACTCACAGTTTATAAGGCTAAAGAGAAACTGCTCGATTGATACTATGTTCAATGAACAGGCTAAAATATATGAACAAAGGTTTTTGCAGAAAAAATATCCATCAAGAATAATAAATAAGGGCAAGGTGAGAGCAACTGATAGAAATAGATCAGAATTGTTGGAATATAAAAATAATGACAACAATTTTGAGTGTAAATTACCGTTTATTACTACGAATAACACCAAAGCAACGGATATTAAAAAGATTCTGGCAAAACACTGGAACATATTAAAACTTGACCCTTTTAGTGTTTAAGAGAGCATGTAATTTCAAAAATAGACTGGCACCTAGTAACTTACCAAGGATAAAGGGAGAAAACTGGCTTAGCCAAATAAGTGGTTTCTATCCATGTAATATATGTAAAATGAGCAATTCTGTATGCAAAGACGATAAGATGTTTTATAACTTGCAACAGGATGAACCCTGGGAGATAAAGTGGAAACTTGGCTGCCAGACTACACATGTGATATATATGCTGAAATGTAGGTGTAACAAGATCTATATAGGCAAAACAAAACACCAATTGAAATTGAGAATATTAGAACATACCAGAAATATATTACATAAACTGAAAAATCACAATTGTGTACCTCGACATTTTGCTGATTGTTGCAATTCGGATCTCTCAAATTTTAGTTTTAAAGCTATTGAGGAAGAGAGAATGGATGAAAGAAGGGGCGACATTCTAAAACAGCTATCAAAACATGAGACGTTTTGGATTTATAGGTTAAATAGCCTCGCACCCCATGGGCTCAATGAGAATTATGACATCACTCCTTTCCTGCCCGACTAGCCCTGAAGGCTGGGACCCTTGGATAGCAATTGTTGTTGGAAATTTTTTTTCCCTTTTGCTCTCTTACATGGTCCTGAGCTTTTAGGAGCAGGGTGTGGGAACATGATGTATGTTTCTCTGAACTTATGAGGTTAACAGTAATGAGACTCCTGTGTGTGTATATGTATATATGTATATATGTATATATATATATATATATATATATATATATGTAAAGAATCAAGGTTGGCTTGGGTTAAGTAATATCTATAACAAGGAAGGGTGGAATCTTTCTCTTGTCTTGAGCTGTTAAAATAAATTGACCCTGTTAATACGAATACAAAAAGATCTTCTGTGAATCCCTTAGATAGTTTATTAAGGGTTAACCTTGATTCTGTGACCAAGCTATGTAATGAAAATGTAGATTATATGAAGTATCTATTCTGATCTCTTCTTCTTTCTCTTTTTATATTAGGATTTTAATATATATTAAGATTATTGCTAAAGTCTCTGTTCTGGCTGTTAATTAATAAAACTGTTTATTAAGATATAGACCATTTAGGTTGAAATTTTGTCTGTGAAGTGTGCTAATTAATAGATTAATTGAAAGACATCTGAATGTGATATATGATTGTAATGATGTATTTAATGCTATCCTCTTTTATATTCTGTGTAATGTAATTTTTAAAAAAAATATATGTTATGTATTTGTATAAGAGCTAATTTTACTAGACTGGATCGATATAGAAAGCTATTATTGTAAGCCAGATATGTGTATTAGATGTGAGCCAATTAATGCAGGATTAAGTAAGTATAATAGAAGACCAGTATAAATAAGTGCTGGTAGAGGTTGCAAACCACACCCCTTGATGAAGTCTCTGACAAAACTAGTTGGGCGTGGCCAGGAACTGTGAGACTGTGGAACAGTCATCTGTCTACTTCAGAGGCAGTGCGGTGTGCAGCTGGTCGCTGAGTATAGAAGATGTCTTGCTAAGTTTACAGACCCACCAGATCACACGTGAAACTTCTAACTTTGATGTATGTGAGCAGATTTTATTAAATATTGTGGTTTTTTTTTACTACTCTCATGTTTGCGCTTTCCCTCTATGATTTTATTTATATATATATATATATATATATATATATATAATCCAAACGGTGGAATCCAGCACTCAGAAATAAACAAACTTAGGTTTCTTACCCCGTTGCCCTCTGATGCAGGTACACAGCACATATACCACAGACAATCGTAGCATAGACCGCGGCACTTGAGGATTGAAAAAAGAAGCTTGATAACAGTCAAAGTCGTCGTTTCAATGCAGAAGCAGTTTCATCAGGACATAAAATATTACACAAATACTGACCTTAAATAAGTGATCCCCATCACCATCTCTGCGTGCTTCTTCCGGTTGAAGCCATGCTGGTACGCGCACCACGATGACATCACCAACGTGCACCCATCACCCTAACAACAGCTGGATACAATAACCAACAATACAAACAGTAATCAGCCATATGCTGGATACAAAAGGCACGGTGGAAGGAATAATATATAGCATGGCATACAGACATATAAACATGTGTACAAAGATGAAAACAAAAAAGGAATAAATGAATAATGTATACACAGACACACAGCACTAACACACACGTAACCAGCCTTCAATAAAGATGGTATTTAAACTACTAGAGATCGCAAGACTACACAACTGCTTATAAATAAGACCAAACAAAAAAAAGGAAAAAGAGCAGAAAATACAGCATCCTGCTCATAACCACATAGCCACAAGCCAAATATATGTAAACAAACAATTTATAAAAAACAGTGCAATTCCATTGTTTCATTAAGGCTCATGCTGCCTTGCATAAAGATCCACTTAGCCTCTTTTTGGAGGAGGATCTTAGATCTGTTACCACCCCGAGTCAGGGGGGGAACATGGTCAATGACCATGTGTGCCATTGCTGTCAATGAATGTCCTGCACTGGCAAAATGTCTGGCCATGGGTTGTTCACCAGTCCCGGAGAGAATGGCAGCATGGATAGATGATCTGTTCAACACCATTCTCTCCTTGAACTGGCGTTCAGTTTTCCCAATGTAAAATTTACCACAAGGGCAAATCAAAACATATACCACAAACTTGCTCATGCAGCTGAAATGGTGACAAATTTTAAATGATTTGGCAGTATGTGGATGTTTGATTGCCAGAAAGCATATACCAACAAGTAACACAACATGAACATTTAAAACATCCCTTTTTTAAGGGTCCCAAAAGTTTCTTGAGACAGGTTTACCAAAGTTGGTCAAATCAGAGTGTACCAAGAAATCGCGAATATTGCGACCACGAGAGTAACATGTAAGGATGTCAGTTGATTTGACAAATAATGACACACGGATCTGGTTTCCAGTCATACTAATAGTAACATCGAGAAAGTCAATACTCTCAGTCTCAATCCTGTAAGATGATTGAACAGGGCCCTGTTTCTCATTATGTTTGTTAAGGATAGAACAAAGGAGCTCCCTACTACCAACCCAGAGCAGTAATACATCATCTATGTATCTGGTATAATAAAAGATATTCATAGAAATCACATTATTTAGAAAAAAATAGATAATCTTAAATGCCAAATATGAATGCGTTCACGTAAGATGGGGCCACAGTGGACCCCATCACGCATTCAGAGATTTGAAGATAATGACAGCCATCATACCAAAAGAAAGTCCTGTTTAAGACTAGTTCAAGTAATTCACAGAAGAAATCAATGACAGGCCCAGTATAAAACTGGTTAGCAGAGATCAACTTCCTCGTGGCATTAATACCTAAGTTGTGCGGAATACACATGTATAAAGAGTTTACATCAATACAGCATAATAAACAATTATCCGGAATTTCACCAAGCTATCCAAGGCAATAAGTAAAGCTGTAGTATCTTTTAAGAAATAATTTTTAGCTTGCACACATGGCTGCAGATATTGATCAAGGTATATAGAAATGGGTTGGAATAATGACCCCTGGGCAGGTGACATTGCAGGTACCTGTGAACCTTGAGTAAGGTGTACAGTAGGAGTTTGACTGGAAAATCCATCGTCAGATATTTTTTAGTCAATTGAGAGATGATACCAGAGTCACAAGCATGTGGTAGAAAAAAATCAAGCTCCTTCTTGAACACTGGTGTAGGGTCAACAGACAAAAATATGTAGGTGTTAGTATCGGCTAATTGTCGGGCAATCTTGACCTTAAAATCAGATAGATCCTGAACCACGATTGAGCCGCCTTTATCAGCAGCTCGAATGATAAAGTCCTGTCTTGCACTAAGTGATTTGAGAGCTCTAAATTCGCCAGCAGACATGTTGGAAAATTTTTGTGGAGTTCTGGAATCCTCATTATCTACTTCCATATCGATCATCTGTATAAATGATTTGATAGAGGAGTTATTCAATGCAGGGTCAAAAACAGATCATGAAGTAAGCTTTTTTAATTTTTCTGGAATCAACTCAGTAGTATTAGCACTAGGGTGAGAAGAAAAGTATTCTTTGAGTTTAAGTTGTCTCTGTAGCTTAAAAATTTAAGTTTTCTAAAGGAACAGATCAAATCTTGTAGTTGGTACAAAATTTAAACCTTTCTGTAGTACACTAAGGCCCTGATTCAGAGCCGGACGCTCTGACCAGAGCGCTCGCTCTGAATCAGGGCCCACCTCCATTAATATGGAGCGTCCTCCTGGATGCTCGTATAGCTGTGGGTCACCACCCACAGCATATACGAGCGTGCAAAATGATGGTCGCGATGGTCTTGACCATCGCGACCATCGGAACTGCGAGTGGAAGCCTGCGGTTGAGTTTCTCAACCGCAAGGCCAGGAGTGATTTTGGCTCTATCAGAGCCAAAATCACTCCCACTGACATCACTAGTGATGTCAGTGGGGCCGGCTTCAGACGGTAGGCATTCCCATGGGAACGCCTCCGTCTGGCAGGCCCGCCCCCGGCACACCCACCAAAGGGGGCATGCTGTCAGTCACCATCGACAGCACACCCCCTTTGATGAGACACTCTGAGTGAAGGAAAGTCCTTCGCTCGTCGGGTCTCGCGCATGCGCACGACGTAGCTCCCTCCATCGTGCGCATGCGCAGTGGGGAACATCGACCCACTTGCGAGCGTACTGCCGCTCGCGAGTGGGTCTGAATGACCCCCTAAGTTCATTCTGTGTCAAAGAAGCAGAAGAGATGTTAAACACTACTTCTTGGGCACTGGGGGTTTCTTTTGATGGGTTTTGTCTTTTCCATTGTACGCCTCTGCGGGTGAATTGGCATTTTGTGTGGTAAGCTGTGCCCTGGTGCGCATCCCTAAAGGGAGAGTACTATATTTTTTGCCATGTCATGATTTGTTATCTGACTCAATGGCAGAAGTGCCGGAGTCATTAGAGGAGTCTCTTGCTCACTCGTGTTGTATTATATTGAGTACCACCAGTAAGCCAGCAATAGACATTGTGTGTCTCATAGTCTTGAGTTACTTTAAAAAATTTCTCACACTTGAATTTAATAAGATCTGATCGATAGGACTCAATTTGGTCCTTAAATTTACTTAACCAATCACAGGTTTTATCATCTGACAGAGTTTTCTTATTACAGCTTTCAAAGGAGGAGATCTTGTCCTTAGTCACATTAAGCTCCCTGGTTGACTCCTCAATAATGAGGAGCATCAAATCCAGGGAGCATTTGTTTAGGGTTGCAACCCAACATTTACAAAACTGAATGTTATGTCTGCCGATGGTGGGTATATTGCGTACCCTAAACCCCTGTGGGAGATATATATATATATATATATATATATATAGTACTTTTTGATAGATAGATAGATAGATCTGTTGGGAATGCTGAAAGATTTTTCATGCCCTACAAGGCAAAAACTGCTTCTTGACCACGGCCATACACTGCAATATTCGGCCTTATCAGATGTTAATTGGGCATAGTGTATGACCGTATTTAGAGTAGGTTAAAGTATAAATAATCAACAATAGTGTTGGCTTCAAATAATTTATTGTGTATACAGTACATATACTGTATATATTCTTCTTTGTATCATTCTAATAATTTTTATGGTCAAGACTTTGGTTTAAAAAGTCTATAGAAGGGGAGGCACTGCCTCCCCTGAGAATTTTTTCCACACATCACTGTTCAAAACTCACCACATTTCCAGCACTATATACTGCTGCACCTTTGAATAATACCAACATGAACCCTCGGGTTCATATATGTATGTTTAAATCTGGCTCAGATACTAGCCAGTGCCTTCTCAGCTATTTACCTGGCTGGGGAGGCACTGCACATCACTGCTGCCTACCTACTGTATGCAGGGTCACAGGCATGTGGTGGGAGCAGCTGTGTCTCATCTTCATATTGGGGCTAGTCTGTCTCCTCCAGTGGGTGCCCAGTCAGCTGCATGCTGCCGGAATCCTCTTTCTGTAGACCCTATCTAGAGTATGTGTTTGACAAAGAGCTGTCCTGTGTCTCTTCCTCTTGGTACTACCACAGCACCTCTGTGGCTCCTGCTGTTTCCTCATGTGGAGGTGCTCAGCAAGCTGTGGATGGGACCAAGCAAAACCCTCACTGTGCACATAAGTTTCAGAAATGTCAGTGGGTGTTTCTGCGATGGGTGGATCATCCACAGCCTAAGAGGTTGGGGTGGGGGTGGATGCCCAATCAGCTTCCTGCCACTTCTAATGTTGCAAATGTTAGGGCACACTGCAGTGGAAGGTGCATGTCAGGATTTGGAAATGTTAGGGATGTTGATGTCTTTGCCATTAATTTTACAGTGGGGGTATGGGTGCCAGCTGCCTGCTGGCACTTAGCGTTCCACAAGTACCAAAGGGCTGGCATGCTGGGACCTGTAGTCCCACTGTAAAATACAATACTTTTATTCTATTTTTCACTTTATTATCCCACGTACCCACCGCTCTAGGGGCGCAGGGAAGAGACCCTGGCTTCAGACCAAGCCTGGGATTCAGGAGAGGGGTGAACCTCTTTTTTATGGGGTCCCCACCTCCCCTGAGAATGCTGGCTTTGTCAGAGCAACTTGGGGTGAGAGTGCTTTGGCCCTGGAGACCTCCGGGCTCTGGCATTACACCCCAGTTGTTTTGGGTCCGGTGCTGGTTTTAAATATAGGGGTCCCCTACGCAATTTTTTCCACCTATATTTAAAACCAGGACTGGCCCTGCAGCCTGGTGCTGGTTCTCAAATTACAGTGGAACCCTACTCATTTTGTTCCCCATAATTTTAGCAACCAGGACTGGCAGACAAGTCCACGGCTCTTTAGGGCTTTTGTGGGGGGACCCCACATAAATTTTTTTTACCAAAATAAACCCTTGCAACACACTTTACATTCATAAACATTCACAAATCACACTGATTTGTGTATGTTGGATTGCAAATCGCAGCTCTGGAGGTGGTGATTTTAAAAATTCAATTGAGTCCCTGATTTGAGTGTAAAACGGACAAAATTTGTAAAACGAATAATGGTAAATTCCTGATTTAGAAGAAATTAATGAAAAGTACTTCTGAATTGAGCCGACCCCCATGTTTTGGTTTTAGATCTGGATCTCCCCTGGTTTTGGATCTGGATTGGTTTTGCCAAAACCTCACTTATGTGTTTTGTTTTTCAGTTTTGGACCTGGATTTTTCCTTAAACAATCATAAAAACAGCTAACATCACATAAAGTGGGCCTGTTTTTGTTCCTACAGTATTATTAACCTCAATAACATTTATTTTAACTTGTTTCAAGTCAATTTTGACCACCTCACAGCTCACTATATTGTTTTCATCTAGTTTAGGCCCAAAATTTGCACCAAGCTAGCTGACTGACTAAGCTATGTGGCAGTAGTGGGCGACACAAATACATGGCAGTTCAACTTCCAACATGGCACATCAGGAAACAAATGTTTTTATTATTCAAGAGAGATCTGAGGGAGTTGGAGTATGTATGTAGTTGAAGCAGGGACAGGAAGGGTTTGGTAGTAAATTTTATTTCATTTTTATTCTGAATTGAATTTATGAAGGAGAAGGGGAGGGGAGGAGGCATTTACAAAAAATATTTGACTCATTCACATCAGTCCTTGCCCCAGGAGAATCCTTGAGGACCATGCTTGCTGCTGCTGCTGAGAGTGGACTTCTCATCCCAGAAGGGGACCAGGAAGACTTCTAAGTAGTGCTTTCCACATGAAAAAGCATTTCCCAACCTGTAAAGGGACATTAAAAAAAAACACATAGTTAGTGGCCTCAAAGTGCCAGTTAACCAGCACAGATATGTGGACAAGCATAATATCTATGATTTAAGGTAGGGGTAGCCCACTCTGGTCCTCAAGAGCTACCAACAGTGGATGTTTTCCAGGTCTCCTCACAGAATCACAAGTGTAATAAATAATTAACTCCAACTGTGGATCTTTACAAATATGTTGGTAAGTAATGAATACACCTGTGCACCAGTTAGGTGGTCTGGAAAACGTGAACTGTTAGTAGCTCTCAAGGACCGAGATTGGCTACCTTTGATTTAAGGCCTTACGTTGTATCTTTCTTAAGAATCCTGAGCCTGCTTCTGCGGCTAGTAGTGGATTTTCATCCCCGAAGATGAACAGGAAGAGGAACAGGAAGAGTGCTTTCCAAAAACAATTGACTTAAATAATCATTTGCAAACCTTCCATAAAGGCATTTCCCAACCTGTACAGGGACATTGAAAAAAATATACCGTAGTTAGTTAGTGGCCTTCAATTCAAACTGCCATTGTAACCACTGTCCACTTAACTGGAGCAGATATTGTGGACAAGCGGAACAGAGTAGCAATGCAACATTTAAGATTTAAGGTTTAAGTCTTATGTTGTGTCTTGAGTGCCATGCCTGCTGCTGGAAGTGGTTTTTTCTTCCCAATGGACACAGATCTTAAGAGATGTAAATAACTACTGACAGGAAAAAGAGGCAATTTGGAGGCCCTTACACAAAACTGCCTTTGCTTTACTTGAGCTGCCCACCTTCCAGTATGTACTGAGAGTTTTCTATTTCAGCACAGCCGGGAACCTTGTCAGTGATCGGCCTGAGACTACTTCCCCAAAATGTGAAAAAGATGATGCCCATCAAAATGAACTACAAATTCTTCAAGAAAGACCTTTACTGTCAATTACAGTATGTGCAAAAATTACAGAGGCACCTGTAATGGTGGATTCCAGTGGGGACAAATTAATATTGTGTGAAGAAGATGATGTACACCTTCCCTGGTGTACATCCATGCATCTGAATGTGTAAGGCCTGGGACACATATTTTACTTACCACCTCTTTAGAAGTAACAATCCTGCTTGGTGCATCTTTAGGTGCCACCATCACTTTGCACCATAGAAACTTGCACCAGCCCCAGCCTAGGTGCAGAATCTCTATCAGAGTACGGCTTCCAGTGTAAGTGATTAAGCATCTGATGGCCTAATTCAGAGATGGATGCTAATGCCGCCTCAGCTGCGAATGTGTATGCTTCAGTTGTGCGAAAATATGCAAATGCCACGGCCACTGGGATTTGTATTCAGACTCCCACCAGCGGCTTCACAAATCCATGCAACTGTGCAAAAGAGCACAACATCAGTCGCAGATCAGTCAATAATAGTCATTCTGAGCAATCCTATGATCATGCAGAATGGCCCTGAAAATGGTCGCGGAGCGCCCAGAACATTACCACCCACAAAGTCCCTGATTGCAAATCACTTTGCAAATAAATCCTCAATGTGAGCAACATCAGTAATGCAATTTGACAGAGACACCAATAATGAATAAAAACTGAATAATGAATAAAAACCCTTTTACACCCAGGACTGGGTGTAAAAGGGTTTCTAATTGACTCTATTTGTTCACTATATTCAAATGTGTTTAATCTATGAACATTGTTTCAATGTAGATAATAATACACACTAGAATATTATTGTTTTCAAGAGTATTATACAATTTTTTATCTATTTACCAATTTATTTCATTTATTCATTAATTTACTTTGCAATTGTTGGTAAAAAGTTTTTTACTTGATATATGAATTTTCTATAGAATAAAGGAAAATAAATATTATATACTATATAATTATTTTTGGAGCCATGACTGATTTTTACATATGAGTGGATTCTGCTATTTCACAATAGGAGCATAATTAGCGCAGTCTGAGTTTTTATTCAGTATTGTTCGTTTATGGGTATTCACAAATCCCAACTTTAAAGACTTGCTGCTCTATACTAATTAGCTGAAGCTAATTGCACATTCTAATTTATTACATGTTAAATTAGCGCCAGGATCATTATTTAATTTGTTGAGAGACACCAATAATGGCAGAGATTACCAATAACCACTCAACTGTGTAACCATCGGCATTGCGTCCATACCTGAATCTGGCCCTGCCTGCAACACTCACGTAACATGCCCATAAGCTGGTGCATCTCTGTGCGCCTGAATAGCGACTGTGACTCTCTATGCACTCACTGTGAGACCCATGAACTGTGCGACTTTTTAGCTACTCAGACACACGCTCAGTTGAAAAACAAGGACAATTTGAGTGAATATCGGCTTTACTCCAACTAAGAATCAGGCACTATAAGACAGTTCATTAGCAATTTAATAAATAAAAGATGGTAAATACTTTAATGATAATGAACACAATTTTAGATTTATTGTAGTTGCTCAGTTTCTAAGGCCCAATAGCATGTAATGATTTCTTTTCTCTCCCAGTTTCTATCATGTCATCGCATGCAATCAATGAAGCCACAACATACGAAACGCTAATTCATGAGACTTCATCAGAAACAGCCTCTTACCATGATGTCAACCCTACACAACTTGAACGTAATGTTCCTTCTGCTATACAGGAAAGGAATGTTCCTCCTGTGGAGACACAGTGGATTATCACTGCTGTTGTGCAACAAAATAAAGATTTATTGCACCAATTTTACACGACATTTCTGAAAGGCAAGCCTAAAGCTCTGGGGGTAAGTTCTTAAAGACAAATCATGACAAAAATGTATTTTTGAGTAAGCAACTTTGTGTATAAAACATAAGGAAAACCAAACAATTAATGGCAGCACCTCTAATGTATGATAAAGAAAATAGCAATAAACAGTCACAAATAATTAAATAAATTAGAAATTCTAGTAGAATTCACGGGACACCACAAAAAGACAGTACTGTACATTGGGTCTGATTCATTGGTGGATGCTAAACGCAATGCCGATATACTGTACACGCAGTTGACTGATGTTTTAAGTCGTCTGTAGAACAAATTTGGATGCAGGGACTATTCATTTTAGTGGGCAGTAACAGGAGGAATAGCTAGGCAGATGTGGAGGATTCACAGGCATGTCACAGATAGTGGCTGCATCTAAATACGCAGAACTGCTTTCACAGGTTGCTATGTTGAAACAGAGAAACTGCACCATCCATGAGGCTGATGCAAGTTTTGATGGGGCATCTGATGGTGCACCGATGGTGCGTCTAAAAATGCACCGAGATGTATTTGCGCCGCTACAAGTGGGCGTCTCACCATTAAGAAAATCAGTTGCGGCATTAGCATAAAGACGCAGACATGCCTGTGGCAAAAGAGGCAGCAGCCACCACATCTGCATTGGACTCTGAATCTAGCAGATTGTGTGTTACCAATATAGAAAATGTTTACATTTTCATTGAAACCACACTACACATACACTAGCAAGGGAATCGCATGGCCGGCAGTTCGAATCCCGGCAGCATCAGGCCGACAGAGGAACAGATCCCGGCAGCAGCAGCCTGACAGCGCTGGAAATCCCGATCGTCCCCAGGTAAGTACTAACTAACCTAACCTGCCCCCCTAACCCTAACACTCCTTTAGGGGTGCCTAACCCTAACCTCCCCCCTCCAAGTGCCTAACCCTAATCCCCCCTCTAAGTGCCTAACCCTAACCCCCCTTCCCCGCTGCCTAAGCCTAAGTCCCCCGGGGGGATGCCTAGCCTAACCTCCCCCCGTGGGTGCCTTACCCTAATCCTCCCTCCCCCTAGCCTAACCCTCACCTCCCAGGGGGGTGCCTAACCCTAAGTCCCCCCCGGGAGCCCTAAACCTAACCCTCCCGCCCCACGGCTGTCTGCTCACAGCGCCCGGCATCCCTTCGATCGGGATGCCGGGTGCCAGTCTCCTGGCGTCGGTGAAATGAGTGGCAGTCATTTCACCCTCACCGGGATATGACAGTCGGGAAGCCGGCTGTCGGTATAATGTCAGCCGGCTTCCCGATTGCATCCCCTAGCAAGACAATCCAGTAAGTAACATTACTAGAGAGAAGGCTCCTTAAGCCTGAAGGAGTTTAAACCCTGAGTCTCAGAAAGTTTTTTTTATGAGGTTATGGTGTTCTTGGCTCCTTTCATGGTCGCTTTGGGTTCACCAAGAGTCTAGTATTTCCCATCCTTGTTTTCTAGCGATGGTGGATTCACAGTGGATGAATGCCAGGACTAGAGATGTGCGCCGACACTTGTGTTTTGGTTTTGGATCTGGATCCCCCTGGTATTGGATCTGGATTGGTTTTGACAAAACCTCACCTCTGTGTTTTTTGTTTTCCTGTTTTGGTTTTGGATCTGGATGTTTTTCTTAAAAAACCATATAAACAGCTAAAATCACTTAAAATTGGCCTGTTTTTGATCCTACAGTATAACTAACCTCAATGACATTTATTTCGAGTAATTTCCAATCAATTTTGACCACCGCACAATATTATTTCTAGTAAGGCCAAAAGGTTGCTTAAATAAGCTAAGTCTCACTGTGGGTGGCACTATCATGTGGCAGTTCAGCTTCTAATTTCCAACACAGATACAGTGTGTTATACAGTGTGGGTTGGACAAACCAATAGTGCACTTACTTTGACAGCAATGTCAGCAGAGCGGGGTTGCTGACGGTGTCCTCAGTACATGGAATGGCAGTTCTGTGGTGCTGGCAGTGTCCTCAGTGAAGGGTACTGGTGATGTCGGCAGTCCAGGGGTGCCAGCGGTGTCCTCAGTGCAGGTTTGCTGGCTGTATCGGCAGTGCGGGGTGCCAGTGGTGTCCTTAGTGCAGGTTTGCTGGCTGTGTCGGCAGTGCGGGGATTGCTGGCAGTGTCCTCAGTACATGGAATGGCAGTGCTGAGATGCTGGCAGTGTTCTCAGTGAAGGGTACCGGCAGTGTCGACAGAGCGGGGGTGCCAGCAGTGTCCTCAGTGCATGTGTGCTGACAGTGTTGGCAGTGCAGGGGTACTGGTGGTGTCCTCAGTGTGGGAGTGTCGGCAGTGCTGGCAGTGTGGGGGTTGCTGATGGTGTCCTCAGTACATGGGGCAGCAGTGCAGGGGTGCCGGCAGTGTTGGCAGTGGTGGTGTTGGCAGTGGGGGATGCTGCCAGTGGGGGTGCCGGCAGTGTCAGCAGTGGGGAGTGCCGGTGGTGTCAGGTGGTGTGGGATGGCAGGCGCCATCTTCTTTTTCTTCTGTGTGCATTTTCAATGGGCTTAACACTGGTTGGCTGAGAGCTGTGACAGATGGCTCTCTAAGCCAATCAGCACTAAGCCCGCTCAATACAAAACCTCGAGACCCGACAGCAGTTCATTAGGTTTTGCCTCTGTCATGGCTACACTCTTGAGACTCCTGAGGAGAAACAGGCTTAACAGGTGGTACAAACTAATATAACATGTTAACATTTGTAACAAGTCAAAAATAACGGCATGCAATGTTAAAAGTAAACAAGATTTATTCAAAGACAATACTGTGCTGAAAAGTTCTAGATACTTAAGCATGAAGTCTCCATAAGGCAAAGTTCAGATTATCACAACAAGCAGGTGTCAGGATAGTCACGCAAGAACTAAAGTTCATATAACACAAACTTCACATCATACCAACTAACAGGTGTGGAGTTGAACTCCGTAAGGTGACAAAGATACTGTATGGGGCTGAGCCCCAAGACGTGACAAAGATCCGGTATGAAGTGGTGCGGGGTTGAGCCCCAAGACGTAACTGAAAATCCAGTATGGAGCACTGCAGGGTTGAGCCCTGGGACGTGACTGAAATCCGGTATGGAGTTGAGCCCCAAGGTGCAAAGGAGATCCGGTATGAGGAGGTGCTGGGGTTGAGTCCCAAAGTGTGACAGAGGTCTGGTGTGGAAAGGTGCAGGGTTGAGCCCTGAAGTGCAGTGAAGATCCAGTATGGGGTTGAGCCCCAAGACGTGACGGAGGTCCGGTGTGAAGAGGTGCAGGGTTGAGCCCTGAGATGAGGTAGAAGTCCCGAGTGAAGAGGTGCAGGGTTGAGCCCTGAGATGAAGCAGAGGTCCGGAGTGAAGAGGCTTTTATGATGCAGTTGACAACTGTTAGTTGAAGGTAAACATGAATAGACCATGAAACGGCAGCAAAGCTAGGCAAGTAATACAGCGGAGACTACCAGCAGAGTTAGGTTTAGTATTGCAGCAGAGAGTTCAGTAGCAGCAGAGACTTCAGTAGCAGGGATCTGTAGTGTAGTATTTGTAACAGAACCGGGCAAAGAGAGTCCACAGCATATATCAAGTACAGCGAGGATCTGGCAGGAGTCCAAGGAAGAACCTGAAGGTAAAGTTGCACAGACAACAATGCTCAGTTAGTAACAGACTTTTATACCAGATGCATGAAATCCATTGGAAGTGTTAAAGCATGTGACCTAGACAGAACCAGGTTTAGAAAACCAAGTACTCACAGACCCCAGCAAGCAGATGATGCCCAAGGAATAGAGGATCACTTTAAGTCTCTGTATACTCCATGCAATACACGCCAGCAGCCCGGAAGGATACTCCAGCGACAACAATGGAAACTTGGCAAGTGTAGTTTATCTTTAAACAGGGATACAGTTCAGGTTCTGACAGCCTCGGGTGAGGGATCCGGGGCAGGCAGGGAGATCCGAGCTGCGCTCAGATCGCCCTGGATCCCCAAAATTCAGGTGGGTTTGGATCTCTGAGATCCGAATCCGCTCATCTCTACCAGGAACCTTTCAGATTGTGCTGCCTCCTGCTTGTTGGTTGAGGAATAGCCTGGGAGATCTGGTGATATTGCTGTTGGGCTCCCTAATGATTGGGTTCAAGAGGATTGTTCAGCACACTCTGAAGGTATCCATGAAGGATATTGATAAAGGGCATTGTGCCCAAAGGCCTTGTAGCTATGGTAGGAATAGTGTTGGCAGCAGTGGCAGTACCAACACTAGGATTTACTATTGCAACAACACATCTGTATTTAGGGACAAACACCCATTGTTTCGGGCTAAGATCAGAGCTGGCAAGAATGTATGTGTTTGCCATTATGGTCAAGGGCAAATAGGATCTTGCTGTGGCTAAGGTCAAAGGAAGCATTGGTGAAGAGGTGTACCAGTCCAAAAACACTTGGCTGGATAGCATGTATGTCTTCATGGCCTGCTACCTTGAGACCCATCTAGAATGCACCAACATAATCTGGTATCTTCACTTTCCAATTCAAGTCTCATCCGGGCCCAGACACGTCTACTTTCTCAGATTCTAGATGGATTAGATGAAATGGGTCTTTGTTTGGACGCACTGAAAGACAGCTTGATAGCAGGGGCCATTGCTTTTTGTGTCTCCAGGATAATTGTAGTAGGACATCCTTTGACTTGAGGGTGACAGTTACTCATGATCTATAGTGGCTTATAGTGCTTTTGCCTTGGTGTATGGTGCTGCGGTCAGATATTGTGCCCCAACAATTTTGGTATTACCATTACAGTGGGGTAGTGATAGATGTGGCTCAGCACAAAAGTAAATGATGCTATTGCCCAATTTTGTAGTAAAAAGAAGGTTTTGTGGTCTATTATGATTTTGTATGCTTTTGGGATGATCATTTTTTTTTCAACCAGATGGTGTTAATCTTACTTAGTATGGTGTAAGTGTTTATGGGCCTGATTCAGATAAAAAGACATTGCCAATGTTTTTGCAATTGACCAATATTTTTTGTACTGTGCATGTTTCGTAGTCACACTGCGCATGTGCCACGATGGTCTTGCGATGGTGGTCGCAAAGAGGATTTATTTGCAAAGGGATTGACAATCAGTGGTGTTTGTGGGTGGTAAAGGGGGTGGCGGTTCAAACGCAGGTGTGTCACAACCATTTTGAAAGCGTGACACAGCCTACAACTGCAATACTATATGCAGTTGTTAAGGCGCCAGTTGTCTGTGTTCTGTTGGTTATTCTGCATGACCATAGGGTCACCCAGAAGTCCAATGATCAATCGATGTGCATCCGATGGCTGTGACCTTGTCTGCAAGCGGTGGATCTTCGAGGCCGCCGGTTGGTGCCTCAAAACAAATTTCAGCAGCCTCGACATCTGTATATTTTTAAATCACCATTCATGTATAGGATCACAGCAGCAATGGAGTTTGCAGGATGCTAATGAATCTGCTAGCTGCTGGCTCCTCCATTGTGGTGGGCGCTGGTAGTTCTGCCTTATACGATAATGACGCTAACTCATAATCTTTGGAACTCTGGCATAGAAGACTAGGTTATTTTAGGAATAACAGTGTTCAGAAACTTCTTGATGGGATGGTTACAGGAATATCTGTGAACAACATTGAAAGACCAATGTGTGAAAGCTGTGTAATAGGCAAGAAAAGCTGTTTCCATTTTCAAAATCAGCAAGCAGAGCAGAGGAACTTTTGGAATTAGTGCATACCGATGTGTGTGGTCCAATGGAAGCAAAATCGATTAGTGGATACAGATACTTCATTACAGTCATTGATGCATTGTCTATGTGTATATTCCAAAAGAGAAAAGACATAAGTTGGATCCCACATCTGTGAAGTTTATCATGCTTGGATATTGCCAACAGAGAAAAGGATTTAGACTCTGAAATAATAAAAGAAGAACACTCATTAAATCAAAATATCTAATATTCCAAGAAACAGCATTACTTCAGACATAGCTGTAATTAAAGTTGCAGAGTAAGTATGTGATATTAGATATGCCAGCAGATGGAGACATGTCTTAACCAGAAATTACCAGCATGGACATCCACCTAAGGAAAAGAACTTTTGTAAAGCCAAAAACCACCTAGAAGATATCATGAGGAGTTTGCAAATTTCACATTGTGTGAACCCCAGAATATCCAAGAGCCAAAGATAAGTAATGACTGGTGTGAGTGGAAGTCAGCAATAGACAAGGAAATTACATAACCAAATGTCAACAATACATGGACTGTAGTTGAAAGGCCATTACACTTTAAAGAGACTTTACATGAACTTACTGCCTGATTTGGGAATAGAGTAAGATATAGCAAGTAACTATACATCTTGGTAAAACTATGCTGCACTGCAGGCGGGGAATTGTGTGTCCAAACTAAAATCTAAACTGCATTGTAAAAATAAAGCTGTCCAGCATTTGTGGGCTACCTGTAAAAGCAGCAAGTATTTACACCACATGAATTAAACATATGTATGTATTTGCACCTCTTGCATTATAACATGGTTTGTCCAGGTACAGATGGCCTGATTCAGAGCCGGACGCTCTTTGAGAGCGCTTGCTCTGAACCAGTGCGTCCCTTTTTTTTTTTCAAAGACGGCCCCCTGGCCGCTCGCATAGCTGTGGGTGACCACCTACAGCTTATGCGAGCGGCCAGGTGATGGTCGTGATGGTATCTCAAAACAGAAAAAAATCCCAAGACTTGAAACGAGACCCTTGTGGTAAGGTCTCGTGACCGCAAGCCCCAGTGGACTTCCCGCTCTAATAGAGCAGGAAGTCCACCTACTGACATCATGAGTGATGTCAGGAGGGCCGCCCACAAACGGCAGGCACTCCTTCGGGAACGCCTCCATTTGTGTAGCCACCCCCCTGTCCACAAAACCGAGTGAGCTGTCGATCAACATCGACAGCCGCCCCTTTTGTAGTGAGTCCCGGAGCGAGAGAATTTCTATGCTTTTCACCTTGGCTATTCTCTGTGAGCTGTTTCAATTTGATCCATGGTACCGCTTTGTCCGTCTGGTTCTTACTGACTTGTCAACTATGTTTGTACACCTTCATTGTCACTCCACTCCATTATAGAGTACACCAGTACCTGTACTAGGGAACCAAGTCTGAGGGCCGCGACCTGCGTGTTGGATTCAGCTTAGTCCAAAAGTCCTCAAAGTGGCCCCTGGTGAATACCGCCGGCACACTAGACTTTGCACCTCAGTACTGACTGTCGCCAATCCCGAAGTATGGGCTAGCATCTACTATCTATCCGTGAGTTTGCTACAACTAGATAATACTGCACACATCTCAACATCACTGACTAGTGCACATACACACACATATATGTATATTGGGTAGCATGGTGGTACAGTGGTTAGTATGTTTGTATGGGCCATCTATGAGCATGTTACTTTCCTCCCACACTCCAAAAACATGCTGGTAGGGTGTTTGGGTACACAATACAGCATAATTTGTAGTGATGATGATAATGATTATAATAATTTGATAAGCTCTATTAAAGGGTATCGATTCAGATGATAACAAAAAGTGCTTACGACAAGGTCTGTACGGGCAGGATGCTGTGAGTAGAAAATGTGTGTATGATTGGTTTGCACGCTTTCGCAGTGGCAAGGAATCGGTGGAAGATGAGCAACGTTCGGGCCGGCCGTCCACAACCAGGCAACCAGACATGATTGAACGTGTGCGAATGTTGCTAGCAAACAATCGGCGACTTACCAAATTTGAAGCAGAACTTAATGTTGTGTCGTTGCTCCATTGCTGTTCGACGCACTCTGCTCGAGACACTGTTGAAATGAATGCAATGGCAGTGCGGTGGCGGCCTCGGGCAAACCCTGACTGGGGGCAGGTCCAGACATGTCCATGCATGTCAGCGCGCATGAGCGACCTTGTTGCGAGCGTTGTATATAGATATATTACACCATTCACTAAACTTTTTAGACAAACCTCATATACCCTTTGGATATGGAAACTTGTACACTGTAGGCAGGGTTTGCCTAATGAAGCTATAATGATTTATAATGCAGGTTCCTACTAAAGGAATAAAACACAGAAACGTTTGATGTCTATTGTGATATACATATATTATACAAAGAGAAGGTCTTTACTGTCTCCCAATACATATATAAAACAGCTTTCATAAATATTACACAATTGGCCTAATCCATATTGGCCGTTTATGTACAATAATATGCATGCAGAGTTTCCTATGATGCCAGTTCCCTTTCAACAAATGCAAATGATTCTTGCACAGTGCAAATTCTACTCTGGTGATTCTTACATATTTGCCGACATTCTGGCTGACCCCTCCGCTTTAGCGCCATTTGTTAGCCTCTCTCTTGTGTACAAGTGTGCACATAAATGTGCAAGGACTGAGACACCCACTTTTTACGTCTTAAGACTAAACAATCAACTTGGTGCATGTCTAGAAGCAGTCATTGCTTGCACCATGCTATGTACAGATTTTCCACCAGAATATGGTCTCCAATATAAGGGGGTATATTTAATAAAGTGCGTTTTTTTAGAAGTGGAGATGTTGCCCATAGCAACCAATCAGATTCTATCAATTATCTTCTAGAAGGTGCTAGATAAATGTTGTGTAGAATCTGATTGGGGCAACATCTAGGAGTATATTTACTAAGTGAGAGTTTTTAGAGATGTTGCCCATAGCAACCAATCAGATTCTACTTAACATTAAATAGCACCTTCTAGAAGATAATAGCTAGAATCTAATTGGTGATGGGCACCATCTCTTCTAAAACTCACTTCTAAAAACTCTCACTTTAGTAAATTTACCCCCTAGACTTTTAAAAAAACCCACTTTAGTAAATATATTCCTAAGTGATTAAGCATCTGAGTTGGCAATCCGGTATATATGATACACCTCTTACACTCCCATAACATAGCCACCTCCCAGTCATTGCCGAGGAATGCCCAATAGGATTCCAATACATTTCTGAGACTAATAGTCTCAATCGCTACTGCAATACACACCATGGGTCACGTGTGCTCTGCGACCTTTTAGCAACTTAGATGCAAGCGCAGTTGAAAAACACTGACCAAGTGCATGAAAATCGGGCATTGTGTACACTTCACTCAGACCCATAGTGCTGGCTTGTTATGTATGAAACTGAATGTAGGATTTCTTTAAATAAATCTAAAAGTCTTAACTTTATTATCTTATCTTCCCTTAGATTGTGCTGATTGTTACAGCCATCTTGGAAATTGCCATGGGTATTGGACTGGCTTTTAGCTCGTATTATTTCTTATCTGAAATAGTTGGTATACAATTTTGGGGGCCAGTGTTTGTAAGTACTGAAACCACTGTCAAAAATGAATCCTGAATACTTTGATTATAAAGCATTTAATAATGATACTTTAATCTTGTTTAAGTAGTTATCAAAAAATATTTCAGTTAGGTATTTCAAGCAATTGGGGGAGATTTATCAAAGTATTGATAGATGTAAATTTGAGAGAGATAAAGTACCAACCAATCAGCTTCTAACTGTCATTTTTCAAACACGTCCTATTAAATGGCAATTAGGAGCTGATTGATTGGTACTGTATCTCTTTCCAAGCTTGATAAATCTCCCCTATGTTTGATAAAAAAATTTCAACATTAACTTGTCTTTCCCATTCAGGTACTGTAGAATGCTTATTAAGTACATTATGCTGAAGGGAAGCATTAATACATAATGATGAATGCACTATTATAGTTAAGGAAAAGTTGAAATGCTTTTTCCACACTTTTAACTAGAGATGAGTGGTTCAGTTTCCCTGGAAACTGAACACACCTGAACTGCGTCATTTCACATAGCTGAGCAGAGGGAGAGAGTGTGGTACTGTAGGCTGGAGAACTGTAATATAAATAAATTCCTTTAGCACACCATCAGGACACAAAGATGGCACCATTAGGATTGAAGTTGGAGTCTGTGTAGGACTAGGACAAAGTGGATTCTGGGAAGGGTTACTGTTACTGCAGACATCATTGTCAGTGTACTGTATGTGTGTTTGTTGTTTGTCAGTCACACACACTGACTATGAACTCACACACAAGCTATTGTCTGTGTGTAGTTTTGTTGATTGTTTTTTAAGTCACCCATTTGATTTATTACCTTTTATTAACTTAACTTAACCTAAACCTAGAAATAATCACAACGACACGTAAATGGAATTTATAGAGGTCACAGCCAGAATTGAATGATCTAATTGAAATTTAAATCTGAAAATAGGTGGCAGAAAGAAAGCAGTGCTCCGAGGCTATGGCCCGCTGGATACAATAACTATATAATAGGGGCAGATCCCCGCTCCATGCAGACCGACCTGAGGCAGTACCATTCCACCTTTATTGTCATAGCCTTGGCTCCTCCCTTGGATGGAGACCAGGCTGCCCCTTAGGCGTTTAACCAACTATCCAACTCTCAAAGAAAAGATGCTACCCAGGCACTCCTGAGTATTTACATGCTTTTTTGTTTGTTAGTGCACATTTTTATTCCCTTAGGAAATATATCCCTGCGGAATACTATTATATAATATATATTGTTTATCTGTCCAAAAAATCCTCTACTGTGTTTGAGGCTGCTGTACCTCTTTGTTATGATTTTTTTCCCAGTTAGGCCATATTTAAAAAAAATCCAAAAAATTGTCTAAAACAAAAAACCTGTAGTCTTTTCTAATTGAATTTAAAAATAATATTGTGTATTTCAAGAAGTGTGTGTTCAGACAAGTGACAGTTTGTATATTACTGTTCTGTGTGTGGTTGTGTAACCCCATCAATTGCACCCAAAAACAATTCTCACAAAGACCTGTTCCTCCAAGTATGTGAAAACAATCGCCAGTGTTGACTGTGTCTGAAAAACAAAGACATTAGTGCAAATACATTTCCATAGTGTGTTATCCTTCCAGTATAAGCAACAGTGTGTGTGGTGGTGTCAACCCATCATCTTACACCCCAAAACAATTCTCACAATGTAAGGTATGGTTGAGTGTATCTGGGCACAATAATGGGTATAAATAGCAGCCTAATCAACACTTTAGCCTCCCCAAAACAGGAAAAGTAACTAGTATAAAGGATAAAATAAGTGAGGATCAAAGGTGCTTTACCTCAATAGCAGCCAAAAACGAACAACATTAATACAAACAATAAAAAAGCCCCAAAATTCAGAGATGGTCACATGGAAGATTTCTTCTTATATGAATTCCAGACCCCAATTCCACTTCCTTGATTACTTTTATCCTCCACAGTAGGTGACTTCTAAAGAAGTGTATTTATATGTATAACACAGTTTCTCTAACACCCGGGAATGTGACGATATTCAATCCCAGCACCAAAAAGTAGTAAAAATTAGCATACCTTACTCACTTGGAGCAATTGTATCAGAAGCTTATAAATGTTTCCTTATGGCTACTGACAAAACACGTACCCTACTCACGTAAGGGTAAAGCAGATCTCTCACATCTGGGTTTCTTTAAACCTTCACTGTGATGTCGCTGACTCCTCAATAATCAGTCCATTATATCCATAGTGGAAACAATTTAATTAATATTTAAAAATATAAAATATAAGACAATAAGACCACAACAGACAAACAAACTCTTGACACTGGTGGTAAAGGTCTAAAGTTTGCTCAATGCAAAGGTCCGGAACAATATAGAGCAATATGAATACCTCCAGTGAACAGGATGGTGAGGGTCCTCAATAGATAGATCCTACAGCTCAAATGCATTTCGATCATTAGATTTTTTACGTCACCTTCATCATTAATCTCCTTATAATCTGAGTTATAACTCCTGCAACCAATTTGTAATGACTAACTGACTCCTCCCCTATCCAGGATTCCCAAGAAGAATCCTTACACACTAGGGAGCTCATTCAGAGCCGATCGCTCGCATCCAGCGTATGCAAATTCAGTAAAAGTGACGCCATGGCAGGTGCTTGCTCGGAAAGGTATTAGCACGCCCACTTTGACTGTGCAAGCAATCACTTTGTATATGCAGACACCCATAATCGTATGTTGAGACACCCACTAGAGCACATCATCTCCAGGAAGTGTTTTAAAACATTGGTACATCGAGGACCATCGGAAGCTAACACAGTGCTTGTGGTTGCCTTACCATACCGCAAGCACTACGAGGACTTCAGTGTAAAAAACAGGCATGTGACATGTACTATGATGGTGCCTGTTAATTATGCACACCTTTGAAATGGCATTGGTACACTCAGGCATGCCTGCGTTCGCACCTCCACTCCCCCGTTATTAGTGTCCTGTCCCTGTTACCACCCACAAATGACCTCTCCTGTCACTCATTTCACTGGGCTGTCTTTGCTTGGCGAGCAAGCGGTTTGCGATCGCATATAGTAGTTCGCGCACATGCAGAATGAAGAGTGCGCATGCGCTTTTGCATACCATCGGGTCGCTTGTGAGCGCATAGTGCTTGCAAGCGGCTCTGAATCAGGTCCTAGGGCTGCTGCTGGGGGTAAATCTTCATCCCAGAAAGGGACCATGAAGACTAGTAGTTTCAAAGAACTATTGACTGTTAAACAATAATTTGCAAGATAAAGCAGCAGTAGTAGCTTACACATAACACAAGCTTATTCACAGACAGGCTACTCTCTGTATCAACATCTTGACTAAGAGGCATGCCATTGTCAACTTGTTGAAAAAACTCAGTGATGTGATAGCAAAATAGCTTACCCTACTAAGACTCTCATAAGGATTTGTCATTTCCAATAATGCAAGTAACATTATGCAAGCATTACAACTGGGTGAATTTGAACAAATACCATGTATTGCCCACACAATAAACTTGGTGGTTCAGATATATTTTTAAAAATGACAGGTGTGTGCAGGACATGCTTTTTGTGGCCCATAAAATTTCTGGGCATTTTCACCATTGAGCAACAACATGTTAAAGATTGTAGCAATTGTAAGAATAGTTCACTTTGCCATTCCACCAACTGAAGCAAAAGGTAGTAACCAAGTGGAATTCCACCCTTTATATGCTTCAGTGACTGAAGGAACAACAAAAATTAATCCAAATCTACACTACAAGCTATGTAATAGGGAGAGGAGGGGGGATAATCCTTACTCCAGCATAGTGGAGAATACTGTCCATTTTATGCAAGATATTGAAACCATTTAAAATACTGTAGTAACCAATGAAGAGAGTTCAGACACTGCCAGCCTGAGTCAAGTGATTCTGTTAGTTAAACTCCAGAAAAAGCAGCAAGAGAAACTAAAAGAGGAGATGAAATCAAGTGATTC
Organism: Taudactylus pleione; assembly: GCA_031769625.1. NCBI lineage: Eukaryota > Metazoa > Chordata > Amphibia > Anura > Myobatrachidae > Taudactylus > Taudactylus pleione. The sequence goes on from JAUIMM010000135.1 coordinate 6,173,766, forward strand.
CACTATGCATGTTGGATTTCTAGATAAAGTTCTTTATTCCCTTCATCAGGACCAAAGGGCAATCAATCAATCGCATTTGGATTTGTGTTTTTTAATGGTTTGTTCCATTTACATTTTTTTTATGTATAGTTATTTTCTGTAATAAACCATTTAATCAATTAGTCAATCAAATAAGTAATCAATCTACGTTTTGGAGAAAGATTAGTACATAATTAATTAATCAATGATGCACTAAGCCTTGGAGAGAGATACAGTAGAGAGAGAGAAAGTACCAACCAATCAGCTCTTAACTGTCATTATTCAAACACAGCCTGTATAGTGATAATTAGGAGTGGATTGTTTGGTCCTATCTCTCTCCAATTTATCTCTCTCCAAGGCTTATTACATCTCCCCCTTGGTCTTTATACTGTTATGCTAGTGTCTAGTAGCCAATCATGAACAAAACATGATCTGGCTACTAGGGTATGTCCCAGAAGGTGGGAGAAAAAAGAAGATAATCATGGAAAACATAGAAACATATAAAAAAAGGTTTTATATGGTGCTAAGACTTCATAAAGTTTAAAAAGTATATGAATGTGTCTAAAAGTAAAATACCACAGGAAATAGTCAGAAAATTACAGGTATGGATTCTATTTTTTTCCTCACAGCTCCTGAGGCTAATTGAATTCCCCCTACATTGTTAATAGCAAATGGAAATAAATGAGGAGGCATTTGTAAAACATCCTGCATTTATCAATTTGAAGACTGAATTAATATAGAAAAAATAAAGATTAATATATACACCTCATCATAAGAACATACATTAAAGTAATAGCAGTGCTGATATTTGGCAAAACATTGTAAGCTTCAAAATATTGGATCCCAACTCTTAGGACTAATGGTACCCACATTTCTCATGCTGACAATATTTTCTTACATTTTCTTGTGATTTATAAGAGAGATGAATAAAATTATTGCCTCATTGCAAAGGGTGGCAAAAATTCCAAGGGACCACTAGGTATAAGTCTGAAGAGAGGACTGAAAGATATTTTGGTACAGTCGTACAAGGAAAATTACAGGTATTGGTGATATTAAAATCCCCTCCAACATTAAGGTGGTGTCCATCCCCAAATGATCAATTTCTAGAGCATATTCCATTGAAAATATAATAAAGGGAAGATGGGGCATAAAAATTGTCTAGTGTGTAATTCACGTGGCAAATAACAATATCTGCAGTAATAAAACCTTTATCTGAATCCAAGCAGAATCTTTCTGATGTATATTGCAATGACTTACTGAAAAGCCCTGCAACACTTTGCTTCTTTGTATGAAATGATAAGAGGCTTCCTTCTTGTCCCAACAAGCAAGTCAAGGTGGTCCTGTAGAGACTAAGTCAAATCATGTGAATAAAAAAAATAAAATCATAACAATTGGTGAAAAAAGAAAATGAAAAAATAATGTGTGGTCAAAGGGTGGCCAATTATGAGGTACAATGATCTAAGTAAACAATGGAGATGGAAACCTCTAATAGAGAATTACCTCTAACTGGAGTGACAACAGTAAAGCCAAGTGAAAAAATTAATGGCACATAAAAGTAAGGACTGTGGAACTAGATACATAAATTGTCCTAGAAGAGCTTTGCATTTTGTTACCTTTTTATTGTGCACAATGTGCAACTTGTCAAGGAACAACAAAGATAATTTAAATTTGTTTTCAATGTTCTGTTTGCAAATCAGATTAAATTCCCCACATCTGTTAGCAATTACTGCATATTTTAGAAGTCTTGAAAAAATACCTTGATAAAAGAGGTTAGAACATTTGCATTAGCGTTCCTAAAGATTTACTTTCTTGGTACAGTTCATGATTCTCATAATCACAGGACAAGGACCCTCTTGCCCAACATGAGGGAGTGATGAAGGGGGGAAGCATTCAGTGAGAAGGACCTGAATGGTTCCATGTAAACTTTTCGAGGATTCCAGCTGGTTACAGCAAACATGAAATATGTGCCTATGATAGGCATTTGCAAAAAGTACAGTTCATCAAGCATTTGGGGCAACCTACTAAATGTGCTGAGATTGTGTCTCAATAAAATAATTGGCAGATTTTAATTCAGTTTCCATTTGCAAAATGCGATGTCCCTGATTAGTTGATCTATGGATTTTTTAATTACTGCAAGTTTACCAACCAGAATTGATCTAATTAGAGTTTAATGATCCTCCAATTGCCCTGTACCAATTTATAGGCATCAAATTTATTAATATGCAAGGGATTACAATATTTTGCACCTTTGAAATGTTCTGATTTGGCATGGCTGGTTAGACCTTTCTTAACATTTCTAGGATACTCAGCAGATCTTACATTTAGTGGCCTTGATGTCCCCACACACACATTCAATAAAATATAAAGCATTCTATAAGTTGCAGTAAATACATTAATTGATTTTTTTATTTATGTTTATAAAAACTAACTTCAATAATTTTCTTAGTGCCTTCCTTTTTATTTGTACACATCAGACACATTCTTCATCTATAAAACTCTTTAGATATCATTGTACTTGATGTAGTGGTAGGTTTCATGGCACTTTTAAATAATTTAGTCTTTAAATTTGTAGCTTTTCCATAGATAAAAGCTGGTTTATCTGTTAAAGTGGATTTAAGCATGGAACGTCTTAAAAAAATATAAGGATGTTGTTGTTTAAAAGCTTTCTCTACATATCAGTGCTAAAAATTTAAATTAGAAATAAAAGTAAAAATTAAAAAAAATATAATATTTTTTTACTTTAGGGATTATCAACATGCTTCTATATATCTAACTTATTTCATAAAGGGTCTTACTCAATGTCTTATTCAACTTCCTTATAAACACTGATTTTAAATAGCTTTTTCATTTCTACCGCTTGATGTTAAAATTTCACGTAATTATTAGAGTTAATCTTTTTAATTGGACTTTGGGGGATAGATCCTAGAAAATTGTTATGATGCCATCTTCTTATATCTGTAGGCTCCTGTATCCATGGGTTTTGTGAAATTATTTAGTTTTAATAATAATCACTTTCATTATGTATATAAGTCAGGGAAATTAAAGCAGGGTCATTAACTTCAAATACAAATTTATTATTAAAATAATTGTTTTTCAAAAATTATTTAAAATATTTTAAAATTCATAAACCCCATTCAAGATAAATAAAATATAATTTATGTTGTTATTCCAGAACACCAGGTTTGCTTCATATGTGTTATAATGAAGGGAGAACTGGTGACCATTGCAGCAACCACTTTCTGTAGGTATAAGTCTTCCTTAAAATTAAAAAAAATATGTTAGAAAGAATAAAGAAATGCCTTTTTAAAGAATTATTTCAAATTGGTAGTAAGGTTACTTTTGTCTAAAGATTGTGTCAATGTACGTTCAATTATTGTATATAAATAATAATTAGTCATTACTAAAAGCTAGCCATTATTCCATTAAATTTCTTTCAAAAGATTAATTACATTACTGGTATCTTTTAAATGAGACTTATTCAATGTAACCAATGATTTCAAAAAAATAATCTATGAATTGAGAAGATTTGCAGTAATAAAATTCACCCCAGCAATAATTGGTCAGTCTAGGGGTTTATTAACATTTTATATGAACTTTTTGTACCAAATATATTATAGGGATTGTTGGATTATTATTGATTCAATTATTTATCAGCACTAGTTTTTTTAATATTTTTGAAGTCTTCCACCAGAGACTCTAATTTAATAGAAATAGTTTATTTTGGGTCCCATCTTAATTTCCTTTAAGTGACCTTATCATCAAATTGCTTTAGGATTTCATTTTCCGAATTACATAATTTATCCATAAGGAGAATACCACGCCCTTTATCAGCAGGTGTGATGATCAATTCTTTATTATCCCTTAAACCATTCAAAGCCATTTAAACTGTGTACAGGATCACAGTTGCAGGCAGAGACAGAGCCAAAAACCTGTCACTACATGCTTGCATCTGAGTTGCCACTTCCCCGCATCTGCCCACAAATGGCTCCTGTCTGTCAATTACTTTGCAAATAAATCCTCACTACGGTTGACACCATAGTGCCACTGAGCTTCATGAACAGACCACAATAATCTTTTAACACTTGATGCATGCGTAATGCCACTCAGATGCATGATAATCTCTTACAGGCATAAACATCAACACTGCATCCATCTATTAATCAGGACCATAATGCGGGCAGTGTGTAGCCAAACAGTTAATAATCAGGCTAATTGTGCTGGTATTGTAATACATTTATATAAAATATGCCTTTCAACAGCACTTTGAAGTAAACCTGTTAAATTAATAGAGCCTATTTAATAATACCCCATTATAGAATTTATTAATAAATATAAGAAAATCAGTATTAATAGTTTGATATAATTGTAAAAAGTATTTAGTATGTGGCTGCAGAACCCATGTGAGCCATTGACCCAACATAATGAAATAAACACTGAAACATCTGTTTGTATACTGACAGTTTGGAGATAAATCCCTTTAGAATGGTAGGATATCTTACGTGTTAAGTTATCCTCAAAAGAGTTCAATGAAATGTAATGAGATTGGCTGTATTGTTATCATGATAATGAATTCAGCATGACAACATGGTAAGCTGCTGGCATATGGATCACAATAATTGAATAAAGCACACAACAACAACAGTAAAATAAAGCTTTCTCTAATGTATTATAGTAACAGGTCCCCTAAATTATCCTACGCAGATTTTGCCTAATGCTCCCTTTCTCTCTATTATTAAGATCAACTCAAGGACCCACCAGGGGAGAGGGTATTGTGTAGAGGGCTGGGCAGCTGCAGTAGAATGGCAGGAGAGTGGGGAGGCAGACTAAGTCTGCTGAGGGGCAGGGAGACCATCAAGAAGAGCAGGGTCTGGATGGGACTGCTGACAGACCTGCACAGCCCCATTCCACATCCACACCCGAGAGTCAGGCAAGTAAAGGGGGAGCCAAGATTAAGGCAGAATGCTAAAAAACAATAGCAAACGAGAGGGAGGAAGAGCTGGAGGCATGCTAGAGCAGCCCCAGCAGCAGCCAGATTTTGCCCATACTGGTGTAGGGGACTGAGGCTATCCCAGTGTTATGAGGGGGGTGATTTAAATAAGCTAATAGGGTTAAAATTACTGACCAGAGAGAGCAGAGCCAGGTGGTGGAGTGAAGAGAAGAGGTGGGAGGGATGAGGGAGGGGCATCAGTGTAAACAAAAGAAAAGAGGAGTGGAACTCCAGTTGAAGGGCTGTGAGGAAAACTAGAAGAGGAAAAAGAAGAAACAGGGAATGGAGCATTGGGAGAAGGGGAGGCATGGAGGGAGAAGGGGTGGAGTTGGAAGCCAGAGTAGAGCAGAATCAACTACCAGCAGTACTGATATGATGGCAGATGTAGGAGGCATTAACATGTGCCAATCCAGGGGCTGCTGTGTCCATCCAGGGGCTGCCACAGCAGCCATTGCCCCTAGATGGACACAGTATCCCCTGGATGGACACAGCAGCCACTGCCCCTGGATGTACACAAGCCCCTGGATGAACACAGCAGCCCCTGGAGGACACAGCAGCCCCTGGATGGACACAGCAGCCCCTGGATGGACACAGCAGCCTCTGCCCTAGATGGACACAACAACCAATGGATGGACACAGCAGCCCCTGAAAGACACAGCAGCCCCTGCTCTAGATGGACAGAGCAGCCCCTGGATGGACACAGCATCCCCTGGATGGACACAGCAGTCACTGGATGGACACAGCAGCCACTGCCCCTGGATGGACACAGTAGCCCCTGGATAGACACAGCAGCCCCTGGATGGACACAGCAGCCACTGCCCCTGGATGGACACAGCAGCCCTTCTTGGATGAAGCACAGCCCTGACAGCATGGGACTAAGCAAGCAACTGGAGATGATCACCGCAGGGAGGGACTTTTATAAAATCCAAAACCTGCGAGAATCCGATAGCAGGATGATGGCGTTTTTCCTCACATTGAGATCCGAATAACGCGGGAAAACCCGAGCCAGACTTGGTTCCCACCTCGGAACTGGAAGTTCGAGTGGGTCCAGTTCTCAGGGAACTGGACTCTCTCATCTCAAGTTTGTACCCTTGACCTTATTCAGTCACCTTAGTGTGATTAACATGTTACAACAACAGTGCACCAATCTCCCATGCAAGGTACTTCCTAGCCAGGCTCAAACCCGTCACATTATAATTGTGATAGCTCTTTTTCTAGCTGCAGTAATAAGGAATAAAGAATATGCTGTCAACAGACACAATATGTAATAAATTGGTTATCTGTTCACAGTTTTCATAAATGTCCTCCAATATACAGTATGTATTTAATGTATGATATACACTGTGTATTGTGTTTTTGCAGTACATCATTGCAGGATCTCTGACAATTGCAGCTCAGGCTAAACCCAACATCTGTCTGGTGAGTTCTCAGAAAAAATGACCCTAAAATATGACTTGGAAAAAAATCTGGTTGAATGGTAAGAGCTGTGTTGTCTGCATATGCATAAACACAGATTTATTTGTGTAGGAAAAATATTTGAATATAATCTGTTTTGTTCACTTTCTATGCAAGACACATTATAATGATCTGACTACATGGCTGCCTATTAAAAGTATATTATTCTTGCTTAGTATACTAGACAATATATTAGACATTAGCAACTATACTCACATGCCAGAAAAACGTACATTCCCAATTCATTTCACCTCATTCCTGCATTTTCCGCAATGGAACTACAATACATGTCCTCCAATCTCTGCAATCTATTGTAATACAGTTTGCAATGAAGATAGCAGCATATTATGATTTAAGCAACTTTGCATGAGGTTTGATAGTAGATGCCAGAGAGATTGGTAACTCCGTCTTTAAAATCAACATGAAATTTGAAATTTCATGTACAATAATTTCAAGGGTGTACTGTGACTGAACAACATCAGGGAAGACATCTAATACCACACCACTGTGGCAGATGAAAAGCTCTGGAGGATAGTGGACAGCATAATCTAGTTTGCACTGCTACCGAGCAGTGTGCAACATTGCCGCAGATAATAGCAAATAAATGCTCTAGTGGAAATTGACACTGTTACATCAAGCTATGCATATATAACATTTCAAAACATAACTTATAATAAGAATAATGACACTGGGACAGAATGTGGTGTTTCAACTGGTTGGCCTTTTTATTAATAATCAGTCAATAACTTAACTATGATGGCAACCAAAGAAACAGCAGCCATCAAAGGTCAGTGACTACCAATTCGGATGACTAGAAAAACATGCAGGACCAACTGCCCATCCAGTCCAAAGGTCTCATGAGACACCCCCATGTTTGCGAAGACTGGTTAGCCAACCAAAGCTGCTGACCCCAGTGGGGACAATCAGCCAAAAGGTATGTCAAAGGGGAGTGACCTATTAATCAGTTCACTGAACCCCTGGCTGCAGTTATTTCCCATCACGCAAGGCACTGACCAGGAGACAAGCCCACCACCATCAAACTCAAATTAAACTGTCTAAAACTCTCCAAAAACACTGTTCAAGAAAATACAAACACCCAAGTCTAACAAAACAGACCTCCTCAGCCCATTAAAGGTGCCGATCAGAGAAATGTATGCAGGGATGCAATACCACAGATCCACCTAGAGCAATCACTGGTCTAGCAACAAAAGAGTTGACCATGCACCTAGCCTTGTCCACTACCACACCAGTGTGACCCCCACACCACTGTTGTTGCGGGATGATGGATGACCAAACCAATGAGCACCAAGGCCACCACTGAGTGACCAAATCTAAATCATGAACAATTGAGAACTGCAAGTCAAGAGACAACTGGATTTCCAAATCATTCCCATGAAGTGTATCACCAACACTGCTGACAGACCAAACTCCTCTGCCAAACTATGCAGTCTAGGCAAAAATGAATCCCAATGCATACCCCACTGACCCAACCAGCTCACCATAAGGACCACTATGGACAAAGAGGATGAACAGACCAAAACAGGTCTAGCAGCCCAAAAAACATAGGTGTGCCCTATGAACCTCACAGCACAATCATCCTAAGTGCCACCTGCAACAAAATGAATAAAAGGCATTGAAAACCAAACAAGAAAGAAAACAGCTAACCTAGAAGGAGGGGGGGTGACATTGGCTCCAGGTAAAAACCTAAAAACCTGCCTGGAGTACAATAGCCAAGCAAAATCCCTCTGGGCCCCCACCAGGAAGGATGGCAAATGACAAACATGCACCCAAGTAAAAATAAATATACAACAAATAACCAAACAAAATCCCCCTAAATCAACATATACAGTCAGGTCCCTAAATATTGGTACATTGACAGAATTTTCAGATTTTGGCCTCTATTCACCACCACAATGCCTTTGAAATGAAACAAACAAGATGTGCTTTAACTGCAGACTTTCACATTTAATTTGAGGGTAATTACATCCAAATCGGGTGAACGGTGTAGGAATTACAACAGTTTCAATATGTGCCTCCCACTTTTTAAGGGGCCAAAAGTAATGGGACTATCAACTCAAAAGCTATTTCATGGACAGGTGTGGGCTATTCCCTCGTTATTTCATTATCAATTAAGCAGTTAAAAGGTCTGGAGTTGATTCTAGGTGTGACATTTGCATTTGGAATCAGTTGCTGTTGACTCTCAATATGAGATCCAAAGAGGTGTCACTATCAGTGAAGCAAGCCATCATTAGGCTGAAAAATCAAAACAAACCCATCAGAGAGATAGCAAAAACATTAGGTGTGGCCAAATCAACTGTTTGGAACATTCTTAAAAAGAAAGAACGCACCGGAGAGCTCAGCAACACCAAAAGACCCGGAAGACCATGGAAAACAACTGTGGTGGATGACAAAAGAATTATTTCTCTGGTGAAGAAAAACCCCTTCACGACAGTTGGACAAATCAAGAACACTCTCCAGGAGGTAGATGTATATGTGTCAAAGTCAACAATGAAGAGAAGACTTCACAAGAGTGAATATAGAGGGTTCACCACAAGATGCAAACCATTGGTGAGCCACAAAAACAGGAAGACCAGATTAGAGTTTGCCAAACAACATCTAAAAAAGCCATTACAGTTCTGGAACAACATCCTATGGACAGATGAGACAAAGATCAACTTGTACCAGAGTGATGGGAAGAGAAGAGAAGGAAAGGAACTGCTCATGATCCAAAACATACCACCTCATCAGTGAAGCATGGTGGTGGTAGTGTCATGGCGTGGGCATATATGGCTGCCAATGGAACTGGTTCCCTTGTATTTATTGATGATGTGACTGCTGATCAAAGCAGCAGAATGAATTCTGAAGTGTTTCGGGCAATATTATATGCTCATATTCAGTCAAATGCTTCAGAACTCATTGGACAGCGCTTAACAGTGCAGATGGACAATGACCCGAAGCATACTGCAAAAGCAACCAAAGAGTTTTTTAAGGCTAAAAAGTGGAATGTTATGCAATGGCCAAGTCAATCCCCTGACCTGATTCCGATTGAGCATGCATTTCACTTGATGAAGACAAAACTGATGGGAAAATGCCCCAAGAACAAGCAGGAACTGAAGACATTTGCAGTAGAGGCCTGGCAGAGCATCACCAGGGATGAAACCCAGCGTCTGGTGATGTCTATGCGTTCCAGACTTCAGGCTGTAATTGCCTGCAAAGGATTTTCAACAAAGTATTAAAAAGTGAATGTTAGATTTAGGATTGTTTAGTTTGTCCCATTACTTTTGACCCCTTAAAAAGTGGGAGGCACATATAGAAACCGTTGTAATTCCTACACCGTTCACCTGATTTGGATGTAATTACCCTCAAATTAAATCCAAAAGTCTGCAGTTAAATCACATCTTGTTTGTTTCATTTCAAAGCCATTGTGGTGGTGAATAGAGGCCAAAATCTGAAAATTCTGTCAATGTCCCAATATTTATGGACCTGACTATCATTTTTTTATGCATTGAACTTCCAACGTCCAAGATCCTGGATCTCTGGACAGCAAAAGTCCATGAGAAGCTGCAGCAGTGGCAGCACCTATTTAAAATAAAGATGAACCATAATCTTGAGGGGACAAACCAGATGCAACTCTGAAAGACTCATCGAAAATGAATGATGGTAATCGTAGAGCCATCAATATGCATCAACCATGAAACTCTCAACCGGTAGTCAGGTCAACACATAAATCTTTGGAAGGCGCACCAGGCACAATGTGGTGTCAGCACAGGGACCAAACAGCCATGTCCAGCTAATCAGTCTTAGAGTGAAGCATCCAGCACAAAACCATATTGGTTATAAACACATGGGAATGCAATAACAAGGGAAGTGCTAATTTAGAGCTAGCTACTAGCTCACCAATGTAAAAAGCCCTGTGAATGGCTATCACAAAGGCAAACTAGAATAGACATGACTTGTAGGAGGAAGAGGAAACTGACAGAAGGGCCTACACCAAATATAACAGGAGTGCAGGAATAATTGGGCACCTGTATCAAAATATATTGGAGCCATGCCTGCCCACTCCTTCAGAGCCTGACTTAGCAAAAAGCTCGTACTGATATCATGCTACCCTTGCAAGTGCAAAAAGAAGGAAATACCTGCCAGCTGACTCCATGCTACCCTGGAGTTCCCATAGCAATAGAGTGAACCGCTAAACCCTCCAATCCAGTGAGATGACTTGCCAACAGTGAGAGGGGCATAATACATCAACCAGAGCAGCAGCAGGGGCAAGGTACCTACAGTAACTCAGTACCATTGAAAGCAGGACAATTCATAAGATACAGTGAATTCTGTACCCCCGGAACATGGCGCACAATAAAACAGATGTTACAGTCTAGGCATCATAGTACCAGTTGCAAGATGTCAGCAGGTATGTCGTCATACACCAAGGACTTCTCCGGATAAGACAGATACTAATGTAAGCACTATTTCTCTGATGTCTTTTTAGGCACCACACCTACAGAGAGTACCAAATCAGAAGAAGTTGATATGGTGTGAAGCAACGTGTGGCAACTCCATATCAGATCATCACCAAACCAGAAACTGAGAGCCAAAACCCCTCAGAAAAACTGTGCAACAAAAAGTCAGTATAATCATGTACTGGATACCACTTCAACCACTAATGCAATTATGGCAACCAGGACCAGAGATGGAGTCTTACTTAGCTCCCCCCTTGCTTGCTGGCTTAGGGCCTGGTGCAGAGGGTATGATTTTGGGACAATCAAGGACATGTTAGGAGGCACCCAAGTGGAGATAGAGTTGACAAAAACAACACTGCGCCCTGCTGAGCAGGAGCTATCATTGAAGGCATAGCAACAACCCTTACCCGAACCAGAAACCACAGCTTTAGAGCAGCAGTAGCCATAATGGCAGCCCGACATGCATCAACCCCATCAACCAGAGAAGAAAACTGCTGGGTGATTTCTAATCATACCTCCACATCCCTGCAGCCTGGAGCCATAATCTGATGACCATTCTGTATACACAGGAACTCCTCATCATACCGACACCATACTGGGCCCACGAAGAATGGAAAAAACAATAAATCAAGTGCAAATAGCACACCACATTCATGGCCTTCCCTGGACATGGCTTCAAATAGCAAGCCGCGAACTTATAGAATCCCTGAAACCAGCCCATATGGAAGCTGTAAACATCCTCCTCCACTCCAACTTTATTTTTAGCAGCAGCCAAGGATTTATAATATTTGGTAGTAAGGGTAAAAAACGTCAGCATATTTACCCTTATGAATAAATTCCCTAATGAACTAAAGTGGGAGGCAGGGCAGTAGAGACAGACAGTTCACACTTACTACTTAGCTACATGACTAAGGAGCAAACTGGGAGAGAACGTCCTCAGTGAGAGATGACAGAGATGCCACACCCCTAGCCATGCCCCCATGTGACTGGGTAGAGAGAAAAGGGGTCAAGGCCCTGACTACCGAAACTAGAAGCCCAGCAATAGCCCCACATTCGGGGTAGCAGAAGGAGCCACAGCAGCTGCTCCAACCCACTGCGCAGGACACAGAGAACCCCCCCAAAATTACCCCCAACTTCACCCCGCACCTTACCCCCTAAGCACCCATGTCACCACGAGCAATGTCAAGGCAGAGCAATGGCAGAATGGGATGACTCACAATCCTGCCAGCTCATGCCACCAGCCACCACTGGGGACACTTGATGCCCTTGAAAGGGCTTGCGGACACTACAATGCCCTTGGCCAGCATCCAAGAGAAGTATGGCTAAGCCATGTCCCCCACAACATGGACTTTCATTGAACATAGCCACAGACTCAGTGCAGGTGCCTGGTACATCACCCGCCTCCAGTGAGGACCTGCACCGAGTTCCCCTCTGCTGTTTTGGCCATGCCTAGCACGATGTATGCCAGAGCCAAGAGAGCCTCCACAGTGCCAGCCACCAAAACAGTCCCAAAGGACACTCCGTGCTGGTGTGCTTTCGTCATGCGAATGGACGCTTGGAGGCACCAAGCCGCAGAAACATCCGCTGTCCTAGTCCCTAGAGACTCGACAAAGCAGGCCGGGACTAGGGCTGAGCACCATGTATGCAGAGTCATCAATGTAATAAAAGGGGTAAAGGAAGGAATAAAACAGATATGAAGTATGAATTGATATAAGAAAGAGATGAAGAGTAAGGAATGAGTAATAGAGAGAAAGAAAAGGCAAGAGGAATAAAGACAAGGTAAAAGCACAAACACAATCAGCACAGATTTCAACAGACCTGGTCCAGACACTGAAAAACCTGAAAAGGCAGATTCTTGTTAAAGCTGGCCTAAGTAGCCTGTAACTCCACCCATAAGCCCACCCTATAACTCTACCATTGGCTAGTTATGGAAACCAGGTAACCCTCCACTATCCATGCATCTGTATGCAGGGCTGTAGGGAGGGTGGTGCGACCGGTGCCTCCACACAGGGCAGAAGCCTGGATGGTCACCGGCTGCTACCTGCAGGGCTCCGGAGGTCTGCAGTAAGAGACCTCCTGGAGTGCCAAGCGGCAGAGGAGAGCAACGCAAAAGAAGTCCCCGCCATCCACCCGACGGTCGCATTAAAAGGTATGCCCTTACGGGTCAGGAGGGGGCGAGGGGGAGTCAGAGGGGCGGCAGTGCAGCACAGAGCGCACTGCCATCCTGCTACGGTGCTGGCTGTATGTACTACTGTCCTGTAGCCTAGGGGTTTAAGGTCCATTTTGCACCCATGGGTGCCCTTCGTCTTCACAAAAAACACACATTTTGAACTTACTGTAACCCTTTATTTAATGCAATATAATTATTCCATGCACGTCATTCGTCATTCTACTTAATTGAATTGGTTCTGGTTTATGCAAATACTATAAGGTGTATGCAACTTTGGCAACATTTAATTGCTATGTTATTGCTATATTTAACAACCTGCTATTGTGAAAAAGCTTTTATTATCGCAGCAGGGCACCTATCGCACTCAAGGAGGATCTTGTCAAGATTCCCCCTTGTTAATTAATATATGTTTAATGTATGCCCAACCCAATTATTACACAACAAGCAGGCCCCCAAACAAGAGTCTTCTTTCTCTTTCTTTTGTCTATTTGATCATCTTAGCATAACTAATTATTGGTGGAAACTGTGACATTATCCACAATCCCTAGAGCTGTAATGTCAAACATGGGACTGCTGATAGATAAAGTACTGTATGCATTGTATTTATTGTATTTTCCCTTCTCTCTCTATACTGTACAGGTGAGAGGTTCCCTCTCCTTGAACATCATCAGCATAATTATCAGTTTTATTGCAATGATCCTACCTGGCATTAATATAGCAAGGGATTACAATATGAATGACTACAATTGCAACTCATGCCTTTATAACAACTATAGCTACTACAACTACTATTGCACATGCTATGGATATTTTGTAAGTTGTGTCAAAGGGATAATTATGTTTTTTTATTTAATGAAATTCTGTATTACCCATTGGAAATTAGACCATTGTAGATTTCTGTTACATGAAATTGTGTATCCAGACAGAACACAGGTTCTCAAACTCAGGCCCTGATTCAGAGCCGGACGCTCTGACAGAGCGCTCGCTCTGAATCAGGGCCTTCCATCTTAATTTTTAGAGAGGCCTCCTGGCCGCTTGTATTGCTGTGGGTGACCACCCACAGCTATAGCGAGCGGCCAGGAATATGGTCGCGATGGTAAAGACCATCACGAACATCGGGCTTGCGACGAGACCCTTGTGGTAGGGTCTCGTTGCCGCAAGCCCCGGAGTGCTTTTGGCTCTATCAGAGCCGAAAGCATTCCCACTGACATCACTTGTGATGTCAGTGGGGCCGGCCCCAAACGGTAGGCGTCACTCAACATCGACAGTACGCCCCCTTTGGTACGAGACCCGGAGCGATGGCTTGCCCGTCGCTATCCGGGTCTCGCGCATGTGCACGACCGAGCTGGCTCATGCGCACTGGGCCAACATCGACCCACTTGTGAGCGTTCAGCGCTCGCGAGCGGGTCTGAATCAGCACCTCAGTCCTCAGGACCCCAAACAGTGCATGTTTTCCAGGTCTCCTTATAGAATTACAAGTGAAATAATTAGCAAGAGCCTGTATATATTTTATAATGTGTCAGCGAGTACTGACTACACCTGTGCACCTGCTGAGTGACCTGGGAAATGTGTCAGTGAGTAATGAGTACACCTGTGCACCTGCTGAGTGACTTAGAAAATGTGTCTGTGAGTAATGACTACACCTGTGCACTTGCTAGTGACCTGGGAAATATGTCAGTGAGTAATGAATACACCTGTGCATCTGCTGGGTGACCTAGAAAATGTGTCAGTGAGTAATGACTACACCTGTGCACCTGCTAATGACCTGGGAAATGTGTAAGTGAGTAATGAATACACCTGTGCACCTGCTGAGTGTCCTGGGAAATGTGTCAGTGAGTATTGAGTACACCTGTGCACCTGCTGAGTGACTTGGGAAATGTGTCAGTGAGTAATGACTACACCTGTGCACCTGTTGATTGACCTGGAAAATGTGTCTGTGAGTAATTACTACACCTGTGCACCTGTTGGGTGACCTGGAAAATATGAAATGTGTGGGGTCCTAAGGACTGAGGCCCTGATTCAGAGCCAGACGCTCTGACAGAGCGCTCGCTCTGAATCAGGGCCGGGCTATTTTTTTTTTAGAACGGCCTCCTGGCCGTTCGCATAGCTGTGGGTGACCACCCACAGCTATAGCGAGTGGCCAGGAAGATGGTCACGATGATCAAGACCATCGCGACCATCGGGCTTGCAACGAGACCCTTGTGGTAGGGTCTCATTGCCGCAAGCCCCAGAGAGATTTCGGCTCTAACAGAGCCGAAATCTCTCCCACTGACATCACGAGTGATGTCAGTGGGACTGCCCCCAAATGGAGGCGTTCACATGGGAATGCCTCCGTTTGGGCAGCCACTCCCACCGGCCCGCCCACCAAAGGGGGCATGCTGTCACTCAACATCGACAGCACGCCCCCTTTGGTACGAGACCCCGGAGCGACGGATTGCCCGTCGCTATCCGGGTCTCGCGCATGCGCACGACGGAGCAGGCTCCGTCGTGCGCATGCACTCTGGGCCACCATCGACCCGGTTGTGAGCGCTCAGCACTTGCGACCGGGTCTGAATCAGGCCCTGAGTTTGAGAACCACAGAGATAGAAGATCGACAATAAAAAGGTTGACAGACAATAGGTCGAAACCAAATGGTCGACATTCAATCAGTCGACAGGGACAAAGGTTGACATGTACAAAAAAGGCAGAATGACAAAGGTAGACAGTGCAAAAGGACGGCAGGGTTAAAAGGTCAACATGTTCAAATGGTCAACACGTGTTTATATATTGTTTCAATATTTTTAAGGTTAGGGTGAGGGGTAGGATTACGCACTTATGTGCTGTCCACTTATAGGATCACTATCACTTCATTGCAAGCTCTGACGATGCACATTTGCGGACATAAAGTTACGCATGAGCGGAACTTTTTTACTGAAGTGACCGTGTTAATGGATGGATTGTAAGATCCCATTTTTTCATTCATTTCTCCACAAGTACAAATCAGCTAATGCCATATGAAGATATGGAGCCAAGCTGTAATCTGCCCTATTAGTTATCCTAATACAGGAAATATCTCTGATCCAGGGGCGTAGCTAAGTATTTGAAGGCCCCATAACAAAAGTTGGTAGGGGTCCCTATGTATCACCCAATGGTAAAAAATATATGTAACACATGCAACTGACTAGGAAGATGCCCCCCCTAAGCTCTGGGCCCCATAGCAGCTGCACCCCTTGTAGTTATGCCCATGCTCTGATCTTTCTTACGTTAGACTCTTACTAAATAGCCCTGATACATAAATTTGCTGTTTCCATTTGCTTGTTAGGTAAAAAGGACTTGATAAGAAGACTACCTAGTCAAACATAGGGTCTGATTCAAGGAGGTGCAATCAATTCAAACGCAATGTTGATGTTCACATAGTCATTCGAATATTGACATGTGCGAAGAGTTCAGAAAACATTACAACGCATCAAGTGAGACAGTATCAGAAATGGGGTGGCAAAGTGATGGCCATTCCCGAGTGAATGTAAAAAATAATATGTATTATGGGAGTGTTATGGGACTGTCGCAGGCGTGTCAATGATAGCGGCTACATTCTCAGATGCACAGCCACAGAGGCCATGTACAGGCAGAGAATCTGCACCTGTGCTGGTGCAAGTGTCGATGGTGCATGTGATGGTGAACCGATAGTGGTGTGTTAAGAATCTGGTCTTACAGCGTGCATAGACTCTAAAAGTGGACATCTCATGGCTTGGATATTTAGATGTAGGCTACTACACCAGGGGAAGACTGATACTACAATTTTCATATTATTACAACGGCGACTCCAGCAGCAACACAAAAGCAGCCGCAGCAGAAAAATAAAAAGAATACGATGAAATATATCAATTTGGGTGCCCTGCTCACTGCCCTACCATGTGTCCATTCTGATGGCACCTATGCTCTGCATCATGCGTGTTGCTTGCAAGCTCTGCTGGTCAGGGGCATCCCAGGTTCTAGTAATGGCAGCAGGTTCATATGGAAGCCTTGTACAGCTCTGCACAATCATGTTAGGAGCTCTGTGATGTGGCTGCTCTAAGTCACTGATTGGCTGGGAGCACACCACACAGTGATGATGTCACCATGCAGTGCGCTTCCATCCTATCAGTGACTGAGAGCAACTGCATCATGGGACTCCATCAAATCTATGGGTAGCTCAGAGGCCTGGATAATGCGACCAGAACCAATAAAGTAAGTATTATTAGTATATATCCCCAATCCACAGTGTGTTTTGATTTAATGATTATAATCCCGGGTAGTTCTGGGACTCAAAAATGTAAGAGTTCTCAGCTTCCCCAATGCTTCACACTCCTGCAGTTTTAATTGCAGCAACTGTAAAACATTGCTTTACCCAGGGACAATCACAGGATTTACAGAGGACTGTTTCCAGATACATGACTCTAAAAGCCTATTTAATAAGCATTGCAGCAATACTTGTACCACCACAAGCCATACTTGCCTACCCTCCTGGAATGGCCGGGGGCCTCCCAAAAATTGGATGGAACTCCTGGCTCCCCGCAGGGGCAAACACAGGATTTTTAAGGGGGGTTTCTAGTATATACACTGACATATATATACGGGATGCAGTCATGTGCCTCCAGTCACAATACCCATGGTAGAATGCCGGCTAGGGATTATTGATAGATGTTGAAATACCAACGCCTATCATAATCCCGATGCCGGAATCTAGAATGACGCGGGACCGAGTGAGGTAAGTACGGTTTAGGGAATCCCAGGGGGATTAAGGGTTAGGCACCACCCCCGGGAGGGTTAGGGCTAGGCAAGGGGAAGGGGGGTTAGGGTGAGGGGGCTGGGCTTAATAACATGGCGGTGGTTGCTCTCCCCTCTGTCAGAGAGGATGTCTGGGTACTCAGAAACCCCCTTTGCGTACGCTACTGCCCAGAAAGGTGGACAAATTTCCCAGTCAGCTTCCTACCCTGGACCCCCCGCCACAGGTGGGAACGCCTCCATTTGTGAAGCCACCCCTCCTCCCCGCCTACAAAACGGGGTGAGCTGTTGATCAACATCGACAGCCGCCCCTTTTGTAGTGAGTCCCGGAGCGAGAGAATTTCTCTCTCGCTCCAGAGCTTGCATGCCGCGCGTGCGCAGTACACCACCATCGACCCGCTTGCGAGTGCTGTGCACTCGTGAGCGGGCCTGAATCAGGCCCTCTGTCCTCAGGACCACCCACAGGTCATGTTTTCCAGGTCACCCAGGTGCAGAGGTGCAGTCACTACTCACTGACATATTTTGAAAGATCCCCCAGTGGAACCAATTATTTCACTTGTGATTCTGTGAGACTGGGATAACATGCAGCTGAGGACCAAGTTTGAGAACCTGTGATTCAGATTGATTTTAAATCGATTAAGATCAAACTTTAGTAAATTTACTCCTATATGCCCAGCATAAGACTGGTTATTGAGTTTTATTGTTTACTGTAGCACTTTATTACCTTTTTTTATGCTAGTTTTAAGCTATTTTTGGTAATCTGCTGCACAGGGGCGTCTTTAGAGAGGAGGAGGCCCATGTGCATCCCCCGACACGGGCCCCCTCCTCTCACACCAGTGGCCGGCAGCAGACTGACGTGGCTAGCCAGCCACAGCAGAATCAATAAACCCTGGGCACTAGAGTGTGCCCAGTGTCTATTGCGCATGAGCAGATGGCCGGGGAAATGGCGAGGCCGCCATTTTCCCGGCGATTTCCTCACAGCGGTGGCCATTTTCCGGCCTTTGAACAGCATTGGGAGACCCAACGCAGGACTTCGGAGAGGTAAGTAATACAAAGTATGGGTGCAGGGTGTGCGGTGCGGGCCCCCTTTGGACCTGGGGGTTGGCACCCATTATAGATACACCCCTGCTGCTGCATCTATTTTTACTACGTGTAATGTTTCGGTACAGTTAGAGAACATATTGTGGCATACAGTAATTTTGTGGAGTTCAGAAACCAGGTGAGAAAATAAATCTTATATTGACTGCTGTGGCAGAGAACATTATAAACAGGACTTGTGAGATTTTTAAATCCTTATATTTGTCAACATGGATTACATCTCAACCAATAAGCAAGTCTAATATGACCAATGAGTATTTTTATTTTGTGTTCACAGGATGCTGGAACTATTCTTAATTTTCTTCTCCTGGTGATAAATCTACTGCTGTTCTGTGTGTCCTTTTCAGTCTCCATCTTTGGATGTTGTTCCCTATCGCATGTACCAACAAATAGTACCCAGGTAAGAGACAGATTAGCTATTGTTTAGCACAAAGCTATTACTAAGCTGTATAAACGGTATACAATCAGGAAACCGGCTGCCTTAACACCGGCAGCTGGCTTCCCGACTGTCATATCCCGGCGAGGGTGAAAACTTTGGTGTTCAGAGTTGTACCTAGTGCCAGCTCGGATCACTTTGGGATTTCGAGTAGAACCGAATCCCGACTCGGGTCTTCACGCAAGTTTGGAACTTAGGGCTTGATTCAGAGGCGCACGCTATTTGCGTGCGCTCACTCTGAATAAGGGCATTCCTAATTCTTTTTTTTGACCGGCCTCCAGGCTACTCGCACAGCTGTGAGTGACCACCCACAGCGTATGCGTTTGGCCTGGTGATGGTCACGATTATCGCGACCATCGGGCTTCCGACGAGACCCTGTGGTAGAGTCTCAGGTCTCGCAAGCCTGAGTGGACTTCCTGCTCTAATAAAGCAGGAAGTCCACTACTGACATCACGAGTGATGTCAGTAGGGCAGCCCACAAACAGCAGGCGTTCCTTCGAGAACGCCTCCATTTGTGCAGCCACCCCCCTCCCCGCCTACAAAACAGAGCGAGCTGTCGATCAACATCGACAGCGGCCCCGTCTTGTAGCGAGCCCTGGAGTGAGTGATTTCTCACTCGCTCTGGGGCTCACGCACGCCGCGCGTGCGCAATGGCCCACCATCGGCCCGCTTGCGACCGCTATGCACTCGCGAGGGGGTCTGAATCAGGCCCTTAGATCTGAAAGCCGGATCTTGCATATTTTAGATTGCATTTAAATCCCTCACTCATGGTTTTAGATGCTGTTAGATGGTCAAAATTAACTGAAAATTACTGTAAATTTATGTTATTGATGTTAATAATACTGTAGGAACAAAAGCAGGTCCAAGTTACATGATTTTAGCTGTTTTTATCATGGTTTAATGAAATCCAAAACTGAAACAAAACACTTGAGGGTGGTTTAGCCAAAATCAAAACACGATGAAGATCTAGACTAGAACCAAAAGCAAAACACGGTGGTCTGTGCATATCTCTATTTGTATCAGTAACATGAATTCTATAGAATTGCTGTTGTAATAAAGATTACTCTGCCCCAGTCTTTACATTTTAATCCAGCCATGGAATAGTCTCTAGTCTCATCCCCTTGATTGGCTATAACCAGCTAAAACTGTGTGCAGGGCCATAGAGGCAAAAATCATTCCCCCTCCAAATACAACTGATGGAATGTAATCCAACCCCATTCTGGCACATTTTAGCCCTGGATTTATTGCATTTCTCTGTTTGATACACCTGACCCATAGTACTCTATTGATGTCTCTCTGATGTCTCCTACATTCTGGCATTCTCAGTTTAGTAGCAATTTAGTATGACAGCCTATAGCTTGCTTGTGCCTCCATTCCTGCACTGCACATGTCATTGGGCAACAGGGACGGACTTGGGCTTGTGATCAGCCCTGGCACTCCCCATGTGATTGCGCCCACAAGAGGGGTGTGGTCTCACCACAAAAGGGATGTGGATAAGTATCACAGGCGACGTGCCACGAGTAATAGCGCCCTGGCCTAGCGGCATGCCCCCATATTTCAGAGTGCCATAGAGCTGCTCGGCCAGGTTTTGAGACCAGACTGGCCCATCAGGCCTTCGGCCATTCTAACATTTGCCAGAAGTGCCAGGTGGCCAGTCTGGCCCTGGTGGGCAATCAGACTACTCTTTCTCTTTCGCTCTCTTGCACCTTCTGGGTTCTGGCTCCTCACACTGGTCTTCATCTTGGCACTCAGGAATCTGTACACTTTTCATTATTTTTATCACTTATCCAACCCTATAGACTACTGGGCAGGAAAGGCTTTGGCCCTGAAATAAGAATTAAAATTTGATTGTTAAGTCCTTGACCATACGGTTAGGTTGTAGTTATTCTCATCTTTTTAACCTAATTTATGTAAGATTATTTTTCCTGGACACCAGAGGGGACATGAAAATGGTTCTGTTCCACAGTTACAAATTAGACTGCCCTAGAGGTTGTTCCATTCATATAATGTCATGCTACCACATACTGTGAACATTACATTTATGCAGTTATTTTAGATGGAATTAATTCATTTCTCAGTTATTTATTGTTGACTATATTGTGTTGTGTTTACTTGCAGGTGTTTATGATGCAGAAAAATGACATGGTCACCACAAACCCTTCCACAGTTCCAGCAACATCTTTATTTCCGCCAACACCTGCTATCCAATATTTCAAGACTATCTAATAGCTTTAAATCATAATGGAGGAAGCTATTTTATTTTTTATGCTTTAAGATTAAAAATATGCTTAAAAATAATTTTGAATGTGAATAAACAGTCATTCATCATTTTTTTATGTTTAAAATTCTGCTAACAGATTAGTTTATTAAATAATTCTTAACATAAATAACACACCTATTATCTAGTAAATCAGACTCAGACTATTTTGTTAGTGATACAATAAACTTTTTCTTGGGATTGACAAAATTCAAAAAAAATATATTTTGAAAGTTAGTGTTCTTATGAATTTCAGTATTTTGTGCCTAGTTAATAAGTTTATGGAGGACATTATGAAATAATTAAGAATTCTGTTAAGAATAAAATACATTTTCTAATGTTGTTTTTGAGTAAGTTGACTTAAAATTAAATTTGAAAAAAAAAAAAAATATATACATATATAGATATATATATATTAAAAAGACTTTGAGTAACTGCTCTATGTAATTGACCTTTTATACCCTAAGTGCCTGATTCTGAAATGGACACAGTCTCATCCGTGTTTGTGTCTTTTTCTGCAGTCTTGTCTGTGTCTTTATGCTAACATTAGTATAAGCCCTTCCCTGGTGTACATCCATGTGTCTTGATGTCTAAATGTGACGCACGGCAGTTAACTGACCAAAGTAAATATGCTGACACATCCATAAGGTTAGGCCTCGCTGCTGGAAATGTAAGTGGTTTGGATGTGTGTGGCAAGGACTAGGAGGCTGGGCCAGGGGTGGAGACATGGCTTACAGCATCCCTGGCAAACCAAGATTAGAGGCCACATGGGGAAGTTGCAAATTGCAAAGCAATCCCAGCAACCCCTGCACTGGCTAACGGAGGTGCAGCATTGTGCACCGTTATTGGCCGCGCACTGCACCTGAGGGAAGCCACAACAGTGGTGATGAGAGGTGGGAAACGGTAAAAAATCTTGAAGCCGGCTGCCTTAATACCGGCAGCCAGCTTCCCGACTGTCATATCCCGGCGAGGGATGAAATGCCGGGCATCTAGATGTAGACGCCTGACATTTCCCTGATGCCGGGAGACCGGAGCCCCGCATCGCGATCGAAGGGATGCTGGGCGCTGCGAGTGGACAGCCGCGGGGGGGAGGGTTAGGTTTAGGGCTCCCGGGGGAGACTTAGGGTTAGGCACCCTCCAGGAGGGTTAGGGTTAGGCTAGGGGGAGGGAGGGTTAGGGTTAGGCACCCCCGGGAGGACTTAGGGTTAGGCAGCGGGGAAGGGGGGGTTGGTGTTTGGCACTTAGAGGGGGCAGGTTAGGGTTAGGCACCCATAAGGAGGGTTAGGGTTAGGGGGTTTGGTTAGGTTAGTTAGTACTTACTGGCGGTATTTCATACCGATTCTGCGGGAAACCTTCACCAAACGTGAAAGTGATGCATTCCTATGAGGTTGGGTCATGACTGGGGGGGATCTGGGAAACTAATTAAATATGAAAAGGGCAATGAATTAATGGTGCTGGGAAAGCAAACGTATAAGATAGAGAAAATCAAGTATAAAAAGAGAAGGGTGGAGAGCAGAAAGGGAGAAAAATCAAAGGAATAATTACAATATAAACAGGTGACAGGTTAAACTATTGACATTTATAACACTTAGCCTCTCGTTCCCTGGGGATCACAAACTGGAAAAAGGGAAATGGATCCTCTTCCAGTATATTTAATTATATTTATATGAATTACCGAACCCCTTGAAATCTGATAGACTGTCTAAGTGATGACAACCTAAAAAAAACCTGGGTGTTTATATAACCTCACAAATAAGTATTTGGATACTTTAACTAACAGTGTCCAACATTGTTATAGTTGCTACATAATCCACTCACAGGTACAACTCTCCCCATTCTACGTGTTGAAGCGTACTGTACAGTTCAGTTTAGGAAATGTTGTTTTATAAGGAGAAAAGAGAGGTTTTATATCCTTTTTTTTGCTTTTTGTATTAAATCTTAATTTTTTCTGCTATTTGTACAGTATATATATATATATATATATATATATATATATATATATATATATATATATATATGTAGTCTTTTTAGTGAATAATGCTAACAAAAGTATTATTTTTTGATCTTTTTTTTTTACTCTCACTTATGTTAATCCATAGCATAATTTATGTTCACACATTATACAGTACCATTGGCTGGAATTGACTTTTCATTTTGCATTCATCTTTTGGCACTAATTTTAATACTGTACCATCAATTTTTACACAAACTGCTCCTACAGTATATTGAGTAACTAAAACTGAAATACTACTGCAAACTTTCCATCTGGCTTTCAGATAAATACTGTATGGTACACAAAACTGACAACATCAGATTTTAAATGAATGTCTAATGCTGATAAACATCTACTCAAAGGTGAGTACTAAAAACTTGTGAGTTCCTCCAAACAAGTTTGCTTATTGTTGCATTTCTTGGTTTCATATCACATTGAGGATGACACCATGAACACAAATTGAAAAATCAAAAAGAAAACCATCTGTTGCATAGCAACAACTGGCGAACAGTGGTGGGAGTCTGTTCAATGCAATATTGCAAAATAGAAAAAAGAGAGACCAGATGCACCATACAACTATCAATAATTATACATTATATGCAAGATTTTTGGCATAAATTTGGCCAAAATTATGAGCTTACCCACCAGTGTCATAGCAACCACTGGCGGACAGCGGTGGGAGTCTGTTCAATGCAATATTGCACCTGAAACAAGTTCGGTGTGATATCGTGAAGCACTTTACCAGATTGCACTTACTCTGCATTCCATTTTATTATTTTGTTTTCCGATAACACCTTACAGTGATAAAGTGATTCTGGAGAGTGCCTGCATACACTTTAATTCCCATCAAATGAGGCTTAGAGATAGTGAGGGCCAATTAGGTATTAGTGTGTTTAAGCCACTAGTTTTGTGGATAGGAAAATGTTACCATTGAAGATGATTGATAGGTGGTAAGAAGTTGGTAGAACAATAGAGGCTAATGAGGAGTGATTTAGGGTCTATTTACTAAGCCTTGGATGGAGAAAAAGTGAACAGAGATAATTACCAACCAATCGGCTCCTAATTGTCATTTTTCAAACACAGAAGAAGCTATACACTGGATCCAGATCGGTGTGCATCTAACTGGCATATACTGATGTCAGAATGGCATCTGAAAATCTTTAAGCCAATGTAACAAATATGTGTGGCCATTTGCAGTAGGATGTTAAGATTGCATTCTGTATAAAATAGATTTGACATAAATTGATGATTGTGAAACAAATAAGCAACACTATCACTGAGCATATTGAATCACTGTTCAGCAGTTGTTAATGATGTGGTAGGGATTACAATTTTTGCAATGGAACTTATATGTTGCCACATGGAATTAGATACATACTGTGACTAATGTATGCTAGATGCACAGACCTAAGCCGCATATCCACTTGCCGATATAAATGAGCGATTCAACGATTATGACATCGTAATCATTCAATCACTAATTAATTGTGCATTAATCATACACTATAATTGTCGTAAACGACTAGCGATACATGCTCCCGCTGGTCGTTTCCGGCATCAATCATTGCCTGAACACGCTGGTCAATCTGATGATAATGACAGATTGGGCATGTTCGGGGATGAGGGCGGGTGCCTGCACTGAACGACATATTTTTCAGTGTAGGCACTAAAGGGGATGAGGAACGACTGCACGATTACAATGTTGTAATCATACTATCATTCCTCCATCGGCATGTGGATACGCACCTTAACACTATACTACATATTGCATAAACAGCCATATCTGAATGACTAGATTCTTGCAATTAATATAAGGGAAGGTGTATATCCACTATAAATAGAAGTATGTACACAAGAATTTATTTAAAAAAATGTAATTAGAGGAATGATGCACACTGTATTACTATGGACATGCTAAGAATAATGTGTATTAATATGTATCTATATTGCATGTCATAATAAGCATAAGGAGAATAAAGATGCCTTATATTTAGGCTTCTCACACCTTTGTTGCCATGTCAAGGAGCATCTATAAATATTTCCTTAATTATCTTATATATTTCACTATTTTAAATAAAACAGATATATTAAGTAAATCCAATAAAAGTTATATTTTATTCTTCAGCTTGTGTGCCATATACAGATCCTTTTGTTCTTTAATCTAATTTTCAAACACAGCCTGTGACATGGCAGTTAGGAGCTGATTGTCTGGTACTTTATCTCCATCCAAGGCTTAGTAAATAGACCCCTTAGGCCACTGGCCTCCAAACCCGTAGCTCGCGGCCGTAATTTGGGTAGCTCTCCTAGCTGCAGTACTACTGAGTCAACTAGGAGGAAGTGACCTTTGACCAGGTCGTGGGTGGAGCGACGGGGAAGCACATCAGGTGATTGGCATAGGGCGACACAATACGTGACAGACATCACAGGAGTAGACTGCATTTGGGGCGAGTGGCTCCTGCCCAACCTTGCAGAAAAATCACACAGCAGCCCTGCCTATATCTTTTTCTCCTGTACTGTACTTACCTCCTTGAAGCCGGTAACTAAAAGTGAAATGTGCGACAATATCACAGTATAATGAAATGCATTGTTGTTTTCTATGAAACATTTTTTCTTTTTAATTAAATGATCTTTAATTTTTTGGTTATTAGCCAGATTTTTTTATTTTTTTAAATGTTAGTAGCTCTTCAGGAGGTTTCATTTCTCTCGAGTAGCTCACATCCCAATTAAGGTTGGCGACCACTGCCTTAGGCTTTCATAAAGTATGCACACTGGAAGGACTGCCTCTTTTCCTATTGGATCTCCCTCCGGTCTTCCCTGATTTTTCATTTCTATGTCTTTGTTCTATTTGTTGTTGTTTATTTGTTAACCCATTAACTTTTTCTTCCAGCCAGGACAGAGCCATCTTTTCCATTGGGCTTGTTGGGGAGTTGCCCAAGGGCCCGAAGCTTGTAGGGGCCCACCAACCTGCCCCCCTGCAGCCCGGCCAGTTGGTAAATTTGTGATATTTTTTATAAGCCAGCCGCCGGTGCACTGTATTCTGATCTAACCTACCCCACCCGGTGACAAGTACTCACCTCAGTCCCAGTTTCACTTCATCTGCCGGCTTCAGACAGAGTCTCTCTGCTTGTATGGGAGGTCTGATGGGCATAAAGGAGGGTTTAATTTTATTGACCATTTACATTTTTTTCCCATGAATGGATGGGTAGGGGCCCCAGTGCATTGCTTTGTCCAGGGTCCACACTACTGTTAAGAAAACCCTGAGCCAGGAACAGTTAGATGGAAAAGCATTGGTCACCCTTGTTTCCCTTTGCTCCATGGTAAGTCTTTTGTTTAGACCAGAGGGGTGGGGTGGTTACTTTTTGAAGAAAAGGTTGGGGATCAGGTCCAAGAGGAAGAGTGGTACCCTGGCATACCCAGGTAACATTGGGGGGTTTATGGATCCACCCCTATTATTTAATACAATGTGAGATTTGCTGTTGCTGGCAGCTTTAGTGCTTTCATACCATCTAAATTTCAATTACTTCTAGTTTGAATAATTACTGTGCCCAATTTCACGCCAATCCTGTTGTCAGTGTCTTTATTCATTATTATGGATTATTAGTTAAGTGTACATTATTTGGGTTTAAGCAACCTTGTAAGATAGTTAATTAATCTTTAAATAGAGGTTTTTCTAAACATCAAACAATAGTTTATAGTTTATTTGCTGTTTTGTAGTAAACTGTCCTTTATCAGTGTCTGGGCGGGATGCATGACGCATCGCATTCGGGATGTGATGCATCCCACCACTCTCTGCATGCATGCTGGCATTAGTTATGTTGGTATGTATGAACAGAATCACAAGGAACAGCTCTCTTGGTAAGAGCTGTCCTTTGTGAATGAGGGACTTCCTGGTCTATTACCCATTAGTCCCTTCGGTGTCATTCTGTGCATGCGCAGAATGACAAATGCATCACAGGGGGTGCTGGGAGGGGTCTGATTAGATCCCTCTCACAGCACTCTCTGAATATAAGCCCTATAGGGTAATGTGATCAGAAGATGGCGTTACTTACCGCATCCATGTCACATTCTGAAGCTAGGAATTCCTCTGAGGAGGACAGGGAGATGGGGGGTTAGGATGGTTAGGAGGCAATGAGGGGAGGGACAGTGCTGGAGTCCTCAATAATGGTCAGTCCCAGTTGTTGGCTAGACCTAACCAGAAGCGTGGAGTCTAACTCACTCTGTGGTCTTCACCAGTGACCCTTCCTCTTGGGATATGGGTTTTGCCACATCAAGTGAGAAGATCGTGGCCCTCTGGTTAGGCACCTGGGAGTGACAAGGAGACTAGAAAATGTCACTGCAATAAAAAGTGGAATGTTGCACTGGTATGCACTATGAGACATTGCTGGATACACCAAGAAGTGACACAGGAGGACAGGCACAGACTAGTTGGGAGTGATGATGAATAATGGAAGGTCAGGTACTGGATGCTTTGGGTAACTCTGAAGATCTGGACGCAGGTTAGTGTACTTGGTGTACTGTAGATCCAGACATGGGATACAATTAACTTGTGCAAGGAACTTAGACGCAGGTGAGTGAATTTGATACACTGCAGAAACAATCACAGAGGATATTAACTGCAGGGAACTCAGACACTGCTGAGTGTACTTGATACACTGCAGAAACAATTAAAGAGTACAAGTGGCTGGGCAGGGAACTCAGGTGCAGGTAGTGAACTTGATACACTGAAGATTCAGTCCCAGAATGCAGTAGCTGTGCAGGGAAAGCTACTGAATCTAGTGCTTGGGAACAGTACAGGAGGAGACACAGAAAACTTAGTAAATGAACCAGAGCTGGATAAACACAGGAGGATAAACTTACAGCAGTGCTGGAGGTTAACTAAAATAAGACATTAGGAATCCAGACATGGATATGCTCAGGAAGGCACAGGGGACAGAGACGTGAGCTGGCTCCAATGGTGCTAAAAAGCAAGACGCCGACTAGTTGTGGGATACACTATGAAAGTAACCTAGAGCATACCAGGACTACCATTAAGAGAGACCAGTCAGGTGATATGGACCAATATGGCTGCGCCCATACCCGCCACCACGGGAACAAGGACTCATGCACAATAGCCCTAGCAGACCCTGGGGAGAATACTCAGCCGCCACTCACCTCCACTCCCAGTGACTGAACACCTAAGACCAAGGACGCCGATCCCAGGCCGAATCCTATCAATCCAAGCATATGAGAAAAGCAGTCAAATCCGCTTTTTGGGGGTTTGACCGCATCATTTCTCCTGATGCTGAATTCCGACCTCTGTCTTCCCTTTTTAATAACGGTAAAACTCTTACTTGCCTCTTTAATACATGGGAAAAGAACAGTAACTGTAGCGCTAAGAGCAAGATATGTACATAGTAGGGTTATTCATTATTTGGATAGTCACAATATCATTAATTAAAGGAATTACTGGAGGACATATAGGAGTAAGGCCGGGTGCACACTACAATGATATCTGCATGATTTGTCATTTCTAGACAAATTGGAACGACAAATCATGCACATCATGCAGTTTGTATGCACAATTGTGCACTCCCACAGGTTGTACATGATATCTTTTGGTTGGCCGTGCTGCAAGACCAATCAGAAGATATTGTGTATGAGATGGTTCAGTTTAATGAACAACGGAATGAGATATCGTTCCGTCATTCATTAAATTACACAGTGTGTATGGGCAATCACGGATGGTCCAGGACAAAGGGAATTTGCCCCAATTTGCCCATCATTGTAATGTGTACCCACCCTATAAAATGAGACTGATTTCTGTCCATTTAATGTGGGTAATGAGCAATGACAAGTCTCATTTAATATTTTAACTGCTTGTTCTTTATTGAATTTAAAAAAATAACATTTTAAAAGACAAAAATAACAATAGGTTCAGCATTATGTTTTTTTTATTGCAACATTTTGAATTGATTTGCTTTCAGTAAAACATGGATATTTGTAAAAATACTAAATTGTAATTCTAACATTTCAATCATCTAACTGCAATGTAGAATCTAATTTTGAAGTGAAGTGAACTTGCAACTCATCATTTGTAACTTAAAATTTGTCACACTGGGTGCCTGCACAGTACACTTGTCAGGGCAAGACATGTCATCTGGCAGTTCTGGCAAATACCAGAAAGGCCAATGCCCAGATGGGTGTGGATTTGTTGCAGATCACAAGCCAATAGGAGCTCGTGGACCGGCAGCCAATCAGCAGTGCCTGATGGTCTGCGAGCTCCAATTGGCTTATGACCGGCACCAGATTTAAAGTACCGCTGGCTCTGTCTCTCCATGGCTTCTGCTGTCTGCTGGAGGCCCACACCAGATCCACATTGCTGATGGCACATAGGGGAGATTTGAGGCTGCTGGAGGGACACAGGAGGAGGTGAGCTAATGAGGGAGGCATAATGTGTAACATTTCTGTATTGAATAATAGGGGCATTACTGTATGAAATAATGTGCATAGGGCACTGCTTTGTTTTCATTATGTGTAAAAAGGGGCACTTATACTGTGTAGCATAATTTGTAAAGGGCATTACTGTGTGGCATAATGTGTAAAACACATTACTCTGTATGGCATAATAATATGTAAGGGGCATTACTGTGTGTGGCATAATGTGTAAGTGGCATTATATGTTATAAGGTACATTACTGTATAAGGCACAATGTGTAAGGGGTATTACTGTGTGTGGCATAATGTGTAAGGGGGATTACTGTGTGGCATATTTTATAAGGGGCACTACTACTGCATGGCATAATGTATTATAAGGGGCACTAATACTGTGTAGCATAATGTGTATAAGGAGTACTACTATGTGGCATAACCTGAATGGGCTCAGCATAGTGTAATGTGAATGGGCTCTACTGTGTGAAGTAACATGAATAAGGGGCACTACCGTGTGGTGTAGTGTGAGTAAGGGACCCTACTGTGTGGTGTAATGTAATGAAGGGGCACTACTGTGTGGTATAATATGATGAAGGGGCACTACTGTGTGGTATAATATGATGAAGGGGCTCTACTGTTTGCTAAATTTTAATTGAGGGTAATATTGTGTGGTCACGCCCCTTTCAAGCAAGACACAACATGTTTTTTTTGGCATGCGCTCTCCCTACTTTAATTCAGGATGGGGGCACTAATGCTCTTAATGTACACAAGGTACAAAAATGTGTAGTTATGGCTCTTTGTTCAGTACTCCCTGCCCTAAAAAAATCCTACAGTGAACACTATCTAATCCTGTTAAACTGCTAAGCTAGGGCTTGGTCAATTGGGAAAATGCCTTCCCTTTTCTTTGTGTGTGATCTATACCAATGAAGTGCCAGATTTATTTAACAGATTCAACCAAATACCAAATGTCTGACTATGGCACATGTCCTGCATTATGAGCTCTGCTGTGTGTTTTAATACAGATAACGCTGTACACTTATATGTTGTTCTAATATTAATTATATTTGTAAGAACATAGACTAAGAAGTGGGAGGAGTCAGTAATAGTAAGGGGAGGAGTCTATGCCAGGAGCCAGATGCTGATGCTAGGAGGGCCTGTATGCTTTAAATGTCTGGGCCTATTTTCAGTCCCAGTCCGGCCCTAACACTTGTTATGCACGTACTAAATTTAGCACGTTACAGTACATCCATACAGTATTTAAAGCTCAGATATGGCTGAGCAGAATATTACTGTAAATACTGGGGTGACATATTTATCATGCAACTGTGTATAATTGCTCAAGTGCAGTTTTGCAAACATACGTGAACTCTAATGGGTATATTTACTAAAGGGCAGGTTTTTAGAAGTGGAGATGTTGCCCAGAGCAACCAATCAGATTCTAGTTATTATCTTATAGAAGGTGCTAGATAATTGATAAGTAGAATCTGATTGGTTGTTATGGGCAACATCTCCATTTCTAAAAACCTGCACTTTAGTAAATATACCCCTAAGTCTCAACCCAAGTGAGTAAGTTAGGTAAACATTTACTAATGTGCTTGAAGAGTGAATCATTGTAAAATAACTGTTTATGCAGATATTACCTGCTGTCTACATGCAATTAAGAATGCTATTGTGTAGCTAGACCATTGTAAGCATTATAATAGTAAAGAGAATGCATCATACAAATTCACTATAATCTAGTAAACTCTGGGCCTGATTCAGAGATGGACGCTACTGCGATCACAGCTGCGAAAATATGCTAATTGTTCTAAAGCTTACCCGAGCATAAGGACGCTCATTGCTGCCTTCTCATATGTGTACAACACAGGGCCGGCTCTAGGGGTGTTCAACCAGTTCGGTCGAACAGTGGCACCACCCATAGAGGGTGCACCTCTCCCCAATATCCCAATTTCAGCAGGACAGTACTGACCCACTGTTCCACCTGTGGGCCGAAGTGGCCCATGGGTGGTCAAATCGGGAGGTTGGGGACCCCCACCGCCGCACAGCCAGACCCCAGAGTCTGAATGGATGCTTCGCGCATGTGCACAACATCCATTCAGTTACAGAGAGGGCTGGGGGAAGCCCAGCTAGTGAGGCTTCCTCCAGCCTGATGTTATTTGGAGGTGTGCCATGCGGGCACGCCTCCAAATAACGTCACATAGGGAGCGTGGCCTATGGTAATTAGGTCACACCCCCACTTTCGGTTGTGCGCGGCTGTGATGCACTGTTAAGAGCCGGCACAGGGCACTCTGACCCCTGGAGCCAGCCCTGGCATACAATGTAATTTACCTGCGTAAATATCAGTAACATCGATGCACATTCTACTGTGGCTTCTTTTGCTAGAATCGAGGCTGCATTAATATATGTGCCGGAATATGCAAGCCCTAAGATGTCCACAACCACTGCCTGTGCACACTGCAACATCTCTGGTGGTTCTGGAGACACCTCCATTGACACACTATCACATGCACTTTCGACACTTGTACCAGCTATATGGCAGATGCAGTTTCGTCATTGCGTGTGGTTTGTGTACTCCAAATCAGCACCAATGGCTCATACTGAGTTTATAGGCTGTGGCTTTGTAAACATTATGGGCTTGCTTCAGACAAGCACGCAAACCACATGCAATGCCGATGTTCATATAGATGAGCGATAATTTGCTACTGTGCATGTGAGAAATATTCTGAACACCCCTATGGCGCATGCGTTTCCGAGTTCATGCACAAATGTTCTGCTGTGATCGGGACCGATGGTATCAGAAATGGAGAGGCTAAACCATGGGCAATGACTGGGAGGTGGTCTGAAGTGAATGCCAAAAAATCCATCTCGTGGGCATGTTATGGGAGTGTTATGGGTGTGTCAGTGAAAGCAATTATGTTCTCGTATGTATAGCCGCTTCCATAGAGGCCATGTTCAGATGGAGAAACTGCACCTGCCATAGGTCAGATACAAGTATTAATGGTGTATGTGATGGTGCTCCGATAGTGTTTTGTCCAGAACCACCAGTAATGGTACTGCATGCACGGGCAGAGAAAGTGGGCATCTCAAGCCTTGTACATTCCAGCGCATGTTAGTACACCAGGGAAGGCTAAAACTAGCATTTGCATATTAGCATTGCTGACACTCTGGCAACATACCGTATGTTAGAGAAGATGCAGCAGAATCCACCTCTGAATCAGGCCTATATCCAGTCACAGACTACTCGCCACTCCTGTGTGCTGTATTCATGTGCATTATACAATCTAAAATGCAATTCTGTTATTTGTATGCGTTGTCTTATTGGGCTCTATACTGTGGAGGTGGTCCTGATTGAGCAAATGGTGGGAATGTTCTTGGAACTGTAGAAGGGTCCATGGTAACCAAAACATCATTCTGCAGCACAAACACCTGTAAGTAGAGATAACACAGTACAGCAACACATACATAAGTTAGGAATGTACAGTATTAAAATTAAAAAGCAATGTACCATGGGAACCTAAGGGTAAATTTACTAAGACTCGAGTCTGATCGAGTTTGTTCTTTTTTAAACTTGATTAACATTTCCGAAACTGAGGTGATTTGATGCTTCTGAATCTCACAAATTTACTAAGAAGTGAGTTCAGCTGTGACCGAGTTGGGCGATGATGAAGCAGATCGAGATTGTTCCCCTGAGTAGCAAGTTTAGATGATATTACTCATCTGAGATTGCAGTGTCTTCTCTCTGCCAAACTCTCATGAACAAGCGGCTTGCACATATGAGTGAGATATGTGAAGGCTGCTTGTGTGTTATACAGTACCTGTCAAAAAAGGGTTAAATGTGGAAAAAAAAGATGTAGGGTCCACTCCAAAAGAGCATAACCAGCCCCGGACTGCTCAGCCAGTCCTGGTTCCTAAAAATATGGGGAAAAAATGATTAGGGTTCCCCTGTATTTTTGGAACCAGCACTGGGCTACTGAGCCAGTCCTGATTGTAAAAAATATGGGGGAAAAATTTGTGTAGGGGTCCCCCTATTTTTGACACCAGCCTCCACTCCAGCCGTGGTGTAATGCCACAGCCAGGGGATCCTATCACCGGGTCTCCCAGGCCAAAGCATTATCACCCCAAGCCAGTCAGCTAATTCCAGGGATCTCAGGGGAGGTGGGGACCCCCCAATAAAGGTGTCCCCCCACTACTGAGCACCCCAGGCTTAGTCTGAAGCCCGGGGCTCATCCCTGCACCCCTTGAGCGGTGGGTGAGGGGGTAATAATGGTGTCAAAAAACAGCAACTATTGATTTTTACTATGGAACTACAGATGCCAGCAGGAGGCGCACCAGTACCTCGGCAAGAAAACCCACAAAACACACACCATAGAAAGTAAAATATTAATTCACACCTACCTTTTACTCAGTCACACATACCTGCTTCCCAAAGTTTGGTTCACTTCTCCACGTAGAATTCCGTGGGTGTACCTGTGAAAAAAGATCCTAAACCGACCTCCGTCCTTGGGCTAATAATGCTTTGGCCGGGGTGACTCGGTGATAGAGTCCACTAGCTGTGGCATTACACCCGGGCCGGATTTCAGACCAGTGCTGGTTTTAAGAATAGGGGGACCCCTACTCATTTTTACCCACATATTTTTAGGAACCAGACAAGGCTCAGGAGCCCAGGGATGGTTATGCTTTTTTGGGGGGACCCTACATCAGGGGCAGGCTGGGCCACGTGGCATCTGCCCCCCGAGCTGGAACTATATCAGTCCTAAGGGGCCGCCAGCTGCCTGCAGCTGAACACTGCATGAATGCCTGGCATTTTTCTTATTTTATTTGTAGTGCATACTGCAGCATGTCAGCCCTGTCATGTACGGCCATACAAAACACCGCTATTATGCAGGAAATGCACCACTGAGCAAGACCCAGGTTGCTCGGTGGCATGACAGTTCCTCCTACCTGCTGACTGCAGGACTGCTGGGAGTGGGAGTGTAATGCTGACCTTGTGATGCCTTGCTCCCAGTCAATGCCGCTGCAAAGGAGCCACCGGCCACGTGGGAGAGGAGACCAGGCATGCAAACGGTAATTGTTAGGTAACCTCGATCTGTAAAGATATAGGGGGCTGCAAAGACAAGGGGGCACAGAGTCTGTAAAGATAGGAGGGAATAAGGAGGCTGGAAAGATATGGGGCAGGAGGCTGGAAAGTTTGGTGGGGCAGAAGGAGGCTGGAAAGACAAGTGGGCACAGAGTCTGTGAAGAAGGAGCAGGAGGCTGGAAATACAAGGGGGAAAAAGGAGGCCGGAAAGACATGAGGGCACAGAGACTGTAAAGATAGGGGGCAGAAGAAGGATGGAAATATAGGAGTCAGGAGGTTGTAAAGATTGGGGGGCAGAAGGAGGCTGGAAAGACAAGAGGGCAGCAGGAGGCCAGAAAGACAATGGGGCACAGAGTCTGAAAAGATAGGGATGCAGGTGGATTGAAAGATAGGGTTGCAGGAGGCTGGAAAGATAGGGGGAAGGAGGCTGGAAGCTCAAGTGACATGGGGCAGGAGTAGACATGGATCAGGAGGTTAAAATGACAGATTAGTAGGTTTAAATCACACAGTGAGTTGGAGGTGAAATGGAGTTGGAGGCAACAAGGGTAAGAGGGCCGGAGAGATAGGAGGCTAGAGGGGACATGGGGCTGGAGACTAGAGGGGACATGGGTCCAGAGGCTGGAGATGACATAGGGAGCTGGAGGGGACATGGGGCAGGAGGTGACACAGGGAGCAGGAGGCTAGAGGAGAAACAAGGCAGGAAGCTGGAATGGCACAGGCATTTGGAGGAGACATGGGGTAGGAAGATTGAATGTTGCAGGGATCTTGAGATGACACAGCGAGCATGAGGCTGGAATGATGAAGAGATCTGGGGGAGACACAGAACAGGAAGCTGGGGAGACAGGAGGCAGGAAGCTGGAATAGCACAGGGATCTGGGGGAGACACATGGCAGGAAGCTGGAATGACACAGAGATCACAGGGAGTAGGAAGCTGGTGGAAAAATGAGGCAGGAAGCTGGAATGGCTCGGGGATCTGGAGGTGACACAGTGAGCAGGAGGCTGGAATGACACAAAGATCTGGGGAGACACAAGGCAGGAAGCTGAGGGAGACATGGGGAAGGAAGCTGGAATAGCGCAGGGACCTGGGTGTGACACATGGCAGGAAGCTGGAATGCTGCAGGGATTGGAAGGTGACACATGGAGCAAGAGGCTGGAGATGACACGGGATATGTAGCTGGAAAGACATGGGGATAGATGAGACACAGAGCAGGAGCCTGGAGTGGCATATGGACAAAAGACCAGATGGGACACAGGTAGCCAGATGGGAAACAAGTGGCGAGTCTGGTAGAGCCTGTGTAGAATGATAATGACATTAGTTATATTCCTACACAAACAGGCATCTTCTGGACAATGGGATTTCCTACATGAATAGTGAATACCGACTGAAGACCCAGTCTGCCCAGGGAGAATCTATTTCTTCAAAGGTTCCCCATTGCAGACAAACCTCCATAAAGGTAAGGTCAGGTGTACTTTTATTTCATATTCACACGCTGTGCCTGTGCCAAATATATTAGAATTGCACGTAGTTATATGTACTGGGATTTTGGTATTGCAGAGAGTGTCCAATGAGGTGCAAAACAAAAGATGTGGAAATGCAATCCCACAGAAGACAGTCCATTGCTCTGCTCTCTCTACAATTCCAAAACCCCAGCACATGTACTATGTGCAATTTTATTTGGCACAGGTACCATGCAAACAGTCCAGTCGCAGTGATCCCCCCTCCCATCCCTTTCTCACTGCCCCCTTCTCATCCTGCCCAGTGCTTTCCCCATCCAGCCCAGTGTTCCCCAACATCTCAATGACTCCCCATCCCAGTGTCTACCCATTCTTTCCCCAACCAGCCCACTGCCTCATTCAAAATGCATCTTAGCAAGACACCCCCAGCCACTCCAGTCACAGTGTCCCTCCATCATTCAGCCTAGAGTTCCCCTATCCCACCACCAGCTCACTGCCCTCTTTCCATCTAGCCCAATGCCTCCCTATATATCACCCACTGCCTCTCCCCATTCTCCTCTACCTGTCACCCAGTGCCTTTCACCCTCTACCTGGTGTCACCCACTGCCTCTCCCTGTCACCCACTGCCAGTCACCCACTATTTCTCCCTGACTGCCTAACCCAGAGGTCACCCACTGACTCTCCCTGTATCCCTCTCCCTGGCATCACCCACTGCCTCTCTCTATCACCCTCTCCCCATCACCCTCTGATTCTCCCCATTGCCCTCTTCTGTCAACCTCTGCCCTTTACAAAGCATCACCCTCTCCCATTCACCCTCTGTTTCTCCCTATCACCCATTGCCTCTCCCTGACACCCTCTCCCCATCACCCTTTCCTGTCACCCACTGCCTCTCCATCTCCCACTATCTCTACCCTTCACCCATCTCTGCTGTCACCCACTGCCTCTCCCCATTATCCTCTACATCACCCTCTGCCACCCCCTGGAGACACCTTCTGACTCCCCCTGTCACTCATTCCCTGGCATCACCGACTGACACTGGGGCACACGCAAAATAAGCTGTCATGGTACCACCCTTTCATTTTGGTCTGGATCAGCTGTGGCTGGAGACAGGCAGAGGATGCAGCCGGGCCATTCTGTTTGTGTTACACACATAATTGGAGCAAATGATAACCATCTTCTGGCTGTCTCTCCCAGCCGCAGCATGTATATGGTGATACCGCCCACCCATGCTCATAGGCTGCTGATTGGAGGAAGGCTCTGTTCATCCACCAGTCACAGTGGTGGGGATTTCCACCAATCAAAATGCATGAGGCTGCAGATACAAACTAGGGACGGAGAAGGCTGCTGGTAGGGTGAGTACCTTGTGTGGGCCGCCTAGCAGGTTAAATTTCAGCAATGTTACTGTTATTGTACTGTGTGTTTGTATACAGATGTGTCCTCATACACCTCTCCGTTTTTGCTTCATTTGGCATGAGATGCCAGCACAGCTAAGACACTCCACAATGAGTAACAATTGGATTGATCCCAAATTTTGGGGGGTCTGCAAATGTATTTGCAAAAAGTAGCAGATTAAACTACAAATTTTGAGAAAAATCCCAAGGCGTGGCTAATTTGCAAATTTAAAGGCACACCAAATTTAGCCATATGGCTACATTTTAGAAAAGGTGTATGTGGAGTTGTGGACACATCTGTATGTGTGTGTGTGTGTGTGTGTATATATATATATATATATATATATATATATATGTAAACAGAAGTCCGGCACTCAATGAACAGGTTTCTGTTCCAGGGTGCCAGATCCATCCATGTATTCCATGACTGAATCATCTAATAACCTGGAAAAGCATTTAAAGGAAGCATTGGCATTGGGAGGGTCTAACTTAGAAGAGATGCGAGACCTACAAAATTGTTCCACCCGACTAGGTGGTTCATCCTGTTGTGAGGATGCTTGGTTGGAAAAATGTTCCTGTAGTTGCAGTTTTCTCCCAAACCTGTAGAAATTTAAATTCCAGTCAAAATCTGAATGTGCATTTGTTGGAATATATGAAAGTCCTCTATTAAGAACACTGGTTTCATGTTTGGTAAGGGTTCTGCTAGACAAATTGAAAATTACTGGCGTTGTCTCAGTGGGGGGCAGCCTACCCCTCTTCTTTTGGCCCCCTCTCCTCGTGTAGCCTCTCCTGCACCTGGGACCTGAGGTCTGAAACCGGTCCCTAAAGGGATCTGTGTACTTCAATTGCCTTCATCACCATCCGATTTCATGAAATCACTGTCACTCTGTGGTGTATACCTATCCACGTTATCTCCCCATGGAGGTGTGTTGATCTAAAGAATCTTCTCTCATATCTTTTAGGCTCTCTGTATGTGTCTCCTCCAAAGGTCCACCGGTAAACCCGGTTATCCTCATAGTCCTGAAAGACTTTGGTCAATTTGAGTTTTTTAAATTTAATTAACTCCTGCTGATAACTGTCGCATTGGGTTTTGTTACTTGGTTATTCAATTGGTGGCGGTGTCTGCACCCGATGTTAATCTCCTCAAAGAATGTAATTTTTTGTTTGACCAA
Organism: Taudactylus pleione; assembly: GCA_031769625.1. NCBI lineage: Eukaryota > Metazoa > Chordata > Amphibia > Anura > Myobatrachidae > Taudactylus > Taudactylus pleione. Next base: position 6,212,883 of record JAUIMM010000135.1, read on the forward strand.
TTCCAACTCCCTGGCTGATTCCTAAAAAACCAGGAGCATGAGGTCAAATGAACATTTGTTCAGTACCGCCACCCACCTGTGGCAAAACTCCTATTTGGTGATCGTAAAAAAAACCCTTCTTAAATTGGAAACCAAGTGGATAATGAGACTAGATACGGTTTCTCCTAAAGGCCTGAATGAGAAAGTTTGCTGGAACAGTCTGATTTAGTATTTTTTCTGCTCAGTATTATCATGTGATACTTCCTGAATCAGTAACCTGTTTAGTTATTGTCCTGATTATGTATCTTTTATTCTGGTATAGTTCTGACACTGTAGCGGTGAAGGTTCATATGTACTACGGTGGTTTATTTATTTTTTGTTTCCATAGTTTCTGCATCTCGAAAAAGGTGTTTGTTAACATATTTATGTATATATATATATATATATATATATATATATATTTACACAAAAAAAATAGCCCTTGTCAGGTGTTGCTCTTAATTAAGTTATGGCTGCTCCACTATAATTTTATGTCACTTTTTCTTTTTGGGAGAAAACCTGGGGGGACTCACTTGGGTTTGCCCTCAAGCCTGAAAGTTGCCAGCCAGCCCGTGCCTTAAATTATTATTTTTTAAATATTAACCCTTTAGATAAGGTTTACATGCAGAAACATACACAAATCAAACTGAGCTGCGTATGTTTCTGCCAAAATCGTAGATCAGGAGGTGGTCTATTTGAAAGGTAAACAAATATTAGTGGTGCGCTTTGGAACAATGCAAATGTGGCTGATTGAAGGATACACTGTGCTGGTAATTAGAATGCACAGTGTCCCGTAGTTAAATTCTAAAGTCCCAACTCTCAAACTGTAAAAATCTCAGACTGTAGGCAGGGTGTTCTTAAAACTGTAGAAAATGACTTGCTGGATGATATACGTTGTCTTTTCCCTGACCGGGTTAAAGTATGTCTGAAAAATACTACTGTCTCTCTTTAAGAATTGTCCTTAAATAGTCCCAGTGATTGACAAAGTGTAATATCTGTAGGATGGGCGTTCTTACAGTAAGGTTCCAGGTACTGGAAGTGCCTTTATCTCCTCTCCACCTCAAATATAATATAATATAATAGCACAGTATCAGGGACTAGGTACGCTATAATGCAGGTAGGTAAGGTTGGATTGTACTTACCCCATATGTTGTGTCGCTCCTGCTGGTTCTCCTTGTCCCGGTGCTTGTGTGATGCTTATGAGGGGATGTTCTGGGTAGGAATGGCTGCCGCACATGGAATCATACTGTGAACAACTACAGACTCTGGTCTGATTAAACTGCTTTATTTGCAAGTAGGATGGATACTCAGAGGAGTCCTACCATCTATAAAACTTCCCATACATAGGGAACATAAGCTATACACATAACAGTGTTAATGACTATTTAGAATAAAGTCTCTCATAAAAGTCTCCCATAAAAGTCTTTCATAAAAGTTCTGTCAATGGGGGGCGTGGCCCAACGCGTTTCATCCGGTTTTCGCGGAAAAAGTCCTTCAATCAGCCGCATTTGCATTGTTCCAAAGCGCACCACTAATATTTGTTTATTATTGCTCAGAGAGGATGGGATACCTCTACTAGTGGCGCAGCTAGGGACAATTCACAGATAAGACTAAGAGCGCTGTAAACCCCCACTTGTTTATACTATTTGAAAGGTAGTTTGCTACAATTACACCCAAGATTGTAATCTCATTTATTAGTAAATTCCAGAGTTATATCTTTTTCATGAAAAGCACTTCAGAGTTTGGCCAATGATGAGTTTGTTCGAGTTTGCAACCTAACCCGAGTTTAAAAAAATGCCTAAACTCACCCAAGATTGCAATCTCGACCAAACTTGAATCTTTAAAATGTACCCCTTAGTCAATGAAGGAAAGGAAGTTTAGAGCACTAGTTACCCATAGTGCTGATTGAATTTTATATAATATTCATACTAATTTAGTTTATAGCAGTGGAGGTGCTGCCTGAGAGACAGGACAATATGTTAATAAAAAGGGCACTCTTGAGGTTGGGGCACTTGGCCTCCAGCTGCACCTACTGCGTCATATCGCCCGAGCCTTCCCTGTCTTTCTATTGCTTTCAAGTCCATTCCTTCCGTGTTTTCTACCTATGCTACTTTTGTATTATGGTCATCTACAGTCTCTTAGGCTCTTCTACCTACTTTCTTGATAACCTTCATGCCTCTTCTCCTCCCTTCCTTATCCTTAGTGACATCACATCCCCATTGACAACCACCCTGACACTGCTGCCTCCAAACTTCTCTCACATCCTCCTTTGGCCTATCCCAATGGTCCTGCTCCCCCACTCACAAACTTGGTTACTCCTTCAACCTAGCCTTCACCTACTCTGACAATTGCTCTGATCTCTGTAACTTTTCTTTCCTGCTTACAGACCACTACTTTTTCACATTCACTCTTTACTCTCCTCCTGCTCCCAAAACCTCTTTCATCAAATGCAATCTAGACAACCTTGACCAAGCTTCCTTTTATTCCTTGCTTGAATCATTGTTATTCCCTATGTTACGATCTGCGGTTAAGCAGATAATTTTTATTGCTACTGAGACACTGCATTTCATTTCAATGTCTGTCTGTGTACTGATCTCATGTGTTCAGTAATTGCTCTCTGTCTCTGTACAGTATCAGCTGCACACTAATTGATTGCCTTGTCTGTGTGCACAGGCCAGGTGCAGGAGTCTGTCATTAGGGAGGCTTACAGGGCATACTCGGATTGGGTCCTGTATCTGTTAAACTGCAGCCAGTCCTTCACTCCTTGCCGGTGATAGAGTTTCTCATACTTCCAATTGTTCCAATCTCCTGATTGCAGTCGATTTCCTGAGCAAGTTTACTGTGTTTCTCACCTGCCGTTTATATCCTACTGGCGGCACAGCCTGCATTCCACCTGCATTCCATCACTGCCACCACCCTCCCCCCCTCTGAGCTAATATCATGTATCAGGTGGTGTGGGGAGGATGGCGGGGACACTTGAGCCAGCCCTGAGGCCATCAACCCTTCTGGTATTTGGCACAAGGTGTCAGATGGCCAATACAGCCCTGCCCAGAGTCTATGGCGCATGCACAGGTTACCCGGAAAATGGTGCAGCAGCCATTTTCATGGCAATTTCCCTACTGCACATGTGGAAAACGCCAGGAAAATTACCGCAGCTGATACCGCCAATGTGGGATTCCAGGGAGGTAAGTATTAAATACCCTGCACCCATTATAGATATGCCCCTGAATATTATTAGTTATTTGTCCGCTACAAACTCTGCAGAGCACGTACAGTACTATACTTTGCGGAATTTATCTGAGGTAACATCCAAAATTCTCTTACCTGGGGAACATTTGGTGTTTCATGTGCTAGGGACTGACATCCAAAAATGGAGACAGAGAGGGACACACAGAACAGCAGCAGATTTGTTATAAGGAGAATAGACAGAACGGCATTCTGGCTGTTCTGCAAACACAAAATCAAAAGAAACACTATATCATTGGGTACACAATGGAGATGCTTATTGGTTATCATGTAATTAATGTGACATTTATAAAGTGGGGCTTAAATTCACACCGTTATTCCCTGCAAGACTGGCTCTTTTATGCAGCGGCTTCTCTACCTCCCTGTTACACTGGGAATCTGGTGCTGTGGCACAGGTAAGGTGCTACTTTTAAGAAAATGGGGTACTATTTGCAGGAATGGGGAGGCAGTTCAAGTAGATACTTCCATCTTTATCTTCTGATGCAACAATTCAAGAGGAAGTTGTCACAAATCCTTCATCATCCTCAGCACCAAGTGGCCTAACATGGAGTCTGTGTCTTTGAGTAAAGGTTCACATATTTGGACAAAAAGATGCAGAGTCATTAAAACTTCTGCAAGACTTATTGGGTGCTGATTCAGCAGAGGACAGAATTGCAAAGCCACACACAAGCAGCTTTGCAATTCCGTCCTTGCTAAAATGCAAATGCAGCAGGAGGTGTCCGACACCCCTTGCTGCAACTGCCATCCAAGTGCTGCGACTAGTGGTCGCAATGTTAAATGGCACCGGCCAGCTGAGTAAGCCTCAGCTTATACAGGCTGGACGACATGCAAGGCCTGTGTACACAGACCATGGCCTTGCTACTCCCGGAAAAAGCAGGCAGTCCCTACACGCAATCATGCAGGACTGAATCTGCATTCAGCACTGCTAAATCAGGCCCATTAAGCAGATATGACTCCTAATTTACTGTATGAAACATAACTTGTTGTTCTAGAAGGTTTTACAGTTTCACGTGTTTTCGGTTAATGTTTATGTGATGTCAGAAATGTTCGTTGAATGTAACTACATTTAATTTGTCAAAAACAATAAAGTACACACACACAGATATGACAACAATGTCATGGGCCATCGATGGTAGTAACCTTTGCTATGCCATACAATTGAAGTTTCACACATGCGCAGAGGTGATGCACATCCATCTCTACATACTGTATGAGCCATAGCTGTGAAGTTAGATAGAAAGACCAATGAAGGCCACCAATGGAGAGAGAATGGGATGGGCCATCCATTTTGGATGGCACACTCACTGCTTTATATGAGACTGGGGCAGGGCTAGTCTACTGTTGAGCTTAGCCTGTCAAGTCAGCAAGGCAGATCAGCCCATCCCGGTACATACACTAAGTTGTGTGTGTGTGTAAGCCGGAGCCAGGGGGCTGTGCAAGGCTTCTGGCTGATAAGCTAGTAACCCTGCGCAGCAGCTGCAGCACCCTGTCTGCAAGCGTGAAAAGCAAACCATCAGGCCCATGGCTACCGTCAATGGTGGGAATCCATTTGTATCTCCACCATTGATGATAAAACCGTCAGCCATCAGTGGGTGGCCGATTTAGGGAGAGAAGTAGAACAGCAATGAGGAGATGATGATGCCTGTGTCTACCTGTAATAATGCAAGTATTACCAACAAGAAATAAAAATGCATATTCAACATGTGTGATTCTTCATTGCTATAACAAAAGTGAACATTAGAACATAACGGGGGACATCTGATTACCTGTGATGCTCTCAGCCAAAATAAAGTGTCATTTGCTTGCAAATTTGTTATCAACTATTACCAATATTAGATATTTTATGTTGCCCTTATACATGGACATGACCACAGCTTCTGTATAACTGTATTTACCTCACTGCTATCATCATTTCCATTAGTTAGCTATTATACATATTTTCTCTTTCATATACAGTATATATTAGGGGTGTGCACCGGCCACTTTTCGTGTTTTGTGTTTTGGTTTTGGATCTGGATCTTTCTTTGTGTTTTGGATCTGGATTGGTTTTGCCAAAACCACCCTTCCGTGTTTTGGGTTCTGGGTTTTTGTGTTTTGGATCTATATTTTTTTTTTAAAAGAGCATAAAAACAGCTAAAATCACAGAATTTGTGGGTTTTTCTGCTCCTATGCTATTATTAACCTCAATAACCTTAATTTCCACTCATTTCCAGTCTATTCTGAACACCTCACACCTCACAATAGTGTTTTTATGTCCAAAGGTTGCACCGAGGTAGCTGGATGACTATGCTAAGCAATACGAGTGGGCGGCACAAACACGTGGCCCATCTAGGAGTGGCACTGCAGTGGCAGACAGGATGGCAGTTTGAAAAACTAGGCCCCAAACTGTACATAATGCAAATGAAAAAAAAAGAGGTGCAAGATGGAATTGTCCTTGGGCCCTCCCACCCACCCTTATGTTGTATAAACAGGACATGCACACTTTAACAAACCAATCATTTGAGCGCCAGGGTCTGCCACACGACTGCGGCTGAAATGATTGGTTCGTTTGGGCCTCCACAAAACAAGCTGGCAATTAATCTGTCCCTCCACAAACTGGCTCTACGGAGGCAAGATGTCGTCCTCATCCTCTTCATCCTCTTCAGTGTTGTGTACATCCTCATCCTCACAGAGTATTAATTCGTCCCCGCTGGAATCCACCACCACAGGTCTCTCTGTAAACTCTGGAGGCTGGTCTCCCTGGAAGAGTTGATAATTCATTTTTATGAACATCATCTTCTCCACATTTTGTGGAAGCAACCTCCTACGCCTTTCGCTGACAAGGTTCCTGGCTGCACTAAACACTCTTTCGGAGTACACACTGGAGGAGGGGCAACTCAGGTAAAATAGAGCCAGTTTGTACAGGGGCCTCCAAATTGCCTCTTTTTCTCGCCAGTACAGGTACAGACTGTCTGACATGCCTACTTGGATGCTGTCACCGATGTAATCCTCCACCATTCTGTCAATGGTGACAGTATCATATGCAGTGACAGTAGACATGTCAGAAATTGTTGCCAGGTCCTTCAGTCCAGACCAGATGTCCAAACTTGGTCCTGCGTGCCCTGCATCACCGCCAGCAGGTTGCTTAGGATACCTAAGTTTTTTCCTGGCAGCCCCAGTTGCGGGAGAAAATGAAGAAGGAGCTGTTGACGTGTAACGTTCCGCTTCAGCTGACAGTGTGTTCACCAGCAAGTCTTTGCACCTCTGCAGGCTTGTGTCGGCTGGAAAGAGAGACACCACATAGGCTTTAAACCTAGGATCAAGCATGGTGGCCAAAATGTAGTGGTCTGATTTCAACAGATTGACCACCCTGGAATCCTGGCAAAGCGAATGAAGGGCTTCATCCACAAGTCCCACATGCTGAGCGGAATCGCTCCATCTTAGCTCCTCCTTCACTTTCTCCAGCTGCTTCTGCAAAAGCCTGATGAGGGGAATGACCTGACTCAAGCTGGCAGTGTCTGAACTGACTTCACGTGTGGCAAGTTCGAGGGGCTGGAGAACCTTGCACAACACGGAAATCATTCTCCACTGTGCTTGAGTCAGGTGCATACCCCCTCCTTTGCCTATTTCATAGGTGGATGTATAGGCTTGAATGGCCTTTTGCTGCTCCTCCATCCTCTGAAGCATATAGAGGGTTGAGTTCCACCGCGTTACAACCTCTTGCTTCAGGTGATGGCGGGGCAGGTTCAAGAGTGTTTGCTGGTGCTCCAGTCTTCGGCACGCAGTCGCTGAATGACGAAAGTGGCCAGAAATTTTTCGAGCCACCCAAAGCGTCTCCAGCACGCCCCTGTCGCTTTTCAGAAAATTCGGCACCACCAAGTTTATTATGTGAGCAAAACATGGGACTTGCTGGAATTTGCCAAGATGTAATGCCCGCACAATATTGGTGGCATTGTCAGATATCACAAATCCCCAGGAGAGTCTAAGTGGGGTAAGCCACTGGGCGATGATTTCCCTGAGTTTCTCTAAGAGGTTGTCGGCGGTGTGCCTCTTACTGAAACCGGTGATACACAGCATAGCCTGCCTTGGAATGAGCTGGCGTTTCTGAGATGCTGCTACTGGTGATGCTGCTGCTGTTGCTGCTTAAGGTGATACATCTACCCAGTGGGCTGTCACAGTCATATAGTCCTTCGTCTGCCCTGTTCCACTTGTCCACATGTCCGTGGTTAAGTGGACATTGGGTACAATGGCATTTTTCAGGACACTGAGGACACTTTTGGTGACGTTTCTGTACAGTCTTGGTATCGCCTGCCTAGTGAAGTGGAATCTAGACGGGATTTGGAACCGTGGACACACTACCTCCATCAATTGTCTAAATCCCACTGCACTAATGCCGTATACTGGACGCACATCTAACACCAACATAGCAGTCAAGGCCTCAGTTATACATTTTGCTTCAGGATGACTGCTGTCGTACTTCATCCTCCTCGCAAAGGACTGTTGGAGGGTCAATTGTTTAGTAAAAGTAGTGGTGTTCCTACTTCCTCTCCGGGATGATGAACGACTCCCAGCAGCAGCCACAGCAGCAGCGGCAGCAGGAGGCGTAGCAATGCAGGATCCTCCGGAGGAATCCCGGATAGGAGAGTCAGTCATGCCAGTGACATGGCCTGCAGGACTACTTCCGATCCTGACTAAGGAGGAAATTGACGAGGAGGGAGTTGACGGTGTGGTTTGCAGGCGCTTGGATACAACAGGACAACGGGATTTAGGTGTCCCTGAACTGCTTACGGTCTTAGCCAAAGTTTCTGAACTTGACAGTAACTTTTTATGAACACGCTGCAGGTGCCGTATAAGGGAGGATGTTCCTAGGTGGTTAACGTCCCTACCCCTACTTATTTCACCTTTACATATGGTACATATGGCAAGACAGTTGTTGTCCGGATTTGGATAGAAATATTGCCAGACCAAAGAGGTGGAATGTTTGGTCTTCTGCCCAGGCATGACCGTGATGGTCTTTTTCGTCCCACGGACAACAACTGTCTCCCCCGGAGCCTGATTTAAACAAACCACATCACCATCAGAATCCTCCTCGCCAACTTCCTCCTCAGCGCCAGCTACACCAGTATCCTCATCCTGTTGTACTTCAACAGTGACATCTTCAATTTGCATATCAGCAAGTGGACTGTGGGTGCTCCTTTCAGCACTTGCAGGGGGCTTGCAAATGGTGGAAAGAGCCACCTCTTCCCGTCCAGTGCTGGGAAGGTCAGGCATCGCAACCATCACCACACTTGGACTCTCCTTGGGGATTTGTGATTTCTTCTTAGAATGCACAGTTCTTTGCTGTGCTTTTGCCAGCTTAACTCGTTTTATTTTTTTAGTGGGAGGAGGGCTTCCATCGTCATGTGAAGCTGAACCACTAGTCATGAACATAGGGAAATACCTTAGACATTCCTTGCCACTCTGTGTCGTAAATGGCATATTGGCAAGTTTACGTTTCTCTTCAGATGATTTAAATGTTTTTTTCAAGGTCATTTTCCTGAACTTTGTCATTTGGGATTGTATGTGCCCTCTACTATGACATTGGGCATCGGCCTTGGCAGACGACTTTGATGGCATGTTATAGTCTATGTCATGACTAGTGGCAGCAGCTTCAGCACTAGGAGGAAGTGGTTCTTGATCTTTCCCTATTTTATTTTTATCGGAGAAAGTTTGGTCCTCCATTTATGTTATATTGATATATACGTGCGGCTAAGGCGCACACAAACACAGAAAATTATTTTTTATTTTTGTTGGAGACTAGTGCACTTTGGGGGTTACACCACCCTTTAAGAAATTAGCCAGCCGGCCCTTTACTTATGGGACACAGGCGCACGCTTGGCGCTGCTCCTTTGTTGATGTACGTGCAACTACAGCCCACACAATTCACAAACACAGAAAATATTTTATTATTTTGTTTGGAGTGCTCTTTGGGGGTTACAGCACCCTTTAGCAGTCAATCCAGCCGGCCCTTTAATTATGGGACACAGGCGCACGCTTGGCACTACTTTGTTGATGCACGTGCGGCTACTGCGCACACAATTCACAAAAAAATATATTTTTTTATTTTGTTTGGAGTGCCCTTTGGGGGTTACCGCACCCTTTAACGGATGGCCTTTTACTTATGGGACACAGGCGCACGCTTGGCTGCTGCTCCTTTGTTGATGCACGTGCAGCCACAGTGCTCACAATTCACAAACACAGAAAAAATATATATTTTTTAGCACTTGGGGGGAGCACCCCTGACGTACGGAGCACCCCCAGGACAACACTACAGCACCCCTTTAGGACTGGGACACTGCACAGGACTTTGGAGTGGACACAGCCCCTATGGACAACTGACTGCACAACACAGTCCAGCCAGCCCCTATGGACTTTGAAGTAGTGGACACAGCCCCTATGGACAACAGCAGCACAGCGCAGCACAGCACAACACTACACTGCACTACACTACACTACACAGCCCAGCCAGCCCTAACTCCCACCCACCCTCTTCACTGTCCACAGCCGAGTGAGAAAATGGCGCCGACGCGGGTACCTTATATAGGATCCAAAACCCGCGAGACCCGGAAGGCGGGATGATGACGGTTTGCCTCGATTTCAGATCCGAGTCAGGAGGGAAAAGTCGAGCCTGACTCGGATCGGCCTTGGATCGGGGGGGGTTTCGGATTTCAGAAATCCGAACCCGCTCACCCCTAGTATATATATATTACGTTGGGGTCGAAGCGAGTCCCGTTTTGGGTCTTGCCGTGGTTCGGAACTTGGATTTTAAAGGCAAACCCAGGTTTTGGATTTCATGTAAACAGGTAAAAATGACATAATTTTAGCTATTTTTGTAGTTATTTTTTAAAAAAAATACAGATCCAAAACCAAAACACATGAGGGTGGTTTTGCAAAACTCAAATCACGCAGCCTAACCAAGCCACGATGGTTGCAATGGTGATCCGAGGAAGCGTCTTTGGATGCTGCACTCGAATTACAAATGCAATGTAGTATAGGATATGTCTATTTCTTATTGACAATTCCTGCTGCATTTACATGTTCGTGGCGGCTGTGCAGTATCGTCCATCTCTGAATCAGGCCCACTGATGAGTTTGGTCACACACACTGATGGGGGGGGGCACAAACACTGAGGGATGGTCACACACACTGTCAGGGTTGACAGGGGTTTTACACACAGGAATCCCATCATGCACTGTGGAATACATTGGAGGAAGACTGAACTTCTTCAGCATATCGGGGATGCTTCTCTGAATGACAGTGCTGCCGGAAGGTAAGCATTTATTGGACTTAGTTAAGCCGATTGCCTAATTAGTCATTCAGGGGGATAGGATAGGATCAGAAGCAAGTCCATACAATGTTTCTTAAAAATAATGGTTTCAGGAAAAATTAGACTTGCTCTGAAGCTGCGGAAAAAATGTACATTCCCCACAAAATAAAAATAAATATCTCTCACCAACAATCGTGCACCTACTGTATGGGAAAAACCCTGCAGATGTGAGATTTTTGGTAAATTTGCACTGAATTGAATATGCCCAATAGACTTCTTCACTGTGCATTCTGGCTGCCTTCCCACCAAAACCACACTCTGCAGGCTGTGCCCAAGGATGTCCTCATGCCAGCAAACTCACAGGAGGGTACTCTCATGTCCACCATTGCTGTGCGGGCTGCTGTACATAGTCTTTGACCCCCAATGGGAGAGCATTTAGGAGCTGGGATCCCTGTTACTCTTGTGGGGGTATGGAACCCCCAAACATTTAATAAATGAAATGGCTGTAATACACTTATTATACAGTGGTGGCCAAAATTGTGGCCACTTTTTGAAATTTTAATGTTTTTCAACTTCAAATGCTTATAAAAACTGTTACACATCACGCAGTGCAACGATTCATATATCAAATGAAAGGAAATTTAATGCTGAATTCAACACAATAAACAGAGGTCAAATATTTGCATTACAAGGGAAGTTATGCTGTGAAATCAACACTTAGGGTGAAAATCCCTGTGTACTTATGATGTTACTGTCCTATCATTATTTCGTTGGGTATCCTTTATTTTTCAAGACGGCAGCACAGCGATGGGTCATTGAGCCAACCCATGTTTGGAGCTCTTCCTTCTTTTTTATGTGGTGCCATGAGACAATTATATCCTCAATTTATTGTCTTTTATTGGATGGACACCTCAGATGTACCAGTTTTTTCAAACAGAACCACAAATGTTCTATGGGGTTCAAGTCTGGGCTGTTTCCTGGCCATCCCAGCACTTGTATGTCATTCTCTGTGAACCACTGTTTGCATATCCGTGCATTATCGCAGGGAGTTGAATCCTGCTGGAAAAAAAATGGGGCATTAACACCACAATCCTGAATCACGTCGCTGTGCTGCTGTCTTGAAAAATAAAGGATACAAAATGAAATACTGATAGGACAGTAACATCATAAGTACACAGGGATTTTCACCCTAAGTGTTGTTTTCACGGCATAACTTCCCTTGTAATGCAAATATTTGACCTCTGTTTATTGTGTTGAATTCAGCATTAAATTTGCTTTCATTTGATATATGAATCATTGCACTGCATGAAGTGAAACAGTTTTTATTAGCATTCAAAGTTGATAAACATTCAAATTTCAAAATGTGTCCGCAGTTTTGGCCACCAGTGTATATGTATGGCTATCCAGGGCCATTTAGGTTCCTAGTGGGGTACCATACACAAACACAATACATACATGCACATATAGCAATGTTCTGTGAATCTATCTACTGCGTGCGTGCGTGTGCGAAAAAAACGGCCTGTAGTGAAGGGGCAGTGATCCTCTGAATATTAAGAAGCTGAAGCTATGTTTAAACAAAAATATACATATATTTTATATAATGCAACGCAATATCTGAGAAGTCCTAGTTTCAAGGATACAATGTTTCATTCACTAGTGTAACACTACTTCATTCTTTAACTTGTTGCAAATAAACAGTTGAAACAAACTTACAAGTATTTTCTGATAGTATTCATTCTCATAGCCATTGTTATGGATGTAGTAGTAGCTGTAGCTAACAATCGGAACAAATGATAGATCAACGCAGTTTAGGATGAAAGCAATAAAGCTGAAAATTGAGCTGATGATGTTCAAAGAGAGGGATCCTTTCACCTGTACAATGAAAGTTGAATAACAATTACTAAAACACATAGTACACATAGAATGATATAGTTGAGAGCTTGGTACTGTTTGTAGAGTTATGAAATATTTTTGTATACTCCAATAAGATTCACTCAGTGTTGTTTTATGCTAATGATGTAACTAATGCCAGTAATACTGTAACTGTGTGCAGAGGCATATCTATGATATGTGCAGGGCATGCAGTGTACACGGACCTCTGCTCCGCACACACAGCACCCAAAATAAACCTCATAGTTTCTGTGTAGTGGCTTCCCCTCCCCCATGTAAAATGCCCCATCTTTCTGGTGATATCTGTGGAAAGATGGCATCGCACAGTGACAGCAAATGTGCCATTTCCTGAATATCACTGGGAAGGTATCACTAGGCCCGCCGAGAGCTGCGCCGGGCCTGGGTAAAAGGGGGCGTGGTCTAATCACAGGAGGCATGGTCACACCCCCTTAGGAGATAAAAAGAAAAGTTTTTCAGCGCCGCTTCGTCGAGTATTTTTTTATTATTAAATTGGGTCAATAACATCTATTTAAAATGTATCCAACATGATTTTATTAAAAAAAAAATAATAATTGAAACACACAACATTAGTCTGTATATTAGTCATCGATATATTGGGCTATTGATGATTGGAACATCTTGACCATTACAACTTTGAGTTTCCCAGCAGCTGCTTCTCTGAGCCACTGCCAGGTATACACTGGGGGGTTGAGGAGTGGTGAATTTGCAATTCTCCGGTGGCTGCTCCTCTCTGCAGCCGCCAGGTGGGAGGTCCTGCCATGCTGATCAGCAGTGATCAGCAGCACATCAGACACTGGGGTAGGGTGCAGGGAGGCAGAAGGGCCAGGAGGTTAACTGACATAGTCGCAAATAATGCAACCTGTCAGTAATATACAGTGGCTGGCAGTTGTAAGATAAGCTTAATAATAAGTGATTAAACTCTTTCCGGTTCTGTAAACAAAATGCTTAATACATTTTTGTATATAATTTATATACTGTAAGTACAGTATATAATGCTCCTCACATGTCATTCTGAGCTACCTTATTAAATTGAACAGAGCTGTGACCTAGGCACTTTGGATGAGAGACCAGATTGCCTGATGTCAACCAACTAGGGTTGTTGGCAGATTACTACACACATGTGGAATTTTTACAGACATTCATGACAAAATTTAATATGACTGTTTTAGTATAATGGTGGTTTTTGACATTATTGCTGTCAAACAGTTGTATCTAATTAGCCCTGAACATTGTTCGAGCGCTAGTGGATCACCCCGGGGCTATCCAATTAACCCTAAAGTGCCACCTGATGCTGGCATTTATAGTGTTTTTTTATTCAGGACCTGATGTGTCCCGAGAAAAAATCCTTGAAAAGTGCATTTTTTTCGCCACTTCAAAGTCAGAAACACATAGATCCATGAACTGAAGTGCATTGCTTTGCCCAGGGCATAATATGCTGTTAAGACGATTCTGCCCCACTCGTTTCCTGAACCCATAGCCTTTTACCCATTACAATGGAGGTAGATATGCCTCTGTCTGAGCTGATGTTCTGCCATCCTTTTTGAAAAAATCTCTGTATGTATACGAGGTTCTTTTTTCATAGCAATAAATAAAGTTGTGCATGCAAGTTAATTACATGCAAATTGCTGATATTGGGCCTGACTCACTTAGCTGCAGATGTTCTTGCTTTGTTTGCACAGTATATTTACCTGTATTCAGAGTCGCATACAACTTTGTGACCAGACAACCTCGTATCTATATGCATCATTCGATACATATCATCATCAGTGCACAAATACTATACACCACCCTACACTTATTTTAAAAAACATGTCTGAAAACAGGCGTATTTATGCTTCCACCCAAATCTGTAAAGCCACCAGATGAGTTGAAACACTCCCACTGAACATCGCCTCTGTAAAACCCCTTCAATACAGCTTGTCGACATTCTGGCTGTCTCCTCTGGGAGGTATAGTGGGGGGGTCATAGCTGCATGGGTGTTTGTGTTATGGTTCGGGGGTTCCAGTGATGGTGCGGAGGTGGGGAGGGGGAATACCAGATTGCCCACCTCGTTCACTTTTTCTGGGTGGCTGGTAGTGCCACATGATTTTCAGGAGCCTCCCTGGCGGGAGGGTAGGCGAGTATGCATTACGGACCAATTTTGTCCCTTCAGTCACAAGTGGAGATGTGTAAGTGAAATATGTACCCTTGGTTCTGACACCCTTGGTTCTGTAAATGGCCATATCTCCAACCCTGCATGAGGCCCACAGTACTTCTGCTGCTAAAACCAGGTTTATGTTTTTTTTACACAAATATCTGCGTGTAAATAATATGTGAATTCTTATAAGATAACTCACCATGCAGATGTTTGGTCTAGAATACGCTACAATTGTCAAGGCTCCTGCAATTATGTACTGCAAAAAAAAAACCTTATTAATATCACACATACATACTATACTACAGTATATCACACATTGCCTGCTTCAAACAACCCTAGGGGGTAAATTTACTAAAGTGAGAGTTTTTAGAAGTGGAGATGTTGCCCATAGCAACTAATCAGATTATATTATCTTCAAGAAGGTGCTAGTTAAATGTTAAGTAACATCTGATTGGTTGCTATGGGCAACATCTCCACTTCTAAAAACTCTCACCTTAGTAAATGTACCCCTAGGTGTCTGTACACACTGTGATCAGGATGATCAGCTTGTGGTGAGTGGGCATGAGAGTTAACCACAAGCGTACAGTATCCTCACAATAATCACTATTTCTTTTATTTTGTGAGCCCTGGAAAAGACGCTGTAAAAAATAATAATCAAACAATTGACTTGCACCAAACATCTGATTCTCAATGTTGCATTCCAATGGGGAGTTCTCATTTAATTAATCTTTGAAGTTCCCCAGTTTCAACATACTTTATGTATTTTGGAGCTGTGGTCGAGTTGGTAGCAAAATAGGTGTAAATAATAGTTAAAAAATCAAACATGCAGTAATAATAATTCAGGAGCCTATTCATCATCGAGGGTCTGGTGACCCCAATAATTAAGTAATTAACTTGCTATGAGTTGCAGTGTTCGATATTGAACTAAAGTACTAGAGCAATTCAGTATTGCCCCCAAAAAGCAGCTGTCCCCTGGATCCCTACACCTGCCGATTTGGTTGGCTGAGCATGCGTGACCTGAGTTCATACATGCATATGGTTGCAGGGCACACAGGAGTCTAGTTACTAAGCAGTGATAAGTGACAGAGTGAAAAGTGATTAGTGCCAGCCAATCAGCTTCCAACTGTCATCTCTCAGGCTGTGTTTGAAAACTTACAGTTGGGAGCTGATTTTCTGGCACTTATTACAGACATCACTTTTCACTCTGTCACTTAACACTGCTTAGTAACTAGACCCCACAGTGTGCTGGCGGCACAGGGATCCGCTCAGATCCCTCTTCACAACCCCAGACCACCTCTCCATGGGAACCAATATCATTTGAAAATGGCATTGGTTCCTGCAAGCAAACGCTAAAAACATTGAGGTATCAGAGTTAGCTGAATACTAGGTAGCTCCATTGTGCTGATACTAAAACTAGCATTACTAAAAGCTATCGTATCCGCATGTGTACTGGGAAAGGCCCCTTAGACCATAGCAGCCTACAAGCCAAATATATTCATCACTACCAGCATGTATTTGGAAGTTGGCATATGTGCACATAACTGCTGGTTTGCACGAGCCACCCTTACTGAACTTAGCCTATATTAGACTGTTCCTTCTCTCTCCCATTCCTCCTCTGTAATGATAAGGAGACATACAGTAAGTGTCAGATGCATGCATGTCTGTAAACGTACGTGCAAATTATTATAACCCCCGGGTTAGTACTTTGTTGGGTCACCTTTTGCCCATAAGATGGATTGAATTATTTTAGGTATGGATTCTACTACTGTACCTGTCCACATGAATCAAAGGGCCCAGGTTCTCCCTGGCTGAAGAGTCTTCACAATGCTAGAATTATCCATGCTTTTGTGCTAGTCTATCCATATCCTAACCCTACCATCTACACCAATGGTGTAATTGCAAAGGTGATTCATCAGACCACATGACCCCATTACCAATCATTTACTGTCCAATTTCAGTGTCCTGAACAAACTGGAGGCGTTTCACCTTGTTTGCAGCAAATAGCAATGGCGTGGGACAGGCCTTCTGCTTCTATAGCCCATGTAATGTGAGGCATAATGTTCATTGAGAAGCCATTTGAATTGGTACCTGATTCAGGTTATCCATAATGTAATGCTCTGCTGCCCACCTGTGGGACTGAATAAGCCTGCCCACTCTCCATTTTGCTCAAGTATCCAATAATCATTGGCGACCATATTTGCTAATGCTAGCACCACTGCTGTGAGCACCAACAATCATTCCATGTTCAAAGTTCATCAGATTGCATCATTTACCCACTATTTAACATCATTAGTCTTGCATACCATCATCTTTGCTTTCTTACATAGATTCAGGCATCCTACAGCAACCAACTGCCTGTAATACTTTGCTGACTGGAATGCATCTTAAGCTCTGCAGTTTGGAGGAAATACACTATTTGTGCTCTGCTATTTTCATGTCACCCCCTCGATGTTGTGATGAAGTCGTCAGTGTGTCTTGTCACTCACCCGTGCATCGGGTGTCTCTCCCTCAGGTCGCACAGGTGTCTCTTCCTCCTCTTGGTCAACTTACTCGCCGTGCTGAGATGGTACCTCCAGTTGTCAGGAGATAGGATTGCCGGGCTAGGGCACGTGATAATGGATGATGTTTCCTTCTCACCTGTGGATTCCATTAATCACCTGCCTTGGATTTATTGGGTCAGTACCTTTCTTTAACCTGCTGGTCCATTGCTGGCTTGCCGGCTATAGCTTGTCTGTACATGTCCTTCTGGTTCCTGCCAGTTGTTGTTTTTCTTATCTGTGCATGTTGCTGCTCTATTTCTCAGTACCTTAATACTACACTCTCACTACTCCATCTAGAGTGCATTATTTTCTGTTGGTATTTCGGAGTTAAGCTGTCCTTGCGGCTTACAGTTTATTACTGTCAGCCTGTTACCATCTTGCCTTTCAAAGCCACATCCCAGCTACATAGCCGCACCGCTGCACTCTAGGCTACACCTCAGTCTGTAACCATCTCGGTTCTCAAAACCACTTCCCGGCTGTATTGCTGCACCACGGCCTATTAGGCCGCACCTCAGTCTGTTGCCATCCCAGCTCTCAAAGCCACATCTCGGCAATATAGCCGCAGTTTGGGCCTCAAGGCCGCAACACAGTCAGTCGCCTAACAGCTTGCGGCCCTAGGTATACCATGTAAGCCTCTACTATTGCGAGTTAAGTCAAGGCGGCCACCTAAGTACCGTTGAACATGTCCTGTTCTAAAGGAACAGTGGGTTGGTGTTATTGGTGAAGACCTCAACTTATTGATTCTAGAGGATGGTGTCACAGAGTGGCAAGCAGCTGTAATGGATCAGGCATGCATGGGCTCATCATCCATTCCACACACCCCTGTGTCTGGAGAGACTGGGGGCTTCCCATCAGCTCCTGGAGGGCATGATGTGCAGACAAGCACCCAAAATGGGGCAAGAAAGGGGCGTGGCCTCAAAAAGTGCCCGTGTGCTACCACCTATAGTGACACCTCTGTTCCTACCACAAATTTATATTCCCTTCCACATGTGCAGAAACACATATACACTAGGCATACTTGCTCCGGGAGAAGCCCGGACCACAGACGCAGCTGGCTACTTTGGGGGGTGGGTATCCCACTTCATTAGGCCCTGTCCCAGCTGCTGCAAAATGCTGCAATTCATGGGTATGTAGGAGGCGATGATAAAATTACATGTTTGCAAGTCATTTTAGCCCTGCCCCCTCCATACGGACCTGCGATTCCCAGTTTCACCTCTCTATCCTGATCACTTCACTAGGAAGTGGACAATGTGGGAGATGCACCTACTCTTCCTGGGGTGTGGGGGGCTATCCAAAAAATCAGGAGCCTCCTGCACCTTCTGGGAGAATAGGTAAGTATGACAGAATCCAATTAACCTACCACTATGTTTTTGGCTTGTGAGTGGAAACCGGAGTACCCAGAGAAAACCCACACAAGCATGGAGAGAACATTCACACTCCACACAGTTAGGTGAATTGCACCCCTGACCTCAGTGTTGTGAAGCAGTAATGCTAACCATTAGACCAACCATGATGTTTACCTCTGACCTCATGTTTCTACAGTGGAGGCAGAGCATCTGGTATATTCAAGTACTAGATGTTGCAGCAGTTTGATATTATATACTTGTGTTTTTATTTCATTTGTTTTGCCACAGAATAGGCCTATTGAAACTGCACAAAACAATTTTTTAGTTTTTTTTCCATAGAAGCTGCAGATGTCACTCAGTGGCATCATAATGGGGTTGGGGGGGATGCGGGCCGCAAAAGAGTGACATCCTCGGAAGAGGTGACACCAAATTCCCAGTTCCTCCTTGGTGATAGGAGCCGGGTGCTGCAGTCTGACATCCAGGGCCAGATTATAGGAGGTGCAGTTGACCCTGGGCCCCCACACATAAGAGGCCCTTACACATTGTCCCCGGCCACATCCCCCTGATGAACCAATTTTTTTTCTTTTACCGGAGCCGCCTGACATGGCCCGCGATTAAGCCCCACCCCTCCCGGTATTTATCTCCGTACCCTCTTCAAGACTCGCAAATTGTGCCAGTGACCTGGTCTATGTGTATATGTGTGTGTATATATATATATATATATATATATATAATATATACATAATGTAATCAAAACCAGCATATGGCAGATATATATATATATATATTTTTTATACTGTAAATATGTGTATATATATATATATATATATATATATATATAAAACACATATATACAGTATAAATATATATATATATATATATATATATATATATATATAAAACTTTGATAATTTTATTGATAGGCGCCCCCAAACATTTGTTGCCTAGGGGTCCCCACATACCTTAATCCGGCCCTGGTGACATTGTCTTGCAGCAATTAGCTCCTGTCAAAGAGGAGTAGCCAACAATGCAGGCACAGGTCTCCAGGTGCAGCTCAGCATCTCTTGGGATGCTGGTCACACCCCTGTAGTAATGTAATTGAGATTTCCCTATAGGCCATGCCACATTAAGTTAGACAACATCTCCCTTTCGGACACGTGCAGCAGAGATGTATGATGGGGACTATGGAGTGAGCACCGGGTGTCACCAGACCCAGTGTCGCCTCTGATATCACGTCTGTTCTGAAGCTTCTCTGCAGGGCCAGCTCCTGACACGTTCTGTCAGTGTGGCTGCACAGGGGCGCTGGCTCTGGTTGAAGAAAATCCCCGTCCTCTACCCACCTGCTGCAGGTATTATTTTATGGTCAGGGGGAGGGCGCAGGGAAGGAGCTGGCGGAGGGGAAGCACAGGATGGCGCTGGGTGCAGAAACACCTAGCGCCGACCCTGCTTCTGAGAAAGGAAACGAATGGAAAGATGGTATTAAAAATAAGGATAAACTAAATACTTGTCACCCACTGAGAAATATTGATTCACAGAAATGTTACACATGGTAGCAAAGCAATGTTTTCAGTACTTACAAACACTGAGCCCCAAAAAGGGATACCGCTGAATATAGAAAAAAGAGGAAATATGAAGATCAGAGCAATACCCAGAGCAATCTGCAAGACGGCTGCAACAATCATCACAACCTGTGGGAATAAATAAACATGAGTTAGTTTAAAAAAAACAACCTGCAACCTAACTATGCATGCGTATTGGACATCGGGCCTGATTCTGACCTACTGTAGATGCATCTTCTGTTATGGCACATATAGCAAATTATATCATATAGTGCATGTGTATAAGAGCATTTATGCATTCTTACATACAGTACCTACGATCAATTCTAAGTCGGTCAGATCTTTGCTGGGTCTCGTGGCAGGACCATCTCATCTGGCCAGTGGGCATTTGGTTTCAGGGGGGTAGGTTCATAGTAATTTATAAGCTGTAATAAGTATATTAGATAGCTAGAAATAGTGGATGAAGTATGGTTTGAAGCCTCTGTGCTGGGCAATTATGCCAGCTATTTCTCAGGATCAAGCTTATAGCTGCTGGCAGGGACACAACTAGCTATTTGAAAGCACCATAGCAAAAGTTTGTAAGGATTTCTATGTACCACCCAATGGTGGAAAAAGTTTTTAACGCATGTAACTATGACAAGGAAGATGGGCCCCTCTAAGCTCTGGGCCCCATAACAGCTGCACCCCTATCAACTATGGTCATTACACCAATGGCTGCTGTTAAATATTCTGAGGTGGTAGCCTTAATATAGATCTGTTTAGCAGCTAAAACTGTCAGGTTTGATAATATGAGGAATTATATTAATACGTTACCAAATGGTCATACAGATACAATAACTGAGCACATAACATGAAGATTTAGGGGTCTATTTACTAAGCAGTGTCAGGAGACAGAGTGAAAAGTGACAAGGTGCCAGCCAATCAGCTCCCAACTGTCATTTTTCAAACACAGCCTGTGTGATGGTAGTTAGGAGCTGATTGGCTGGCACCTTATCACTTTTCACTCTGTCTCCTAACACTGCTTAGTAAATAGACCCCTTAGTATTTTTCCTGAAAGTTTTTCTCTCTCTCAGTCAGCAACTTTGTATAAATGTTAGTTTATTAACGACTGAGAGGCTTGCAGGTAATTGTGTAGCCCAGCTACACCTTTAATCGTTCCCTACACACTGCACTTACAATAGGCAAAAATAGTTTATCCAGTGTTAAGTGATAAGCTAGTTATTAAAATGTGTAGGACTCCCCTGGGATAATTAAATTCTTTAGTGAAAAGGCTGTACTTTGAACAGCTGTACAGCCTCCATTTATGGTGCTGTTGTTACCTTGAGTTCCTCCAGTCACCTCAGGATTTCTCTACACATTCAGCTGCACACATGTACTGCTCAGCTTAGGGATGCATGGCTTATTTCATCACCAAGGACAGCTCTCCCACACAGAGCATCTTCCCTTCACTGTCACAGAGCTGATGTCTATGGGGTAAAGTGTCCAAGAAGCACTTATGCAGGAAGGAGCTTCCTGGATAGTAGTGACGCTCTCTACAGCATGTGGCAAAGGCGCCCTGAAATCGCACCCAACCATAATGCTTCAGATACCCTGCACAGCGTCAGCCCCTCTCCTCAGACTGCAGACCTCTTCTGATGACTCCAGCGGGAAAGTGGGGCTGGTACTTATCCCTCTCCAGTCAGAGCCCTGGATATCTGGGGGGTATATTTACTAAATTGCAGGTTTTTAAGAAGTGGAGATGTTGCCCATAGCAACCAATCAGATTCTTCTTAACATATATCTAGCACCTTATATAAGATAATAGCTAGAATCTGATTGGTTGCTATGGACAACATCTCCAGTTATGAAACCCGGACTTTAGTAAATATACTCCCTGATCTCAGCTTGCACCTCAGCCACTGTATAAAACCTGTTGTGTCTAGGGGTGCCGATAATTACTAATTACCTGGGTCCGGGCTTGCTCTAGAGGCCCGGCACTGCCCCCCCTCCCTCTTACATCAAAGCACTGGAATACTGCTCACGGCTGCTAAGCAGCAGCCGCAGCAGTCCCCTGTTCCTGCAGGGAGAGCGATCACAGTGATCACGCCCCCCACTAGCTTTGCATCGTGCTGAGGGGCTCACAGCACCCCCCTCCCCAGCATGCAGCTTCGCAGCGCTGCAAAGAAAAAAAAAAATGTTCCCCTCCTAAGAGGACGTGGCCACTCCTCCCATGATTAGGTCACGCCCCTTCCCCCAGGACCTGCACAGTTGTCTGTGCTCCTAGTTGTGTGAGGGGATTCGCAAAAACATCTATACAGTACTGGTGCCCTGTCCCCTAACAGCAACATCAACACCACAGTTTTCAAATAGTCCCAAATATCAGCCACCATTTTGTCCATATTACCACTTAAAGTAGTTAGCACTAGTTTATTTTTTGTGTATAAATAAATGATAAATGCAAATAAACTGTTTGAAAGTACATTAAGAATTACTTATTAATACATAGAACCAGGGCCGTAGCTAGGGTAGTGCGGCTGGTGCCATCGCACAGTGCACCACAGGGCAGGGGGCGCTGTTTGGGCCTGTCAAATTTCTTTTTATTATCATTCTCACTTGCAGCTTCCTCTTATTTCATCCCCAGCATCTCCTGGCCTCACCCATCTCTTCCCTGGCCTTCCCACATGAGGCCATTCCCCTTTTTTGGGTGCATTATGTCCCTTTGAAAAATGAGGGGGGCGTCAATGCTCTTTCTGGCACAGGGCACCAAAAAGTCTAGTTACGGCTCTGCATAGAACTATTATGAACACTGTATAAGCGCCTATAGCCTTCTATAATCTTCTTTATTAGTAACAAGGGGTTACATAGTAAATCAGCAGCTTCAGACAAAACCAGACTCTTTGCTTCTGACTCAGAAACTGGACCATTATATTTGTATGTTTAGATCAGGCTGACACTTAAGATAGGTAAGGAACCCAAGCTTCATTGAGAATGGTTGTTTACTATTATAATCCTGTCTTTTCTTTTAAGGTTGGTTGATATGGTCCCTCCTGTGATAATCCTTTTACTTGTGTTAAAGTTCCTCTGCTAAAATTGGGTCCCCACAAAAGGGAGGCAATCGGGAAGCCGACTGTCTAAATACAGGCAGCCGGCTTCCCGACTGTCTTATCCCAACAAGGGTGAAATGCCGGGCGTCTAGATGTAGATGCCCACATTTCCCCGATGCCGGGAGACCGGCGCCCGACATCACGATCGTAGTGATGCCGGGCACCGCGAGCGGACAGCCGCGGGGGGAGGGTTAGGTTTAGGGCTCCCGGGGGGGACTTAGGGTTAGGCACTCCCCCGGGAGGGTTAGGGTTAGGCTAAGGGGTGGGAGGGTTAGGGTTAGGCACCCCCGGGGGGGACTTAGGGTCAGGCACCCCCGGGGGGGACTTAGGGTAAGGCACCCCCTGGGGGACTAAGGTTTAGGCAGCGGGGAAGGGGGTGGTTAGTGTTAGGTACTTAGAGGGGGGGTTTAGGGTTAGGCACTTAGAGGCGGAAGTTAGGGTTAGGGGGGATATGTTAGGTTAGTGGATACTTACCTATCCACGATTGGGATTTCCAGCGCTGTCGGGCTTCCGCTGCATCACACTCTCCTGTCGGGCTGCCGCTGACGGGAATCGAACCACCTTTGTGGGGGGATTTCATACCAATCCGTCACAAAGGAAGACCTAATGAGCAGCGCTGCAGAGTGCAATGTTGGATCCACATCACTCAATGAAAAACTTTTGCTATCGGCTTAACAATAATACAGTGCAAATCTGTGTGTGTCTAGCAAATAAAAGCATGGGGATTTTGTTCATGTTTAGATCAAAGCATTTAAACTTGCAGCCTGTCGTCAAGTGTAGCCATTAAGTAATTATTCATATTTTAATAAGATTAGGATTAGAGACAGTGCCTGAATTAAAATACCATTAGTGATTGAATGTGATTTACACCATAGTGAATAGTATATATATATATATATATATATATATATATATATTAGGGATGTGCAGGCTCGGATAGGTTCGAGTTTGCACGTGGAGTTCGGATTTTTCCCTCCAAAAAAACGGAACTCAGAACGAGGCAAAAAGTCATTTTACATGGACGAACATCATCATTCCTGGACAAAAGACAAGGAATGATGATGTTCGTCCATGTAAGATGACGTTTTGCCTCGTTCTGAGTTCCGCTTTTTTGGAGGGAAAAATCCGAACTCCACGTGCAAACTCGAACCTATCCGAGCCTGCACATCCCTAATATATATATATATATATATATATATATATATATATATATATATAGTAGCAAGAGGTTCGGTAGATGTGTTACATTAGTTTATAAGAGTGTGCATACATGTATCAAATAGGGTATTATTTAAATAATCAGGTTTATATGTTTATTTGTCTGATGTACATCAAATGTATCACTGTTGTTAGGTGAGTTTGAACAAGTGTTCCTGCTTAGACCATAAAATAATGAAATGGGCTCTAGTATACTATGCACAGGTGTGTAGGTAATGCATACAATTAAGAATCAATGTGTAGCAGACCTTGGGCAATCATAAAACCAGTTCATCCATTGTCCAGGCCAGGGGCAATGAAAACAACAGGGGCAATTTAGTTATTAAACCACCAAGAGGTCATAATTCTTGATGCTAGCACCCAGGCAAACAAATATAATTACAGATATATTAACAAATATATTTACACATCAAACACAACCAAATGAGGATTATTAATGAATAGAAGTTCTACATTTTATAACACCATGCTTGCTGGGGCAGAAAAATCCAACCTGGTCCAGCAAACTTGTTTTACAACTCCTTGGAGTTTAACTGGCGAAGCTATAGTTACCTATTACATTGAAAGCTATGAGGATATGCCAGTTAATGGATAAATTAGTAGTATAAATATTAGGCACTTGGAAATATAGGTCAGTGCAGTGCAGTCCAGCGGGACAGAGGGAGAGACATGGATGTGATAACATCAAGGGGGAAGGAGAAATGAATAACGATGTTTAGTAGGGTAACTATAGCAAGCATGCATTTCATGTTAGTAATTGTCTAAGGGCCTCATTCAGACCCACTCGCAAGCGGCTGTCCGCTCGCAAGTGGGTCGATGGTGTGCACTGCGCATGCGCACGATGGAGGGAGCTCCGTCGTGCGCATGTGCCAGACGCGATGAGCGAAGGACTTTCCTTCGCTCGTTGTGTCTGATCAAAGGGGGCGTGCTGTCGATGTTGATTGACAGCACGCCCCCTTTGGTGGGCGTGCCTGCCAGATGGAGGCGTTCCCAAGGGAACGCCTACCGTCAGAAGCCGGCCCCACTGACATCACTAGTGGGAGTGATTTTGGCTCTGATAGAGCTAAAATCACTCCAGGGCTTGTGGTCGAAAAACCCGACCACAGGCTTCTGGTCGCACTGGCGATGGTTGCGATGGTCAAGACCATCGCGACCATCATCCTGCACGCTCGTATGTGCTGTGGGTGGTGACCCACAGCTATACGAGCATCCAGGAGGACGCTCCATTGTTATGGAGGATGGCCCTCATTCAGAGCGAGCGCTCTGGTCAGAGCATCCGGCTCTGAATGAGGGCCTATGTTTGTTAAATTGTTAAGCTTTGTGTCTTAAAGAAGGATAAATATACTTAGTATATATATCACTACTGTGTATAGCGTATTCTGTATAATTTGACTTGCCTGTAAATAAGATAATCAGAGCTTGAATTTCACGTTTTCAGAATCATAATTCAAACGTATGCATGTATTTGCAAATATATATATATATATATATATATATACACATATATATATATATATATATATATATATATATATATGATAAAATGTATGTTAATTGAACTTTATATTTATAATTATATTTTAATATAGTATACACATATTATTACACTGCATCTTCAATAATTGGCACCCCAGTATAAATAGAATATAGAAAAGATTCCTCAACACAAGGGACCCCAATTCTCTGCAAGTCCTACATTAGTATATATGCCCCACACCATTACATTGCAATTACATGTACTTGCAGAGAATTGGGGTACAGGCATGATGTCCAAGCATGGACATCATGCGTGTACCTTGGATGACCCCATCACTTTGAAGCTTATCATGGTCGTTTAAGCCTACTACAGTGGTGCCGAGCTGCTCTGCCCTGGACTTTTCTGCTTTTATAAGCACTAGACCACCGCAGAACCAAAACAGAGTGAGATTACTAAGGAATATACAAAGAAGTGTGCAGTATTTATCGTATGGTCTGTTCATTTATTGTTTTAATGATTTTCATGTACATATATTTTACGTGAAATAAATCTGTGCACTTTACCTGTCCCACATTGTTCAATAGACTCAGTTTTTATATGAGCATCTTCATGGTACCCAGCTCCAATCACAAATACACTGCATTTTTTCCTTGTATGAAGGGGATGTAGTTATTAGACCATCGGATGAGATGCCGGCGGTCTAAATGCCATCAGATCCAGCCTGACACTGTCACGATTCCAGGAGGGAATCGATTTTGAATAGTGCAGGAGGAATGTGACAGAAGATGGGATGGTAACAAAAAGTCCAGCTACAGCCTTGCAGGCTGGAGTACTTGGCTAGTTGTGGCCATTACTGCCCAGAGGACTGGTATGGTGTTGCAGCCTTGGGGGCTGGTAGGCTTGAGTAAGACATAGCCTTTGGGCCCGTATACACGATGCGGCCTTCGGCCGTGTAGCAGCCTTGAGGGCTGGAAGCCTTGGCAAGGAGCAGCCTTTGGACTGAATGCTAGGTGCAGCAATAGGCTGTGTAGCAGCCTTGGGGGCTGGAAACCTTGACAAGGAGCAGCCTTTAGGCTGAATGCCTGGTTCAGCCATAGGCTGTTTAGCAGCCTTGAGGGCTGGAAACCTTGACAAGTAGCAGCCTTTGGGCTGAATGCTAGGTGCAGCCATAGGCTGTGTAGCAGCCTTGAGGGGGCTGGAATGTGGCTTGTGCCACCTGGTTGACACAAGGGATTGTTCACTGGTTTGTGTACACAAGATGCAGGGATGCGACTTGTACCGCCGGGTTGACACAAGTGATGGTACACTGGTTTGCGTACATGGGGTGCAGAGATGTGACTTCTGCCACCAGGTTGATACCAGTGGTAATACACAGGATTGTGTACACAAGGTGCAGAGAGACAACTTGTGCCGCCATGTTGACACAAGTGGTAGTACACAGGTTTGTGTACACAAGGTGCAGAGATACGGCCTGAGCTGCCTGGATGACACATGCAGCAGGGGAATGAAATGAAGACCATGCCACCTGGATGACACAACAGCAGGTAACTGGTATGCAGACCATGCCGCCTAGATGACACAAATGGCAGAACTCAAACAAAGCAGACGTGGAGACTGGATACTCAACTGGACACAGGTGACTCACAGCTGAACCGGAAACACGTAGAACGCTATCACCAGTATGGAGTGAAGGGCTGGCTGGAATTTAACAGATACATGGTCCAATCCGAACAAGCCCTGCAAGCCTCCCTAATGATAGACTATTGTGCACATGGACAAGACAATTAATTAGTGTGCAGCTGATACTGCACACAGACAGGCAGTTCATTAGTAAGCACATGAGATCAGCACACAGACAGACAGGAATGACAGGCTAAAGGCCCCCATACATCAGCAATTGATTGCAGGAATTCTGCAATTTGCAATCAATTGTGTATAAAAATATTTACCTTTTTCAATCAATTGTAGATTGCAGAATTGCCAATAATTGATTGAAAAAGGGAAAGATTTGTATACACAATCTATTGCAAATTGCTGCAATCAATTGCTGATGTATGGGGGCCTTAAGAGCTAAACACAGACAAGACAAGATATAATGCAGTGTCCCAGTATCAACTGACTGGAAACTGTAACCAAGATGATCTGCTAACCGCAGATTCTACCAGACACTGGATTTAAGATAGCCATCAAAATACAGACACCTATCTTAATCCCAGTGCCGGAATCCAGAAACAACACCTCTGGCACATGTTTTAGTTAACACATTGTTGTTGATATTTGCACAGCTGTAAGGGAGCTAATAGCACATAAGTATTGGGGTGTTCTATACAACATACTGTAGGTGCCTTATAATTCAATTGACAAGAGAGCTGCAAACTAATCAGGAATTCTTTAACAAAACCTGCAAATATTTATTGTATTCATGTAATCATATTACCGTATAAACAGTGACGGCTGATATTCTGAAGTGATATGGCTTAAAAACATAGGCCCTCATTCAGAGCCGCTCGCTATTTGCGGTCTTTCGTTCTAAAACAAGGGGTGGCTATTCAAATGAACCGTTCACTAATTGCGGTCTGTTCACGCCTCTAAGTCTGAACGAGCGAGCAAAACTTGCGGTTGTAATTTTGAAAAATACGCCCCTTGCCGCTCGCACCATACGTCATGTCCGCTATTTATTAGATTAATCGAGTACATCGAACAGCGTATGAACTGCTCGCTATTCTTGTGGATGGTTTTTTCAACCACTATTTTGCGAGCAGTTCTGAGTAAAAAAAAACCAAGTGACGTGGTCAATGACGCTGCTGTATTAATTATGCACTCCCTTAAAATGCCCGTTTTGACCTTTAAGCATGCCTGCGTTCGAATTCCACACCCCCGTTTTCAAGCACCTTCCCCTGTTACCACCCACATACGCCTCCTTCTGTCACTCAAAATAGCAGGCATTCGCTATATAGCGAACAAACGATTTGCGGCCGCACTGACTGGTTCGCGCATGCGTATTACAATCCGTACGCATGCGCAGATGTGCGAACATCGGTCAGAACGAACGAGCGGCCGCTTACGAGCGGCTCTGAATCAGGGCCATAGTGTCTTATTCAAGGTTTGGGGCATAGCAAATAAATGAGCAACTTGCCCCTGGAAAGAAACATGTTGCAATGCCTTTTATTTTAATATTTCTTTGCTCCGAACTCTGAATCTGTCCCATAACGCACAATATGCTGTTTCGGAAAATGTTTGTGTGATAGTTTTACACCAGTACAAAATCTGAATGAATCTGTAAGATAAACAAATGTTTGATTTGCCTGTGCAGGCACTTACCCCCAGAGCTTTTGGCTTGCCTTTCAGAAATGTTCTGTGAAAATTAGATGATGAATTTATATTTTGTGGTACGATGGTAACAGGAAACTGCTGTGGACCAACAGGAGGTCCATACCACACCTGTGTAGCAGGAGACACATTGTACGCAGGGGGAGGTTGGATGACATTCTTGTAAGGTACATTTGCTGATGAATTCATATTGACATTATCTGGGCTCTCATAGATATTTGTTGGAGCTTGATCAGCTGAATACATGCTGGAGAGAGAAAACAAACATTAGAGCTTTGCAAAATAAATGACCAAGCAATTAAAATAACATCAAAGTTATGTTCATGAGTATTAAGGATTTAAGTATTTTTTCAGATCCATTAGGATGATTCAAAGAGAAGTGAAGTACAAGGATACAGAGCCGTAACTAGACTTTTTTGTGCCCTGTGCCAGAAAGAGCAGTGGCGCCCCCGTCCACATTTTAAAAAAAGGGACATAAGATAGTGCACCTGAAAAAGGGCCATGGCCTCATGGGGAAGGGCCAGGGAAGAGAAAGGAGAGGCCAGGAGATGCTGGGGTTAAAAGAAGAGGAAGCTACTGGTGACAATGATAATAAACATGAACATTGACAGGCCCAAACAGCGCCCCCTGCCCTGCGGTGCCCTGTGCCATGGCAAGGGTCTCACCAATCTAGGTAAGGCCCTGCAAGGATACATCTGTACACTATGGGGTATATTTACTAACGTGAGAGTTTTTAGAAATAGAGATGTTGTCCATAGCAACCAATCAGATTCTACTTAACATTAAACTAGCACCTTCTAGAAGATAATAGCTAGAATCTGATTGGTTGCTATGGGAAACATCTCCAATTTTTAAAAACTCTCACTTTAGTAAATATAACCCATGATATTGTGTTTATGTATTAGTTGGAACTTTCAAAAATGGAAACTCCATAATCATAAACTTTCACAATAAATATATATAGTGGGGGTGCTACCATTATGCAACAAGTAATCCTATGTATAGAAAGGCAAGGAGAAGGTGTTATCTTTTAAGAATGATCTCAAATATGTTACAAACCCATTTGTGAGTGTATGTATGGAATATAAAAATTAAATTTTATTAAATATCTTATCTAAAAAATCATAACCCAAAATTACCTACTCAGGACCATAAGGGGTAAAACCAGCAAAATATAAAAAACATATAGAGAATATGTAGATTAGAATAAGAGGTGCTATAAGAAAAGAAAAGTGAATACAATGGATTGAATTATCATACTTTGTGTCTCTATTTATTTGTGTCATTTTATTTCACATACATATTAACCATTCATTGGTATCAATTTTGTCCAGATCATTCTGACCATTTGGTAATATACTGTATTTTTTTAGTTTATTCTATTATTTAATTTGGCCTATGTAAATCCTGCTGTCACTCCTATTGGCAATAGTTTAATTGAGGTCACTTACTTAATTGCAATAACTTTATTAATGCTGCTTATTCTCAGTTTACTATGATTCCTACAGCTGTTGGATTACTATCATAAAAACAAATGTTGCCATTTGCTAACAATGTTGCCAAGATTTATTTTGTATCCCGCATATGATATTGAGAAGAAACAAAGGCTGGCCATATACTAACGCGATTTCAGGCTGATTTCACGATTTTAGACGCGTCGTGCAATGAATTGTGTGGAAATCGTGTAGCATTTAGGTAGGATACAATCCGATGCTCGCTCCCGTCGCTCTTAAATTGTATCGTATGACCAGATGTGCAGCCCATATTATCTATCGTAATAGTATGCAGATCTTGTGTGAAAAAAGCACCAAATCGTGTGACCGGGACTGCAAGGGAGCTGCCGGGGAAATTGTAAGATGAATCACTTAGCTCAAATCATATGGTCAGCATTACTAGTCTAGTGGCCTGAGATAAGGTGAACTTGGTGCTGTATGGTCGGTATATTGATGATCTATTTATTATTTGGGATGGAGTTTCTACTATTTCTTCTTTAATGACTTATCTTAACACTAACATATTCGGGCTTAAGTTTACACATAGTTATCACTCTTCTCACATTACCTTCCTGGCCATTGCTCTCTCCATCAGGAATGACCGAATTTGGACTAAAATCTTTAGAAAGGAAGTTGATTGTAACAACTATTTAAATTATGGGAGTTGTCACCACCGGAAGTGGAAGAACAACATACCCACAGGTCAATGCCTACGTTTAAAATTAAATTGCACTAATTATTCAACTTTTTTGGAGCAGGCCAGTGATCTTACTCAAGCAATCTTGGATCAAGGGTATCCGAAAACCCTTTTAGATGAGGCCCTGAGAGAAGCAGTCATGAGAGAAAGGAGTTCCCTCCTCTCCATGACTGACCAATCAGTTAATTATCAAAGAAATTGAGATACTTTTGCCCTGTCTTTCATCACTAAATATAGTACATGTGCTAAAGATATAATAAGAATAAGAATTTAGAAATTTTGGTGTTAGATAAATTTCTCTCTCCATGTCTGGGTGAAATACCATCAATAATATTTCAGAAGGCTAGAAATTTAAAAAATCATCTCTCTCCAAGTTTTTTTTAGTAATAAGACCAATACAGCTATTTTTTTTACAAGGAGATACTAATTGGTTGAAGAAAACAATAGGCTGTTTTAGATGCGGAAAGACTGCCTGTATCACTAGTAAATTTATTAAACATAGGAGTATGAACTTTTCCTCTTTGTCAGGAAACTCCTCTTTGTTGGAGTTTAACATTGAAAGTTTTATAAACTGTCAGTGTAGCTATGTCATTTATCTTTTAAGCTGCGAATGTGGAAAACAGTATGTAGGCAGAACTAATAGAAGCTTAAATGTTAGATTTTTAGAACATAGGAGGAACATACTAAAGAGAAATTTGAACCACTGTGCTTCGAGGCATATGGCCCAAAATCATGAAGGTAGCATTGATAGTTTAAAATTACAGGGTATTGAGGTGATTAACAGTACCCCTAGAGGAGGGGATAGATACATTCAATTATGTAAGCAGGAAGCTTATAGGATCTTCACCCTAGCCACATTGATCCCTAATGGCCTTAACGATTGAGTTGAACAATATTAAGTAATAACTACATTAGTTTTTGCTGCAGACTGTGTTCATCTTTTGAGCTTGAACTGTTGTAATTGTGCCTTATATTTTTGACTACTGATTATACCTTCTAAGTGTTCTATTCTAGACTGTCTTTCTAAGCATTCAGATAATCCGGTTATAAATTTAATAATAAAAATATGAACGCCAGATTATGAGTAGAGGGTAAGAGCGGAATTACTCACCCCTCCCCTCACTCCAGCTAGCAGTGGCTAAGAAAACAGGAGGTTGAGCAATGCGCTGGGACTTTTAGGTATGTGGCCTGCCGTCCTCCCTCCCTACATTAATTAACAAGTTGTAGCGACTAACAACGGTTTAGAGAATAGGAGGTCGAGTACAACACCGGGACCTCTAAGTTTGAGGCCCGCCACACTCCCTCCCTTCATTAAATAACAAGCTGTCCATAAAGACTGAAGCATAGCGCTAAAGACTAAGGAATAAATACAGCTAAGCGCTCTCCCTCTTTTTATGCTTAATTTCCGATGGATACAAAATTACCTGCATCATGTGAACCTACTAAATATCGACACCACTCATCCGTGACTGTGTAAATTTGGCAGTGTGATCGCTCAATGTTATTTTAAAGGGGAAATGAGGACACAAGTGTCTGTTTTTATGCTTGGCCTTTTTTATTACCTGTTTTAACAATCAGCTGAACTGGAGTTTATTAATCAATTATTTGTTGATGTTATTATATTTTTTGTTTCTTATTTTTATTTTAATAAAATTATATATTAATTGTGCTCCCTTGGTGGTACTTCTGTACTTGATTATATTTATATTTTTTGGTAATAACAGTTTTGCCAAAGCTGGGAGCTGCATTTTTAATACAATTTATGTGGATACATAATTTTTATATGGTGGCATAGGTTATATTGTGCTAGGGTTTAATCTTGTTGTAATCTTCACTTTGTTCATATCAAATGTGAGTTTAATTTTATGAGTCACAATTCTCTTATAATGTCCATATTAAACATACATGCTTTATCCCCAGTGGAATTGCTACATATATTTAACCAGCGGTACTGAATATATGTTTTAAACACACCATTTCCAACATTTTCTTTATGCACAGTATTTTCTTATATCTAATTTTTAACTTTTTTCAAATATTTTACCTAATTGATAACCCTGAATGATACAATTTTAACTATAGATTAATAAAGAATATTGAAGTTTTCAACAGTAATTTCAACACTCAGGGCCTGATTCAGACCCGCTCGCGAGCGCTGAGCGCTCGCAAGTGGGTCGATGGTGCCCTAGTGCACATGCGCGAGAACCTACTAACGACGGGGTAGCCGTCGTTATGGGTCTCGCACCAAAGGGGGCGCGGCGGGGCGTGGCTGACAGATGGAGGCGTTCCCATGGGAACGCCTACCGTCTGGTCCGTCCCCACTGACATCACTAGTGATGTCAGTGGGAGTGATTTTGGCTCTGATAGAGCCAAAATCACTCCAGGGCTTGCGGTCACCGAGACCCTACCGCAGGGTCTCGTCGCAAGCCCGATGGTCGTGATGGTCTTGACCATCGCGACCATCATCATGGACGCTCGCATAAGCTGTGGGTGGTCACCCACAGCTATGCGAGCGGCCAGGGGGCTGCTCCAAGTTTAGGTAGGAGGGCCCTGATTCAGAGCGAGCGCTCTGGTCAGAGCGTCCAGCTCTGAATCAGGCCCTCAGTGTGATCTGAATGAAGTGCACCATAATAATTACTCTACTTCCCTTTGGTTACTTTTGATGATGTAAATATTAGAGTATATGGTAGCACCTCAGTAATAGGAAGTATTCAGACATATATAATTCCCTTGAAATATTCTTGATAGGATTATTAACTAGGAGAATCTCTTTCAATAACTGAGTCAGCATCACACATAAATTCAATGAGCTGATAGTAATTATTTACTTCACCGTAACTATTATTACTGGTGCGGGACCAAACATAATCTTTGTATAAGACTTCACCTACCTAAGTGCTACTGCAAGCTTTGATGGTGCAGCTGATGACACACCAGGATGGATTAGCGAGCCTGAAAATGGGCATCTTAGTGTGATCAGAATAGGCTGTGGCATTAGCATAAAGATGCAGGTGCATGTACATCCACCTTAGAATGACCAGCACTGTATGTGGAGGTCCCTGAGATCCAGATTCAGAGGTGGATGCAGTGTCGATGTCAGACACAAGTGGCCGATGCTTTCAGTCTGCACAAGTGTCCCGTTGATCCCACAGTATTACACAGCTGTGTAGTACATAGCTCCTGCATGACCCCATTGTTTGTACCAGTTACCGCTGTTACTGCAAGACCGGATGGTCCTCTCCCGATTGCCACTATTCTCCACTACCTGATGCTGTGAGTATGGCTTTATTGCTGGATACTTTAATAAACCTATAACTCTGGTTAAAGATAACTGTGAAGCCTGAGATTCATGATACACATTCTCCTGTTGTCTATTACTAACCTCTCCGGTTCTACACCAAATAGGAAACATATACTGTATCAACAGGACCAAATGCTCTACTCCTCATGTATTACTTCTCCATGTGTCTCCTTTTCTTATCCTCTATACTGAACGGAGGTGCCTGAGTTCCTCTATTAGATTATACTATCTTTTCTGCCTGAGAACTGACAAAATCAAATGGCACTGGCGCCATTTTACCAGAGATTTGTACATGGATACAGTCTGCTCGGCACATGTGCTGATGAGAGAAAGGGTGAGGTCCTGCCCGGAGACTGCATACAAGCTCATTTCTACCTTGAACTTCCCCTTGCAGCCTTGTTTACAGATGTGTCCTCCAGTGGCGTCACAAGGGGGGTGTGGGCCACACCCAGGTGTCACGCGCCAAGGGGTGATACTAAAGTGCAGACTCCCCCTCAGTGACAGGAGCCAGGTGCTGCACTGTAGAATTACGTGCATCACTTGCCTCCTGTCACAGTAAAGGAGCTGGCACTAAAAGTACAGTGGTACATGGCGGCAGTCCGCACCTCTCGGACCCCCTTGAGAGACTTAAACTGGGATTCGGGTGTGTGGACCCACCCTCAAACATGAGGCCACACCCCATTATCATGAGGTCCTGTCCCCTTTTCCCCGGCATGCCGCTGCGCCATACACACTGCTCCGCTGCCTGCACCGGGTGCATCTAAAGATAGGGACATCACTGGTGTCTTCTTCCATTTTGGTGCCTTGACAGCAAACATGCACACCTATCCTGCCATGCATGCGTGTGCCATTGTATGCCAGACTGCGGCAGCATTCACACCATTCAAAACTATGGAAACAGGTGTGAATGTAGCATGTGTACCATTTGTCAGTGCCTGACTTGTGCCATACGTCGCATGATTTGCCGCATTAGCAGCAAAGATACAAGAGGACACACCTGCAGCTTTTTTGTAAAAAATTACAAAATCAGATTGGCACCCCAAATCGTTAACACTATACAGTACCTATAAGCTGACATTCCAATGCATGGGACTGTCATGCATGACAGGACCTTATTGAAAGTAGTAGTATGTAATAAATGTGTTTATTTTTCCAAGATTCCAGTTAGAAGCAACAGAATGCAGCTTGCGCTCCCCCCTCCCCCCCCCACACACACACACATGCGAGAGGCGCCAATGTGCAGGATGAGAGATGTGCAGTTAGGTGAAAGACCGCACATTACACCCTTCATGCAGTTCAGGGATTAGTACTGCTACTGCAGCAGCCTTTTAATGTCGTATAATATGCAACCTGACCCCTCCTACTCCCTGGTGGTCCCGGCAGCCAACCTCACCTTTAACATGATTAAGGTGCTGGCTGCGGTCTAGGCTACTCCTCCCCCAATTGCGGTGCTGCCGCCTCTGTCCATGGGACTCTCTGCCTCCTCCTCACCATGGTGCCAGCTCCCCATAGTACCGCCTCCTTGTCCCAGTTGGCTACACCCCCAGGACTCCTTGAGGACTACTCACAAGGCAGGCAGAGATCTGATTTAGGGGCGCCTAAATTATGTTTTCACCCATCCCCTCAATTTAAAAAACGTTTTGATACCTCTGATTCTAGTTATGCCAAAATGGAATGAAGAAGACCCTTGCCCCATAGATATAAGTGTGTAATAAGGTTATGAATGATGGTGTATGGTGGAGTGTTCATTTAATTAACATTTTTTTTTACACTGTGCACATTGATATTTTCTTACA
This sequence comes from Taudactylus pleione, assembly GCA_031769625.1. Classification (NCBI taxonomy): domain Eukaryota; kingdom Metazoa; phylum Chordata; class Amphibia; order Anura; family Myobatrachidae; genus Taudactylus; species Taudactylus pleione. The sequence goes on from JAUIMM010000135.1 coordinate 6,249,320, forward strand.
TTTTTTTACAGGTGCTCTACAAGCGGGCATGCTGGCAATTCTAGTTCTCCAAGTACCAGCATGTTTTAGCAAGAGCTAGCCTTGGCCTGTCATAGGAATTTAGGTATGAATGTGATTTATGAATGAAAATATATGTTCAAGTTATGCTATGGGGACAATAAGAAGCTCTATATTTAAAAAGCCTATAAAATCTTACCTCTATATTCATATTTTTATGATTCCTGTTATCTTGCTTTTTAACACAATGTTTTACTATGAAAATAGAGTCACCATGTGTGTCACAACAAGATGATAATGGCTTTAAGCTCTGGGTAATATAACTATCGTCAATTTCTGAAAGTGCAAGAGTGTCATTCTGTGTGATACTCTGTGACTATTTATGCATGTACAATATGCACCATTTGCTATGGGAACATGTCTGGATTTGGGGGACAATGGCCCTCATTCAGAGCCGCACGTTAACAACAGTACGCTCGTTGCGTTCCGATGTTGACTAACCGCGCATGCGTCGGTGTTACACTGCGCATGTGCGTACGGCAGATTGCGTTTTTTTTTTCTCTCGTTCCTAAAATAGCGTACAGGAAGTGACATGTCAAATGTGATTGACAGAACAGGGCGTTTTTGGGTGTTGACGGGGGTGGAGATGAAAAAACGCAGGCGTGGCGAGGCGTTTTTGGGGCGTACATACATTAGCAGATGCGAACGTCAAATGTGTTCGGACCGTCTCATACGTCACTGGAACATCCGCTTTCCCTTCAAAATGCTCGCACAGCTTAGGGTCAGGATTACTCGACCACATTGGCGATGGCCTTCTCCTCCGTCCCGGGACTCAACGATGGTGCTGCGATTAATCGCGGCTGGTCAGTAAAGTAATTAGTGTTGGATTGAAAACCGGCTTGGTATGTGTTTGGAAAGCAGTTTATTGGGATAGCACAAAAGCATACGCAGGTGGAAATCAGAGCTGCTAATGTCATGATTACACAATCAATTAGCGTACATTTTGGGTGTTTTATTTTGGCCACAATTTGTTGGTTATGGCCTATTGTAACAATAATGTCATCATGTTTTAATTAGCTCCCCTTTTTTTTGGTTTACTGTGGAATTTGCATCGCTATGTGATTTTTTAAACGTTCCTTAAAGAGGCCTTTTTTTTTTTTTAAGAGGGTCAGTTTTTGCCTTTAGGGCCAGGATTAAATGTAACCCATTTGTACAATAATGTCACAATACAATGTCAGTTTTTTGTTTTAAATTTATTGTTTAAACACAAACAAATTGGCCTAATATTTTGTTGCCTTTTTTTTGTGGCAAAGATATTTGTTAAAAAAAAAAAAAAAGCCATAACTGGTAACATAAACGTAAATACCAAATTTTAAAAAATTTCACAAGAAAGGAGAGGGAAGTTTTGACCAGAAAGGAATATGAGCCAAGCACAGAAGGAGTGTGGGAAAAGTCGCCATTGCTGTCACCGTTTTCTCGCCCGTTTGGCTGGGTGAGGGTGGGCGCCAGACTGGGTCCGGGATGCCATCGGGCTGGCCTGTCCAGAGGCAGATGTTGTGGCCTCTGGACTAGGCACAGGGCTAGGCACATTTGGAGGATTGGCTGATGTTGTGCCAGAGGTGGAGGATCCGGATGTTCCGGCAGGAAGGGAGGTCGGCTCCACCATGTGCTGGCGAACGAGCTGCTCCAGGGCATCGGCGATGCGGATGTTGGCCCTGGTATTTTCCGCCAGGGCCTGAGCAATGGTCACGTTGGCCGCAGCATTTTGCTCCAGGGCCTCAGCCACCCGTATCAGACTGGCGTCCATCCTCTGCAGAATCTCCGTATGGAAATCCGATTTAAAATTGAGTTCTGTGAGGAGGCCCACTGCCTGCGAGGGGGCACGCCCTGGACTGGCTTCTGCAGGGTCCTCAGCCGGATGTACTGGTTCCTCCCCTGCAGAGCCAGCAGAAATTCTGCGGCCAAGGCTCCCCTCTGGAGCAGACTCATCCGCCTCTGTCTCTGTTAGGAAAAATGCGAAAAGACTCACATTAGAATCTACATATTGGCACAATAGCATTTCAGAGTTGGTGACATCACAAGACTTACCTTGGCCAACATGAGGAGCCGCAAAGTCTGGCATGTCCGTATCCATGTTGGACACGCCAAACACCTCCACAGCCTGCACACACCCCTGTGCCAGCTCTTCTAAGTCTGTCAACTCCAATGACACAGGGGTGGGACCCCCACCTGTCCCCCTTGCATGCCTAGCCCTGTCGGCAAGTTTTTGCTTGAGACGATATTTGAAGTCTGCCCATCTGTGGAATGAAATTGGAACCATTATCCTTTTTTTTACAATGGGGTTTGTTTATAGGATGGGAAAGTGTTTACTTACCGCCGTTTGACATCCCGGGCTAGACGGACATAATCACCCACCCTATTGACAGCAACGGCGACCTCCTCCCACATTCTCCACTTCTGGCTTTGGCTCATATTCCTGGCTGCCTGGGGCAGGATGTCAACGCACTTCTGGATCAAAACCTCCATCTCCTTGCTTGTGAAATGTGGCTGCCTTTTTTTTTTGGCAGCTTTGGCGGGTTGACTGGGGCCAGCAGTCTCTTCCATGTCATCCTCCTCACCTATTTGGGTAAATATGCAGATTTAGCCACTTCACTACTTGCACAATATTATGTTTTAAAAGAATCATTGAGACAAAATGCATGAAGGCCTTACCGCCGGATTTTTGGCCATTGTTTCCCTGGTCTGAAGCCATGTCTCTGCTTCCAGAATGAAATCAACCAGAAATTAAATGTGATTTCGTGACGTATTTATACATGCGTCCTTAGTTTGCGGCCGCATCATTGATTGTGCGTCCCTATGATTCATCCTTAATTTGTGCGGGAAAATAAACACTATTTATGGCTTGGTGTGTGTGGAGTCGAGGTTGCGTTGTTGGATTGTTGGCGGTTAAGTTGGTTGGATTTGGTTGTTTGCGGTTGGAGGATTTGGCGGAGTTTGTTTTTTTTTTGTTTTGCTACAGTTGTTTTGGTTTTCCGTTCGCATTTTTTTGGTTTATTTTTTGCCATCGTTTCCTGATTTGGTAAGTTTTGTGCAGTCTAATTTGTGGCCAATTGGTGTCTACTTCTGGTTTTTGGTTTTATATATTTTTTTTTACACTAATTTCATCTATTTTAGTTTGTTTTGGCTTTCGGACCCAAAGACCTTTTTGTTGTAAATCTTATATATTCGAGTTTGGTAAGTCCATTATTTTTCTTGCATTTGCGAACTAATTAACGCATTTTTGACTGTTGGTGTAGTGACTTGCATTTGCGAACTAATTAACGCATTTTTCGAGGCTTATTCATCATGTAAACCAGTTTTGCTTTTCCCTTTTCCATTTTTGGGGTCCATTTGACCCCTATTTGACGTACGGTGTGCAATGTCATTTTCATCGATGGCCAAATGTGTGTTTCGCCTATTTTATGTGTTGGCTTGCACCAATTTGACAAACATAAAATCACCCTCTAAATTTTTGATGTCTCATTTTTGGCTTTTTTACAGTTTATACGTATCATGACAATACCCCGGCATGTAAGCAGCTATGGATGGTATCATAAAGCTAAGTTGTTTTATGTTACTTTTGGGGTGGCTCAAAAGCCTTACATTGTAAACTTTGAATTTCAGGTAGATCTGGGGCGAATTGTTCTGGCCCTGCTCCCGGAAGACGACCAACCTAAAACTCGTCCCAGGCGTAGGCATCGTAGGCATGCAAGGCCCCAGATATTTCGAACACGTGTCACCCTTTTTGGAATGCCCGATGATGAGGTTTTAAGACGCTACCGTCTACCTCCCAAAATCATCATAGACACTCTCTAATTAATAGAAAGTGATCTTGAGCGGCAAATTGACAGTCCAACAGCAATACCACCACTGACGCAATTTATGGCGGGGTTACATTTCTGTGCTTCAGGATCGTTTCAAACAATGGTGGGAATAGTGGCGGGCATCTCCCAATCCTCCTTTTCCCGGATCCTGAGGGCAGTGATGGAGGCACTTTTCAAGCACCTCCATCATTTTATTAAAATGCCTTTGGATATGGGTGCCCTTAGTGTGGCCAAGGCCAATTTTTACCAAATAGCTGGCTTCCCACACACCATAGGGGTTGTGGATGGTACTCACATACCACTTCAGCCTCCAGCACGGCTGGAGGCAATATTTAGAAACAGGAAACACTATCACTCCCTGCATGTAATGGTGGTATGTGATGCCTCCCTCCAGATCCTGTCCCTGAATGCTAAATTACCAGGAAGTGCTCATGACTCCTTCGTCATCCGGCAATCAGGGATATGGCAGAAATTAACCAACCTACAAGCTGGTGATGCGTGGCTCCTGGGTAAGTGGAGACCTTTAGTACATAACAATGTTAAGCTTGATACACAGTGTTCCTGATGTTGTCTATTTTTTTTCACATGAGAGACAGTGGATACCCTTGCATGTCCTGGCTGCTCACTCCTTATTTGGCTCCCACACCAGGGCCACAAAGTGCGTATAATTCCGCACTTACAGCCACCAGGCAAGTGGTGGAGCGCTGTATCGGCCTTTTAAAAGGCCGATTCAGATGCCTCCACCGCTCTGGTGGCGAGCTCATGTATGTGCCGGATATGGTGTCTAAAATTGTGGTCCTGTGTGGGATATTTCACAACATTGCCATAAGGAGTGGTGTCCCAATGCAGCCAGAGGATGCCTTACCTGAGGATGGCCCCCCCGAGGTTGGTCGGAGGTCAGTATGTGGGGGGGCCATACGCGATGAAGTGGTGGCCAGATTTTTTAGGTAAGTTGTAACAAAACTACAGTGTTTATACCTAATGTGTTTGTGTTTGTTTGCGAACATCTAATTTTGTGTTTTTTTTCTCACCATCTTCTGTTTGTTCACATAATCTTTGGCACTCCAACGCTCACTACTTCCTGCTACCCTTACCAAACCTGGATCTGGTCCTTTTGGGCATATATTCTGGAACCCATATTGCAACGCCATGTTTGTGGAATCATGTTGCCATGGTCCTTCGTCAACCAGTTCTTGATTTTTAGTTTTTATTTAATTATTTCTTGGTATGTGTTGTATTTGAATTTATCACTGTGTTCTTTTTTTGGGAGTGACAACTTTGTTTTCTCTGTTATGTTGTGAATAAATGTTTGGAGAGTGAAATGGTCTTCCTTTTTTGGGACGTTAACAGCAAGTGTAACCAGGTTAACACAAGTTACATTTGACTAAGGGGTAATCCAGTACTGACGCCAGTTGAGCTAAACTGAAATATGTTTTCAGCTTCCCAACCCACACCAAAAGGAAGCCTGGCCCAACCTTGGGATTTGTAAGATTGGCCTAAGCAGCTTGCGCACCAACTAGGAACCTGTAAAATGTAGAAATATGTAATTGACACTACACCCAAAAAGGGAAATGACATTGTTACTGTTATGTGTTTCTTGTGTCTGTTTGACATACAAAGACAAAACACAATCTAACTTTTAAAAAAGGGAAATCCTTGCAGGAACAGTCTACTTATGTCATGCTAAACTATCTTGGTTTTGGATGTAAAAAATGAGCCAGAACGTATATTTGTCTGAATAAATTTATTTGGAAACGTTAACAAAAATAAAAAAACTACTGGCGAAGGAGGCCAGACAGCCGGTCGAGAGCCACCAGAATGCCAATTACATGTTGGCGCATCTGGCCAACACAATCCGCCACCTCTTGCCGACGCCTCTGTTCCTCTGTGGGTGAGAAAAGTGTGTGGGTTAATACAACAATAGGGACTCCACATTATAAAAAAAAAAAAACAACGAAATCACTCCTAAACCTAAAAAAAAATTAAAAAAAAAGGGGGGGCTGCCAAACATACAAGGCCTATGTACAAATTCCCACAGGTGTGATATGTGTAGGTTGATATCACCAGGAAGAGGTAAAGGCAAACTGCAAAATCACCAAAAGTCAAGCCACAAAAACACGAAGAAAGGCACGACACATGATTACATACAAACAGTTTGTGCTTTAAAAAAAAACAAAATAAAAACATACCGGGAGCCAAAACGGGAGCTCCGGAAATGCCTCCATGATCCTCCTCGGAGGATCCGTCATTCCCCAAAGAATGGGGAGGAGTTATGATGGACTCCGGGGAGGGGGTAATTGGAAGAGGGGTGGGTGGAGGAGAGGGGGAAGTGGAACGGAGGGGAAGGAGGCCCGACATTTCCGGGAGAGGGTCTGGGAAGGATGGGGAGGAGTGGGGAATAGGGGAAAGATTTGGGGTGGAGTGTTGGCTGGGGGTTGGGGATAGTGTCCGGGAACGCCGTCTGGACGGACGGTGACGGCGGAGTCTTGGCTGTCCCCCTAAAATATGTCAACGAAATTGCGGTTAGTTTATGGACAAATCCGGGGACCAAAACTAAAAAAAAAAAAAAACCCCAAAAATAAGCCAAATAGGAGTAGAATGAATAAATCAGAAAGAGAGGGAAAACATGCACACGCAGATATGAGTACAAATAATAAATAGGACAGACAGGAAAACATGCACACGCAGATATGAGTACAAATAATAAATAGGACAGACAGGAAAACATGCACACGCAGATATGAGTACAAATAATAAATAGGACAGACAGGAAAACATGCACACGCAGATATGAGTACAAATAATAAATAGGACAGACAGGAAAACATGCACACGCAGATATGAGTACAAATAATAAATAGGACAGACAGGAAAACATGCACACGCAGATATGAGTACAAATAAGAAATAGGACAGACAGGAAAACATGCACACGCAGATATGAGTACAAATAATAAATAGGACAGACAGGAAAACATGCACACGCAGATATGAGTACAAATAAGAAATAGGACAGACAGGAAAACATGCACACGCAGTTTGCCCCACAAACACAAACATTAAAACCACAATACATAACACTTACTTTCCAGGATCTGCATGCGAAAGCATGCCAGCAAGCGGGGCGTTCGCCGTTGCAGGTCGGACCACCTGCGCTCCAGCTGCCCGATGTTGCGGCGTGAGCCGAAGGACCGCAGGCGGGACCGTGCCTCCGCATACGCGGAGCGCTTCTGCCGGTTGGTCATGGGTTGAGGTTGGCTGGTGATCCGGCGATCCATGACCTCCGTAAGCACCAGCAGCTCGCGCCTGGTGAATGCGGAGGCTCTCATGATGGCAATGGTGTTTTTCTTAAAAAACATTTTTGATAAAGTGTGTAAAAGTTTTCTGATTGGCTAATGTATTTTGGAAATTAACAGGAGCAATTTTATTGGTTAGTGTATGAGTCATGTGTTCGACAGGGCCAGAAATCTCTGGAGAGTTATGATAGGCTTGATGCTGTGACATGCGTAAGCAAATTTAAATAAAGAAATGAACCCAGGGAAATATGCGGGGATCCACAGCAATAGAACAATTGTTTAATTGTGGTTCACATGTTTTTTGAACAATAAAAGCGAATGTTTCATCCGTACGTATTCTGCGGGTAAACACAAACACGGACAAGAGTAAAGTTTCTTGCATTGTGTTGAAAAAAAAAAAACAATTAAGCTAATTGATACATTGATTGGCATGATACGATTGATGGAGGTAGGCAGAATAAAGGAGCAGGTAATCGACATCTGACAAGGCCACTTCCTGTTTATACTTGTGCGTGCGTTCCTTTCAAGCCATTTCGGGGATGTACGCTCGCTATTTCGTACGCTCGTTAGTTAGAGGAGGGGTCGTCAGAGTTTAGGGAGGAATTTTAGATGCGAACGAAAATACGAGCGAGCCATTGAATTTAAATATTTTTGTACGTACGCCTAACGTACGTGCGCCCGCTTGCGTGTGGGTCTGAATGAGGGCCAATGTTTCTTCTTCTGATGTGAGAAGCTAAGATAATTGGGCAGATCTTTGCTGAGTGCAGACATGGTGATTGAGTACAGAATGCCTAGTTATGACTCAAAGCACCAAATAGATATGGGATGAGATGAAATGCAAGTCATTGAAGTAAACAGGCACATATAGGGAGTGTACTTGTATAGTGATGAGCCTCAAATTTGCTTGAGACTGCTTCTTGGCACATAATTTCAATTGGAAACCTTCCTGGTGCTCTTTATACAAGAAAGCACATTTCCATGTACAACAATGTAATAAACACATTAAAATACATAAAACTGACAGATGTAATAAATGCAGGCTTGATGTCACCTCATTCACATAGTTAAGCATTTTATGAAAAAGGAAAAGTTTAAGGGGGTCTATGTACTAATAATCGTAGACCAGCCGCGATTATTATCTATCCATATCGTCGGGGATCTTTTAATTTTTAATGAAAATATCCCCTCTATGTACAAACTTGCAGGGACAGCGGTTGCGGTAACCATTGTCCCTGCGAATGATATCCTCGGCAAATCGTAGAAGTCTTTCACAGAAGTTCACAAAGTGTCAGAATCTGGAGTCTGCAAGAGAGAGAGATCATAGTTCTCTCTCCTACTCCTGGAGACCCATAGGCTTACAGTAGTTTACACCATCTGAAGATGGTGGAAACTCTTGGGGCTAAATTCTGAAAAGCTGTCGCTTTTTGGAGTTTAGTACATAGAGGTCAGATCGTAGTCCCCATTGATAATAATGGAGGCTGTGATCTGAAGTGCTAATTCGCACTCTGCTGGAAATCTCTTGCATTGTGCCATCAGTACATAGGAACAATACATAAAATATATGCATATTTATGTAAAAAAACAGCTTGATACATAAAGTAAAATAGTTTCATAAAATCAACTATCCATGCAGATCGGTGTTACTAATCAACTGTCTTCATTTAATACATAATTAAATAAAGTAAATATGTGAAGCTTGGCAATAAAATTAGTAACAAATTATTGAAAATAAACTGGAAATTAAAAATTCAATAAATTTAAGAGGCAACATAAGCATTCACACACCAGCTGCACTATCCAGTGATCACAAGACATGCAGAGGTCTGAAAGCATACAGGTGTATCTCCCGCACACCAAGTGTCTCCTCTTGGGTTGTAACACAAGCCATATGTTAGTTAAAGAGTCTGCAACTACCTTATGTGTCACATGTACTGTATCCTCTTTTGGTAATGCTTTTCCGCCCTCAACACAAACACACAACTGCACACTCTCCATACTCCTACTATATAAAACGAGTTGGGTATGAGATCCCAGCAGTCGGAATCCGCGTCCTTCTCCTTCAAATCACGATGCTGCACAAGATGATGATTGAGCGTCTACAGGGATCTGTTAGTCAAGTTACGGGACATCGATAAATCGTGAGTAAAAAGTACTCACAATCTGCACCACATCGTGTACGAGATTGTCAAATCTGCCCTACAGCACGGCAGATATGAAAATGCGATGTACGGCCTGCGGGGACGCGCATCGGCATCGTGAGTGGACACTCAAGATATGGGCATATTTTACATGATTTGTCATCACGATGCATCGGAATCAGGCAAATCGTGTAAAATATCGCCAAGTGTGTAGGCACCTTAACTCTTTCAAACTGTAAAATAATACAAAAGGCCAAAATAACAAACTTTTCCAAATACCATCAATAGTTAACTCCACAAATCTCCATACCTAATGGCCTTGGATCTTTTTTTCTGGTCACAAATAAAAAAAATGGAAAAAGAAAATGCTTTAAGTTTAACATACAAGCAAACAACACTGACAGTAGTAACTTGTGATACCATAGATTCTTCCTTATTATGTATTTACTAAATGTCATTCTATATTTGTATTTTATATACCTATTTTGTTTAAACATTAACTTTTAATATCCATAGAATAAGACCGAGAAGAAAGAGGGCATTCCATCTGACACACAGACTAAATGACGTACAAACATTTTGAACCTGGGATAGTCACTGAAGATTACAAGGTCATAATTGGCAAAACATTTTTGGAATGCCTGTTCTAACATCCTTATATTGAACAGGGCATTTCCCTACAGTATATGCTATGGGTGCAGGCACAAATAGTTTATGACAGCTCAAAGCATATAGAAGGAAGGTGTTTGTATTGTCTAGATAGAGAAATTAAGTTAACCACTTGCCTGGCGTGAGTACATTATTCCTACATTTTGAACTCAGGGGGATCAGGGAAGCTGCGGCTTCCCCTCTCTGTCCTGGCCACAGTCACTGCTGGTGAAGGGCAGGGGGGCGATTGTGATGGGTGAATCTGGTAAGATCACCCACCCGCCTGGGCTTACTAACGGCAATGCAGCAGCTGCTTTCTCCCTCCCCCAGCCAGCAGTGAGTCATGGGAGATTCTTAGAAATGCCCTCCCCCTGCTGCTGGCTGCTCTTCTTGCAGGACTGTGAAGCCCAGTAAGAAATATATGGAATATAATCTTTTATATAGTTTAAAAAATTAAGAGATGAGCAGGTTTGGTTTCCAGGAACCGAACCCACCTGAAATGACCCAATCCGAGTGGATACAAGCCGGGACACAGTTCTCCCCGCCAGTTACGGAATAAAAAAATGAGGTAAAATGTCATCTTCCTGGCATCGGATGTCCCGTGTTTTGTATTCGATATGTCCCCCCACAGTGATTAGGACGCCATTTTACGCAGGACCGTAAGACGTCTTGGACTTGGATGTTAGGAGGAGTGAGGACTGGTGAGCTAGTTCTTGATGTAGGCAGTTAGCAAAACATTGTTTTTTATTTTAATAGTGCAGCAATATATATAATTCAAATTAATATAATGCTACTTACACTAGTGTACTACTATTTGTTGTCAGTGCCACTGGTGCTAGCCCTGAGCTTTAACCATTGGTGTACAACTGCACACTGTTAATTATCTGTCACTGCCCATAGTGCAACATTAACCCTTATTAGTGCACACTGTTGCCCATCATTACAATAAGTAATTCACAGCAGTGTGCAAAAAAATATAAAAAAAGCCAAAAATTTTTATGTGTGTTCAAAAAACCTCAGGCCATGATACAGTGTTTAATAACACTAATGGTCAGTAGGTCAAGGGCCACTGCCTTAATATTATCTGTGCAGTGCCTCGCAGTTGTTGGTTTTATAAAAATAAACAACTTTTTTGGTGTGTGTTCAAAAACTTCAGGCCGTGATACAGTGTTTAAGAAAACTAACAGTAGTTCAGTAGGTCAAGGGCCACCACCTTAGTTATTTGTTCAGTGTGTCTGAATGTATCGCAACGATCAATTGAAAGAACAACGGGAGCAGCAACCAAGTAATAGTGCTGTAGCTGCTGTTACAACTCATGGCTATACTAGTCCTTTAACATCATCTACGAAAGCCAGTGCTCAGGGGCATAGGAGGTTTAAGTTGGGCATCTGAAATTAAATCAATATTTCTTCTTTGGGGTCCATAGGGATCAAAAAGGATACCATGGGGGGGGGTGGATATTATGGTTGGAAGAACAGGCACCAAACAGTTAAAGCTTTGGCTCCCAGAATGCCCTGGGTCCTCCTCCATATATACCCGACCCTAGCCATAGGACTTCAGGGCCTGATTCAGAGCCACTCGTAAGCGGCCGCTCGTTCGCTCCGAGCGATGTTCGCACATCTGCGCATGCATATGGGTTGTAATGCGCATGTGCCAACCAGTCAGTGCGGTCGGAAATCGTGTGCTCGCAAAATAGCGAGTGCCTGCTAATTTGAGTGACAGAATGAGGCGTTTGTGGGTGGTAACAGGGGAAGGTGCTTGAAAACGGGAAGTGGAGATCCGAACGCAGGCGTGCCAAACAGTCAAAACGGGCGTTTTAAGGGTGTGCATAATTAACAAAGCAGCGTCATCGACCTCGTCACTTGGTTGTCTTTTAGCCTGAACTCGCATGATTGCGGTAGGAAAATGCTACCACAAGAATAGCGAGCAGTTCATACTCCTTTCGATGTACTCGATTAATCTAATAAATAGCGGAGATGACGTATGATGCGTTCGGCCAGGTGGCGTCTTTACAAAATAGCGAGCACATGTTTCTTTCGCTCGTTCAGACATAGAGGCGTCAACAGACCGCAAAGAGCGAGCGCTCTATTTAAATATCCGGACCCTTTTTCTGAACGAGTGAGCGCAAATAGCGTCCGGCTCTGAATCAGGCCCTCAGTTTGTTGTTTGGTGCGGCAGGACTCAGGTGCACCTTTGTAACAGGAGGACTGCTTAGAGCAGTCCTAAGCTTTTATTTTATGTTTTATTTTGTTTTAAGTTTTTTGAGTTGGCAGTACCAAGCGTCTCTATTAAGTAGGGGTGTGCACCGGCCACTTTTCGTGTTTTGTGTTTTGGTTTTGGATCTGGATCTTTCTTCGTGTTTTGGATCTGGATTGGTTTTGCCAAAACCACCCTTCGGTGTTTTGGGTTCTGGGTTTTGTGTTTTGGATCTGTATTTTTTTTAAAAAAGCATAAAAACAGCTAAAATCACAGAATGTGTTGGTTTTTCTGCTCCTATGCTATTATTAACCTCAATAACCTTAATTTCCACTCATTTCCAGTCTATTCTGAACACCTCACAATAGTGTTTTTATATCCAAAAGGTTGCACCGAGGTAGCTGGATGACTATGCTAAGAGATACGAGTGGGCGGCACAAACACGTGACCCATCTAGGCGTGACACTGCAGTGGCAGACAGGATGGCAGTTTGAAAAACTAGGCCCCAAACAGTACATAATGCAAAGAAAAAAAAGAGGTGCAAGATGGAATTGTCCTTGGGCCCTCCCTCCCACCCTTATGTTGTATAAACAGGACATGAACAATTTAACAAACCAATCATTTCAGCACCAGGGTCTGCCACACGACTGTGGCTGAAATGATTGGTTCGTTTGGGCCCCCACAAAACAAGCTGGCAATTAATCTGTCCCTGCACAAACTGGCTCTACGGAGGCAAGATGTCGTGCTCATCCAGCGATTCCTCACCCTCTTCAGTGTTGTGTACATCCTCATCCTCACAGAGTATTAATTCGTCCCCGCTGGAATCCACAACCACAGGTCCCTCTGTACGTTCTGGAGGCTGGTATCCCTGGAAGAGTTGATAATTCATTTTGATGAACATCATCTTCTCCACATTTTGTGGAAGCAACCTCCTACGCCTTTTGCTGACAAGGTTCCCGGCTGCACTAAACACTCTTTCGGAGTACACACTGGAGGGGGGGCAACTCAGGTAAAATAGAGCCAGTTTGTACAGGGGCCTCCAAATTGCCTCTTTTTCCTGCCAGTACAGGTATGGACTGTCTGACATGCCTACTTGGATGCTGTCACCGATGTAATCCTCCACCATTCTGTCAATGGTGACAGTATCATATGCAGTGACAGTAGACATGTCATAAATTGTTGCCAGGTCCTTCAGTCCGGACCAGATGTCCAAACTTGGTCCTGCCTGCCCTGCATCACCGCCAGCGGGTTGCTTAGGATACCTAAGTTTTTTCCTGGCAGCCCCAGTTGCGGGAGAAAATGAAGAAGGAGCTGTTGACGTGTCACGTTCCACTTCAGCTGACAGTGTGTTCACCAGCAGGTCTTTGCACCTCTGCAGGCTTGTGTCGGCCGGAAAGAGAGACACTACATAGGCATTAAATCAAGGATCGAGCACGGTGGCCAAAATGTAGTGGTCTGATTTCAACAGATTGACCACCCTGGAATCCTGGCAAAGCGAATGAAGGGCTTCATCCACAAGTCCCACATGCCGAGCGGAATCGCTCCATCTTAGCTCCTCCTTCACTTTCTCCAGCTGCTTCTGCAAAAGCCTGATGAGGGGAATGACCTGACTCAAGCTGGCAGTGTCTGAACTGACTTCACGTGTGGCAAGTTCGAAGGGCTGGAGAACCTTGCACAACATGGAAATCATTCTCCACTGCGCTTGAGTCAGGTGCATACCCCCTCCTTTGCCTATGTCATAGGTGGATGTATAGGCTTGTATGGCCTTTTGCTGCTCCTCCATCCTCTGAAGCATATAGAGGGTTGAGTTCCACCGCGTCACAACATCTAGCTTCAGCTGATTTCGGGGCAGGTTCAAGAGTGTTTGCTGGCGCTCCAGTCTTCGGCACGCAGTCGCTGAATGGCGAAAGTGGCCCGAAATTTTTCGGGCCACCCAAAGCGTCTCCTGCATGCCCCTGTCGCTTTTCAGAAAATTCTGCACCACCAAGTTTATTGTGTGAGCAAACCATGGGACGTGCTGGAATTTCCCCAGATGTAATGCCCGCACAATATTGGTGGCGTTATCAGATATCACAAATCCCCAGGAGAGTCTAAGTGGGGTAAGCCACTGGGCGATGATTTCCCTGAGTTTCTCTAAGAGGTTGTCGGCAGTGTGCCTCTTACTGAAACCAGTGATACACAGCGTAGCCTGCCTTGGAACGATCTGGCATTTCTGAGATGCTGCTACTGGTGACGCTGCTGCTGTTGCTGTGTAAGGTGATTCATCTACCCAGTGGGCTGTCACAGTCATATAGTCCTTAGTCTGCCCTGTTCCACTTGTCCACATGTCCGTGGTTAAGTGGACATTGGGTACAACAGCATTTTTCAGGACACTGAGGACACTTTTTCTAACGTTTCTGTACAGCCTCGGTATCGCCTGCCTAGTGAAGTGGAATCTAGACGGGATTTGGAACCGGGGACACACTACCTCCATCAATTGTCTAAATCCCACTGCACTAATGGCGTATACCGGACGCACGTCTAACACCAACATAGCAGTAAAGGCCTCAGTTATACGTTTTGCTTCAGGATGACTGCTGTCGTACTTCATCCTCCTCGCAAAGGACTGTTGGAGGGTTAATTGTTTAGTAAAAGTAGTGGTGTTCCTACTTCCTCTCTGGGATGATGAACGACTCCCAGCAGCAGCAACAGCAGCAGCGGCAGCAGGAGGCATAGCAATGCAGGATCCTCCGGAGGAATCCCGGATAGGAGAGTCAGTCATGCCAGTGACATGACCTGCAGGACTACTTCCGATCCTGACTAAGGAGGAAATTGACGAGGAGGGAGTTGACGGTGTGGTTTGCAGGCGCTTGGATACAACAGGACAACGGGATTTAGGTGTCCCTGGACTGCTTACGGTCTTAGCCAAAGTTTCTGAACTTGACAGCAACTTATTATGAACACGCTGCAGGTGCCGTATAAGGGAGGATGTTCCTAGGTGGTTAACATCCCTACCCCTACTTATTCCACCTTTACATATGGTACATATGGCAAGACAGTTGTTGTCCGGATTTGGATAGAAATATTGCCAGACCAAAGAGGTGGAATGTTTGGTCTTCTGCCCAGGCATGACCGTGATGGTCTTTTTCATCCCACGGACAACAACTGTCTCCCCTGGAGCCTGATTTAAACAAACCACATCACCATCAGAATCCTCCTCGCCAACTTCCTCCTCAGCGCCAGCTACACCAGTATCCTCATCCTGTTGTACTTCAACAGTGACATCTTCAATTTGCATATCAGCAAGTGGACTGTGGGTGCTCCTTTCAGCACTTGCAGGGGGTGTGCAAATGGTGGAAAGAGCCACCTCTTCCCATCCAGTGCTGGGAAGGTCAGGCATCGCAACCACCACCACACTTGGACTCTCCTTGGGGATTTGTGATATCTTCTTAGAAAGCACAGTTCTTCGCTGTGCTTTTGCCAGCTTAACTCTTTTGATTTTTTTAAGTGGGAGGAGGGCTTCCATCGTCATGTGAAGCTGAACCACTAGTCATGAACATACTAGGGATCGACCTTAGCCGTTCCTTGCCACTCCGTGTCGTAAATGGCATATTGGCAAGTTTACGTTTCTCTTCAGATGATTTAAATGTTTTTTTCAAGGTCATTTTCCTGAACTTTGTCATTTGGGATTGTATGTGCCCTCTACTATGACATTGGGCATCGGCCTTGGCAGGCGACGTTGATGGCATGTTATCGTCGATGTCATGACTAGTGGCAGCAGCTTCAGCACTAGGAGGAAGTGGTTCTTGATCTTTCTCTATTTTATTTTTATTGGAGAAAGTTTGGTCCTCCATTTATGTTATATCGATTTGATATATACGTGCGGCTAAACACAGAAAATATTTTTTTATTTTTGCTGGAGAGTTGTGCACTTTGTGGGTTACAGCACCCTTTAAGAAATGAGCCAGCCGGCTCTTTACTTATGGGACACAGGCGCACGCTTGGCGCTGCTCCTTTGTTGATGCACGTGCGGCTACTGCGCACACAATTCACAAACACAGGAAAAATATTTTGTTATTTGGTTTGGAGTGTACTTTCAGGGTTACAGCACCCTTTAACGGTCAAGCCAGCCGGCCCTTTACTTATGACACAGGCGCACGCTTGGCACTACTTTGTTGATGCACGTGCGGCTACTGCGCACACGATTCACAAACACAGAAAATATTATTTTTTTTGGTTTGGATTGGAGTGTACTTTGGGGGTTACAGCACCCTTTAATGGTCAAGCCAGCCGGCCCTTTACTTATGACACAGGCGCACGCTTGGCACTACTTTGTTGATGCACGTGCGGCTACTGCGCACACAATTCACAAACACAGAAAATATTTTTTTTGCATTTGGACTGGAGTGTACTTTAGGGGTTACAGCACCCTTTAATGGTCAAGCCAGCCGGCCCTTTACTTATGACACAGGCGCACGCTTGGCACTACTTTGTTGATGCACGTGCGGCTACTGCGCACACAATTCACAAACACAGAAAAAATATTATTTTTTTAGCACTTGGGGGGAGCACCCCTGCTGGACAGAGCACCCCCTGGACAACACTACAGCACCCCTTTAGGACTGGGACACTGCACAGGACTTTGGAGTGGACACAGCCCCTATGGAGAACTGACTGCAGAACACAGTCCAGCCAGCCCCTATGGACTTTGAAGTAGTGGACACAGCCCCTATTAACAACAGCAGCACAGCACAACACAGCCAGCCCCTATGGACTTTGAAGTAGTGGACACAGCCCCTATGGACAACTGCAGCACAGCACAGCACAACACTACTCTGCACTACACTACACTACACAGCCCAGCCAGCCCTAACTCCCACCCTCCCTCTTCACTGTCCACAGCCGAGTGAGAAAATGGCGCTGACGCGGGTACCTTATATAGGATCCAAAACCCGCGAGACCCGGAAGGCCGGATGATGACGTTTTGCCTCGATTTCAGATCCGAGTCAGGCGGGAAAAGTCGAGCCTGACTCGGATCTGCCTCGGATCGGGGGGGCACGGGGGGGTTCGGATTTCAGAAATCCGAACCCGCTCACCCCTACTATTAAGACACATGTACTGTGACTCCATCTACCTCCGCCGGGCTGCAACATCAGTAATTGTGCTGGTGATTTCGGCGAGTCGTGGCTGAGCTTAGCTAGCAGTGAGGCTGCAACCTGGACTGCACTGCATGCTTGGAGATGTCAGGTAAGTTGATTCCTTGCTTATGGGCAATAACGTGTGGCAGTCCTTGCTTCTGGTGTCAGAGATGCACCAGAAGCCACTGCTGTAAGGACCAGGGATTGTCCTCATCCTTACTACACCTGCTGGAGCCATGGCATCTCCTTCCCCGACCCATACAGAGTTCCTAGAACGGTTTTGTGCATCTGGGTTACTTCGCCTACCCTCCACATGTATGTGATGCTCATGGTCCATGCAGTACACCCGGTAGCTGTGGTCTCAGGAGGGCCTAGGTCAGTCTCTCTGTATACCTCTTCCTTGGTTAAGGTATACAGTGCTCTGTGTCCTACCATTCATTTGTGTTGCTGTAGCTGATTTAGAGCCAATTGTAATTATATTACATGTGCATTGTATGTGGCTGTTTGCTAGCTGCTGACTGATACTGTCTTTATTATTATCTGTCAATTATAACTATTACTGTTATTTCTTTCTGAAATACTTTACATTCATTGAGATTTTGTGAAGGCTGTCACATAACTTTGTGATTGTACCTTTACTTCGAATATGTCAAAAGATAAATGGAAACAGTAGGGGGAGCCACCTGTGCTGGTTTCATGTAATTCATGTAAGGTTTGTGTGTTCTCACAGGACATAAAGGAGGGTTTTTGTGTTGACTGTTATAAAGTACCACCTTACCAGTCCTTACCTGTTGTTGTGGTGGATCGTTTGTCTACTCCATTGATGCTTCCTTGGATGGGGTGTTCACATATGTTTTCACCTCATATGCATTCCACAATAAAGGCAGTTGATGGCCATCCTAATCAGAGTGTGGCACCATCAAATGTTGATAACAGACCAGTAGTGACTTATGCGCCTAACGCAAGTTGTCTTTATCTCAGTCTGCCCCACATATGGACTCAGACGCATCATCAGAGGAATCTGATGATGCACACGATTCCTCTGTAGGATCTACTTCAGGGGAGGAGGATCACCCATCTACTGAGAATGTTACTTCTTTGGTGAGGACAGTTAGATCAGTTCTAGATATTCAGGATGATGAACCTGCTCATAGTAAGAAGACTCCGGTGTTTAATCCCTAGCGAAAGGTGGTCAAAATGGAGTTCCCTGTGTCTGAACAGCTCACTGAGCTGTGAGGTACCTCCTACTGTGGATGCTCATGTATCACATTTAATCAGAAATGCTACATTGCCTATTCCATCAGCATCTTCTCTGAGGGATTCCACAGTTAAAAAGATTGAAGCCTGTCTTAAGGCAATATTCTCATCATCTGGAGCTGTTACCCATCCGGCTATAGTTGGAGCCTGGGTAGCCAAGGCTGTTGAAGAATGGATTGAGGCATTGGAAAATTTTCTTCCAAATGCTACCAGAGAAAAGATGATGAATATCTCCCACATATGGGAAGCAGCTTCCTATCTGGGACGAGCTGAAGTGGATGCTGGAATTTTAGCTTCTAAGGCATCAGCAGCATCCATAGCAGCACACAGGGCCCTTTGGTTAAAATTTTGGAAAGCTGATACAGGATCAAAGAGGGTGCTGGAAGTTTTACCTTTTCCTGGAAATGTACTTTTTGGAGCAGAATTGGATAACATAATTTCTACTCTGGCAGCTTCATTGTCAGCAGGTCTGCCATCTACGTCATATAGTAGAGCTAGGCAGGTTTCTTTTCAGTTCTTCCATCCTCAGGGAAGAGGTTAGGTACAGACTTTTTCTAGGCCGACTAGTTTTTGTAAGTCAAAACAACAAACTAATGAAGGACGGAACACAAGCCCTCAAGCCTGATGGAGCGGGCCTCCTCCTGGGGGATCCCAGGGTGGAGGGCTGACTTCTTCAGTTTGTGGATTATTGGCATCAAACAACTACAGATGCCTGGGTCCAAGAAGTGGTCTCTCAGGGGTATGCCCTCACTTTCAAGAGATATCCCTGCCAGAAGTTTTTGCCACAAAGCCTCAATCAGATGTGGACAAGGCATTGGCTTTTCAGGAAGTCATTCATTCCCTGATACAGGCAGGGGTAATAGCCCCAGTTCCTGTGTCTCAACAAGGAAGGGGTTATTACTCAAATCTTTTTCTGGTCCAGAAGTTGAATGGGGCATGTCGCCCTATATTGAATCTAAAAATCCTCAACATGTTCCCAAATTACACATGGAGACTCTCCACTCAATTATTTTGGCTATGGATCCAGGAGATTACTTTGTTTCCCTGGACATTCAGGATGCGTATCTGCATATTCCAATTATCCCATCCCACCAGCAATTTTTATGATAAGGGTGTTTCTGACAAAGGACAAGATTGGGGCCTTATCAAAGCTGATATACATGCTGCTATGCAAGCTTAGAGTATCCATTCTGTCAGCAATGCAGGTGCTGGGATCAATGATAGTGACCTTTGACATTGTGGAGTATGATCAGTTCCATTCCAGGTATCTGCAAAGGTTGATTCTCTCCCAATGGAACAGACAGCATCATTTAATACCATCCCAGATGATCTTTCTCACTCCAGAGGTTTGTTGCTCCCATCTGTGGTGGCTTAAAAAGGAGCATCTCAACCAGGGGCGACCGTTCTAGGTTCCAAATTGGGTGCTTCTCACCACAGATGCCAGTCTTAGTGGATGAAGGGCAGTGACAGGTCATCACACCTTCCAGGGGAGATGGACAAATCAAGAAAGGCATCTGCCAATAAACTTTCTGGAACTGCAAGCAGTATACAAAGCACTTGCCAGGACACAGGACATGCTCCAGGACAGGCCTGTCCAGATCCCATCCGACAACATGACTAAAGTGGCCTACCTCAATGATCAGGGTGGCACAAGGAGTTATGCAGCCATGAAGGAAGTGACAAAGGTTCTCATTTGGGCAGAACATCATCTTCCAGCCATCTTGGTGATATTCATTCCGGGGGTACTCAATTGTGAAGCAGACTTCCTAAGTCACCAGGACATACACCCAGAGAGTAGTCTCTCCATCCAGGAGTGTTTCAGCTCCTGGTAAACAAATGGGGTCTACGGTAGATAGATCTCATGGCATCATGTCACAACCACAAGGTCCCCAGGTATGGGGCCAAGTCCAGAGACCCATCAGCAGCCTTCATGGATGCAGTGGCAATAAGATGGGACTTCAAGTTGGTGTATCTCTTTCCTCCAATATCCCTGCTCCAAAGAGTTCTCAGGAAATTCAAGCAGAAAGGTGAAACAGTAATACTTGTGGCTCCGGCTTGGCCCAGAAGTCATTGGTTCTCCGACATACAGAATATGTCATTAGACAGTCCATATCCTCTTTCTTGGTGGCAGGATCTGCTAACGCAAGGTCTCTGCCGACATCCAGACTTGCCTAGTCTTGCTTTGATGGCATGGCTCTTCAATCTTCCATCCTACAAGTGAATGGATTTTCCAGTTGTGTAATTCAAACAATGCTTAGAGCACAGAAGCCTGCTTCTGTTTGCATCTATTACTGAGTTTAGCATTCTTTTGGTCAATGGTGTTCTCATAAGGAATATAATCCTAAGGTGTTTAGGATTTCCAGGATACTGGCTTTTCTGCTGGCAGGGTTAGACAATGGTCTCCACCTGGCCACTTTGAGAGTGCAGATTTCTGTACTGTCAGTCTGATTCCAGAAGCATATTGCTTCATTACCAGATGTTAGAATTTTTTTCCAAAGAGTCTTGTGAGTTCAGCCTCATTTTGTTCCACTGGTAGCACTGTGGTATTTATCTTCCTCATTTGAACCTTTAGACTATGTAGATTTGAAGTGGTTGACAGCAAAGACACATTTTCTTCTTGCTATTTCTTCTGCTCACAGAGTCTCGGATTTGGCAGTGCTCTCTTTTCGCTCCCCATTTTTGATTTTTACCAGGATAAAGCTGTTCTTCATACAAGGAAGGAATACCTTCCTAAGTTAGTTTCGTGTTAATGTAGAAATTGTTGTACCGGCTTTTCAGGTTCCAAACCTTTGTGTAGGTGAAGCCTCCCTAGATGTAGTTCATGCTCTCTGCATTTATGTGGAGCATACAAATTTGAAGTAGTGACCTGTGAAGTGAGTTCAGACTGTGCCAGCTTGAGACATGTGATTCCCATAATTAGACTTTTGGAAAAGCAGTGGAAAAAACTAGAGATGAAACAAAGCAAATCCACTAAGTATGTTAGACTTGTAGATCATGTCCTTAATTCACTTTGACAGGAACCAAGGGTTGTCAACATCTTGAAAATAGATCACTACATTTTGGAAACTGTGTGTGATCCTAGGATAAGCCATACATCATGTCTTTCTTTCCAACTGACATAAATCTTAAGAGATGCGAAGAGCTTCTGATGAGCAAGTTGTCAGCTCAAGTGGCACATGACACATCGTCTTCTCTTTCAGTTATTCTGGCAACTGTGACTTCCTGGGAAAAAAGAACTTTCCCAAGAGACCCACTGATAATGTGGATAAGTCAACACAACATTTCAACATCTGGTCAGGTCTAAAAGAGTTATCCAAAATTAGTTGCCCAAAAATAGCGGTAGGAGTGTAAAAGACTTACTAGTCAAATCTGACATTTCAGATATGAAAAAAGCACAGTTAGCCATGTAATAAAGAAATGCAAACATGGCTGTTTTAAATGTAATGGCTACTAGAAACTATATACAGTATGTCACCTGTATTAAGGTAAAAATTGTAACATTAAACACCATTTATCCTGCTCCAGCAGCTTTGTTATATATTGAATTTAAAATCCCTGTGGATTTTATTATATGGGCAAAACAGAGCACAATTTTAAGGAGCAAATAGCACTTCACAGATCAGCTATAAAAGCAGCTATCTAAAAAGGCCACAGTGATCAGCCTGTGGCCAGGAATTTGCCCTAATACAGATGTTCCCAAATGCTGTGCTCAAGGCACCCTAACAGTTCAGGTTTTAGATATATACATAGTTGAGCAAAGGTGGTAAAATCATTGCGACTGAGGTAGTAATTAAGTCACCTGTGCTCAAGCATGAATGTCTCTAAACCCTGACTGTTGGGGAGCCTTGTGCACTGCGTTTGGGGACCTCTGCCCTAACAACACATATTTTAGCTACTGTACATTAAGACATAAAATATTGGATCATGTGCCACTGTCTAATAGGGAAGGTAATAAATCTAAATGTCTAATACAACTTGAGTCCAGGTGGATTTTCAAAAAGGTTTAAACAAAACATTAGGACTACATTTTCTCTTGTAAAGTAGTTGTTTGTAACAATTTCTAACTAGACTTTGCAACTCTGTTTCGATCCTGGTTACCTGATTGTGAGAAAGTCTTGTTTATTAAAAATAATGTTCCATGCTGCTACATATTTTTTATATTGAGTACATTATTTTGGATGTGAATATCTGTATGTTTTGATCCACACAAGCTACCATACATTACACTTACATTGTTTACTAGTATCCATGGTGATGGACGCAATTAATTGACGTCTTTGAGCCGTGCCTGCTTGATTGCCATCATGCGTGGAAGACACTGGTTTGCTTCACATGGGGGTTATAAAAGGTATGTAAAATGTATTTGTTATTTGTATCCCTGTGGAAAGGACATATTTAAAGGTCCAGACATGTTGGAATAACTTTATGGAGTTTCTGTGTGTTTGTTACAGCTGAAAGGGGCATCCCTTTTTACATGTACATTATCAGCTGTGGCTGAAAATGTACATGTAAAAAGGATGGCACTCTTGGCTCTAACAAACACGCTGAATCTCCGTAAAGTTATTCCAAAATTTCATAGAAATAATAGGTTTAATTCACGGCTCTATTTTGGAATTAAAATTACTTGAATTTAAAGGAATTACAGTTTGAGTAAGTGCCAAGTTTGTATGATTTTTTTATGTAAATGGTGCGGTCACATACCAAAGGCACCACAGATGGTCGAGTGCTGTGGATTAAGTTTGTTATATATATATATATATATATATATATATATATATATATATACAGTACATATAAATATTTTGTGGTCACACTTTCTAGGGCACCCTGATTTTCCAAATGTAAGTCGCATTTTATCAGCTTATTCCCTGGTACTCATTAACTGATGTCCCTGGATGTGGTTCTGTCTCTATAAGCCAGGACACATACTCATGGAAGAAACATAATTGTACTGTATTTAACTTCTGTGTGATACCTGGAGCCAAATGAGGCAGAGAAGTGTTCATATTTTTGTGAGTAGTGTAAGGACTAACCAGATGGGAAGACCCTGACTTGGTTGGTCAACTGGACAAAAAGGAAAGGTACACACAGAAAGAAGCCTGAGCGCTATTAAGCCAGAGAGTCAATTATCAGTGCAGCAGTAAAACTTAGAGGTGATTGCCAACCTCTCTTACAAGAACAATATGAAAAAAACACTGCACTTTGATAATTAAGTGGGAACATATGAGTAACACCTTAGTATATTAAACTCAATTTATTATCTATAAAAAATATATGAAAATAATGATAGGACACACATATAAATGACATACGAACACATAATAATCACATAAAATCAGCTAAGGAAGCTATATAGATTGTGAACAATAAAGGATAATTAAGATTGTGAATACAGATAGGAAGGAAAGGTGCACCATAATGATAAGCCCAATGGCTGTTTCAATCAAATGATTTTCTCAGGAGCATGAAAAAACAATAATTTTTAATTAAAATAAATACTTTCATTAAATTTGGGGTACATTATTTAGCTTAAAAGCTTGTGGTAATTTTAGGCTATTTTATTTTTTTTTCACCCAAAAATTATATGTAATTATTGACCCAATAAGGTTCATTGAACAGTTCCAAATGTCTACTTAGTTAATAGAGTGGGAACAGATGTCCAAGGGTTGCAAACAAAAACAGGCAAATTTGCCCTAGAATTCGCCTCGCTTCTAATTTAATCCCTCCCCTGGTGTGAGTGACTGACCAGGTCCCAGGACTTCAATTGCAAATGTGGTTGTGTGTAATTGCTTCATAACAGCGAAATGTGACCACATTGTTTGTAGTACTAATATCACAGTTCCATCATATTCCCATAGAGACTCAGGGCAAAATTTGCTACATTTTTTTTTAGTTAATTTTGGCTTTTTCTGTGATACCCCCCAATTAGGCAAATCAGAGATTTACTAAAGGCAAATCAGAGATTTACTAAAGGCAAACTTGCATTCAAAACACAACTTTAGATGACAAACTTCATTAGACCATCCAGTGGCGGAACTAGATAGTGGTGGGCCCAGGTGCAAGAATATGCTTTTGGTCACCCTATGCAGTGCCCCCAGTAGTGGTCCCCCTATGCAGTGCCCCCGTAATGCCCCATATAAAGTGCCCCCAGTAGTGGTTCACCTATGCAGTGTCCCTTATGTAGTCCCTCCTTCGCAATGCTCCCAGTAGTAGTCCCCCCTATGCATTGCCCACAGTAGTAGTCCCTCCTATGCAGTGCCCCAGTAATAGTCCCCCCTATGCAGTGCACCCAGTAGTAGTCCCCCCTATGTATTGCCCACAGTAGTAATCTGCCTTATACATTGCCACCAGTAGTAATCCCCCCTATGCAGTGCCCTCAGTAGTAGTCCCCCTATGCATTGCACCCAGTAGTAATCCCCCTATGCATTGCCCCTAGTAGTCCCCACTATGCAGTGCCCCCAGTAGTAGTCTCCCTATGCAGTGCCCCCAGTAGTTATCCCCCTATGTATTGCCCCCAGTAGTAGTCCCCCATATGCAGTGCCCCATATAAAGTGCCCCCAGTAGTGGTTCCCCTATGCAGTGCCCCTTATACAGTGCCCCAGAAGTAGTCCCTCCTTTGCAGTGCCCCCAGTAGTAGTCCCCCCTATGCACTGCCCCCAGTAGTAGTTCCCCCTATGCAGTGCCCACTGTAGTAGTCCCCCTATGCTGTTGCCCAGTAGTAGTCCCCCCCTATGTATTGCCCCAAGTAGTAATCCACCTTATGCATTGCCCCAGTAGTAATCCCCCCTATGCATTGCACCCAGTAGTAATCCCCCTATGCATTGCCCCTAGTAGTAGTCCCCCCTATGCAGTGCACCCACTAGTAGTCTCCCTATGCAGTGCCCACAATAGTTGTACCCCCTATTATTGCCCCAGTAGGAGTCTACCATATGCAGTGCCCACAGTAGTAGTCCCCCCTATGCATTGCCCCAGTAGTAATCCCCTTATGCATTGCCCCCAGTAGTAGTCCCCCATATGCATTGCCACCCCATAGTAATCCCCCCTATGCAATGCCCCCAGTAGTAGTCCTCCTGTGCATTGTCCCCCAAAATACAGTGCCCCTAGTAGCAGCCACGCCCCTATACAGTGCCCCTAGTAGCGACCCTCCCCTATGCTGTGCCAGTGTTAGGTCCTGTGCCCTCTTACACACACACACACACAAAAGCCCATAACTTACCTGAATCCCCGCTCCTGGTGCGACCGCCACTGTCCACTCCTCCCAGCCCCCTCTTCTGACATCATGACATCTCTCCCATCACCCACTGTGGGGGGGAGCCGGAAGGTGGAGCTCCTGAGTGAGCTCCATTCGGCTCCCTCCGTGGACCCAGCAGCCAATGAGAGTCTGTCTGACTCTCATTGGCTGCTATAACAAACACACCGCCACCACTGGTGGCAGTGTGTTTGTTACTGTGTAGTGCTGACCGCTCTCACTGTGGTCTGCACTACACTTGTGAGGCCTGGGGTACATTAACGGCAGGTGTAGTGGTTGCTATGGGTCCCTGCACCACAACAGGCCTCAATGAAAGCCACCGGCTGCACCGCTGGTAGTTCTGCCACTGAGACTATCAGAAAAATATATGCTTTACATAGACAAGAATAGAAATCACAGATTTACTAAGAAACAAGTTGTCAAACACAATCAAAATCACACCAAAATTGCATCGGAATCAAATAAATAAATAGATGCCTGTAAGCTGCTTTTTTGGTGTTAAAGTGTAATATTTTTTAAAACAATTGCATGGGATCTCCTTGCCATACTGTTTCACCAGCCCCAAATTGGTCAAGCTCAGGACTGGATATCGTCAGAAAGTTTGGACCACAAATAAAATGTGGGAGCGGAGTTTTCAACCAATCAGAGCTTCCCCTATTGACTTTTATGGGAATGATCATCAGTGACCCAGTCACTTTGTGTAACACACTGTACAATGTACAGTGTGTGTCCATGGTTTGGGATATTGTTTATTTGTTTTATGAAGACCATAGACTTCTAAGTGGACCCAATAGGATCCAAATTATTTAGTTAACACAGCAGGGGTTGTTATTTTTGGTTTATGTAGGAGGGTCAGCAGCACATATTCAGAGTCATCTAACTACTGTACCAATAGTAGGCTAAGTCCAGAGTCCCAACTGTCCCATGAAACTCCATTTAAGATTCCTAAATTGTCATCCTTTTATTACCACACCAGTGGAACTATACAAATAAGATCCAATAACATATCTACTAAATGTGGAATGTCTGAGTGAAGAATATAATTCCAACCTTAATTATATGCAGATTTTTTTCTTTTATATGTACATTCATTAATAATATATGCTGGTTTATTTGAATATATTATTTTTACCTGAAAGTATATTATATGTTAATTTATAGTTAATAAAGTGTTGAAGACATTTCTGAGATATCTTTTCTTTTTTATAGTACTACCCGAGTACTAGTAGCACAGGCTTATTTTTTCTAGTTTATTGTCTCTAGTCAGTAGCTTAATGCAATTTGGTATATTTTTTCTTTCATATATTTATATAATATCTACTATCTAATATCTATTAATTGGGTATTCAAAATCAGCAATTTTCTATTTGTTAACTAACCATTAATATTCTTATTCTATGTTCAAAAAAGTGTTATGAGATGCTATGTGTCATCAGGCCCTTTTATATATTCAAAAGTTGTTTAATAATTATTTTTTATTGGTCCAAAAGTTTTTCACACATATAGGATGCAAAAAGTACACTCCAACAAATAAATTAAAAAACTACGGTTACAAATGATGTTATGATGAAATGTATACATTTTGTTATCTACTTTTAAACTGAAAACATTGGTTTTAGTACTTGGGGTACTATAAAGGTTGATTTTAATCTATTTAAAATCTATTTAAAATCAATCAATGTCGGGGTTGTTTTTCTGGGGCTAAATCAGTGTTTCTCGAACTCATTCCTAAGGGAGCATGTTTTCCATGTCTCCTCACAGTTTCACAAGTGAAATAATTAGCTCCACCTGTGGATCTTTTAAAATGTGTCAGACAGTAATGAATACACCTGTGCACTAACTAGGAAAAATGGAAATCATGAACTATTAGTGCTCCCAGAGGAATGATTTTGGCAAACACTGCGTTAAATCACAGTTACTAAAAGACAATTTTTGATTTGGTTTTTAATGATCATATTAAATAGATTAAATAGATTAAAATTGACTTTTAGTAAATATACCCTTTGGAGTTATTTTGAGTTTTGAATTTTAGAATTATTTAAAAATATATAGATATTTTAGAAGACATGCTAATATTTTATTCTATTTAATTGTAGCCATCTAAGAATTGTTATTGGTTAGTAATAAAAATAATAATATGAACGTGATCAATTACATCTTTTTGTTTCCTTTGGGTATCTTTACTCTTAACAAAATGTTAAGGTGACCCTTCTCTTTCCTTGGAAGAAAGAAATCTTTTAAAGACCTAATAGATAACCGTAAAATCATAAAACAAGCTGACAAGGGAGGAGCTCTGTGATTAAGAATGCTGAGCAATAATTATAGAAGACAATTTATTTTTTTGGGGGGTGAGAAACATAATAATAGATGTTAAACTTTGACCCAATTTAAATAAAAACTTAGTTAAATGCGAACAAATTCTTTAAACAAATCAATTATAGGTAAAAATTCATTTTAATTTATAAGTAAAAAATCATTTTAATTTTTTTAAAATAATGAATCCAAGGATACCCTATCTTATAATATTTCCTAAACTATACAAGAGTCCATTAATCCTCCAGAGTGGCCAATTATATGAGGGCATCAGTTCTTTGACAGCTGGATTCTCCCATTGTGTTAAACATTGTAGGACATCTTCTTTCATTGTTAAAGTTTTCAATGAGGCAATCATGGTTTTGATGATGGGAGGATACATTTATTTTGGGTACAAATGATGTTCTTCATTGCATACCACACCCTTTTAATATGTATCTTAAATCTATTTGTATGTTGAGTGACAACAACCACCGGCGTTAGGGGGAAGACCAGGCAAAAGAAACTTTCAACAAGGATCAGGGTAATACAGGGATAGACACCCGCAGCATTGCACCACAGCTGCTGGCACCCAACTGCCCGCAAAAGAGCTTAAATATTTCTATATTTTTATATTACCACATTTTTGTTACACTGCTGCTACCCCACTATTAATAACATGTTTAATTATTGATTTGGTTTTATTTGATTTTATTTGTTTATTTCAAGTGATCAATGTTTCAATTCCATTTTTCATACATACATATATATATATATATCTATATTCAAATAAATTTGTATTCTTTATAACAAATATAGTTCTTACCACATTAAAATACCACTGTAGTTTATGCACATTCTACAAAATCTACACACAAAGTGCTTCCCTGACATTAAATATTTTCTACTTCCTATTTACAATAAGAAGCACAGAAGCAGCTCAGAAACATAAGGTGTGCTTATATCATTATTTTTTATTTGCATATGTTGACAACAGATTGATAATGTAATTTTAATTAGGAAAGGTGATTCCTACAATTTGAATGTATTTTTAAACATTTTCCATTGATAAAAAATATTACTTATAGTTAAATAAGTTTTTGCCACTTATTAAATATTTAATTACCATTTGGATACAGAATAATCTTTCCCTTAAATAATATTATATTTATTTTATTTTAAATAGTTATATTATTGGTTAAAATGGACACTACTAATATAACAGATTAACATTTGTAACAAATCAAAAATCTTATTTTTTTTGACAATGCAGGATTTGGCTGACAGTAAATGTATATGATATTGCAGGATAAAACTGAGTGGGAAAGAATTTAACTGTTTTTTTTCTAGTCAAACAATATTAGGGAAGTGTTGTCACAAATTTAAAGATGGAGCTTTATTATTTAAAAAAAAATTATATATATTTTACTCATTAGCAGTAATATTCCTGAACATTTAATGTTTTATATTTTGTATTACTTCCACTGGAATATCATTACCTGTATTCAAGTGCAATTGCAAACAAAACATCTATATATTTCAAACAGTACACTAGGCACCTAATTTGGAGTCAGCCGCAATGCTGATCTTCACTCAAATGGCCAATGATTTTCAACTCTGTATATGTCTAAGTAGCTAAAAAGTTGCACAGCATACCATATGCATTCATGGTATGTGTACAGAGTGACAGTAATGACTAAGTTGCATTATATCAGTAATGTTTTGGAAATGTGGAAATGTACTATATTGGGCACTCCTGGGCAGTAGCTAGGAGATGGCTAATCAGATGCATGGAGATCCACTGTGTGTGGACATGTTATGGGAGCATTGCAGGCATAATCGCTTACATTGGAGGCCATACTTTGATGGAGAATCTGCACCTAGTATGGGACTGGTACAAGTTTTGATGGTGCTACTGATGGGCTTTAGCTGGATTGTTGCATCTCAGGATGCAAAGAGTGGGCATCTTAGTCCTTGCACATTCAGATGCACACTTGTATACCAAGGGAATGGTTTTTAATAGCATTAGAATAAGATCACAGGTGCAACTACGGCAAATGACGCCAAATTGGTAACAGCAACCTGTCTCTAAATTCTGTTTCTTCTACAGCAATTATCATATCTAGTAATTTAAATAAATCAATCATTTAGTGCAGCACAAAGAAAGTCATACAGTAGGTTATACAGCTTAGACGATATTGAGAGAAGTACACATGTGGGAATGAAAACTCACTACAGAGTGTTTTTAAATGGACTGAGTTTTAAGGTGCCAACAAAATAAGATGATTCTCTCATTCAGTGTTCAAAACAAAACTTGATGTCAACTAAAATCACAACCGCTGGTGTCCCACTTTAGGAAGTATACCGTGTGATCACACTGTACAAAAGACCTTATACTATTAGTGCATATATATTGTACTGTACAACTATAATGGCAATTCATTTGAACACCAATGTGTGACAATATTAAAGATATTTTGGAAAAACTAGAACACATGTTGAATATTATTTAATAGGATGGAGGATGGACAGAGTATCAACACATTTATTCCAATATTTCATAAAGTACACACAAATATAATTATGTTGTGGCACCTTGGAATAATCTTTAGTATGTCTGTTGTACTGATTAAATACTCATTGAGCTATTAAATTAATGGACATACATTTTTTTAATGTTATGGCATACCATTGTTGATCACCATTCAATATCTTATGATGTTTTCCAAATATAATCAAATCACATATTAAATACTTTACACTAAAATGTAGGCATTGCAAATCATGGTATTGATGTGGCTTACATTAAAAAGTTTTACTATTTCTATCCAAAACTTTTCATATTTTTAACAAGATGGTTTCATCCCTGTATCCCTGATGCACTGAAAACATAAGTCTCTGGGCTTCTGATTACTTCTATTATTATTATTATTATTATTATTATTAGTATTATTATTATTTATATAGGGCAAACATATCCCACAGAGAATATTTGTCTGTTCACAATATCAACCTATTTGCTGGCATAATCACTTAGGGTCATATTTATCAAAAATATTTGCAGGCTATCACCCAAGAAACAGCCAGAAATATTAAGCATCACCTGGATGTATGTAATATGTATGAGGGACCGCAGCAGATATCTCAGATATTGTATCTACTGTGGTCCCCGATATTCGATCAAAAAGCAGTTTCCAAAGGTTTGTATAGGGGTTGCTAAAATTGCAAAGTTACTAAGGATGGCCCCAGTGGCTAACACCACCTTCAGATGGCATTAGCCATTGTAGACTATAAGCTACACTTTGCAAAATGTTCAGGGAGATGGATCCCTCCACAGCAAAGGCCACCCACACATGCACAGTAGCACGTCTGGTTTCAGAACCCAGAAATAAAGTAATTGCATTTGCAATCACTTTACTTCTAATACATCGCTTGGATGGGCGCCTATCGGAACCCCTGATTCCTGCATGTAAATATTATTAATACATTTGAGCATTATTATTTTCTTATTGCCGCAATAGGCAGTGATAAGAAATTATAATTATCAAGACTAATTCCTGATAATTTATATATATAATATATATATATACTCCTGTGGTGGTTAAGGTGCTTATAATACAAAACCAATAGTTTAGTTGTTGTTTGATTACTAATTTTTCAGCACATCTACTAATAAGCCATAATGATTTCTAGAAGAGTAACAAGGGAACATGATTAGACACAATGATCAGGATATACTTACATTTTACTGTACCTGGACAGTGTCTACTGAGTTCACGTTCTACTGTACCAAAACAATATCTACTGTTTTACTTTATCTCAGCTTTACCAGCCTCTCTTTAGTTTCAATAAACTTCTGGATGACTTGCAGAAAGAAATGTGACTTATAAACAGATGAGTTATAGAAGAAATACCAGTCTTGCCACATATTTTACTGTTCTTTATGTTTACACCTTCTGTTTCCTGGTGTCCTTGTGGCACAAGTTTCCATCCTGTGTCCATTTGGTGTATTCTATTTAGTTCTGTCTAGTATGCCTTTAGAACATCACTGTCTTTCAAGATTTGTGCATTGTTACATCTTATAATTTGGTGGATGGTTTTGATGTTAGTGGCTGTATTCATAATTGTGAATCAATTCAAAGTAGTTTCCAAATACCTTTTTTTATGCTAATCCAATGCATGTAAGGATTCCACTGGTGCTACAGTATTGCAAAAATGAGGGTCACTACATTCCCTATTATGTTATGTTTATAGATATTAAATCTAACAGAAAATCGTTTTTTTTGCATTTTAAATACTCCTTTTGAATAAAAATTAATTTACAAGGCCCAGAAAATACAAATATTGGTAAGAATTGCATGTAATGTGGGAAAATCAGAAATTATATTGAATTTTTTTATTCAATTTTCAAGGTATAAAATGTCCAGGGATATTTCTTTAAATTCTGACAATATCCCTAAAAATTGGAAAAATATTCACTTTACCATTGTAACCTTGTCATTCTGAAACTGAATATCTCTAGGAGGATAATCTAATAGGTTATACAAAATACAGTACAGTATGTTATGTGTGAGGTTCTGATGTTGTTGTGGACCCGAGGTGGTGATAGGAGCAGACACAGAAGCAGAAAAAGTGGAGTTTTTAATAAGTGACTTAGAAGTCATGGGAATGGCAAACGAAAAAATCCAGGTATAGCACTAAAGTGCACTTGATAATTGTAGTGGGGGTTAATGAGAAAATGTCCAGATAGTGACGGGCAGGAAAAGTCCAGTAAACAAATATGGTGAGCTGAAAACAGAATGCAGGAATGATGAGCTGTAACTGATGGAGGCAGAGGTAGTGAAGTCCAGCTGGGTGTGAAATGAAGCAAAGTGCAGGGAAACAGCAGGTTCAGGTACTCAGTCAGGTGAGAAGGTATATGGAGGGTGTAGGGTAAGTCTAGCTGACACAGGTGCTCAGGCAATAGGGAAGGTAAGTGGAGGAGGCAGGGGAATCCAGCAGGGTTGGAGCAGGTCAGGTGAAGCAGGCTTAGGCAATGAATCCAACAGACAGGTGAAATCACAGGAACTCTCTCTCTCAGCTCTCGCTGAGAAACACGTTGCACTGGCAATGCAAGGGAGCTCTGAACTCCCTTAAATCCCCAGTGCTCAGCCATCTCTGGTCAGAGAGGAGCACGTGACACACCAGGATAGGGAAACTAAATCACATTTCCGGAGGCAAAATGGCGGTGCCCATGCCAGAACGGAACGGAAGCACCACCAGGCCTAACCAGACCAGAGTGACAGTATGCCCACACAGAACCATGCACAGCCAATGCTCCCCACCAGGCTCCAGCGCCACCACCAGATGCCCCCTTGCCATAGCGTCCTCACAGGTATCACCCGCCAACCGCCATGCCGAGAAATCCTGGTCGTGACATTATGCTATCTGGAATTGGTGCCTCCAACCAAACTTCTACTCTGGTACTTTACATCTTCTACCGAGTGCTTGCTTGGGAAAACCCTTAAGTCTAAGGGTATAGGTCTTATTGGTGGAGAAATAATTACCCACTATATTCTATTTCTTCTTAGGGGAATGAAATTCCAGAAAATGAGTAAGAGTGAACACATAAATACAATTTTTATTATGCAGGATAAAAGAGAGTTCTTCTCTATAATGAACGTGAATTAGCTTAAAGATATGAATTTATATATTACATCACATCCAATGTAGATTGGAAGGAATGTGTTATTCTATTTTCTTTATAGGTAATAATAGTTATTTTTGTTAGTAAAACATTTTGAAAACAGCATAACACAGTAAATGCTTTTCACTCAGGGGCCTATTCATAAACACTAAATGGCCCAGTAACCATGCAGAAATGCTAGTTTCTGCATATTTTAGTTACCGGGCCATTGATCATGGGTCCCAAATGGACCATCTGATATTCTGCAAACTCCAAAAACTGAATGCTTTTGGTATTTTGCTTATGAGAACAAGCGCCATTTTCAGATGGCACTTGTCCTCGGATCCCCGCACCTTCCTATTGGAAAGTATACCGGGGATGTGACGAGGGATCTAAGTGATTCCTCCACCACCTCCTCAATACCTCCCCGGTGGCTTTGCACATGCATGACTTCAGGTCACACATGCGTAGCCACATCAACAGGGGGGAGGTAAGTAATGCAGCTACATCTGTACACCTGCAATTATAGAAATTAAGTTATCGGGCCATTCATCAAGGAGGTAAAGCAGGAGATATTACAGATATCTCCTAGCTACCATTCTTATGCGGAATGGCCCACTGTCACTATACACTAATATGGGGGCAGAGTTCTTCCAGTTTCGAAAATACAATATTTTTGGAGCTTGCGTGTGGTAGTATTCGCCATCTTCAGCTTGGGGCTCGCAATTCGCTCCTTTCCTATGGGAAAGAGTCCTGGGTTGCAAAGAGGGATCCTTTTGAATCCCTCCACCCCTGTCTGGCTCCTTCTGCCGGACTTTGGGGCTCTTGTGCGCATGCGTGACCTGTTGGTCAAGCATGCACACTGTCACAACCCTGACTAGTTTTTACCTTTGCTTTGAGACCTCTGCCAGCTGCTCCATGGATCTGTGTTTGTAGTTCACCTGGGAGATCTGTTCTGAATCATGCTGGTTGTAACATTTCTGTGTGTGCAGACTGCTCTCCTTCCCACAGTGATTTGCCACCTAGACTCTCCTCTATCTGTGAGCATTGCTAGTCTTAATTGGAATCGCAGGTGTGTTCCTGATTCTCAAGGGCTGCAGAGATGATTACTCCCTCTGCATGTTGTGCCTTCCACCACTAAGAATACTACTGCCAGACCACTTGTCCATATCCTCCAATTGCTGCCAGACCAGGGTATATATATCCTGCCCTGATAGCATTCTGAGCCTGAACATCTCATTATGTTCCGTGGTGTACAGCCTATGCTATCGCTGTACCTCTGAGTACAAGTGTATACCAGGCTCCTGCTGGTTCCTAGACCAGTTCTATCTGAAAACCTGCTGTGTCCAGCAATCCTGCTACCGCCATCTCCATTCGGCTTCCCAAGCCGTAACCAGTAGCTTCCATGCTACCATCTATCAACTATGGCTCCCAGGCCGCAGCCAGTGGCTTCCATGCTGCCATCTACCATCTGTGGCTCCCAAGTCACAACCGGTAGCTTCCACACTACCATCTATCATCTACGGCTCTCAATCACAACCAGTAGCTTCCACGCTACCATCTATCATCTATGGCTCCCAAGCCGCCACCAGTAGCTTCCACGCTACCATCTATCATCCATGGCTCCCAAACCACAACCAGTAGCTTCCACACTACCATCTATCAACTATGGCTCCCAAGCCGCAACCAGTAGCTTCCACACTACCACCAACCACCTATGGCTCCCTAGCCACAACAAGTAGCTTCCTTGCTACCACCAACCATCTACGGCTGCCTAGCCACACCAAGTAGCTCCCGTGCTACTATCGCTCACCTCATGGCCCCCTACCTGCTCCAAATAGCTTCTGAGCTACCATAAGTCTCCTTATGGCTACCCAGCCACACCTAGTAGCTCCTGTGCTACCACCGCTCACCTTACGATTCCCTAGCCACTCCACATAGCTCCCATGCTAACATAAGTCTCTACACAGCTTCCCAGCTGCACCAAGTAGCTCCCGAGCTACCACCGCTCACCTTACGACTCTCTAGCCACTCCACGTAGTTCCCGTGCTACCATCAGTCTCTACAACGGCTTCCCAGCTGGACCAATTAGCTTCCATGCTACCATCCATCTGCAAGCCCATCTACTGGTATCCTGTCCAGCTCAGTAAGCCTTCCTGCCGGTCCCAGTCCAGTTCCTCCAAGTTCCTTCTGGTCACACTCCAATGTTTCGTTTCCAGTTCCAGTCATTCATCATCAAAGGCAGTTCTCACTGCTATCCAATTCTTATGTTAAAAGAGCTATTCACGTTACCCATGGTTCCAGTCAAGTCGGTCTCCGCTGAACCCAGTTCATCACCAGAGTTAGGTAAATCACAAACACCAATTGTGACACACACTTGAAACACTTCGGAAGGCAGCTGGGTTTTGAAACAGCTGTCTCTACATTGGAGCAATGAATAATTCCTCCAGCATACGCATCCAATACCAATAGTAGACTCAGTCCAGAGTCCCAACTGTCCCATGAAACTTAATTTCAGATTCCTAAATTGTCATCCTTATATTACCACACCAGTAGAACTATACAAGTAAGATTCACTAGTTGATTATTGAAATAACATCTCTACTAAATGAGGAATGTCTGAGTGAAGGATATTATTCCAACCTTAATTATATGCAGATTCTTTTCTTTTATATGCAAATTCATTAATATTATATGCTGGTTTATTTAAATATATTCTTTTTACCTAAAAGTATATTCTATGTTAATTTATAGTTAATAAAGTGTTGAAGGCATTTCTGAGATATCTTTCCTTTTGTATAGTACTACCCCAGTACTAGTAGCGCAGGCTTATTTTTTCTAGTATATTGTCTATTCTCTAGTCAGCAGCTTAATGCAGTTTGGTATATATTTTCTTTCATTTATTTATATAGTATCTATTAATTGGGTATTAAAAATATGAAATTTTCTATTTGTTAACTAATCATTAGTATTCTTATTCTATTTTCAAAACAGTGTTTTGAGATGCTATGTGTCATCAGGTCCTTTTCAATATTCAAAAGTTGTTTAATAATTATTTTTTATTGGTCCAAAAGTTTTTCACACATATAGGATGCAAAAAGTACACTCCAACATGTAAATTACAAAACTACAGTTACAAATGATGTTGTGATGAAATTTATACATTTTGTTATCTACTTTTAAATTGAAAACATTGGTTTTAATACTTGGGGTACTGTAACGGTTGATTTTAATCTATTTAAAATCTATTTAAAATCGATCAATGTCGATGTTGTTTTTCTGGGGCTAAATCAGCCTTTCCCGAACTTATTCCTCAGGGAGCATGTTTTCCATGTCTCCTCACAGAATCACAAGTGAAATAATAAGCACCTTAAGAATTGTTATTGGTCAGTAATAAAAATAATAATATGAACATAATCAATTACAACTTTTTGTTTTCTTTGGGTCTCCTTAAAATAAAATGTTAAGGTGACCCTCCTTTATACTTGGAATGAAGAAAGAAAGCTTTTAAAAGATCTAATGGATAACCCTAAAATCAGAAAACAAGCTGACAAGGGAGCAAGCTCAGTGATTATGAATAATGAGCAATGATTATAGAAGACAATTTAATTTTTGTTTGGGTGAGAAACATAATAGATGTTAAAATTTGACCCAATTTAAAGAAAAACTTAGTTAAATGCTAAAGCTGCATACACACACAACGATTTAGTTAATGAATGATTTTAGTAAACGATTTTCTACCTTGAAAAAATTAACTAAAATCGTTTACTAAAGTTGTTCATTTACTATGTTCATTTAAATGGAATGAACGATTTTTATGAACTACAAACGATTTTTGCATATTAACTTAGTGAAAATCGTTGAGTTGACAAGTCTGACAGAACTACAAACGTGAATGCGCACGAACAATAATCGTTTATCGTTAGACTCAGAAAGTGAACGATATTTTTCAAACAATTATCGTTAAATGATATCGTTTAATGATAATCATTCAAAAAATCGTTGTGTGTATGCACCTTTACAAATCTTTTTTGCAAATCAATTATAGGAAAAAATTTATTTTCATTTTTTAATTATAGTGTATCCAAAGATACCATTTTAATTTTACCTAAACTATGCAAGACTACATTAATCCTCCAGACAGACCAATTATTTGAGGTCATCAGTTTTTTGATAGCTGGATTCTTCCACTGTATTAAGCATTGTAGGACATCTTCCTTCATAGTTAAAAGTTTTCAAAAGTCAATCCTAATGTTGATGATGGGAGGATAAGATTATCTTGGGTACAGATAATGTTCTTCTTTGCATACCATACCCATTTAATTATGTAAGTTGAACCTATTTGTATGTTGACAACAGATTGATAATGTTATTTTTATTAGGAAAAGTGATTCCTACAAATTGAATATATTTTTAAACATTTTTCATTGGTAAAAAAACATTACATATAGTTAAATACGTTTTTGCCACTTATATATTTAATTACCATTTGGATACAGAATAATCTTTCCCTTAAATAATATTTTTTATATTTATATTATTTTAAATAGTAATATTATTGGATAAAACGGACACTACTAATATAACAAGTTAACATTTGTAACAAGTCAAAAATCTAAATTATGTTAACAATGCAGGATATGGCTGGCAGTAAATATATAGGATATTACAGGATAAAACTGAGAAAACTAGTAAAGTGGGAAAGATTTAACTGCTTTTTTTCTAGTCAAACAATATTAGGGAAGTGTTGTCACAAATTTAAGATTGAAGCATTTTTATTTAAAAGAAAATTATATATTTTACTCCTTAGCAGTAATATTGCTGAACGTTTAATGTTTTATATTTTGTATTACTTTCACTGGATTAATATTACCTGTATTCAAGTGCAATTGCAAACAAAACATCTATATATTTCAAACAGTACACTAGGCACCTAATTTGGAGTCAGCCGCAATGCTGATCTTCACTCAAATGGCCAATGATTTTCAACTCTGTATATGTCTAAGTAGCTAAAAAGTTGCACAGCATACCATATGCATTCATGGTATGTGTACAGAGTGACAGTAATGACTAAGTTGCATTATATCAGTAATGTTTTGGAAATGTGGAAATGTACTATATTGGGCACTCCTGGGCAGTAGCTAGGAGATGGCTAATCAGATGCATGGAGATCCACTGTGTGTGGACATGTTATGGGAGCATTGCAGGCATAATCGCTTACATTGGAGGCCATACTTTGATGGAGAATCTGCACCTAGTATGGGACTGGTACAAGTTTTGATGGTGCTACTGATGGGCTTTAGCTGGATTGTTGCATCTCAGGATGCAAAGAGTGGGCATCTTAGTCCTTGCACATTCAGATGCACACTTGTATACCAAGGGAATGGTTTTTAATAGCATTAGAATAAGATCACAGGTGCAACTACGGCAAATGACGCCAAATTGGTAACAGCAACCTGTCTCTAAATTCTGTTTCTTCTACAGCAATTATCATATCTAGTAATTTAAATAAATCAATCATTTAGTGCAGCACAAAGAAAGTCATACAGTAGGTTATACAGCTTAGACGATATTGAGAGAAGTACACATGTGGGAATGAAAACTCACTACAGAGTGTTTTTAAATGGACTGAGTTTTAAGGTGCCAACAAAATAAGATGATTCTCTCATTCAGTGTTCAAAACAAAACTTGATGTCAACTAAAATCACAACCGCTGGTGTCCCACTTTAGGAAGTATACCGTGTGATCACACTGCACAAAAGACCTTATACTATTAGTGCATATATATTGTACTGTACAACTATAATGGCAATTCATTTGAACACCAATGTGTGACAATATTAAAGATATTTTGGAAAAACTAGAACACATATTGAATATTATTTATTAGGATGGAGGATGGACAGAGTATCAACACATTTATTCCAATATTTCATAAAGTACACACAAATATAATTATGTTGTGGCACCTTGGAATAATCTTTAGTATGTCTGTTGTACTGATTAAATACTCATTGAGCTATTAAATTAATGGACATACATTTTTTAATGTTATGGCATACCATTGTTGATCACCATTCAATATCTTATGATGTTTTCCAAATATAATCAAATCACATATTAAATACTTTACACTAAAATGTAGGCATTGCAAATCATGGTATTGATGTGGCTTACATTAAAAAGTTTTACTATTTCTATCCAAAACTTTTCATATTTTTAACAAGATGGTTTCATCCCTGTATCCCTGATGCACTGAAAAC
The DNA here is from genome assembly GCA_031769625.1 of Taudactylus pleione. Lineage (NCBI taxonomy): Eukaryota > Metazoa > Chordata > Amphibia > Anura > Myobatrachidae > Taudactylus > Taudactylus pleione. The sequence goes on from JAUIMM010000135.1 coordinate 6,289,301, forward strand.
ATAAGTCTCTGGGCTTCTGATTACTTCTATTATTATTATTATTATTATTATTATTATTATTATTATTTATATAGGGCAAACATATCCCACAGAGAATATTTGTCTGTTCACAATATCAACCTATTTGCTGGCATAATCACTTAGGGTCATATTTATCAAAAATATTTGCAGGCTATCACCCAAGAAACAGCCAGAAATATTAAGCATCACCTGGATGTATGTAATATGTATGAGGGACCGCAGCAGATATCTCAGATATTGTATCTACTGTGGTCCCCGATATTCGATCAAAAAGCAGTTTCCAAAGGTTTGTATAGGGGTTGCTAAAATTGCAAAGTTACTAAGGATGGCCCCAGTGGCTAACACCACCTTCAGATGGCATTAGCCATTGTAGACTATAAGCTACACTTTGCAAAATGTTCAGGGAGATGGATCCCTCCACAGCAAAGGCCACCCACACATGCACAGTAGCACGTCCGGTTTCAGAACCCAGAAATAAAGTAATTGCATTTGCAATCACTTTACTTCTAATACATCGCTTGGATGGGCGCCTATCGGAACCCCTGATTCCTGCATGTAAATATTATTAATACATTTGAGCATTATTATTTTCTTATTGCCGCAATAGGCAGTGATAAGAAATTATAATTATCAAGACTAATTCCTGATAATTTATATATATAATATATATATATATACTCCTGTGGTGGTTAAGGTGCTTATAATACAAAACCAATAGTTTAGTTGTTGTTTGATTACTAATTTTTCAGCACATCTACTAATAAGCCATAATGATTTCTAGAAGAGTAACAAGGGAACATGATTAGACACAATGATCAGGATATACTTACATTTTACTGTACCTGGGCAGTGTCTACTGAGTTCACGTTCTACTGTACCAAAACAATATCTACTGTTTTACTTTATCTCAGCTTTACCAGCCTCTCTTTAGTTTCAATAAACTTCTGGATGACTTGCAGAAAGAAATATGTGACTTATAAAGCAGATGAGTTATAGAAGAAATACCAGTCTTGCCACATATTTTACTGTTCTTTATATTTACACCTTCTGTTTCCTGGTGTCCTTGTGGCACAAGTTTCCATCCTGTGTCCATTTGGTGTATTCTATTTAGTTCTGTCTAGTATGCCTTTAGAACATCACTGTCTTTCAAGATTTGTGCATTGTTATATCTTATAATTTGGTGGATGGTTTTGATGTTAGTGGCTGTATTCATAATTGTGAATCAATTCAAAGTAGTTTCCAAATACCTTTTTTTATGCTAATCCAATGCATGTAAGGATTCCACTGGTGCTACAGTATTGCAAAAATGAGGGTCACTACATTCCCTATTATGTTATGTTTATAGATATTAAATCTAACAGAAAATCGTTTTTTTTGCATTTTAAATACTCCTTTTGAATAAAAATTAATTTACAAGGCCCAGAAAATACAAATATTGGTAAGAATTGCATGTAATGTGGGAAAATCAGAAATTATATAGAATTTTTTTATTCAATTTTCAAGGTATAAAATGTCCAGGGATATTTCTTTAAATTCTGACAATATCCCTAAAAATTGGAAAAATATTCACTTTACCATTGTAACCTTGTCATTCTGAAACTGAATATCTCTAGGAGGATAATCTAATAGGTTATACAAAATACAGTACAGTATGTTATGTGTGAGGTTCTGATGTTGTTGTGGACCCGAGGTGGTGATAGGAGCAGACACAGAAGCAGAAAAAGTGGAGTTTTTAATAAGTGACTTAGAAGTCATGGGAATGGCAAACGAAAAAATCCAGGTATAGCACTAAAGTGCACTTGATAATTGTAGTGGGGGTTAATGAGAAAATGTCCAGATAGTGACGGGCAGGAAAAGTCCAGTAAACAAATATGGTGAGCTGAAAACAGAATGCAGGAATGATGAGCTGTAACTGATGGAGGCAGAGGTAGTGAAGTCCAGCTGGGTGTGAAATGAAGCAAAGTGCAGGGAAACAGCAGGTTCAGGTACTCAGTCAGGTGAGAAGGTATATGGAGGGTGTAGGGTAAGTCTAGCTGACACAGGTGCTCAGGCAATAGGGAAGGTAAGTGGAGGAGGCAGGGGAATCCAGCAGGGTTGGAGCAGGTCAGGTGAAGCAGGCTTAGGCAATGAATCCAACAGACAGGTGAAATCACAGGAACTCTCTCTTTCAGCTCTCGCTGAGAAACACGTTGCACTGGCAATGCAAGGGAGCTCTGAACTCCCTTAAATCCCCAGTGCTCAGCCATCTCTGGTCAGAGAGGAGCACGTGACACACCAGGATAGGGAAACTAAATCACATTTCCGGAGGCAAAATGGCGGTGCCCATGCCAGAACGGAACGGAAGCACCACCAGGCCTAACCAGACCAGAGTGACAGTATGCCCACACAGAACCATGCACAGCCAATGCTCCCCACCAGGCTCCAGCACCACCACCAGATGCCCCTTGCCATAGCGTCCTCACAGGTATCACCCGCCAACCGCCATGCCGAGAAATCCTGGTCGTGACATTATGCTATCTGGAATTGGTGCCTCCAACCAAACTTCTACTCTGGTACTTTACATCTTCTACCGAGTGCTTGCTTGGGAAAACCCTTAAGTCTAAGGGTATAGGTCTTATTGGTGGAGAAATAATTACCCACTATATTCTATTTCTTCTTAGGGGAATGAAATTCCAGAAAATGAGTAAGAGTGAACACATAAATACAATTTTTATTATGCAGGATAAAAGAGAGTTCTTCTCTATAATGAACGTGAATTAGCTTAAAGATATGAATTTATATATTACATCACATCCAATGTAGATTGGAAGGAATGTGTTTATTCTATTTTCTTTTATAGGTAATAATAGTTATTTTTGTTAGTAAAACATTTTGAAAACAGCATAACACAGTAAATGCTTTTCACTCAGGGGCCTATTCATAAACACTAAATGGCCCAGTAACCATGCAGAAATGCTAGTTTCTGCATATTTTAGTTACCGGGCCATTGATCATGGGTCCCAAATGGACCATCTGATATTCTGCAAACTCCAAAAACTGAATGCTTTTGGTATTTTGCTTATGAGAACAAGCGCCATTTTCAGATGGCACTTGTCCTCGGATCCCCGCACCTTCCTATTGGAAAGTATACCGGGGATGTGACGAGGGATCTAAGTGATTCCTCCACCACCTCCTCAATACCTCCCCGGTGGCTTTGCACATGCATGACTTCAGGTCACACATGCGTAGCCACATCAACAGGGGGGAGGTAAGTAATGCAGCTACATCTGTACACCTGCAATTATAGAAATTAAGTTATCGGGCCATTCATCAAGGAGGTAAAGCAGGAGATATTACAGATATCTCCTAGCTACCATTCTTATGCGGAATGGCCCACTGTCACTATACACTAATATGGGGGCAGAGTTCTTCCAGTTTCGAAAATACAATATTTTTGGAGCTTGCGTGTGGTAGTATTCGCCATCTTCAGCTTGGGGCTCGCAATTCGCTCCTTTCCTATGGGAAAGAGTCCTGGGTTGCAAAGAGGGATCCTTTTGAATCCCTCCACCCCTGTCTGGCTCCTTCTGCCGGACTTTGGGGCTCTTGTGCGCATGCGTGACCTGTTGGTCAAGCATGCACACTGTCACAACCCTGACTAGTTTTTACCTTTGCTTTGAGACCTCTGCCAGCTGCTCCATGGATCTGTGTTTGTAGTTCACCTGGGAGATCTGTTCTGAATCATGCTGGTTGTAACATTTCTGTGTGTGCAGACTGCTCTCCTTCCCACAGTGATTTGCCACCTAGACTCTCCTCTATCTGTGAGCATTGCTAGTCTTAATTGGAATCGCAGGTGTGTTCCTGATTCTCAAGGGCTGCAGAGATGATTACTCCCTCTGCATGTTGTGCCTTCCACCACTAAGAATACTACTGCCAGACCACTTGTCCATATCCTCCAATTGCTGCCAGACCAGGGTATATATATCCTGCCCTGATAGCATTCTGAGCCTGAACATCTCATTATGTTCCGTGGTGTACAGCCTATGCTATCGCTGTACCTCTGAGTACAAGTGTATACCAGGCTCCTGCTGGTTCCTAGACCAGTTCTATCTGAAAACCTGCTGTGTCCAGCAATCCTGCTACCGCCATCTCCATTCGGCTTCCCAAGCCGTAACCAGTAGCTTCCATGCTACCATCTATCAACTATGGCTCCCAGGCCGCAGCCAGTGGCTTCCATGCTGCCATCTACCATCTGTGGCTCCCAAGTCACAACCGGTAGCTTCCACACTACCATCTATCATCTACGGCTCTCAATCACAACCAGTAGCTTCCACGCTACCATCTATCATCTATGGCTCCCAAGCCGCCACCAGTAGCTTCCACGCTACCATCTATCATCCATGGCTCCCAAACCACAACCAGTAGCTTCCACACTACCATCTATCAACTATGGCTCCCAAGCCGCAACCAGTAGCTTCCACACTACCACCAACCACCTATGGCTCCCTAGCCACAACAAGTAGCTTCCTTGCTACCACCAACCATCTACGGCTGCCTAGCCACACCAAGTAGCTCCCGTGCTACTATCGCTCACCTCATGGCCCCCTACCTGCTCCAAATAGCTTCTGAGCTACCATAAGTCTCCTTATGGCTACCCAGCCACACCTAGTAGCTCCTGTGCTACCACCGCTCACCTTACGATTCCCTAGCCACTCCACATAGCTCCCATGCTAACATAAGTCTCTACACAGCTTCCCAGCTGCACCAAGTAGCTCCCGAGCTACCACCGCTCACCTTACGACTCTCTAGCCACTCCACGTAGTTCCCGTGCTACCATCAGTCTCTACACGGCTTCCCAGCTGGACCAATTAGCTTCCATGCTACCATCCATCTGCAAGCCCATCTACTGGTATCCTGTCCAGCTCAGTAAGCCTTCCTGCCGGTCCCAGTCCAGTTCCTCCAAGTTCCTTCTGGTCACACTCCAATGTTTCGTTTCCAGTTCCAGTCATTCATCATCAAAGGCAGTTCTCACTGCTATCCAATTCTTATGTTAAAAGAGCTATTCACGTTACCCATGGTTCCAGTCAAGTCGGTCTCCGCTGAACCCAGTTCATCACCAGAGTTAGGTAAATCACAAACACCAATTGTGACACACACTTGAAACACTTCGGAAGGCAGCTGGGTTTTGAAACAGCTGTCTCTACATTGGAGCAATGAATAATTCCTCCAGCATACGCATCCAATACCAATAGTAGACTCAGTCCAGAGTCCCAACTGTCCCATGAAACTTAATTTCAGATTCCTAAATTGTCATCCTTATATTACCACACCAGTAGAACTATACAAGTAAGATTCACTAGTTGATTATTGAAATAACATCTCTACTAAATGAGGAATGTCTGAGTGAAGGATATTATTCCAACCTTAATTATATGCAGATTCTTTTCTTTTATATGCAAATTCATTAATATTATATGCTGGTTTATTTAAATATATTCTTTTTACCTAAAAGTATATTCTATGTTAATTTATAGTTAATAAAGTGTTGAAGGCATTTCTGAGATATCTTTCCTTTTGTATAGTACTACCCCAGTACTAGTAGCGCAGGCTTATTTTTTCTAGTATATTGTCTATTCTCTAGTCAGCAGCTTAATGCAGTTTGGTATATATTTTCTTTCATTTATTTATATAGTATCTATTAATTGGGTATTAAAAATATGAAATTTTCTATTTGTTAACTAATCATTAGTATTCTTATTCTATTTTCAAAACAGTGTTTTGAGATGCTATGTGTCATCAGGTCCTTTTCAATATTCAAAAGTTGTTTAATAATTATTTTTTATTGGTCCAAAAGTTTTTCACACATATAGGATGCAAAAAGTACACTCCAACATGTAAATTACAAAACTACAGTTACAAATGATGTTGTGATGAAATTTATACATTTTGTTATCTACTTTTAAATTGAAAACATTGGTTTTAATACTTGGGGTACTGTAACGGTTGATTTTAATCTATTTAAAATCTATTTAAAATCGATCAATGTCGATGTTGTTTTTCTGGGGCTAAATCAGCCTTTCCCGAACTTATTCCTCAGGGAGCATGTTTTCCATGTCTCCTCACAGAATCACAAGTGAAATAATAAGCACCTTAAGAATTGTTATTGGTCAGTAATAAAAATAATAATATGAACATAATCAATTACAACTTTTTGTTTTCTTTGGGTCTCCTTAAAATAAAATGTTAAGGTGACCCTCCTTTATACTTGGAATGAAGAAAGAAAGCTTTTAAAAGATCTAATGGATAACCCTAAAATCAGAAAACAAGCTGACAAGGGAGCAAGCTCAGTGATTATGAATAATGAGCAATGATTATAGAAGACAATTTAATTTTTGTTTGGGTGAGAAACATAATAGATGTTAAAATTTGACCCAATTTAAAGAAAAACTTAGTTAAATGCTAAAGCTGCATACACACACAACGATTTAGTTAATGAATGATTTTAGTAAACGATTTTCTACCTTGAAAAAATTAATTAAAATCGTTTACTAAAGTTGTTCATTTACTATGTTCATTTAAATGGAATGAACGATTTTTATGAACTACAAACGATTTTTGCATATTAACTTAGTGAAAATCGTTGAGTTGACAAGTCTGACAGAACTACAAACGTGAATGCGCACGAACAATAATCGTTTATCGTTAGACTCAGAAAGTGAACGATATTTTTCAAACAATTATCGTTAAATGATATCGTTTAATGATAATCATTCAAAAAATCGTTGTGTGTATGCACCTTTACAAATCTTTTTTGCAAATCAATTATAGGAAAAAATTTATTTTCATTTTTTAATTATAGTGTATCCAAAGATACCATTTTAATTTTACCTAAACTATGCAAGACTACATTAATCCTCCAGACAGACCAATTATTTGAGGTCATCAGTTTTTTGATAGCTGGATTCTTCCACTGTATTAAGCATTGTAGGACATCTTCCTTCATAGTTAAAAGTTTTCAAAAAGTCAATCCTAATGTTGATGATGGGAGGATAAGATTATCTTGGGTACAGATAATGTTCTTCTTTGCATACCATACCCATTTAATTATGTAAGTTGAACCTATTTGTATGTTGACAACAGATTGATAATGTTATTTTTATTAGGAAAAGTGATTCCTACAAATTGAATATATTTTTAAACATTTTTCATTGGTAAAAAAACATTACATATAGTTAAATACGTTTTTGCCACTTATATATTTAATTACCATTTGGATACAGAATAATCTTTCCCTTAAATAATATTTTTTATATTTATATTATTTTAAATAGTAATATTATTGGATAAAACGGACACTACTAATATAACAAGTTAACATTTGTAACAAGTCAAAAATCTAAATTATGTTAACAATGCAGGATATGGCTGGCAGTAAATATATAGGATATTACAGGATAAAACTGAGAAAACTAGTAAAGTGGGAAAGATTTAACTGCTTTTTTTCTAGTCAAACAATATTAGGGAAGTGTTGTCACAAATTTAAGAATGAAGCATTTTTATTTAAAAGAAAATTATATATTTTACTCCTTAGCAGTAATATTGCTGAACGTTTAATGTTTTATATTTTGTATTACTTTCACTGGATTAATATTACCTGTATTCAAGTGCAATTGCAAACAAAACATCTATATATTTCAAACAGTACACTAGGCACCTAATTTGGAGTCAGCCGCAATGCTGATCTTCACTCAAATGGCCAATGATTTTCAACTCTGTATATGTCTAAGTAGCTAAAAAGTTGCACAGCATACCATATGCATTCATGGTATGTGTACAGAGTGACAGTAATGACTAAGTTGCATTATATCAGTAATGTTTTGGAAATGTGGAAATGTACTATATTGGGCACTCCTGGGCAGTAGCTAGGAGATGGCTAATCAGATGCATGGAGATCCACTGTGTGTGGACATGTTATGGGAGCATTGCAGGCATAATCGCTTACATTGGAGGCCATACTTTGATGGAGAATCTGCACCTAGTATGGGACTGGTACAAGTTTTGATGGTGCTACTGATGGGCTTTAGCTGGATTGTTGCATCTCAGGATGCAAAGAGTGGGCATCTTAGTCCTTGCACATTCAGATGCACACTTGTATACCAAGGGAATGGTTTTTAATAGCATTAGAATAAGATCACAGGTGCAACTACGGCAAATGACGCCAAATTGGTAACAGCAACCTGTCTCTAAATTCTGTTTCTTCTACAGCAATTATCATATCTAGTAATTTAAATAAATCAATCATTTAGTGCAGCACAAAGAAAGTCATACAGTAGGTTATACAGCTTAGACGATATTGAGAGAAGTACACATGTGGGAATGAAAACTCACTACAGAGTGTTTTTAAATGGACTGAGTTTTAAGGTGCCAACAAAATAAGATGATTCTCTCATTCAGTGTTCAAAACAAAACTTGATGTCAACTAAAATCACAACCGCTGGTGTCCCACTTTAGGAAGTATACCGTGTGATCACACTGCACAAAAGACCTTATACTATTAGTGCATATATATTGTACTGTACAACTATAATGGCAATTCATTTGAACACCAATGTGTGACAATATTAAAGATATTTTGGAAAAACTAGAACACATATTGAATATTATTTAATAGGATGGAGGATGGACAGAGTATCAACACATTTATTCCAATATTTCATAAAGTACACACAAATATAATTATGTTGTGGCACCTTGGAATAATCTTTAGTATGTCTGTTGTACTGATTAAATACTCATTGAGCTATTAAATTAATGGACATACATTTTTTAATGTTATGGCATACCATTGTTGATCACCATTCAATATCTTATGATGTTTTCCAAATATAATCAAATCACATATTAAATACTTTACACTAAAATGTAGGTTTTACTATTTCTATCCAAAACTTTTCATATTTTTAACAAGATGGTTTCATCCCTGTATCCCTGATGCACTGAAAACATAAGTCTCTGGGCTTCTGATTACTTCTATTATTATTATTATTATTATTATTAGTATTATTATTATTATTTATATAGGGCAAACATATCCCACAGAGAATATTTGTCTGTTCACAATATCAACCTATTTGCTGGCATAATCACTTAGGGTCATATTTATCAAAAATATTTGCAGGCTATCACCCAAGAAACAGCCAGAAATATTAAGCATCACCTGGATGTATGTAATATGTATGAGGGACTGCAGCAGATATCTCAGATATTGTATCTACTGTGGTCCCCGATATTCGATCAAAAAGCAGTTTCCAAAGGTTTGTATAGGGGTTGCTAAAATTGCAAAGTTACTAAGGATGGCCCCAGTGGCTAACACCACCTTCAGATGGCATTAGCCATTGTAGACTATAAGCTACACTTTGCAAAATGTTCAGGGAGATGGATCCCTCCACAGCAAAGGCCACCCACACATGCACAGTAGCACGTCCGGTTTCAGAACCCAGAAATAAAGTAATTGCATTTGCAATCACTTTACTTCTAATACATCGCTTGGATGGGCGCCTATCGGAACCCCTGATTCCTGCATGTAAATATTATTAATACATTTGAGCATTATTATTTTCTTATTGCCGCAATAGGCAGTGATAAGAAATTATAATTATCAAGACTAATTCCTGATAATTTATATATATAATATATATATATATATATACTCCTGTGGTGGTTAAGGTGCTTATAATACAAAACCAATAGTTTAGTTGTTGTTTGATTACTAATTTTTCAGCACATCTACTAATAAGCCATAATGATTTCTAGAAGAGTAACAAGGGAACATGATTAGACACAATGATCAGGATATACTTACATTTTACTGTACCTGGGCAGTGTCTACTGAGTTCACGTTCTACTGTACCAAAACAATATCTACTGTTTTACTTTATCTCAGCTTTACCAGCCTCTCTTTAGTTTCAATAAACTTCTGGATGACTTGCAGAAAGAAATACGTGACTTATAAACAGATGAGTTATAGAAGGAATACCAGTCTTGCCACATATTTTACTGTTCTTTATGTTTACACCTTCTGTTTCCTGGTGTCCTTGTGGCACAAGTTTCCATCCTGTGTCCATTTGGTGTATTCTATTTAGTTCTGTCTAGTATGCCTTTAGAACATCACTGTCTTTCAAGATTTGTGCATTGTTATATCTTATAATTTGGTGGATGGTTTTGATGTTAGTGGCTGTATTCATAATTGTGAATCAATTCAAAGTAGTTTCCAAAGACCTTTTTTTATGCTAATCCAATGCATGTAAGGATTCCACTGGTGCTACAGTATTGCAAAAATGAGGGTCACTACATTCCCTATTATGTTATGTTTATAGATATTAAATCTAATAGCAAATAGTTTTTAGGCATTTTAAATACTCCTTTTGAATAAAAATTATATTACAAGGCCCAGGAAACACAAATATTGGTAAGCATTGCATGTAATGTGGGAAAACCAGAAATTATATTGAATTTTTTTATTAAATTTTCAAGGTACAAAATGTCCAGGGATATTTCTTTAAATTCTGACAATATCCCTAAAAATTGGAAAAATATTCACTTTACCATTGTAACCTTGACATTCTGAAACTGAACATCTCTAGGAAGATAATCTAATAGGTTATGCAAAATACAGTACAGTATGTTATGTGTGAGGTTCTGATTTTGTTGTGGACCCGGGGTGGTGATAGGAGCAGACACAGAAGCAGAAAAAGTGGAGTTTTTAATAAGTGACTTAGAAGACATGGGAATGGCAAACGAAAAAATCCAGGTATAGCACTAAAGTGCACTTGATAATTGTAGTGGGGGTTAATGAGAAAATGTCCAGATAGTGACAGGCAGGAACAGTCCAGTAAACAAATATGGTGAGCTGAAAACAGAATGCAGGTTTGATGAGCTGTAAATGAATGCAGGAATGATGAGCTGTAACTGATGGAGGCAGAGGTAGTGAAGTCCAGCTGGGAGTGAAATGAAGTAAAGTGCAGGGAAACAGCAGGTTCAGGTACTCAGGCAGGTGAGAAGGTATATGGAGGGTGCAGGGTAAGTCTAGCTGACACAGGTGCTCAGGCAATAGGGAAGGTAATTGCAGGAGGCAGGAGATTCCATCAGGGTTGGAGCAGGTCAGGTGAAGCAGGCTTAGGCAATGAATCCAACAGACAGGTGAAAGCACAGGAACTCTCTCAGCTCTCTCTGAGAAACACATTGCACTGGCAATGCAAGGGAGCTCTGAACTCCCTTAAATCCCCAGTGCTTAGCCGTGACTGGTCAGAGAGAAGCACGTGACACACCAGGATAGGGCAACTATGTCACATGTCCAGAGGCAAGATGGCGGCGTCCATGCCAGAACAGAACGGAAGCACCACCAGACCTAATCAGACCAGAGTGACAGTATGCCCACACAGAACCATGCACAGCCAATGCTCCCCACCAGGCACCAGTGCCACCACCAGATGCCCCTCGCCATAGTGTCCTCACAGGTATCACCCACCAACCGCCATGCCGAGAAACCCTGGTCGTGACATTATGCTATCTGGAATTGGTGCCTCCAACCAAACTGCTACTCTTGTACTTTACATCTTCTACCAAGTGCTTGCTTGGGAAAACCCTTAAGTCTAATTGTATAGGTCTTATTGGTGGAGAACTAATTACTCACTATATTCTATTTCTTCTTAGGGGAATGAAATTCCAGAAATTGAGTAAGAGTGAACACATAAATACAATTTTTATTATGCAGGATACAACAGTAAAAGAGACTTCTTCTCTAAAATGAACGTGAATTAGCTTAAAGATATGAATTTATATATTACATCACATCCAATGTAGATTGGAAGGAATGTGTTATTCTATTTTCTTTTATAGGTAATTATAGTTATTTTTGTTAGTAAAATATTTTGAAAACAGCATAACACAGTAAATGCTTCTCACTCAGGGGCCTATTCATAAACACTAAATGGCCCAGTAACCATGTAGAAGTGCTAGTTTCTGCATATTTTAGTAACCGGGCCATTGATCATCATGGGTCCCAAATGGACCATCTGATATTCTGCAAACTACAAAAACAGAAAGTTTTTGGTATTTTGCTTATGAGAACAAGCGCCATTTTCAGATGGCACTTGTCCTCGGATCCCCGCACCTTCCTATGGGAAAGTCTACCGGGGATGTGACGAGGGATCTAAGTGATTCCTCCACCACCTCCCCGGTGGCTTTGCGCATGCATGACTTCAGGTCACACATGCATAGCCACTTCAACAGGGGGGAGGTAAGTAACGCAGTTACATCTGTACACCTGCAATTATAGAAATTAAGTTATTGGGCCATTCATCAAGGAGGTAAAGCAGGAGATATCACAGATATCTCCTAACTACCATTCTTATGCGGAATGGCCCACTGTCCCAATACACTAGTATGGGGGCAGAGTTCTTCCAGTTTCGAAAATACAATATTTTTGGAGCTTGAGTGTGCTAGTATTCGCCATCTTCAGCAGGCGAGTGTTCCTGCTTGGGGCTTGCAATTTGCTCCTTTCCTATGGGAAAGAGTCCTGGGTTGTAAAGAGGAATCCTTTTGAATCCCTCCACCCCTGTCTGGCTCCTTCTGCCGGACTTTGGGGCTCTTGTGCGCATGCGTGACCTGTTGGTCAAGCATGCACACTGTCACAACCCTGACTAGTTTTTACATTTGCTTTGAGACCTCTGCCAGCTGCTCCATGGATCTGTGTTTGTAGTTCACCTGGGAGATCTGTTCTGAATCATGCTGGTTGTAACATTTCTGTGTGTGCAGACTGCTCTCCTTCCCACAGTGATTAGCCACCTTGACTCTCCTCTGTCTGTGAGCATTGCTAGTCTTAATTGGAATCGCAGGTGTGTTCCTCATTCTCAAGGGCTGCAGAGATGATTACTCCCTCTGCATGTTGTGCCTTCCACCACTCAGAAAACTACTGCCAGACCACCTGTCCATATCCTCCAATTGCTGCCAGACCAGGGTATATATATCCTGCCCTGATAGCATTCTGAGCCTGAACATCTCATTATGTTCTGTGGTGTACAGCTTATGCTATAGCTGTACCTCTGAGTACAAGTGTATCCCAGGCTCCTGCTGGTTCCTAGACCAGTTCTATCTGAAAACCTGCTGTGTCCAGCAATCCTGCTACCACCATCTCCATTCGGCTTCCCAAGCCGTAACCAGTAGCTTCCATGCTACCATCTATCAACTATGGCTCCCAGGCTTTGGCCCGTGGCTTCTACGCTGCCATCTATCATCTGCGGCTCCCTAGTCGCAACCGGTAGCTTCCACACAACTATCTATCATCTACGGCTCTCAAGCCACAACCAGTAGCTTCCACGCTACAATCTATCATCTACGGCTCCCAAGCCACCACCTGTAGCTTCCACGCTACCATCTGTCATCCATGGCTCCCAAGCCACAACCAGTAGCTTCCACACTACCATCAACTACGGCTCCCAAGCTGCAACCAGTAGCTTCCATGCTACCACCAACCACCTACAGCTCCTTTGCCAGGACACGTAGCTTCCTCGCTACCACCAACCATCTACGGCTCCCTAGCCACACCAAGTAGCTCCCGTGCTACTATCGCTCACCTCACGGCCCCCTACCCACTCCAAGTAGCTTCTGAGCTACCATCAGTCTCCTTATGGATACCAAGCCACACCTACTAGCTCCTGTGCTACCACCGCTCACCTTACGACTCCCTAGCCACTCCACGTAGCTTCCGTGCTACCATCAGTCTCTACACGGCTTCCCAGCTGCACCAAGTAGCTTCCATGCTACCATCCATTTGCAAGCCCATCTACTGGTACCCTGTCCAGCTCAGTAAGCCTTCCTGCCGGTCCCAGTCTGGTTCCCCAAGTTCCTTCTGGTACCACTCCAACGTTTTGTTTCCAGTTCCAGTCATTCATCATCAAAGGCAGTTCTCACTGCTATCCAATTCTTATGTTAAAAGAGCTATTCACGTTACCCATGGTTCCAGTCAAGTCGGTCTCCGCTGAACCCAGTTCATCACCAGAGTTAGGTAAATCACAAACACCAATTGTGACACACACTTGAAACACTTCGGAAGGCAGCTGGGTTTTGGAACAGCTGTCACCACATTGGAGCAATGAATAATTCCTCCGGCATAAGCATCCTATACCAATAGAAGGCTCAGTCCAGAGTCCCAACTGCCCCATGAAACTTCATTTAAGATTCCTAAATTGTCATCCTTTTATTACCACACCAGTGGAACTATACAAGTAAGATTCACTAGTTGATTATTGAAATAACATCTCTACTAAATGTGGAATGTCTGAGTAAAGGATATAATTCCAACCTTAATTATATGCAGATTCTTTTCTTTTATATGCAAATTCATTAATATTATATGCTGGTTTATTTAAATATATTCTTTTTACCTAAAAGTATATTCTATGTTAATTTATAGTTAATAAAGTGTTGAAGGCATTTCTGAGATATCTTTCCTTTTGTATAGTACTACCCCAGTACTAGTAGCGCAGGCTTATTTTTTCTAGTATATTGTCTATTCTCTAGTCAGCAGCTTAATGCAGTTTGGTATATATTTTCTTTCATTTATTTATATAGTATCTATTAATTGGGTATTAAAAATATGAAATTTTCTATTTGTTAACTAATCATTAGTATTCTTATTCTATTTTCAAAACAGTGTTTTGAGATGCTATGTGTCATCAGACCCTTTTCAATATTCAAAAGTTGTTTAATAATTATTTTTTATTGGTCCAAAAGTTTTTCACACATATAGGATACAAAAAGTACACTCCAACATGTAAATTACAAAACTACAGTTACAAATGATGTTGTGATGAAATTTATACATTTTGTTATCTACTTTTAAATTGAAAACATTGGTTTTAATACTTGGGGTTCTGTAAAGGTTGATTTTAATCTATTTAAAATCTATTTAAAATCGATCAATGTCGATGTTGTTTTTCTTGGGCTAAATCAGTCTTTCCCGAACTTATTCCTCAGGGAGCATGTTTTCCATGTCTCCTCACAGAATCACAAGTGAAATAAAAAGCTCCAGCTGTGGATCTTTTAAAATGTCAGCCAATAATGGATACACCTGTGCACTAACTTGGAAAAATGAAATTCATGAATTGTTAGTGCTCCCTGAGGAATGAGTTTGGGAAACACTGGATTTAATCACACAGTTACTAAAAGACTGTTTTGATTTGGTTTTTGATGTTGACTGGTTTTAAATAAATTGACCTTTAGTAAATAAATTCCCTTTGGTGTTATTTTGAGTTTTGAAGAGTAAACTTAATTAAATATATATATATATTTTTTTAGAAAACATACTAATATTTTATTTTATTGTAGCCATCTAAAGTTGCGTATCCACTAATAGATGGAGAAACGAGAGCACGATTATGACATTGTAATCGTGCTGTTTCTCACCCGTGATGTACCTACACTGAATGTTCAGTCGTTCAGTGTAGGCACATCAATCATCCACGTACATCTTGAACCTGACGTGATATTCAGGTTGACCAGCAGGTACGGGCGCGTGCATCGCTGGTCGTTCCCGACATAAATGTGCCTGATGCATGCACGACTTGCACACGATTGAACGATAATGACGCGTTATCTTTCAATCGCCTACAAATCTCGGTTAGTGGATATGCACCTTAAGAATTGTTATTGGTCAGTAATAAAAATAATAATATGAACGTGATCAATTACAACGTTTTGTTTTCTTTGGGTCTCCTTAAAATAAAATGTTACGGTGACCCTTCTTTATACTTGGAATAAAGAAAGCTTTTAAAAAATCTAATGGATAACCCTAAAATCAGAAACAAGCTGACAAGGGAGCAAGCTCCGTAATTATGAATAATGAGCAATGATTATAGAAGACAATGTAATTTTTGATTGGGTGAGAAACATAATAGATGTTAAAATTTGATCCAATTTAAAGAAAAACTTAGTTAAATGCTAACAAATATTTTTTGCAAATCAATTATAAGAAAAAAATAATTTACATTTTTTAATTATAGTGTATCCTAAGATACCATTTTAATTTTACCTAAACTATGAAAGACTACATTAATCCTCCAGACAGACCAATTATATGAGGTCATCAGTTTTTTGATAGCTGGATTCTTCCACTGTGTTAAGCATTGAAGGACATCTTCCTTCATAGTTAAAAGTTTTCAAAAAGTCAATCCTAATGTTGATGATGGGAGGATAAGATTATCTTGGGTACAGATAATGTTCTTCTTTGCATACCATACCCATTTAATATGTAACTTAAACCTATTTGTATGTTGACAACAGATTGATAATGTTATTTTTATTAGGAAAAGTGATTCCTACAAATTGAATGTATTTTTAAACATTTTTCATTGGTAAAAAAACATTACATATAGTTAAATAAGTTTTTGCCACTTATTATATATTTAATTACCATTTGGATACAGAATAATCTTTCCCTTAAATAATATTTTTTATATTTATTTTATTTTAAATAGTAATATTATTGGATAAAACGGACACTACTAATATAACAGGTTAACATTTGTAACAAGTCAAAAATCTAAATTATGTTAACAATGCAGGATATGGCTGGCAGTAAATATATAGGATATTACAGGATAAAACTGAGAAAACTAGTAAAATGGGAAAGAGTTAACTGCTTTGTTACTAGTCAAACAATATTAGGGAAGTGTTGTCACAAATTTAATCTTTCTTGAGAGATTGTAGGTCCTGCGCATGTGGTGTAGATGGTACTGCTTGCCACAGGTATGCTGCTGCACTGGGGGATGCCTGACCTCATCCAGTGGGTAAATACATAGAAACGTGGGGACCAGATGCTGCGCACAACCTATTTCCTGAACTCTGTATAATCTAAATATATTCTAAAGTAGTAGAACCCAAAATGATGAGAGGGTACCAACTAAGAAACAAATGTTGCTTTTACTGATAAAAGTTTCACAATAATAGTCACTACAATTGTAATGCAATATAATATGGTGACTGTAAACCATTGGTTATACACCAACAGAATAAACAAACAAATAAACACAATGGACAATGCTGCAATATGTCAAAATTATAAGAAGGAAAAGTAAACAAATATAAACAAAAATAAACAAAATATAGACAAATGTAGACAAAATATAAATAGCAAATGAGCCGATCTATTTGTGAATAGGCACTGGTACTGGTCTCAACCTTAGATGCCGCCAACTGAATAGTCAATATGATAGAGATGGTTAAAGTATAGTGTTTAGTCAGGGAGATCTAGCGGTGTCCCGCTAGCTCCAAAGGGGTACCTCGGTGGTATGCTGTAAGTCCTGTGGATGTCTGTACGCTGCCCGGGATATTCTCCGTGTAGTGTAGGGGAGGCTGGCTGTGGTGAGCGCCGGGGATCACTCTGCGTCACGGGCGCCCTGAGTGCCGAGATCACGGACACTGTCCCTGTTGCCAGGGGGCAGGTCCGTGCACGTGCACAAGGTGCCGGACAGGGGAGAGGGGTGCCTACGGTCCTGGCTTGCGCAAGCCGGGGGCCGCGTACGACTCTACACCAGAGGATACTTACCCGGATGCCAAGCTGCCGGTCACGGCGGTCTTCTTCGTCGGCGGTGATGGCGCGCTTCTGTTGCTCGCTAATAGATTCAAGTTCCGGTAGTGGTAAGCTGAAACAGTTGGACGGCAAATGTGGTACTGGAGATGCTGTTAGATAGGGATTGCAGTGTTTCCTCCAACGCGTTTCGACCTGTCAGGTCTTCTTCTGGGAGTTGAATTGTTCTAGTACTGCTGCTTGAGCCTTCAAATACAGCGACAATGTCTGTGATTGGTTCAAATTGTTATTGACAGGAGGGCGGGTCACCTTGGTGATTACATCCTCCTGAGAGTGCTATCTATAATGTGTAGCTGATAGGCTGGATAATAAGGTTCCACATACATAGATGAATAGGTATTATATTGCTTGTATAAATGTATCTATATATATATATATATATATATATATGTATATATATGCAAAGTATACATATATATATATATATATATATATATACACACAAATAAACACAGTAAAGAAAAGATAAAGTAAAGATAAATAAAAATAAAAATAATATTAAATAAAAAATTAATTAATTAAATAATTAATGAAGAAAATAAATAATTATAGAAAGAAAATAAATGAAGAAAATAAATAAATAAAGAAAGAATAACTAAACCAAAAATACTGAATAGAGATGAAATTAATAAACGAGTGGAGATATATCCCTAGGTGTCACCTAAGGTGTAATTGATACATAAAGGTGAATAAGAGTTTTCCTTATATTATTGTCTAACGGGATATAGATAGCTCAAACCTAGATCTCAATAGTATATTATCATATTGTATATTGTGTATATGAGAAAGTGAAGCAAAAAGAAGTCAATACTTCTGTAATCATATCTGAGTAGGGGTATATGGGGTATACGGTCTGCATAATGAATGGAATAGTAATCTAATCTTTAACATATTATGGATTTTACCACATTGTCACGATTCAGACCTTTTGGATGAAAAGTTTGTAATTTATACATCCATTCTAGTTCCACTCTATTTATGTAGTTATCAAAATTGCCCCCTCTCCAGTTTGGTTCAACTGTCTGTAATGCTATAAAACTCAAATGTTTTGGGTTATTATCATGATGATCATTAAAATGTTTGGATAAATTATGGCTGTCCAATCCCTTATTTATGTTTCTGACATGTTCCATAATTCTTACTTTCATGGGTCTAGTAGTTCTGCCCACATATTGTTTCGGACATGTACATTGTAGAAGATAAATGACATTCTTATGGTTGCATGTTAATGTTTCCTTGATATTGTATGTATCTCCTGTTGAGCAAGATTCAAATGTCGTAGTTGGTTTAGTGCTTGTTGCTCCTGTGCTTCTGCATCCGGAGCATGAATGGCAATGGAAGAAGCCATTTGATGGTGTACATAAAGTGGTCTGTATTGTTTTTTTAGGCGGAATATGGTTCGTTATCAATTTAGACCTCAGGTCTGGTGCCTTCCTATATGTTATTTTGGGTTTGTTGGGTATTAATCCTGCCAGCATATCATCCTCTGAGTATTCCCCAATGTTTTCTTAGGATATTTTCTAATTGTCTACTTTGTTGTGAATATTGTGTAATGAATCTGACTTCGTCATTCGATGTTCCTTCCCGATTTGTGCCTGATACTTTATGAGTCAATAAATCAGCTCTGTCTCTATCTTGTACTGCCTCTAGTGATTGAAGTATTAGGGTTTGGGGGTACACTTTCTCTTCAAATTGTTTGGTAAGATCTTCACTATGTTTCAGAAAATCTACTTGTCTGGAGCAGTTTCTTTTTAGACGTAGGAACTGTCCTTTGGGTATGGCTTTAAGCCAGTTTGGATGGTGCCAGCTTGTTGAAAGAATAAAGCTATTGACATCTACAAGCTTTTTGTGAGTATTGGTGTATATCTGTCCATCCTGTATGAATATATTGAGATCCAGGAAAACGACAGTAAGACTGACGTCGTTTTCCTGGATCTCAATACTTTACTGACTCATAAAGTATCAGGCACAAATTGGGAAGGAACATCGAATGACAAAGTCAGATTCATTACACAATATTCACAACAAAGTAGACAATTAGAAAAGATCCTAAGAAAACATTGGGGAATACTCAAAGAGGATGATATGCTGGCAGGATTAATACCCAACAAACCCCAAATAACATATAGGAAGGCACCAGACCTGAGGTCTAAATTGATAACGAACCATATTCCGCCTAAAAAACAATACAGACCACTTTATGTACACCATCAAATGGCTTCTTCCATTGCCATTCATGCTCCGGATGCAGAAGCACAGGAGCAACAAGCACTAAACCAACTATGACATTTGAATCTTGCTCAACAGGTGATACATACAATATCAAGGAAACTTTAACATGCAACTATAAGAATGTCATTTATCTTCTACAATGTACATGTCCGAAACAATATGTGGGCAGAACTACTAGACCCATGAAAGTAAGAATTATGGAACATGTCAGAAACATAAATAAGGGATTGGACAGCCATAATTTATCCAAAAATGTTAATGATCATCATGATAATAACCCAAAACATTTGAGTTTTATAGCATTACAGACAGTTGAACCAAACTGGAGAGGGGGCAATTTTGATAACTACATAAATAGAGTGGAACTAGAATGGATGTATAAATTACAAACTTTTCATCCAAAAGGTCTGAATCGTGACAATGAGGTAAAATCCATAATATGTAAAGATTAGATTACTATTCCATTCATTATGCAGACCCTATACCCCATATACCCCCTACTCAGATATGATTACAGAAGTATTGACTTCTTTTTGCTTCACTTTCTCATATACACAATATACAATATGATAATATACTATTGAGGTCTAGGTTTGAGCTATCTATATCCCGTTAGACAATAATGTAAGGAAAACTCTTATTCACCTTTATGTATCAATTACACCTTAGGTGACACCTAGGGATATATCTCCACTCGTTTATTAATTTCATCTATATTCAGTATTTTTGGTTTAGTTATTCTTTCTTTATTTATTTTCTTCATTTATTTTCTTTCTATATTTATTTATTTTCTTCATTAATTATTTAATTAATTATTTTTTTATTTAATATTATTTTTATTTATCTTTATTTTATCTTTTCTTTACTGTGCTTATTTGTGTATATATGTATACTTTTCATATATATATATATATATATATATATATATATATATATATAGATACATTTATACAAGCAATATCATACCTATTCATCTATGTATGTGGAACCTTATTATCCAGCCTATCAGCTACACATTATAGATAGCACTCTCAGGAGGATGTAATCACCAAGGTGACCCGCTCTCCTGTCAATAACAATTTGAACCAATCACAGACATTGTCGCTGTATTTGAAGGCTCAAGCAGCAGTACTAGAACAATTCAACTCCCAGAAGAAGACCTGACAGGTCGAAACGCGTTGGGGGAACACTGCAATCCCTATCTAACAGCGTCTCAAGTACCACATTTGCCGTCCAACTGTTTCAGCTTACCACTACCGGAACATGAATCTATTAGCGAGCAACAGAAGCGCGCCATCACCGCCGACGAAGAAGACCGCCGGGACCGGCAGCTTGGCATCTGGGTAAGTATCCTCTGGTGTAGAGTCGTCCGCGGCCCCCGGCTTGCGCAAGCCAGGACCTTAGGCACCCCTCTCCCCTTTCCGGCACCTGGTGCACGCGCATGGACCTGCCCCCTGGCAACAGGGACAGTGTCCGTGATCTCGGCACTCAGGGCGCCCGTGACGCAGAGTGATCCCCGGCGCTCGCCACAGCCAGCCTCCCCTACACTACACGGAGAATAACCCGGGCAACGTACAGACATCCACAGGACTTACAGCATACCACCGAGGTACCCCTTTGGAGCTAGGGGGACGCCGCTAGATCTCCCTGACTAAACATTATACTTTAACCATCTCTATCATATTGACTATTCAGTTGGCGGCATCTAAGGTTGAGACCAGTACCAGTGCCTATTGACAAATAGATCGGCACATTTGCTATTTATATTTTGTCTACATTTGTCTATATTTTGTTTATTTTTGTTTATATTTGTTTACTTTTCCTTCTTATAATTTTGACATATTGCAGCATTGTCCATTGTGTTTATTTGTTTGTTTATTCTGTTGGTGTATAACCAATGGTTTACAGGCACCATATTATATTGCATTACAATTGTAGTGACTATTATTGTGAAACTTTTATCAGTAAAAGCAACATTTGTTTCTTAGTTGGTACCCTCTCATCATTTTGGGTTCTACTACTTTAGAATATATTTAGATTATACAGAAGAGTTCAGGAAATAGGTTGTGCGCAGCATCTGGTCCCCACGTTTCTCTGTATTGTCACAAATTTAAGGATGAAGCATTTTTATTTAAAAGAAAATTATATATTTTACTCCTTAGCAGTAATATTGCTGAACATTTAATGTTTTATATTTTGTATTACTTTCCGCTGGATTAATATTACCTGTTTTCAAGTGCAATTGCAAACAAAACATCTATATATTTCAAACAGTACACTAGGCACCTAATTTGGAGTCAGCCGCAATGCTGATCTTCACTCAAATGGGCAATGATTTTCAACTCTGTGAATGTCTAAGTAGCTAAAAAGTTGCACAGCATACCATATGCATTCATGGTATGTGTACAGAGTGACAGTAATGACTAAGTTGCATTATATCAGTAATGTTTTGGAAATGTGGAAATGTACTGTATTGGGTACTCCTGGGCAGTAGCTAGGAGATTGCTAATCAGATGCATGGAGATCCACTGTGTGTGGACATGTTATGGGAGCATTGCAGGCATAATCGCTTACATTGGAGGCCATACTTTGATGGAGAATCTGCACCTAGTATGGGACTGGTACAAGTTTTGATGGTGCTACTGATGGGCTTTTGCTGGATGTTGCATCTCAGGATGCAAAGAGTGGGCATCTTAGTCCTTGCACATTCAGATGCACACTTG
The DNA here is from genome assembly GCA_031769625.1 of Taudactylus pleione. Taxonomy (NCBI): domain Eukaryota; kingdom Metazoa; phylum Chordata; class Amphibia; order Anura; family Myobatrachidae; genus Taudactylus; species Taudactylus pleione. The sequence continues at coordinate 6,311,900 of JAUIMM010000135.1, forward strand.
TATACCAAGGGAATGGTTTTTAATAGCATTAGAATAAGATCACAGGTGCAACTACGGCAAATGACGCCAAATTGGTAACAGCAACCTGCCTCTAAATTCTGTTTCTTCTACAGCTATTATCAAATCTAGCAATTTAAATAAATCAATCATTTAGTGCAGCACAAAGAAAGTCATACAGTAGGTTATACAGCTTAGACAATATTGAGAGAAATACACATGTGGGAATGAAAACTCACTACGGAGTGTTTTTAAATGGACTGAGTTTTAAGGTGCCAACAAAATAAGATGATTCTCTCATTCCGTGTTCAAAACAAAACTTGATGTCAACTAAAATCACAACCGCTGGTGTCCCACTTTAGGAAGTATACCGTGTGATCACACTGCACAAAAGACCTTATACTATATTAGTGCATATATATTGTACTGTACAATGATTTCTAGACGAGTAACTAGGGAACATGATTAGACACAATGATCAGGATATACTTACATTTTGCTGTACCTGGACAGTGTCTGCTGAGTTCACGTTCTACTGTACCAAAACAATATCTACTGTTTTATTTTATCTCAGCTTTACCAGCCTCTCTTTAGTTTCAATAAACTTCTGGATGACTTGCAGAAAGAAATATGTGACTTATAAAGCAGATGAGTTATAGAAGAAATACCAGTCTTGCCACATATTTTACTGTTCTTTATATTTACACCTTCTGTTTCCTGGTGTCCTTGTGGCACAAGTTTCCATCCTGTATCCATTTGGTGTATTCTATTTAGTTCTGTCTAGTATGCCTTTAGAACAGTGGTTCTCAAACTCGGTCCTCAGGACCCCACACAGGTCACGTTTTCCAGATCACCTAGCAGGTGCACAGGTGAACTCATTACTCACTGACACATTTTAAAAGATCAACAGGTGGAGCTAATTATATCACTTGTGATTCTGTGAGGATATCTGCAAAATATGCACTGTTTGGGGTCCTGAGGACCGAGTTTGAGAACCTGTGCTTTAGAACATCACTGTCTTTCAAGATTTGTGCATTGTTATATCTTATATTTTCGTGGATGGTTTTGATGTTAGTGGCTGTATTCATAATTGTGAATCAATTCAAAGTAGATTCCAAAGACCTTTTTATGCTAATCTAATGCATGTAAGGATTCCACTGGTGCTACTGTATTGCAAAAATGAGGGTCACTACATTCTCTATTATGTTATGTTTATAGATATTAAATCTAACAGAAAATACTTTTTTTGCATTTTAAATTCTCCGTTTGAATAAAAATTACATTACAAGGCCCAGAAAATACAAATAGTTTGTAAGAATTGCATGTAATGTGGGAAAATCAGAAATTATATTGAATTTTTTATTACATTTTTCAAGATACAAAATGTCCAGAGACATTTCTTTTAAAATCTGACAATATCCCTAAAAATTGGAAAAAAAAATAACTTTACCATTGTAACCTTGTCGTTCTGAAACTGAATATCTCTAGGATGATCATCCAATGGGATATGTAAAATACAGTATGTGATGCTATCTGGAATTGTTGCCTCCAACCAAATTGCTACTCTTGTTATTTACATCTTCTACCAAGTGTTTGCTTGGGAAAACCATTAAGACTAAGCGTATAGGGGATAAATTTACTAAGATGAGAGTTTTATTTTAGAAGTGATGTTGCCCATAGCAACCAATCGGATTCTACTTCTCATTTATCTAGCACCTTCTAGAAGATAATACCTGGAATCTGATTGGTTGACATGGGACACATCACTACTTAATAGAACTCCCATCTTAGTAAATTTACCCCTAGGTATTATTGGTGGAGAACTAATTACCCACTATATTCTATTTCTTCTTAGGGGAAAGAAATGCCAGAAACTAAGTAAGAGTGAACACAAATTTTTTTTTTATTATGCAGGATACAACAGTAAAAGAGAGTTCTTCTCTAAAATGAACGTGAATTAGCTTAAAGGTATGAATTTATGTATCACATAACATCCAATGTAGATTGGAAGGAATGTGTTGTGCTATTTTCTATTATAGGTAACTATGGTTATTTTTGTTACTAAAACCTCTTGAAAACAGCATAACATAGTAAATGCTTCTCACTCAGGGGCCTATTCATCAAAACTAAATGGCCCAGTATACATGCGGAAATGCTAGTTTCCGCATATTTTAGTTCCCGGGCCATTGATCATCAGGGATCCCAAATGGACCACCTGATATTCTGCAAACCTCAAAAACTGAAAGTTTTTGGAGTTTGCTTGCGAAAACAAGAGCCATTTTAAAATGGCACTTGTCCTCGGATCCCCACTCCTTCCTATGGGAAGGAATTCCGGGAATGTCAAGAGGGATCTAAGCAGATCCCTCCAACACCTCCTCACTACCTCCCCGGTTTGCGCATGCGTGACTTCAGGTCGCGCATGCGTAGCCGCATCGATAGGGAGGAGGTAAGTAATGCAGCTACTTCTGCAGCTGCGATACTAACCGAGGGGACAGCTGCTTTTTGGAGCAGCTGTCCCCGCACCGGAACAATGATTCATTACTCCTGGAGTGTCAAGTTTCCCCCTCTGTGAGTTGGATACTTATTAATTATGATGAAGATGGCCCCTCTGTCCCTTAATAGTGAACCCCATTACTATCAATAACATCTCAATTTACATACTTTAATCCAATTTCAGATAATATCCTAAATACCATGCTAATAAAAACTAAACATTTCCTATTTGCCAGTTATCTTGTTGGTGCACATGGTAACAGTTGCAATCCTACTGTAGGTTTGTGTTGGCTCCCTTTAGGTTGCATTTTAAATGCTATTCCTTGATATTTGGTTGTCCTTTGGATATAGTAATGCTAACTCCTGCATTATATACTTGTCAGTAATAGGAAGTAGTTATTGTAGCTACAGTCCTTTTGTTGCAGTTGCTTTTAGATGGGTAGAAACATTTAGTAGTAAGCTTCATTATACTTCCAATACCATAGTCTAATGGATAGGAGTGGATAGGATCTTTTCTGTTTGATTTGATATTAGGGCAATTCCTCCTACGCACAGACAGAGGTAATAGTCTCTAATTTGTAATGCTAGAAAACCTCAAATGTTTCTAGTTACAGCAATCTTCTGACTACACTTTACTGGAGTAACTCCAACAGTAAATGGCTGTAAAAGTCACTTCTATTGTATGTAGCTTCTTCTATTTTGAGGCAATATATCTTGCATTAATGTATGGTGATTTACTTAGTCCTATGCTGCCAAAGCAATTAGTGGTAAGATATAAGAAAGAGGCAGGCAATATCCCTCTTCTAACCATCTTGATGAAGTATGAAGACTATCAATCACTCACAATCCTGTACTTGTCTGACTGGAAATATACCTCTCACAATCCAGATGAAATGCTGTAATCCATTTACTAGAATGAGATATATGTAATAGTCTAAATAGGAACATGCAGTAGTCCTTTATTAAGATCAATGATTTCCTGTGGTGTAAAGGAGTTTGATCAGTGAATTGGTGCATTTTCAGCAATTATTACAGACCTCCTTCTCACCACTGTCTCCCCACCTGCCATCTGCTGCCTACATCATCACTTAATTTCTACAATTGCAGCTGCTTTTGTAGAAATTAAGTTATCGGGCCATTCATCAAGACGGTCACAGATATCTCCTACTTACCTCTCTTTTGCGGAATGGCCATCTGTCCCCATACACTGGTATGGGGACAGAATTCATCAAGCTCTGAAAATGCAATCTTTTCGGAGACTGAGTGCGGGAGCATTCACCATCTTGAAATAGCGAGTGCTCCCGCTCAGGGCTCGCAACCCTCTTTTGGATCCCTCCATCAATGTCTTTCTGATGGATGTCGGGGCTCTTCTACACATGCGTGACCTGTAGGTCAAGCATGCGCACTTGTCTCACTGTTCCAAAAGGAGCAGTGAAACACTTCGGGGAGACAGCTGATTTTCGGGTCAGCGCCAAAGCAATGATGAATTGTCCAGGCAATTGAATCGAGTTAGATTGTTAATTATTGGGGTCAGATAAATAACATCATGAATATACTCCTGGGACTCTTTTCACACTTCTCATGAGTGCTGGGGGCTGCTTTCCTGGACCTTAGAGCCACCTCAGTCCATCAGATAAGGTAAGGAACTCTCTGTCACTGCGATGGGTCTCTCACATAAGGAATAGCACTGTCTTTCATATGACTATCCATCTAATAGTCAGCTACTGCTGGGAGTATGACTCCTCTCACAATCTCTGCCTCTACTCTCTTTTGACTACAGGCAGCCGGGGGCCCAGTTGTACTTCTCCTTTCAGGAGAGCACATGCTTATTCACAAAAAAAGTAATTGCACTGCTGCGGCTTCTGTCGAGCACCCCTGTCTCTTCCCACCAAGGGTGCATGGCATTCTAGCCCTGATGCTTGGTGCCTACAGAACCTTGCTCAGCTCGCTGGGACTCCTGAATGATAGGTTTCAATACGCTGCCACCCCTGCAGTTCTAGTAATTGAAACAATAAATATTATACAATGCTGCATATAATAAATTAATTTGTATACATAAAGTGTAGTTAACCCTTTCAGGGTTACACCATATACAGTAAACTATTAATTTTAATTTGTTTCTGTACTGTATATTCCCAATGTGTCAGGTATATTCAGTGTGCAGTCACTAAATCAACATTTAAAAGGTCAACATTCATAATAGCAGCACCAGAATGACTATAGATGTGATGTTGACATGGTTAAAATGTTGACATCATGAATGTTCATACTTGTAAAATGTTGAGAAAATGCAGATGGTCAAATATAAAATGTTGGAATTGAAAAAAAGAGTCGACAAGGCATTAACTTTAGTACTAGGCTTAGGTTTATGGGTTAGGGTAAGGATTAGGGGTAACAGTTCAGGTTAGCAATAACCTGAACTGTTAGGCTTACCTTAGGCTTTTAAACAGACATGTCGACATTCTGACCATGTTGAAATTTAATCAGTGTCAACATTTAGATTGTAAAAACACAAAAGAAAAGATAAGATATAGTGTCCAGTGCACTTTCATGGGACCACTATGCCCATTTTTAGAATTCTGAATGGTCAATAAAATATAACCTTTATTATGTTTATTAAAATATGATACATAAATATATTTGGCGAAATATAAAATAGAGATTAGAGAGTGAAAAAAGTTTTTAAAGAAAGGTGATTAAAACACTTCTGGTGCTGTCAGTCATTCGGATCTATCTAAATCATTTAATAATTGTATAATATGGTTATGCTACAATGTCACAAAATTCTCCAATATAACTTTTGTATGTTATTTCAAAGTATCTCGTCAGAGACCTCAGAGTAGGACAAAGTTTCAATAGTAACCCGTAATAGCAGCTTTTATGTTAAATGTCATATGTATTCTGAGTCTTCTAATAACATCAGGACATCCAAATTTCTATGCTGTTATAAATAGTTAAATATATAGGTGGTATGTCATAACTCTGTCTCTAAATTGCTGCTGCCAGTTAAACATATAATAACAAGAATGTGTCATGGCAAACTATGATGATTTGGATCGTATGTTACAATATTCTCTCCAGGATATAATAGTCCTGGAGTACCACTCGGGTATATTGACAAGCTAGGTGGGTACACCAGTGCTCTCTCCCTATGTAGGTAATGATCTCCACGTGCTCTTTATAATACACATCTCTTACATTTTGTGACATAACAATGAAATATATAAGATCCTATGCCGCATTCAATTGTGCGTAGACCGGCAGCACTCAGGGAACGCCGATGCGCATTTCACCTGTGGCAGCTTTATCGAGGCACTGTAAGAGATGTGTATTATAATGAGCACGTGAGATCTGGGGTCTGGTGTGCTCTCAGCTTCTCTACAGGGGATGTGGGTTTTATGCATCAGGGGGGTATTTTCTGGTCTTTCCTGGCTGTGACTTTCATTGGTAGGGTACTGGTTCGTTTCTTCAGAAGGCATCTCCTTCATCCAGACAGACTCTTGTGTTAACATGCCACATTTTTTTTAATACACATGGTCAGGTGACCATTGACATCAGACTGCCTGCCCAATGCAATCACATCTCCTAAATAAAGTTGGTTTGGGCCTTCCCTTATTGTCAGAACTTTGGCTTGTATTGCTTGCAGTCAGACCATTTGACTCTTTGGGATCCTTGTGTTTCCATTCTCGAAGTCTGTTCCTTTGACATTCTGGAGCTTCACTGCAGTCAGTTGTACTAGAGATATGGGAATAAAACAGTGGTCTGTACAGTAGGTTTTATGCACCAGGAGACCAGAGGAAAGCACAGTAGACTAAAATTAAACATGAGGCATCAGGAGGTCTGAGGATAAATAGCTGAGTGTAATGAGTCACAAGAAACCAGGAGGTTTGAAGATACTGTAGTACAACTGACTGCAATGAGGTAGAAACCAGCAAGTGTTATGTTAATGGGATAGTATATCCATTAAACTTAATGGAGAGTAACATTTAGATGCCCTGTACACTTCTCTCCAAGTGCCGATGCTGAGATCTTGGAGAAATGTGTTAGTCCTGTTCTTTATTTACTGCTGCTAGGACTCATTTGCGATCAAGCCTGATTATGCAGCCTGCTGCAGACCATCTCTATCTAGTGCCTCAGCCACAAGATCCTGTTGTCGGCACATAGACATAAGTACCATACCTGGTGATTTAAACTTTACTCTTGATGTATATACTTAACAATTAACAGTAATTCTCATAATATGGGAGAAAAAATATTTTGCGTAACTTTTTTGGCTAACAATGAGCCCACCTATACTTGTTTTCATATTAGATGTAACCTCTGATTTACTTATGAGCTAAAGGTACACATCTTGACATAAACTGTAGTTTTTTTAAAGTAGCTATAACCTTTGTCAAATTTCATGCATTCATAGTGAAAGGGGGTTTGCAAGCTTCTGTTACCAGGACTGGCAACATCACTAAGCACAAAAATGTGATTGCCTAAGATACCAAATTTTAGGGACACCTAATACACTGATTTAATGAAATAATGAGCCCGAATAATTGTTTTTATTTTCCCTGTGTTGGTTCTCCTGTGGTAAGTTACTGGAGTTGCAGAAGATTTTGCATAGGGTGGTCACTTACTTTACTAAACAGTATTTATGTTATATGCACGTTATTACTAGAGATTTGCGGTTCGGTTCTCCAGAAACACAAATTCACTTGCATTTCATGAATCTGGACAGATCTGAGTCTTGGTTTAGATCTACTGAGAAGATCCGGACAGATTCGAGTCGTGGTTCTGATCTTCCAGTTCTGAATTTGGATTTTAAATCCGAACTTCAGGTTAGGGATTGCAAAAATTACATGATTTTTACCAGTTTTTACAAACTTTTTTATAATTTTTATTTTAAATAAACCCAGATCCAAAACCAAAACACTTGAGGGTGGTTTTGCAAAACTAAAACCAAAACACGAAGGGGAATCCAGATCCAGATCCAAAACCAAAGCACGGACATCAGTTATTATCACATTGAACCTACTAACTAATATATTTTTTATGTTTTAGAGTATATTCAGTTCAGGTAACCGGGTGGCATATTTCAAATCCCCGCTATGGGCCGTATTCAATTATTTTCGCAAACGCAACACTTATTTGCATGCCGGACTTTTTGCTGACATCACCAGTTTTGCTTCCAAAAAATTATCGCGCGCGCTCCCGCTATTCGCCGTATTCAATTCCAAAGGACGCGGAAATGCTTCCCGGCGAAACTCTAACAGGCAAAAAGTGCTGGAAGAATTGGTGAAATCGGCCTGTCACCCCTCAAAAGATGCACTAACATTGGGGATCATTCTAGATGTCCCCGCTTAGCCCTACTGAAGCTATTTGGGGTACTTAAGTGCTGTCAATTGCTCCAAAATAGCGGCTTTGCACAAGTGGTGAAGAATAGAATTAAGCAGTTTTTTATGGTGAAAATAAGTAGTCCTGTCAAATTTGGGGTACTTGAAAATTGGTGCAAGCATAGTTAAAAATCGCTAAAGCCAAGTTTTAAGTGCCGTCATAAAACGCAACTTCAGCAAACACCTGCAATAAAAAAACACCTCCCCCAAAAGTCTATTTCACTAGTTTTTGCATTTGTACCCCCACTTTGTACTTTTTTGCCCCCATTTTCAAAGTGCTTTCTTGGGGTGTTGCTTTTTTTGTGTTTTTTTTATGCAGTTATCCTTTGGGGGGCTGTCCAAAGGATGCAGAGTGGTTTCCGCACCTTTGCCCCCCAAACTGCAATTCTGCTCTTTTTTCCGCCGTGTATTCATAGGCAAAACTTTTTCGCCTATTACATTGCATTGACATTCCGCATACGCGAATAGTCTTTGCAGTTGAATACAGCAAATGGTTTCCGCCTGGCGAAAAGATGCAATCGGCAAAACTTTTTCTCCGATCACGGCTTTTCGCACCTAATTGAATATAGCCCTTTATAGGGCCAGACTGGCCATCGGGCACTTATGGCATATGCCAGAAGGGCCGATGGCCAAATGGGACGCTTTGGCTCAGCACAGGCTTACCCGGTAGTACAACCTCCCGAGCGGCGCCTTGCTCAGTAAGCAGATTGCAAGAATGCGTGGCCGCGTCATTGCGTAATGATGTCATGATGCTGCGTCATGATGCGGCCGCGCGTTCCTGAAATCTGCTTGCTGAGCAAGGCGAGGTCCAGGAGGTTGTACTGCCGCGACCAAGCCCCATGGCAATGGGGTCAGTGGGAAGGAATCTAGGGCTGGGGGAGCGCTATGCAGACAGTCTGCTGCCCGAGAGGCGGAGCCGCACAAGGAGTAGACGCCATTCAGAGAAGCCGCACTTCCGGGTTCAGGGCATCAGCTACAGTACAGCAGGACTCTGCTTCACAGGGGACTGCATATGGTGACTAGGTAAAACCTCTGCACACCAAAACTACATCAGGTATCTCTGCCATCTCCGCCATTAATTTCCTTCTCACCTTCTCTTATTCTCTCTATAACTCTGCTGCCTGCCCTTATTCCTCCTGTCTCCATTCTCCCCCTATTCCTACCCTCTTTCTCCCATTTCCCCCTATTCCTCCTCTCTCTCCCAGCTCCCCGTCTTTCACCTATGGGCTCAATTCAATTCAATATGAATTGAATAGCGCAGAGAATGAGTTCCCGGAGCTATTCAATTCTGCAAGTTGTTAGGTTGGAGAATGCCCTTCTCCCGCCCCTCATGCCTTAAACAAGGTGTTTAGTCGCGAGAACGGGCATTCTCTGACTAAACTTCCTGGCACAATGCTGTTTCTGCCACGCTAACGTCAGAAAACAGCATTGCGCATGGACTTTTGTTGGATTTTTTCTTGCTTCCCAGGAGGGATATGAGAAGAAATTCTTAGTTGGGCTTAGTAGCGCAATGGATTGAATAACCCAGGGAGCTCATTTCCGGCGCTATTGAATTTGCGTTGAATTGAATCGAGCCCAATGTCTCTCCCGTCTCCCCCTATTCCTTCTCTCTCTTTGCCAGGTTTCCCTCTTTCTCCTAAGTATGCCCCTCCCATATCCCTCTCTCATCTCCCTCTCCCCCTCTCCATCTCTCCCATCTGTCTCCCTCTCCCCCTCTTCTATCTCTGTCTCCCTCTCCCCATCCCATCTCCCTCTCCCCCTCTCCCAGCTCTGTTTCCCTCTCACCCTCCCGCCTCCTGTCTCTGTCTCCCTCCCTCCCCCAGTCTCACTCTCCCCTTCTCCTGTCTTCCTCTGCCCCTCTCCCATCTCCCCCTCTTCCATCTCCCACTCTTTCGTATCCCCCTCTCTCCTCTCCCTCTCCATCTCCCCCTCTCCCATCTTCCTCTCCTCCTCTCCCATCTGTCTTCCTCTCCCCCTCTCACATCTCCCCCTCTTCTGTCTCCCTCTCCATCTCCCTCTCCCATCTCTGTCTCACTGTCCCCCTCCCGTCTCTCTCTCTCCCCCTCTCCCATCTCTGTCTTCCACTCCATCTCTCCCATCTCCCCCTCTCCCATCTCCCCTTCTCCTATGTCTCTCTCATCTCCTTCTCCTATGTCTCTCTCATCTCCCCTTCTCCTATGTCTCTCTCATCTTCCCCTATTCCTCTTCTCTCCCAGCTTCCCCTCTTTCTACTATGTGTCTCCCCCTATTCCTCTTCTCTCTCCCAGCTTCTCCTCTTTCTTCTATGTCTCTCTCGTCTCCCCCTATTCCTCTTCTCTCACCCAGCTTCCCCTCTTTCTTCTTTGTCTCTCTCGTCTCCCCCTATTCCTCTTCTCTCTCCCAGCTTCCCCTCTTTCTCCTATGTCTCTCCCATCTCCCCCTATTCCTCTTCTCTCTCCCAGCTTCACCTCTTTCTCTTATGTATCTCCCATCTCCCCCTATTCCTCTTCTCTCTCCCAGCTTCACCTCTTTCTCTTATGTCTCTCCCATCTCCCCCTATTCCTCTTCTCTCTCCCAGCTTCCCCTCTTTCTCCTATGTCTCTCCTGTCTCTCCCTATTCCTCCTCTCTCTCATCTTTCCCTATTCCTTCCTACTCTCTCCCAGCTCCCTTCTATGTTTTTCCCAGCCTCCCCTATTCCTTCTCTCTCTCCCAGCTTCCACTATTCCTTTTCTGCCAGCTCACCCTATTTCTTCTATGTCTCTCTAGCTTCCCCAGTTCTTCCTCCCTTTGTCTCGGCTCAACCTGTTCCTTCATTCTCTTGCTGCTCTCCCTTATTCTGCTCTCTCCCAGTTCAACCTATACCTTCTCTTTCTCTCCTGGCTCTCCCTATTTCTTCTCTCTCTTCCCACTCCCCATATTTCTCCTATGCCTTTCCTGGCTCCCAATATTCTCTCTGTCTACCCCATTTCCTCCTCTTCCTCCTCTCTCTCTCCTGGCTCTCACTAATTCTCCTATGTTGGGTCCCCTCTTTCCTTCTCTCTCCCCAGTAGGCCAAATTCATCCTCTCTTTTTCTCCTGGCTCCCCCCTTTCCTCCTCTCTTTTTCCTGTCTATCTACTCCTTTTAGTATGTTGCTATTTCAAACCTGCAGATCCATGTAGTATTAATATTAATTGTATAAAATATATTGTTTATTATATTTCTATTTTATAATATTTGTTATGTGCAAATATTCATATTTGTGTATGTGAATAAGGGACACTATTGTATGACATAACGTGAAAAAGGGACACTACTGTGTGACATAATGTGACTGGGACACTACTGTGTGACATAATGTGAAAGAGACTACTGTGTGATGTAACGTGACTATGGGGCACTGCTGTGTGATGTAATGTGTAAAAGAAACACTAATATGTTTCGTATTGTGAAAAGGGACACTACTGTCTGACAAAAGGTGAAAAGGGGCACTAGTGTGTGATGTAACATGAATAAGGGACACTACTGTGCAGTGTAGTGTGATGAAGGGACATTACTGTGTGGTGTAGTGTGACTAAGGGACACTACTATGTGACGTAACATGACTATGGGGCACTACCCTGAAACATAATGTGATAAAGGGACACTACTGTGTAACGTAACGTGAAAAATTAGGTGGCTACACCCCTTCCCAGCAAAGCTACACCTGAATATTTTTGCGCGTGCTGTAGGATCTCCCTGCTTCCCCTATAGATGGCGGCACAAATGCTCTTTTGTTAAAATGTGTAGCTAAGACTCTGCTTTGGTGTGCACAGAGATGTCCTCTGCAGTCAGCACCCCTGCCCTAAAAAAGTCCTACAGTGAACACTATCTAATCTCCTATAACTGCTAACTAGGGCTTGGGAAAATGCCTTCCCTTTTCTTTGTGTATGACCTATACCAGTGAAGTGCTACTTTACCTATAGATATCTGTCCAATCTGCCAGGTGGGACTGAAAATCTGGTCCATTTTCCAGCATCTGGGAGCAAATTTCTATTGTTATTTGCTCCTATACATTCCCAGATTTTCTGTCCCACCACACGAATTGGACAGATATATCTATAGGTGTCTACACAACTTAACAGAACCAACACAATGCCAAATGTTTGACTCCCATGCAGGATGTGCTCTGTTGTATGTATTTTAATAGAGAATGATGTATACTTGTCTGTTGTTCTAATATTAATTATATTTGTAAGACATAGACTAAGAAGTGGGAGGGTTCAGGAATAGTTAGAGGAGGAGTCTATGCCAGGAGCCAGATGCTGATGCAAGGTGGGCCTGTGTGCTCTTTAAATGCCAGGGCCTATTTTTAACAGTGAATGGAAAATATATTTTTTTTTTCATGGGCCCGTTTCGTGTTTTGGAGTTTGTGAAAATATTCAAAAATATTTATACTCAACTTGTGCTGAAAAAGATGATGAAGATTTGCTGTTAGAAGCTGTTAAACTATTAATCATTCCCTTAGCCAGTTTAAACATAATATTGGCTTTCATAATTTGCTACCCATGCAACTCAGGTAATTAACACAGACTAAAGGATTTGAAAGCTTTTTACTGCAGTCCACCAATCTTACATAAGTCCAATACCCTCAATAGTGAAATATTATGCAGAGTTCAGGATGCCTGAGGGGAAAAAATAATTCATAGTTTAGTAGAAAATAGAAAACAATGTGAGTTTCACATTCTGGACAACCTTAAATGTTACTTTGTCGAAGATATTTAAAACTCATAAGAAGCCTGTGTATATTTTAGAGATGTTGCAATAGATTACTAGAGATGAGCTCGTAAACATTCAGATCTGAAAAACTGCATTTTATTTGCTATCCAGTTCTCACATGTTTTGAATAGCCAATAAAACCAAACCGCTCATCTCTACTTTTTACATGTTTTAATCTGATTTCTGTTTGCTGACTAAGGAATTGCTTCTGCTGGGTAAAGTTATTATCCATTACTGACACTGGGCCTGATTCAAACTGGCTTGTGAGCGCACAGCGCTCCCAAGCGGGTCTATGGTCCATCACTGCGCATGCACACGCCGGAGCCGGCTCCGGCGTGCGCATACGTGAGACCCGGCCAGCGACGGGTGCACCGTTGCTACGGGTCTTGCACCAAATGGGGATGGCTGTCGATTTTGGATTTACAGCTAGCCCCGTTTTGGAGGCAGGCAGGGGGGGGGGTGGCTGGCCAAACGGAGGCGTTCCTGAAGGAACGCCTGCTGTTTGGGGGCGGCCTCAGTAGTGAGCTTCCGGATTTATTAGAGCTGGAAGCTCACTGGGGCTTGCGATGCACAAGACCCTACCACAAGGGTCTCGTCGCAAGCCCGATGGTTACCCACAGCTTAGCGAGAAGCAAGGAGGCCGGCTCACATAAAAAAAAATGCCGCCCTGATTCAGAGCGAGCGACTCTGACACAGGGCCTCTGTTCATGTGCTAAGAGAAACAGCTCCAGATAAGAGCATCTGAACTCCATTTTATGAGGGAAACTAGACCATATTTCCCTTGCAAAATGTCATAATAATATCCGTGTCCAGATCATAGGAGTGAGGAATGTCCTCCCAAAGAGCATTATTTCTGAAAGTGCTGTGGGAGACAAAGGAGGAGCATACTGGTAACTCATGTAACATGAGCCCCTGCAGGTTGCATACCCAGAATATCAAAGTCCACTGGCATTTTGCCTGAGGCCAACCAGACATCAGTTTTATAATTCTAGAGCTCATAAATTCAACTTAGCTTTATTTAGGATATGTCGCTATCACTCTCTAGTGACTGAAAGATATGGTTGGAGAAGGATTGCATTATTAGTGGCTTTTGTCTGTCCCAATGTGGATAAATATCCAGAGGGGCTCCATTTATAATGGCCACCACTGCCAACATCTTCAGTGTTCTCACACATTGTCCTGAGGATTTGCCACCTTATCATTAATCCCATCTTCCTTCTGGTTTACCAGAAGAAGAAAATTATTGAAGAGAATAAAAAAATCAGGGATGGGACCTTTTTCCAATTAAAAAAGGTAAGGTAATAACAGCTGTGCGGAAATGAGGTATCCAGACTTTCCTAACCATGGTACACCTTATCTAGTATATGGTTCCTCACAGGAAACAAAGCTACTACTGTATATGGGATGAGCTCAGTTTAACCCTTAGCTCCATGTTTTCCACATGTTTTCCATGTGTGTTCAGAAGTGGGTATTAAATATTGCTAATAAAGTTTGAGCTCATACAGGATGTCCTATAAACAATGGCTAGAGTCATGAATTTCATGGTGTTTAAATGCTCCTGTGTTCAGTTGTATATATGTTTTAGGCAGGGGCCGTTTAAGAGAGGAGGGGGCCCATTTGCAGACTATTCCATATGGCCCCCCTCCACTCTGTGGTGTAGTAGACTTTAGAATTGTGCCTGAGTCTACTGTGCATGCGTAGGGTTAGAGGCACCTCTGCTGTACATACACAAATATCTGGGAAAATGGTCAACATGCCTCAGAGTTGGAGGGATGGTGTGTATCCACTATTTGAGGATACATTTTTTGCTACTGCTGAGATTATAAGCAATAGTGGTCACTGAGAGATATCCTCCTAAGACTGCCCATTTAGGCGATAAAGGTACATAATTGGCTAAGTGGATAAATATAAATTGTTTGACCAATAAGATGCAAAATTGTAAGAAAAAGCACCTTTCAGAATGTCACGACCAGGGGTGACAGGCTGCTGAGATCGCGGCGCTTACCGCTCCGGGCGCTGTGGCATGGTGTTTCCAGCAGAGGTGCAGGTTCCTGGAGAATAGCGCTGGGTGCTGTGAGTCTCCGCAGACCAAGGGCTTCCATCTGGAGGCAGGTGAGAGGGGCTGAGACTGGCAGAGCTTCCATGCTGTGACCACTGGGCGCGGCCATCTTGGATTTGGGTCACATGTCTTTTCTGGCCAATCAGGTTCAGTCTGGGCTGGGGAGGCTAGCAACCAATCCTGCACTACCTGAGGGTACTAAAGGGCTGTCCAGAGGCTCTTTAGTTGCCAGTGCAACGTCTATCACAGCGTATGCTGTGAGCTAGTTCTCTGTGCTCCTTTGCTCATTTAAAGTGTCAGTACCAGTGTGTTTCTGCAGACTCCCCTCTCAGCCTTGGTGCAGTTTGCTCCTGTTACTACCTGTCTCCTGATCCCGTCTACCTGCTATACCCAGCCTACCCCGGGTCTCTAAGTTCCACCAGTGTCTGGTTCTGATCCCGTCGCGTGCCACTGCTTCATGAGTCATACTCCCCTAAGGCCGGCTGCCTTCAAGTACCAGCAAACAAGTCCTCATTCCTCATCCGACTCCACTCCGGGTCCAAGCGCACGCCAAGCCGTGACAGTTTGCACTGGCCAGATGGATTCGGCCAGTGGACAGGATCTGAGGGCCGACTTGCTCCAGGGTATCGCCAGTCGCCTAGAGGGACTAGAGGCGTCTCAGCGCCAAATGGCTCAGTTCCTGCAGGAAATGTCTCTTCGTCAGGATACGCTGCAAGCTTCCCTGGTTACTGTTAATTTGCCTGCCGCCACCAACCAGCCAGCAGCTCCAGCTGTTCCTGTTCCACCTGCACCATCTCATTTGCACCTTCCGACTCCCAATAAGTTTGACGGGAACCCCAAGTTGTGCCGAGGGTTTCTCAACCAGTGTGACGTCCACTTCACACTACAGCCTGTGAACTTTCCATCTCCAAAATCCAAAGTGGCATATATAGTGTCTCTACTGACCGGTTCTGCCCTGGACTGGGTTTCGCCTCTCTGGGAGAGGTCCGACCCGTTACTAGACAACTACTCTGGATTCCTCACGTCCTTCCGGAGGATTTTCGACGAGCCCGGCAGAACAACCTCCGCGGCGACGGAAATCCTGCGACTTCGCCAAGGGAACCGACCAGTCAGTCAGTATATCATTCAATTTCAAACGCTGGCTTCGGAACTAAAATGGAATGAAGAAGCATTGACTTCCACCTTTTGGAATGGATTGACAGATCGCATAAAAGATGACCTCGCCACTCGTGATCCGCAGGCTACCCTCAATGAGCTTATCTCCCTTTGCAATAAAGTGGATTTGCGGTACAGAGAACGCCAGAGTGAAAAAAGTAGGGGAGATCGCTTTAGGTTCCGGCCGACCACTACTCCAACCCTCCCTCCGTCTGAACCTGCGGGTGACTAACCCATGCAGATTAACCGGGCCCGCCTCACGGTAGAAGAACGGCAAAGACGCCGACGAGAAAATCTAGGCATGTACTGCGGGGAGACCGGTCATATGGTTGCAGCCTGCCCACGTCGTCCGGGAAACTCCCGATCCTAATCTGTGCCGGAGACACCAGGTTAGGAGTGATGTCTCCGTCTCCGTCAAAAAATGAATCTACCCTCTCCATTACTTTTGAGATCTCCACTGGTTCTAAAACTGTTCTTTCTCTCCTCGATTCAGGGGCCGCTGAAAATTTTATCACCGCTGAACTTGTCCAGAGGCTCCGGCTTCCTGTCTCCTCTCTCGACCACACCATCACTCTATCTGCTGTAGATGGCACTCAGATTACCAACGGAATCGTCTCTCAACGTACCCTTCCTGTGCCAATTCGTATCGGAGCTCTCCACACTGAAACTATCCGATTCCTAGTAATTCCCAAAGCCTCCCATGAGGTCATCCTTGGATACCCCTGGTTACGCAAGCACTCCCCCAATATTGACTGGGGCACCATGCAGATCTTGTCCTGGGGAGAGACTTGTCAAGTATCCTGCCTTCCTCAAATCAAACCCGTCAAAGGTAGCTACATTGCAACCACTACTCCAATTCCCTACCAGTATCGCTCCTTCTCCGATGTCTTCTGTAAGACCAGAGCCGATATTCTGCCTCCTCATCGGGAGTGGGACTGTCCTATTGAGTTGATTCCTGGCAAAACTCCTCCGCGAGGTCGTACTTACCCACTCTCCCTACCCGAGACTGAAGCCATGTCAGCATACATCCAGGAGAACCTGCAAAAGGGGTTCATTCGACCATCCTCCTCACCGGCAGGGGCAGGATTCTTTTTTGCATCTAAGAAGGATGGAAGCCTGAGTCCTTGCATCGATTACAGGGGCTTCAACGATATAACCATCAAAAATCGCTACCCGATACCCCTCATTACTGAACTTTTCGATCGAGTAAAAGGTGCTACTATTTTTACCAAGCTGGATTTAAGAGGAGCCTACAATCTCATTAGGATATGAGCCGGGGACGAATGGAAAACAGCATTCAATACTCGAGACGGGCATTTTGAATGCCTTTTGGTCTCTGTAACGCTCCTGCTGTGTTCCAAAACTTTGTGAATGAGATCTTTCGGGACTTATTATATATCTCTGTGGTAGTATACCTCGACGATATTCTGATATTCTCCTCCAACATTGTCAGACATCGATCCCAAGTCAAGGAGGTGTTAACTCGCCTACGAAAGAACCACCTGTACTGCAAAGCTGAAAAATGCATATTTGAAGTTCCCTCTGTTCCCTTTTTAGGTTACATCATTTCAGGTGCCGGCCTTGAAATGGATCCCAAGAAAGTTCAGGCAATATTGGATTGGTCTCGTCCGAATTCTTTGAAGGCAGTACAAAGATTTTTGGGCTTCGCAAATTATTATCGAAGGTTTATCAAAGGATTTTCCACTCTCATGGCACCCATTTCCGCCCTAACTTGCAAGGGGGCAAATCCATCCCGATGGCCTCCAGAGGCTGAAACTGCCTTTCAGCTCTTAAAGCAAGCCTTCATTTCCGCCCCCGTGCTGAGACAACCCAACATTAACTACCCATTCTTTCTTGAGGTAGACGCCTCTTCTGAAGCGGTAGGGGCAGTACTATCCCAGAAACTCGAGGATAGCAAGTTTCATCCCTGTGGCTTCATCTCAAAGAAATTTTCCCAAGCAGAAAAGAATTATCCCATTGGAGAGCAGGAATTATTGGCTGTGAAACTAGCTTTTGAAGAGTGGCATTATCTTCTTGAGGGCGCGATGTATCCCATCACCGTTTACACAGATCATCGGAATCTCCTATACCTAAAAAATATTCAGTGCCTGAGTTCCCACCTGGCTCGATGGTCAATATTTTTTTCTCGTTTCAATTTTACTTTAACGTTTCGCCCAGGCTCACTAAATCAAAAAGCAGATGCCCTCTCTCGATCACTCTCCTCCGACACATCTTCCGAAAGTCATAAGGAAACTCCAGTTCTAGACTCCAGAGTATTCACTACCACTTGCATTCAACCTCCTCCCGGGAAGACATTTGTGGCCTCAGATATGCGCAAGCAGCTTTTGAAGTGGGCTCATACCTCTCGTTTTGCCGGACACCCGGGCATACGCAAGACCTTGGAATTCCTGCAACGATCATACTGGTGGCCTGCTATGAAGTCGGAAATTGAAGCTTTTATCGCCTCCTGTCCACAGTGTGCTCAACATAAAACATCCAGACAGGTTCCTGCCGGCACACTCCTACCTCTGTCAGTACCAACCCATCCTTGGACACACCTTTCCATGGACTTTGTAATGGATCTACCTGTTTCTAATGGGTTTACCACCATCAGGGTAGTAGTGGATCGTTTCTCCAAAATGGTTCATTTCGTTCCCCTCAAGAAGTTGCCGTCTGCTCCAGAGTTGGCTCAGTTATTTGTCGACAACATCTTCCGTCTCCATGGACTTCCAACTGAGATTGTTTCTGATAGAGGGGTACAGTTTGTAGCCAGATTTTGGAGAGCTATATGTTCTATCTTTCAAATCAAACTGAATTTTTCAACAGCTTACCATCCTCAGTCTAACGGTTCTACAGAGAGGGTCAATCAAGACCTTGAGACTTTCTTTAAGAATTCACATGTCTTCATCACAAGACAACTGGGCGGACACCTTACCCTGGGCTGAATTTGCCCATTACAGCTCCTATCATTCATCTACGGGGCAAACCCCATTCTTTGTAGTTTTTGGACTGTATACCAGAGTACCAGAGTTTCAAGAATTGCCAGTCTTCGATGTACCAGCAGTGACCTCCACCCTACAGAAATTGTCTCAGATTTGGACTCAGGTCCATTCCTCCTTACAAAAAGCCTCTCTTCGATATAAATTAACAGCGGACAAAAAAAGGAGAGCGGTGCCCAATCTAAAAACAGGTGACTTAGTATGGCTATCCACTCGGAATCTTGGCCTTAAAGTGCCGTCTATGAAATTTGCTCCTCGTTTCATCGGTCCTTTTCCCATCGTTCAAGTGATCAATCCAGTAGCCTATAAATTAAAACTTCCGTCCTACCTCAAAATACCAAATTCCTTTCATATTTCTCTGCTGAAACCTCTCATCCTGAGTCGCTTTCGCAAGACTCTGCCACGCTCCCCCAAAGTCTTGACTGAGCGGGGTGTAGAGTTCGAGATCAAACAGGTCCTGGACTCTCTTTTTCGTTATGGGCACCTCCAATATCTACTGGATTGGAAAGGTTACGGTCCCGAAGAACGTTGCTGGGTGAAAGCTGAGGATGTCTACGCTCCTCGCCTAGTGCTTAAGTTTCACTCTGAGAATCCTGGTAAACCCAAGAAGTGTCCAGAGGCCACTCCTAAAGGAGGGGGTACTGTCACGACCAGGGGTGACAGGCTGCTGAGATCGCGGCGCTTACCGCTCCGGGCGCTGTGGCATGGTGTTTCCAGCAGAGGTGCAGGTTCCTGGAGAATAGCGCTGGGTGCTGTGAGTCTCCGCAGACCAAGGGCTTCCATCTGAAGGCAGGTGAGAGGGGCTGAGACTGGCAGAGCTTCCATGCTGTGATCACTGGGCGGGGCCATCTTGGATTTGGGTCACATGTCTTTTCTGGCCAATCAGGTTCAGTCTGGGCTGGGGAGGCTAGCAACCAATCCTGCACTACCTGAGGGTACTAAAGGGCTGTCCAGAGGCTCTTTAGTTGCCAGTGCAATGTCTATCACAGCGTATGCTGTGAGCTAGTTCTCTGTGCTCCTTTGCTCATTTAAAGTGTCAGTACCAGAGTGTTTCTGCAGACTCCCCTCTCAGCCTTGGTGCAGTTTGCTCCTGTTACTACCTGTCTCCTGATCCCGTCTACCTGCTATACCCAGCCTACCCCATGTCTCTAAGTTCCGCCAGTGTCTCGCAGCCTGGTTCTGATCCCGTCGCGTGCCACTGCTTCATGAGTCATACTCCCCTAAGGCCGGCTGCCTTCAAGTACCAGCAAACAAGTCCTCATTCCTCATCCGACTCCACTCCGGGTCCAAGCGCACGCCAAGCCGTGACACAGAACTTATCAGTCATGCCGGGTGTCTCGCACTACTGTATTTGGCGTATTGCTGCTAGGCGTATGCGGACATAATTAAATGGATTACAAAGGTAAATGGTATATTTATATACAGGTAGAAACTGGTTTTGATGCAATTCAAGATTGCAACAAAATGGAAATAAGTAAGGTACTGTATGTGTCTAATGCCAGAAATGTCACATATAAAAAAATTTTTTTTCAAATTTAAGCAGAAATTATGTAAAAGCACTAGCAGCAGGCCAATATGATCAGGGAGGTATTCGACGGGTTGCAGGAGCTGCTCTAAAACCAGTCCATCATCTTAAGCCATGTCCCTCGCAGTCACAATTTTATTTTGGTTTTGGTTACATTTCAGATGTTTACATTCAGACAGTAATTATGTGTAGGTATCTGTAATGTGGCAGGCATTAGCATATTTTCGCAGCTGCGTTGTATGCAATTTTGAAACTGTGATTGCAATTGCAATCCATATTGAATGACGCCCTATGTGCAGTGTTCCACAACATTGCAATCAGGGCCGTAACTAGGGTAGTGCTACCTGTGCCATGGTACAGGGCACCGCAGAGTAGGGGGCGCTGTTTGGGCCTGTCACTTTTCCTGTTTATTATCATTTTTACTTGTAGCTTCCTCTTCTTTTATCCCCAGCATCTCCTGGGCTTCCCTATCTCTTCCCTGGCCCTTCCCCATGAGGCCATGGCCCTTTTTCAGGTGCACTATTTTATGTCTCTATTTAAAAAATAGGGGAGGAGGGCGCCAATGCTCTCTCTGGCACAGACCACCAAAAAGTCTTGTTACGGCTCTGATTGCAATAAGGAGCCAGGTGCCCTGTGAGCACCCTACTGTCGAGCCAGAGAATGAGGAGATTGTGGGCAAATCAGCTAGTTGGCCAATGGGTAGGGATTTCTGCCAATCTGTCATCCACCTTTACTTTTCATAAGTACAAACTGATGTGGTTTAAATATACTTACTACTGACCTTCCAATAAATTAGAAACTAACATATTACTATTATTTTCAACTCACTCAAAGGGCGGGTTGCAGGTGAAAATTTAAAATGGCACCTGTCCTGTGCTGCACGGTCACCCCTTCCCTGCTCCCTCCCCCTGAACATATACCAATAACACCAGCCGGTGGTTGTAGGGTAGGTTTTTCCAGAGCCGGGCAGTAGTGACCACTTCTAAAATAATGTTTAGGCAGGGAACATGGCTGCACCCTTCAAGCTATGGTGCTCTGGGCGATGGCCCTGCAAGCCAGTACCTTGAACTGCCACTAAAGCCAAAGCAGGGGCACTGTGTCTGTGTGGAGTGGACTCAGGGAGGGATCATTGTGTGTTCAACTTCAAACAATGGCAGTAGGTACTTTGTGTTTGTTTGTAAAAAGCCATTAGGAGACTAAAGCACATTGTGTGTACACTGTGTATTGTCTGTGTACTCTTTAATTACAAAAAACGTTATTTGGAGCAGTGATCTACTGTTTGTGGTCACTTATTAAAAAAAACTAGAAAGAAAACTTTAAGTGAGTCACATTGGGTGGTCACTTGTTTAAAAAATATATTTATATTTTTTGTTTTGTGCGAATTTCATACAACATCAGGCAGACAGTGATACTGTGTTTAACAACCCTAATGGTCAGTAGATCCTCTGCCTTAATATCTGCACAGTCACAGTTTAAGGTCACCTGTAAAAGAACAACAACTTTTTTTTGTTTAAAGTAATGGTCTGAAGGTCAAGGACCACCACCTTAATATTTGTGCAGTTGGTGTGCATCTGCTTACATTTGTGTGTGCACTATTCATCAAACTTTATGAGGAAGTGCAACAGGATTAGGTGGATATTTCTGTAAATGATTCCATTAATGAGGATGTTGATGATGAGGATTTTATTTGTGTAAGTCAGGCACCAGCAGAAGCAGTTCATCCCCATGATAAGAAGATGGCTATTGTCATGCATGGGCATAAAACAAAAAAAATCCACATTTTATGTGTGGAATTATTTGTACCCAAATCCTAACAACAATTGTGAAGCCATCTCTAGCATTTGTAAAGTCAAAGTAAGTAGATTTAGGGATGTTAACCACCTTGGAACCTCCTCCCTATTACATCATATGCAGCAAGTAATGAAAAGTTTTTGTCAAAATCTGAAAATTATGCTAAATTAATGACAACAAGCAGTCCAGCATCAGCTAGCTCCTTTCTCTGAACTAGATCCCAGCACCTGCAAATTCCACTGCCCACACCTTCATTATTAATCTCCTCATTAATGATCGGAGGTTGTCCTGCATTTAATTTGCTAAGGCTAACTGACTCCGCCACTATCCTGGATTCCTCAGAAAAATCCTTGAGGGCTAGGCCTGCTACTGCTGCTGGGATAGATCACCGAAACAACAACTAGTAGTAGTTTTAAAAAACAATTGACTCAAACAATCCTTTGCAAAAGGGAGCAAGTATGAAAGCTGTCACCAAGTGGATCACTGAAACCATGATGGCTATGCTGGTATTAGATCTGTGTCCAATATCTGCCATTAATGCATCTGCTTTTAGACAGTTAATTTAGGTCTCTGTCCCCACTACCAAATTCCATCTCTGTTCGATTTCAATAGAAAAGCAATTAACAAAAAACTAATTATTGGCCTGCAAAATGCCTTTGTACCCACTGTCCACTTAAGCTCAAATATGTGGACAAGCGGTAATGGTCAAACTAAAAATCACATTACTTTGACAACCCACTGGGTGGGTGTAAAGCCTTCAGCAGCAGCAGTAGGTAAAACAAAACACCAGTTCATTACCAGGCAGGCTACTCTCTGTATCACCGGCTTTACTAAGAGGCATACCGGTGTCAACCTGTTAGATAAGCTAAGGAATGTCATAGCAAAATGGCTTACCATGCTTAGACTCTTCTCAGGATTTGTTATTTCTTAGTAAAGCCACAAAAAATGTGAGAGCATTACAGCAAGGTGAATTCAAACACAATCCATGTTTTCATCAGACAATCAACTTTAAAACAATGACAGATGCATACAGGAGATGTTGTCTGTGGCCTGAAAAGTTTCAGGACATTTTCATTATTCAGCAGTTCAATTTGCCATGCCACCAACTAAAGCAAGAGGTAGTAAAAAGGTAGCATGTACGCTTACGAGCAGGGCCCTCTACCCTCTTGTGCTTCTCCCTACTTTAGTTTCATCTACTTCTTACTCACCACTAGGGCACCTAACACTTATGCTTATGCTCTGTTGCTTATCTGGGTGTTATGGTCGCTAATGTAGCAATATATATTATCCATGTCCTGGTCCTGTATTGTATTGTTCTGTAAGTCGCTTGTCTACAACTTGTTTATGTACTTTGTAAGGCACTGCAGAGCATTTGTGGCGCCATATAAATAAATGATAATAATAATAATAATAGCATTCTGCATGCTTAATTGAATGGAGGCACACCAACTAGTCATCCAAACCTACACAACAAGCCATGACACAGGGAGAGGAGGAGTTATGTACTTTAGTCTAGCACAGTGGAGAATACTTCCTGTGTTGTGCAAGGTGCTGAAACCATTCAACCTAGTCACCCATGTAGTGAGTTCAGACACTGCCAGCCAGCTTGAGCCAGGTGATTCCCCTAATTAGACTTTTGGAAAAGCAGCTCAAGAAACTGAAGGAAGAGATGAATCAAAGCAATTACACTAAGCATTTTGGACTTTAAGATCAAGTAATTTATTAGTTTCACCATAATCCAAGGGTTGTCAACATATTTAAATTGGAACACTACATATTGTTGACTTTGCTTGATCCTAGGTTTAAGATGTATGTCATGTCTTTCTTTGGCACTGATACAGATCTTAAGAGATGCAAAGAACTCCTGGCAATCAAATTGTTAGCTCAAGTGGCATAGGACACAAAGAGGACTTCTGCTTTAGTTTCTCCAGTTACTGCTGTTACTAAGAAAAAACTGAGCTTTTCCAAGAGACCCACTGATAATGCAGATAAGTCAAAACAATATTTTGACATTTGGTCAGGTCCAAAATAATTGCCCAAAATTAGTGACACATCTATCGTAACTCAATCTTTTACAGTTAGCATACATAGAATTGTGGAGGATTATTTTATTGATAGGAGGAAAAGGCAATTTGGAGACCCTTGTATAAACTCACTTTGCTTTATTTAAGGTGCTCACCTCTAGTGGGCACTCGGAAAGAGTTTTCAGCACAGCCAGGAACCTTGTCAGCAATCGGTGTAGAAGGTACTTCCTCAAGATGTGAAAAATATGATGTTCAACAAATTTCCATGAGGAAGACCTTTCTTTCCAATTACATCAAAGTACTCAGACTTTTGTAATGGTGGATTCCATTGGAGATGAGTTATTATTGTGTGAAGATGATTTTAACACTGATGAGAGTGAGGAGGATTATAATAACAGCATCTTGCCACTATAAAGATCATTAACAGCTGTTAGCTGCCTTAAGGCCATTGGTAGCTTGTTTTTTGGGAGCGCAAACAAACCAAGCACTTCAGGCAAAGAAGTGGCAGTCCCTATTGCTGAATTGCTTGGTTTATTAAACTGTGCATGTCCTTTTTAATATACGTCATAAGGGTGGATAGGAAGGCTCATGGACTATTCCATCTTGCCCCACTTTTTTTTCCATTATGGGCAGTATTTTTAGGGGGGATTCTGGATGGTCTTTTTTGCATAGACAAACATTTTTGTTTGTTATTTCTCTAATATACAGTATTAGAATCAGGCCACTAGATAAAACATTTTTAACCTGAAAAGAATACAATGTTAATCTTCAAGGATTGCTGACAAGATTAAAAAAAGCCAAGAAATGTAATAGTTGCACTGCAAAGTTGCAAACTCCAAATCAGCCTGTCTTAAACCAACAGATATTAGGGGGCTGTCCTGCTGGTCATAATACACCCCCCCTCCCTCCCGCCTTTGTAATTGGGTAACACACCCATGTAGCACATTTAGAAGGTGCACCAGATAGTCTGAGTATGTGGGATAATAATACCATGTTTTTTCACCTAAGTAAATCTAGTCCACAAACAGAAAGATTTTCTGCTTATCCATTGTCAACAAGCATTTTTTTTGGCTGCAATAAATAATTTCTCTAGTGTATATTACTGAATAACACCATATAAGCTCCATAATTCTATTTTTTCTTACATTTTCTCCATCAATCAAACATTTTTTTTTATTGACTGAGAAGCATTTTAAACATAGAAACTTTTTACAGTGCAATACAATACACTAACCAACACATTATTTATTTATTTTATTTTATTTTTACCAGTTATTTATATAGCGCACACATATTCCGCAGCGCTTTACAGAGAATATCTTACCATTCACATCAGTCCCTGCCCCAGTGGAGCTTACAATCTATATTCCCTACCACATGCACATACACACTATGGTCAATTTTGTGGGTAGCCAATTAACCTACCAGTATATTTTTGGAGTGTGGGAGGAAACCGGAGTACCCGGAGGAAACCCACGCAAACACAGGGAGAATATGCAAATTCCGCACAGTTAGGGCCGTAGTGGGAATTGAACCCATGACCTCAGTGCTGTGAGGCAGTAATGCTAACCATTACACCGTCTGTGCTGCCAAATGTATATGCTATGCCAACACATAGCAATGACACAAAAAAACACATAGGACTTTAAACGAACAGAAGATAAGTCAGTGATGTATTAACACACATGAATACAAAATTACATTGCACATGTCCATTCAATAATATCTGTCACTGAGTGGATTAGGGAACTGCTCCCCTTCAGTATTGGAGGATTGTTATCAACAATTCTTAATTCAAATCACGATGTGGAAGAAAAACATTGATGAAGTAATTTCTATGTTCTCAAGGGAAGAGTAGTGATATAGCTTTCCAATACCTCAAAAAATTCCCAACTCTAGATTCCTTATCCTGGATGCCTCCAACCAGTCTATACTAAAAAGGTTGATGTTATAAAAAATACCTGCCTATTTATCTACACAAACCCTCTAGAACCATATGCTGTGGTCTTCTGCCTATAACAACTGGCCTTATTTCCTTAGAGATATATACTCTCACCGGTACTGATATGTGGCCAGGACTAAAACTCAGAGTAGTAGAAGTTTATGCAAAAATATAGATAATCACATGATAAGACTGGAGTAGTAGAAAACTACTTGTAATGCAATGATACTGAATGGTACAATAGGTGCATAAATAATCACAGCAGAAATATAAACAAATGATTGTTACAGGTGATAGCAAACAACAATGTCACTGTTCCAAAAGTAAGTAAGGAGATATGAAAGGGCGATCAGACTGGCTATTCTGATAGTCAGGGTGATGTGTAAAGGAGCAAAAAATTGTTTTATTGGCATTTAAATGATCTTTGTGCATCGAGTTAGGCCATAATCTTCATGTGTTCCAAAGAAGGGGGTTGACCTTCAATAAATGAGAGACGTCATGCTCTGGAATATGCAGAAAAGAAACTACACTGCAGTCAGAGAGAAAACTACCTTCAAGAGTAGTCAGTGAATATGTATGAGTTATGCAGCATATCACAAAGATGGCGCAGTAGGGCCGCATGATTGTTGTGGGTAAAATTTGGAAAGTTAATGCCCCCATTTGATTTATTCTGTTGCAGGTGGTAAAGGCCAATTTTTTGGGCATTTATGGTTCCAAATAAAGTTATTAAATTCCCGATTAATATCCTCCAAAATGAGGAGAAGGGGAAGAGACTGTAGGAGGTACATTTTCCTCAGGAAAGACACCAAAGGTGGGAGACAGATGACAGTGGTGCATAGAAAGACTAATAGGGGCATGATCTGAAATGACTATGTCACCTAAGGTCACATCCTGTACATACAGATGTGTCCTTACTCATCTTTGCTGCAGTTGCACCAAACAGTCCCTCTTGATGTTCCTGACCTGTGAGAATCTGCTAGCGACAGGAGTCTTTTTTGCACCTTTTTGTGTCTAAAATGCGTCTAATGTGACTAGATAGCACCAGCAGACTGTGCTGGTTCATTTAATTTGTGACACTTGTACCGTATATTAGTGAAATGCTTTCAAACACCTTTGTTACAAAAATATGCCACTAGGTGGCACTAGACTGTCAAAAATTTTAACAGCTGAATCGTCTCAACCTAAGGAAGAGTGTAGAATGATATTAAACACCACATATAATACACATACGAGACCTAGATGTAAGAATAGGACTAGGGGCCTGATTCAGTATGGATTGCAACTGCGATCGTGGCTGTGATTACGCATGCAGTCTCACTATGATGATATGCTAATCCTCTGCAATCGCTGTCATCGCAGCCCAACATAAGGACGCCCACCTTATCTTACACACATCCATAATACTTAGCAAGACTGCGAAACCAATGGTAACATCACGTACCATCACAGCCTCGCACACTTGAACAAGGTCAGACCTTACTCAGAAATTGTTAACCTTCTGGTACGCAGTGAGTACACAAGCTGCGTATGGCATCACAGTGGATAATTTATGCATGGCCCTGTCAGGGCCGCCATCAGGGGGGACAGTCATGACTGCTGTCTTGGGCCCGGACACTCTGACAGAATAAGGGGTCCCGGCCTGCTCCTTCCACCCACCCACCCCCCAATGCCACCGCAACTTCCAGTGCGAGTGAAGGGGTCCTCGTTCTACTCCCGTCCACCGCCGTCGCTACTGCCTGTGCAAATTAATGGGGTCCCGATGCTACAGGAGCCAACTGTCCCCCTCTGTCTCTGTATAATAAAGTTTATTATCGGGCGCGCGTGACGTCATGACGATACGCGCGCCGGATAAAAACTTTATTATACAGAGGTAGAGGGGGACTGACAGGCCCAGCTTTCATGGTGGATAGCAGAACTGAAGAGAAGAGAGAGGAGCCGCAGAGACTATGGAGCAGCAGCCTGGAATAGAAGCGTAAGGAGATTCATATGCTGCCTGGTTGAGGCAGAAGGGGCTGGTACAGCACTGTGTGCAGGGCTACAGAGAGTGAGGCAGAAGGGGCTGGTACAGCACTGTGTGCAGGGCTACAGAGAGTGAGGCAGAAGGGGCTGGTACAGCACTGTGTGCAGGGCTACAGAGAGTGAGGCAGAAGGGGCTGGTACAGCACTGTGTGCAGGGCTACAGAGAGTGAGGCAGAAGGGGCTGGTACAGCACTGTGTGCAGGGCTACAGAGAGTGAGGCAGAAGGGGCTGGTATAGCACTGTGTGCAGGGCTACAGAGAGTGAGGCAGAAGGGGCTTGAGAGACAAAGTATACTGTATCTGTGTACACACACACAATAAAATATATAGATATACAGGGCCATAAGGAGTGGTGTATGCGGCTGCACAGGATGGGATAGCCTGAGGGCGGTACTAGCCGTACCTGTAGTCGGCTGCGGCCTGAACCTCTGACTCACGGTTTCTGTACTGGGCCTGATTCAGATCCGGACGCTAAGCTGCGTTCGCTCACTATGGGCGATTGTCGCCCGTCTGCGCATACGAATGCATCGCAGTGCGCGTGTGCGCAAGCCAGTCATTGCGATCGGGTGCCGTTTGTGGGTGGTAACAGGGGAAGATGCTTGTGAACGGGGGAGTAGCGGACGCAGGCATGTCTGGGCATCAAAGCTAAGTTTTATGGGTGTGCATAATTAGCATGGAAGTGTCATTGTACACATCACTTGGTTGGATTTCAGCCTGCAGTGATCGCAGTGCTTGCGGTGGGGTAGGGGTTACCTCAAGCGCTGTGTGCAGCTCCAATTGCTCTCGATGGTTCTGATTAATCATACACTTCCTGGAGATGACATGTGTTAAGAAAGGAAAGGGGGGGTCTATAGACACCTGCGTTCACTCACTCTGCCATCTCTAAGACATAGAGGGCGTCCTTACACCACACAGTGCGATTGCGGAATTCGCATACCCGGCCCCTTTTGGCCGCCAGCGATTGCGGCGTAGCATCCGGGTCTGAATCAGGCCCTGTGTGGGAAGAGGTAGGGGGCCCTGCCTATTTACTCAGCCCTGGGCTCCCCAATTCCTGATGGCAGCCCTGCCCCTGTAACTGTGTTCAAACTCCCTGGCACGCCTGCGTTTCGCTATCCACACCCCCGTCACCACCCCCAAATTGTACATCCTGTCTATCACTCTGTGATGGGTCTGCATCGCCACTGCGATCACAGTCCCGATCGCCGTGAGGCATTTGCACAACCGCACTGCAATGCATGCTCATGCGCAGTATGTAAGAATCGGCCGTCTGCGTACACTGTTGCAGTTGCAATCCGTGCTGAGGACCTCATTCAGAGCCACTCGCAAAATGGGAGCGCTCACTCTGAATGAAGGCGGCCGCTTCTCTGTAAAGACCATCGCGACCATCGGGGCTTGCGACGAAACTCTTGTGGTAGGGTCTCGTCTGCCGCAAGCCCCAGTGAGCTTTCGGCTCTAATAGAGCAGGAAGTCCTGCCCCCAAATGGCAGGTGTTCTTTCGGGAACACCTCTGTTTGGCCAGCCACACCCCCACCCCGCTACAAAATGGTGCGAGCTGTCGATCACCATTGACAGCCGCCCCTTTTGTAGTGAGCCCCAGATCAAGGAAATTTCTGTCTCGCTCCAGGGCTGCGCGTGCACAGGGCCTCAACATCGACCAGCTTGTGAGTGGGTCTGAATGAGGCCCTGAATCAGGCCCTAAGTGAGGAGATTGATATCCCGATAAATAAATTGGTAAATATCTAGTGACACACAAATATTGGAAAGTGTTACAGGAAATACTGAATGCTGGATTTATAAAAAAATAATGTTATTACATAAAAGAACAACCAGATGTCAGGGGAGGCTAGGAGAATATAGCAAACTATGGGCCTGATTCAGCACGGATCGCAGCTGTTTAATCGCACGCAACAAAGCTGCAAAAATATGCTAATGTTTGCCACTGCTCAGCCAGCATAGAGTTGCCCTTTAATGCTTTCTCACATCCGTAATACCTCGCAGTCCTGTGTATACCTCAGTAACATCGGAGAACATCGGCTCGTCACACACAATTACAGCATGTCTGACCCATTGTAGAAATTGCAAGTCTCATCACACGCAGTGAGTACTCATGCTGTGTATGCAATTGCAGTGGTTAATTTATGCATGCCCATGCAGCGGCATTCACAGGCACTCCTGCGTCACTACCCCAAAGACTCCCAGCCTATCACTCAGTCTGCGATGGATATCTGCAAATGCCGTGCATGTGTAGTGCAGTGCATATGCATGCACAGTACGCAACTATTGGCCAACCTGCGTACGCAGTTGCAATTGTGATCTGTGCTGAATCAGGCCCTATGTCTGCTCAGGTATAGTAAGAAGTCTTCCAAGAAGGTGAAGAAAGCAATCAAACTTCATACAATATATGTATATACAATAACAACACACAATGATAGAACATGGAATATATTCGAAGCTGGTGGAAAGACTGCTGTTAGATGCTATATTATGGGTCTAAGGGGGTCATTCAGACCCGGTTGTTAGCGCCGATGCGTTCGGACCGGGTCGATGGCCCCCCACAGAGCATGCGCACGACGGCACCAGCAGCGTCGTGTGCATGCGTGAGACCCGCTACGACCGACAGCGCGGTCGTAGCTGGTCTCGATCCAAAGGGGGTGAGCTGTTGATGTTGATTGACAGCTCGCCCCGTTTGGAAGGCGGGGCGGGGGGTGGCAGCCCAAATGGAGGCTTTCCCATGGGAATGCCTACCATTTGGGGGAGGCCCCACTGACATCACTAGTGATGTCAGTGGAGAGCTTCCGGCTCTGACAGAGCCAGAAGCTCTCTGGGGCTTATGACAAGGGAGACCCTACCCTAGGGTCTCGTCGTAAGCCTCTGACCATAGCGACCATCACTGGAGCGGTTGTTAGAGCTGTGGGTGTTAACCCACAGCCTAACAACCGCAACAGAGGTGGGCGGTCAGGATGCAAGCGGCCGCCCAGTTTCTGAGCGACCGCTTGCATCCTCCGACCGCCTCTGAATGAGGCCCTAAATGTGTATGTGGCTCACTTACATAATCAGACCACTAGATGGCATATACAACTATTATACTGAGAATTAGAACAAATATATATGTCACAGCTAAAATAGATATAGCGCGGTGAAGTAAATTATAGAGGGAGTGTGAAA
Organism: Taudactylus pleione; assembly: GCA_031769625.1. Classification (NCBI taxonomy): domain Eukaryota; kingdom Metazoa; phylum Chordata; class Amphibia; order Anura; family Myobatrachidae; genus Taudactylus; species Taudactylus pleione. The sequence continues at coordinate 6,343,165 of JAUIMM010000135.1, forward strand.
ATTCCAAAAGTATTAATCCAACTGTAGTTTACTAAATTCAGTTATAAACTCTTACAATAGCAACAAACATATGATTATAATATAAACTAAAAGTCTGTTCCAGTGGTTGTCCATTTAAAGACACTGGTGGGCTGTAACTCTGCAGGTAAGTGGATGCAATATGTGCCAATGGTGGTAAGCAGTCCCAAATAATAAACAGTCAAACATCACCCACAATTAAATTCAATTTACTAAACGAATCAATCCTTCCTTCTTTTACCTGCCTCCCACTATATACATACTCCACCTCAATTTCCCAGTACTGCCCTCAAGCCTCTGATCTTGATTAATTAATACATTATTGGTTTCTATGGGGTCACATAGTTTATTAAACTGCCATCTTGTCTTCCACTGCTGTGTGGCAATGTTTCATAGAAGTGCTACAGTCTTTTAAGCGGATGTGTGTTTGTGCCACTGCTCTGTTGATTAGTTTAGCCAGACAGCTTTAGACAATTTTGGTGAACAGTATTGTGAGCTACAGTATAAGTTGGTCAAAATTGACTGGAAATAAATGTTATTGAGGTTATTAATACTGTAGGAAAAAAAACAGGCCCAAATTACATAATTTTAGTTATTTTTATCAGTTTAAAAAACAAAATATATGAGAGTGGTTATGGCAATACCAAAACATGACAATGAATTAGAATCAAAACCGGAACCAAAACACATGGGTCGGCGCACATCTCTAATCCATATTAACCACACAACCACTGTCCTCCATGCTGGACCATTCCTTTGGGAAAATCACTCCAATAGCTCTAAGAGCCTTATATATGGTTCTGTAATTAAATTTTTCCAAAGAGTAGTTCCTGTACCCTTAAATGGAAATGCAGTTTTGGACACTTAAACCTCTGCAAACTTGTACTCTTACCAAATGGACCCTAGCTTATGTAACATATCAAGGTTCCTGATTTGGCAATGTTGTTTCACAGCCATACAGTAGATGCTTCTTTGGGTTACCATGGTTTGCAACTGTCACAGCTGGTGACACAGAGTTACCCATCTCTGGCATCGGGGTAGGATCAGCAGCAAATGATCACAACAGGAACCGAGGAGGCAATATATAGCTCTGTCTCATATAGATTTGGATAGCTGTAAGAACTGCCTTTAAAGATAGATAACAGCAATGGATAGTTTAGATGCAGCCAGGAGTAACCTGACCAGTCCGACTGGAGTAACTTGCAGAACTGGACTGGAACTGGTAGAACCGGACTGGGACCGGTAGGAGAAACTATGATAATGTAACTGGCTAGCAACAATGGACAGACAGAACCGGGCTGGACTGGCAGGAGTAGCTTGCAGAACCGGACCGGGAACAGCAGTAGAAACTTGTAGAACTGGACTTGGCCCAACAGGGGAACTTGCAGAACCAGACTGGGACTGGCAGGAGAACGTGCAGAACTGGACTGGGACCAGCAGGAAACCTTGCAGAACCAGAATAGGATTGTCAGGAGTAACTTGCAGAACTGGACTGGGACTGGCAGGAGTAGCTTGCAGAACCGGACTAGGACCGGCAGGAGAACTTACAGAACCAGACTTGGAACCACGGGAGCCTAGAACAGTAACTTGCATGCTGGGAGAATGCAACAGCATAACCTGTTGCACCGCAGGAAGTAATTGATTGTTCATTCAATGACTGGGTCTGTGACTGGGTGAACAGGGTCATGTGATGCAGACCCGTATGGCGGCGACCATGGAAGGAGTTGCGGGATTGCTTCGATCAGAGACAGGGCTTGGACTCTAAGATCAGGACCGCTGGATGCATGCAGCATCTCCCCTAGCGGCCCTGAAACCCCCTCCAACATCCTCGGACAGGTAAGCATGCAGACCAGTGGTGGCACCAGTGCTGCACTCTGACAGCACCGCCTCTCTTTTTAGGGTGGCCACTGGACACCTATTAGGCTGGTGAGGAAATCTTCGATGAAAACTTTTGACCAGGTGAGGGGCATTTACATGCTTGGCATTGATCCAAGACCTCTCCTCAGGCCCATAGCCATTCCATAAAATACAAGTGGAGCACTTGTTTGAAAAAGTTGACCACAATTTAAAAGAAAATTAAATGTTTAATAGATCAAAGTAAAAAGGTAATACACACATATATAATCAATAAGGTGCATATGAACACTAAGACTAAATGTATTGGTGAGAATGAAAATGCAATACAACAGAAGGCCCTCTCTTGTAAAATATGTCCGTGGATCGCACTTTTTAATAAAGTCAATACTCACTGTCCAGATAAAGTGCCAATAGTCCCACCCAAATAAATGATTTATCTCCTGCCAACTTGGTATACAGGATGAGGTAAGGTGCGTGTATATATTAAGCTGTCCCCGTATCCACTGCAACGGGGCCACCTTTAAGCAGTGTTTGGATTTGCGGCAACTTAAGAGGAGATGGCTGAAAGCGGTTCAAAACCAGACGTCGCAACAAAGAGACATGGAATGTATTTGAAATGCGGAAGTGACCAGGGAGTTTGAGTCTTTAGGCCACAGGATTGATTAGTGAAGACTTTATATTGTTTGGAAGCTTTCTTTAAAGACATATGAATGTCCTTCACTACTTGAGCAAGGTGTTTTACTCTAGAGACCACTGAAGGCCAAAAGTAAACAAAATTTGTGAATTCACGGTTGAAGACCACAATTTGCAAAAAACGGAGTGGTATCAGTTGCCGTGATAGCTGTAGTTGTGGGCGAACTCAGCCGAGGGTAAGTGCTCCACTGAATTATCTTGTGAAGAGGTTATGTAAAGGCGGATAAAGGTTTCCAAATCTTGATTAAACTCTCTCTACCTGACCGTCAGTTTGTGGATGGTAAGCAGAAGAGAATTTTAGTTTGATTTGCATGGCTGCACATAAGGCTTGCCAGAACTTGGCAACAAACTGGACTCCACGATCCAATAAAATTTCCCGAGGTAAATCATGTGACTTAAAAATTTCATGAAAGAAGATCTGAGCAAGTCTGGCAGCAGAGAGGAGCCCAGTAAGGGCAATGAAATCAGCCATCTTAGTGAAACTATCTACCACTACTAAAATTGTGTTATAACCTTTCTCTTCAGGTAAGTCTGTGATGAAGTCCATGGCTAAATGAAACCAGAGCCAAGTTTGTACAGGTAATGGTTGTAGTAGTCCTGTAGAAGAACCCCAAACAGATTTATGCTAAGCATAATTGAAACAAAATTTGATGAAGTCTTGTGCATCCTTCTACATGGTTGACCACCAATAAGATTACTGCAAATATTTATAAGTTTTAAAGGATTTGTGTGCCTGGCAAACCGAGATGCATGCTCCCATGTCAGAAACTTCTTCCTTAATTTATAGGGAACTTTGGATTTACCAGGCAGGGGAACTTAAGTAGTGGTAGTAGTTGTGGTAACAAAGGTGAGAGGATTGATGATGGGCCCCTTGAAACTATTGTTGTTCTCTTCCAAATTCAAAGACCTGGCTAAAGCATCCGCTTTTGTATTCATAGACCCTGGACGATACTTGATACTGAAATTGAACTGAAAAAAGAAGAGTGTACAGCAAGCCTGGCAGGGTTTAAGGCAATGGGCTGTAGACAAGTAAAGCATGTTTTTATTATCTGTATAAATTGTTCGATGTTGGGTGTTCTCTAGTAGATATCTTCACTCTTTTAATGCAAGTTTGATTGCCAGGAGTTCTTGATTGCCGATGGAATAATTTTCTTCGACCAGGGTGAACTTCTTCGAAAGAAGCCCCAATTATGTAATTTCTTATTGTCAGCGTACTATTATAGAATATCCCCAACCGCCACAGCAGCTGCATCAACTTTGAGGATAAATGGTCTTTCTAAATCAGGTTGCAAAAGTTTTGGTGCAGAGGTAAATTCCTGTTTCAGACAATGGAAAGCAGCAAGTGCTTCCAGAGACCAGTTGGCAGGATCTGCACTATTCTTTGTCAATGCTGTGATAGGTGCCATGATGTAGGAGACATTTTTAATTACTTTTCTATAGTAATTTGTGAAGCCTAAGAACCATTGCACCACCATCAATGTAGACAGTTGGACCAAATCCTGAATGACCACCAACTTTTCAGGATAAATACGTAACTCAGTACCTGAGATAATATGACCTAGGAATGAAATACTGGAGACTTCAAAGGTGCACTTAGAAAGTTTGCCATACAGGTTATTGACTCGCAAGCATTGCAACACTTCCCGAACTTGCTGACAGTGACTCACTAGAGGTTGTGAGAATATTAAGATGTTGTCCAAGTAAACAAAATGTTGAAAGACCGCGGATGCAATACACAAGCCAAAGGGCATCAGCAGATAATCATAATGACTATCCCTGGTGTTAAAGGCCATCTTCCAATCATCTCTTTCTCTTATTCGAATAAGTTTGTATGCCCCTCTCAAATCCAGCTTAGTGAAGATCTTGGCATCTCGTACTTGGTCGAAAAATTCGGTAATCAAGGGTAACGTATAACGATTCTTCAGTGTGATATCATTCAAGCTGCAGTAGTCAATGCAGAGGCATAACCCTCCATCTTTTTTCATTACACAAAAGAAAGATGTAGAAGGCCGAATTAATCCTTTTTTCAGATTACCCTTTAAATACTCGGTCATGGCTTTAATCTTGGTGACTGAATGGATATAGGTGTAGCCCCTGCAAGGAACTTTTCCTGGAATTAACTCTATTGGGCAATCCCAAGGATTATGGGGTGGTAGATGGTCGACTGCTTGTTCAGAGAAAACATCAATATAGTTTGATAAGTTTCAGGTAAAGAGAACTGAGATACCTCACAAAAGAGAGCATTCAGTGGAGAAACAACTTTGTTTACAGGTGGGAGGGACCACAGGTTACAATTTGAGAGGAAACTCAATTGATTTTTGGATTATGGTTCTGTAACCAGGGCAATTCTAACACTAGGTAATGCATGTCCTGTGACAGCACGAGTAATGATAGTTGCTCTCGATGTGAGGACTACACTTGAAGAGTAACAGGCACTGTGGCATACAAGATAGTCCCTTCCTTGATTCAAGTTCCATTAACTGCTGTGAGTATGATGGGTTGTTCCAGCAACTTGACAGGAAGGTGTAGGTCATGGACCAAGGATGAAGAAATTAAATTACCAGCAGCTCCGGAGTCTAGTAAGGCAGAAAGATTTTGAGAAACTTGACGACATTTTAAAGTAACTGAAATTAGACAGTCCGACTTAGGAGGATGTTTAGTAGAAACCTGACTCCTCCGGAACAGGTTAGGACTGCTGGTTTCCCGGACGAGAGTTGCAATTTCCCAGGAAGTGGTCTGGTGATCCACAGTAAAAACATAACTTTTCCTGGCAACAATAAACATGTTCTTCAGGTGAAAGTCATGAGCGGCCTATCTGCATGGGCTCCTCCATAGTGGGAGACCTGGGGTGAAATGCAGGAGTCATCCGTAACCTAGAGCGATCCCCCCTGCTTCTCTCAAGACCATGCTCACATAAGCGAAGAAAATTTTTTACACAAACACAAAACAAAATTAGTCTTTAAAAGACTCTGGTAAATCTTGTGTATCCAATTTATCCATTAATCTCTCTGAAAAGCCATTTAGAAAAGCTGCATTAAGGGCATCTTTTTTCCATTGTAGCTCCAAGGCTATGGTTTGAAAATAAACTACGTACTGTCCAGCCGAACATGAGCTGGCAGGTCTACTTGTGGAACCAGCCTAGGACTGGCAGAAGTAACTTGCAGAACTTGACTAGGACCAGCAGGAGTAGCTTGCAGAACCAGACTGGGACGAGCAGGAGAATTTGCAGAATCAGACAGGGGCCAGCAGGAGAACTTGCAGAACCAGACTGTGACTGGCAGGAGAAGCTTGCAGAATTGGAATGGGACCGGCAGGAGTAACTTGCATAACCAGACTGGGCCTGTCAGGAAAACTTGCAGAACTGGACTTATACTTGCAGAACCAGAATGGGACCGGCAGGAGAATTTGCAGACCCAGGCTTGGAACTGCAGGAACCTAGAACAGTAACTTGCACGCTGTGAGAATGCAACAACATAACCTGTTACATCGCAGGAAGTAACTAATTGTTCAGGCAATAAGTGCATGCACCCACACCACTTTTATACCTCCTGCTGGCTCTTGATTGGTGGAGCGCTGCAGCTCTTGTAGGAGAAATAAAACAGCCTACCTACTCTAATGAACACATTACAATATACAACAATATTAAGAAACTGTGCTACCCTGCTGATAGCTGAGTACATGAATCCAACTTACATCAACTTAACCAGGATTTTGTACTCTCTCCTTATCAGGTCACAGCTAATTGCAGTTAACGGTCAACAGCAGAAATAACAAATCTTTTCCTCTAAACGAATGCAGTAAACTTAGCAAGGACAGATCATTATGAGACACAGAATGCAATTAAACCCTTTCTATTTTCAGCCGGCAGGCCTTAAAGGCACAGCTATTAATCACAGGTTATACCTCTGTATAACCTGAATAACACAATGATACCCTCAAAGTAGAGGCTGGACCAACCCTTTCACCTTTATCCAAACCTAAATGTGGACAATCTCTATAGTGGGGCCAGACAGCCCTTCACACTGTACCTGGAGGGTGCAACTCACTCACACCACAAATAATTTGCAATAGCTTACAGAATTCTTGTGAGCCTATCACTGAATCCTCTTGCCATGAATATAGTTTGGAATTGATCTAATGGGCATGGACAAAGGACTTGGGCCTATTGTGCCAAGACACTTTATGTTAGGGCTCAGGCCTCTGTCCTGCCTACTGGGGACCACACTCTACTGACTTGGGCCTATTGCCCAGAGTCACTACACCTTTGGGACCTACTTGTGGCTTATTCCTGTCACTATACCTAGTTGTTTAAACTATAAGGTGTGTCTGATATCTACACACTGGCCTAAAACCCGCCTACTCTTCCCTCAGTCGCTTGGAGAGTCTGCAGTGGAGAGCTTCGTTAAGCTCTTTTGCTCCCACCACTGCAGAGCTTTCCGGGCCTCAGCTTCGGCTCTGCCCACAGCCATCTGTCGCCATCTCCTCAGTGCTGAGCCACTGCACTTCAACCTTCTCCTGTTGATCACTGCATCTTCTGGCATTTTTCTGTGCCGCTGGAGCTCTTCCCTCTTTAAGGAGATCCTCTTCTCTTGATCTCCACCGACAGACTGACTCACCCCACTCGGCAGCGCCTAATGTAAGACACCACAAGGGGGTGGAGCCATGATGCAGCGAGCTGCGATTGGCTTGCCGCAGCTAAATCTGATTGACTGTCCACCCATGAGCGAACGTTGCCAAATTCAAAACTGACACTTTCTAGTGTACTAGCTTGAATCCTTTCATATGCAAGCTCATCCAGGCTCACCCTTCCTGCCACACCATGTCGCCCCTATCGAATTCCCCTGCTTCTGACCTGGGCCCAACCCTGCACTGGTAACCCTGCTCATGCACTACTCACTGAAAATACTACACTAATGGATGCATTTACTAAGATTCATGATGGTCCAAGATTGCAAACTCAGGTGAGTTTAGGCATTTTTTTCAACTTTCAAATTCAGGCAACCTCAGGTGAGAAATTTCTCTTTTCACTGATAAACTCGGGTGAGATTGCAAACTCGAATAAACTCACCATCAGCCAAACTCTGAAGTACTTTTCATGAAAAATATACAACTTCGAGATTACAATCTCGGGTGTAATTGTAGCAAACTTGCAGCTAAATTGGAGTTTCAAATAGACCACCCCCTGAGCTCAGGGCTGTCTTAACAGCAGTGCAGGCCCCTGGGCAAAGCAATGCACTGGGGCCCCTATTAAACAATCCACTGCCAGGGATGGGATGCTATCGGTGGAGGCTCTCCCGGGTGGAGGGGGGGTGGGTGTTGGCTATCGGCAGAAAAACAGAAGTAATTTACAGGAAAAAAATAATGTTTGATCAGTGATGTGTCTTTGTGCGCACATTGATGTATTTGTGCCGTGGCTTGTGGGCATTAGCATAAAGACGCAGTGGTACTGCAGATCCATCCACCTCTGAATCATGTGCATTATTACTACTCCTTGGTGGCAGTGTGTGTGTGTGTGTGTGTGTGTGTGTGTGTGTGAATGACGGCGCTCAGCACAGCAGCAGTGCGGCCCACCCCTCTTTCCCGCTGCGCTGGCTTTCATGCTGCATTCGGAACATTGTGGTGGGTGGCCGGTTCCGCCCTCAGGGCTGTTCCGATCTGTGCGATGGCACCGGCCGCACCACCCTAGTTACGGCCCTGCTATCGGCCACGGGCCCTTGGAATCCTGGGGCCCTTGGGCAACTGCCCATTTAGCCTATAGGTAGAGATGGCCCTGCCTGAGCTGCGAGTTTGGCAGAAACATACACAGATCAGTGTGATTTGTGTATTTTTCTGCATGTAAACACTATCTAAAGGGTTAATATAAAAAAAGCATAACCAGCCCCGGACTGCTCATCCAGTCCTGGTTCCTAAAAATAGGACTGCAGCTATGCATGTTTTGTCACCACTACCCAGCTAATTAGCAATTAGCAGCTGCTGATTGGCTGTCTTGTCTGGCTTCTGACAGTTCCCACGTGGGGGGTATCCAGTCATTGATACAGTGTGTTTGTTATTTTGCCAAGACCAAAGGATGCTACGGAGACCGGCGCCAGGATGGAGGTGAGAATAGGATCTTTTTTCACATGTAACCCAGTGGATTTCTACTTGGAGAAGTGACAGACCAGCTGGCAGCAGGTAAGTATGTGCGAGTGTGGTAGGTGTGAAATAAAATTTTACGTACTATTGTGTATGTGTTTTGTAGTTTTTTTAACTATTTTTTTTTCAGTGGGAGTATGGGTGTCAGCCGCCTGCTGGCACTTGTAGTTCCACAAGTGCCAAAGGGCAGGCATGCTGGCACCTGTAGTTCCATGGTACAAAACAATAGTTACTATCTATTTTCAGCACTATTATCCTTGTACCCACAGCCCAAAGGTGCGGGGAAGAGTCCTGGGCTTTAGGTTAAGCATGGGGTGCTTGGGAGAGGGGGGACCCATTTATTGTGGGGGTCCCTATCTCCCCTGAGATCCCTGGCTTGGGCTGACAATGCTTTGACTAGGGAGGCCCGGTGAAAGGGTCCCCCTGGCTGTGGCATTAAAACCCCGGCCGGGTGTCTGGTGCTGATTTTAAAAATAGGGGGAAGCCTATGCATTTTTCCCCCTTTATTTTTTAAAACCAGGACAGGCTCAGCAGCCCAGTGCTGGTTCCTAATATACTAGGTAACCCTACTCGTTTTTCCACCCATATTTTTAGGAATGCGGACTGGTTTCAGAAGCATCAAATCACCTGAATTTCGGTGATGCAACTTGAGTTTAACAAAAAGAAACTCAATCAGACTCGATTTTTAATTAATTTACCCCTAAGTTCCAGGCTGGGCACTATGGGCCTGATTCAGCAAGGAATGCAGTTGCTAATATGCATGCAGTCGGTCGATTGTTGCAATCTGCGCATGTGTATGCATCGCAGTGCGTGAGAGCGAACTAGCAATTGTGATGGGAACTGTATTTGCAGAGGCTATGCAGACCCATAGCAGAGTGATTAACAGGAAGTGCCATATATGGGTGGTGACTGGGGGTGGTTGGGCAAATGCAGGCATGCCAGTGCGTTGCAAAGCCGTTGCATGGGTGTGCATAAATTGTCCACTGCGTGCAGGGCCGGCGCTACCACTAAGCAATCTTAGGCAGCTACTTAGGGGCGCCGGCCACTAGAGGTCGCTTCTGAATCCGCCTTACTACGAAGGGTGCAGGGTGTGTGGTTGTTATGGGGCCTGGCGGCTTAAGGGGCCCGCCGGCCCAGCGATCGCAGCCCCTGCACCCTCCATTTGCCAGGCACCCGCTGAGACGCCCGGCTCCTTCTCACACCCCCCCCCCGGCGGCAGCGGCAGCCAGAGGACAGAGCTCCAGCTTCCGGGTCCCGCAGTGCACTATGGGACTGACATCATGATGTCACTCCCATAGTTCCGAGGAGCGGGTGACGGGGACAGATGGCAGCAGGCACTGGAGCGGGATTTTAGGTAAGTTTGTTTTTGTGGTGTGTATGTGTGTGCGCAACTGGGGCACTACAGAGGCATCATATGGGGGCACTATTGGGAGCATTACAACTGGGGGCACTGCAGGGGCCCTTACTACTGGGGGGCACTTCAAGGGGCATTGCTACTAGGGCACTGCAGGGAGCATTACTACTGGGGGCACTTCAAGGGCATGACTACTGGGGGCACTGCAGGGAGCATTACTACTGGGGGCACTGCAGGGAGCATTACTACTGGGGGCACTGCAGGGAGCATTACTACTGGGGGCACTACTACTGGGGGCACTGCAGGGAGCATTACAACTGGGGGCACTGCAGGGAGCATTACTACTGGAGGCAATATAAGGGCATTACAACTGGGGGCACTACAGGGGCCCTTACTACAGGGGGGCACTGCAGGGGGAATAATCCCTTTAATTCGGGTAATGTGAATATTATTATGGCGCTGTGTATGTGTCTGTGTGCTGGGCGGAGGGTTTGAGGGAAAACAGGGGTGGCATTGTGAACCTTTGCCCAGGACGCCCTGAAATCTTGCATCGACCCTGGCCATAAGCAGACATAGCATTGAAAGCATGTGTGTCTGTTAGCCGTTTCTGAGTAAAGGTCAGGGCTTGTGCAAGTGTGCTTATGGGTCCGATGTTACCGATGGTTTTGCTATGTTGCCCTAGTATACGGATGTGAGTAAGGAGAAGTTGGCGTCCTTATGTTAGGATGCGATCACAATGTGAATGCACACAGTTAAATAGCACCGCTGATATTAGCAAATGTGGAGTGTGCGTGTAAGCAGAATAGTGAATCAGGCCCTATGTACTTCAAGTGCCAGCATTCTCTCCTAGCAGTGTACTACAATATACACCACAAACTATTACAGCTATTCCAGTCAAGTGCCAGGTATATCCATACCTTCCATCTATCTCTAGCTGTGTATGGTCCATGCTAAACACTATTTACAGTACCTACAAATAGAGCACCAATCCTGCACCAGCCATCTATTTTGTAATTAATAGTTTACAATTTTGTTTGTCCTCTCTCCAATTAGCTGTTAATCAATTCATCTGTATCGACAGGATAAATATAAAGCTTGCTGAGGTGCTACCCACTTCTTAAACATTATAGAAATCACATATACAAAGAAGAAAAGTAAGTAGCTTTAATGGGTGCACTGGGACCCACGTTGGTAATTTAAAATGTAATATTTTTAATAGGTATGCATTAAAATCTCACTATATTAAATTTACCAAGGTGGTGAAATATAAAAAGATAGAACTGTGCAAAAGACATGAAAATTAATGTGTACAATAAAATATGCAAAACAAATCCGTTATCAAATTGTCATTGTTTCAATATGATCAGTGTTTAGTAGCACAGTGGTTCATTACTTATTATAATTTATTCTGTTATTTATGTTGCAAATAATTATTTCTTAAGGTTAAATGCCTTCATCTGCTCTTAGAAGGAAGTAGCAAATTGTATCAAACAATACAGTGACTAATATTGTGTATAGTCAGTTTTCCAAACTGATACAATGTATTCTCTTCCTATACTTAGATGTCTTATCCTTATGTATTGCCATGCAATGCTTATAGTGAATATTTGTTAGCTATGCAGTATACACAAATATATGTTGTAGCTCTGAGTCTTAGCTGTAAGGTTAAATCCCACACAACAGGTATGTGTTAGTTTATAATTGTTCAACACACCTAGTATTAATGGGTCTCCACTACATGTGATATATAATAGTAGTAGTTCCCATATCATGTGTGTGAATCACATACCATAAAAAAAAAGATTGTATAGGTAAAAATGTTAACCTTTGCAGCTCTGGGTATTCATGTATACAATAATGTAGCTGAACCTTTAGGCAATTGCAATCATTCCCAGCACTGCGTATAGTACATGTATTATTTTCTACATCAGTAGCTGGAGCATAGGCCTCATATATTTAGCATAGCTTTCACTAATTGTAGGCAATCACAATTAGTCTCAGCACTATGTATAGTGCATATATCATTTTACTTTGACATCAATGGCTGGGATTTATATCCATTTAGCAACATATTTAACATAGAATTTAAGTTACATGACATTGACAATCAGTTACTACAGCCTTTTTACCAGTCAGGCTTTCTCAAGGCATCACCTGTCATGTCATTTCCTTTTCCTTAAATCCCCTTGCCTAAGTTCTGATTGGTTGTCAGCAAATCAATCATGTTTGGCATTATTAGAAAAGTAGTATAGTCTTAATAGTAATCCACCAACATCCACTTCTTAAAACATAAATATGAACAATTTACTTCATTATATTAAGTATAATGTTAAAACACATACTCTGATGTTTTTATTTGTTATTTCTCAGACAGATATCCTATATAAAATTTGATTTTGAGTTTATCCATTATAAACATATAAATTATTCCTTTATGTCAGATCTTCTATATCTTTCCATTTGATGTCCAATTTAATCAGACATTATTTTTATATTTATACATATCTCTCATAGGGGTGATGATATTCTATCATGATGAAAAGAAGTATACATAGGGACAGTGACATATGAGACACATACACCAATATATATCCAAGGTATATCACAATCCATCTCCATCCATCTAGCATTATCATGGTACATTTTATAACAATGTTCAACATTCATTGTATTTGACTTTTAGATCACTTCATTTCAGTATTATTATCTTTTAGGTAGTGATCACATTATTAGAATGGTGGTATAGTCTTAATAGTAATCCACTAACATCTACTTCCTAAAACATTTCATCACCTGAAATGGTAATAATACTGAAATGAAGCGATCTAAAATTCGATTATAATAAATCTAAATCACTGTTACTAAATCTACTATGATTATTGGTAACAATAGATGGATGAAGATGGATTGTGATACACCTTATACATATGTGAAATGTATGTCACATATGCCATTACTTTTTCTCATAAGATATATCACCACTCCCTGTGATATTAATTAATAAAAGATACATGATTGGATATTATATTAGACATCAAATGGAAAAGATATAGAAGATCTGGTTAATTCATATAGATATAATGGATAACTTAAAAAAATATTTTATAAAGGACATCGGGCCGTTAAACAACAAATAAATACATCAAAGGATGTGTTTAATGTTACTTCCAATATTATGAAGTTAATTTACTATATTTATGTTTTAGGAAGTAGATGTTAGTGGATTGCTATTAAGACTATACCACCATTCTAATAATGTTATCACTACCTAAAAGATAATAATACTGAAATGAAGTGATCTAAAAGTCAAATACAATGAATGTTGAACATTGTTATAAAATGTACCATGATAATGCTAGATGGATGGAGATGGATTGTGATATACCTTGGATATATATTGGTATATGTGTCTCATATACATAGGGACAGTGACATACTTCTTTTCATCATGATAGAAATATCATCACCCCTATGAGAGATATGTATAAATATAAAAATAATGTCTGATTAAATTGGACATCAAATGGAAAGATATAGAAGATCTGACATAAAGGAATAATTTATATGTTTATAATGGATAAACTCAAAATCAAATTTTATATAGGATATCTGTCTGAGAAATCACAAATAAAAACATCAGAGGATGTGTTTTTACATTATACTTAATATAATGAAGTAAATTGTTCATATTTATGTTTTAAGAAGTGGATGTTGGTGGATTACTATTAAGACTATACTACTTTTCTAATAATGTCAAACATGATTGATTTGCTGACAACCAATCAGAACTTAGGGAAGGGGATTTAAGGAAAAGGAAATGACATGACAGGTGATGCCTTGAGAAAGCCTGACTGGTGAAATGGCTGTAGTAACTGATTGGCAATGTCATGTAACCAAAATTCTATGTTAAATATGTTGCTAAATGGATATAAATCCCAGCCATTGATGTTAAAGTAAAATGATATATGCACTATACATAGTGCTGAGACTAATTGCAAGTGCCTACAATTAGTGAAAACTATGCTAAATATATGAGGCCTATGCTCCAGCTACTGATGTATAAAATGATACATGTACTATATGCAGTACTGGGAATGATTGCAATTCCTTAAAGGTTCAGCTTCACTATTGTATACATGAAAACCCAGAGCTGCAAAGGTTAACATTTTTACCTATAATTATTTTTTTTCATGGTATGTGATTAACACACACATGATATAATGGGAACTACTACTATTATATATCACATGTAGTGGAGACCCATTAATACTAGGTGTGTTGACCAATTATATACTAACACATACCTGCTGTGTGGGATTTAACCTTACAACTAAGATACTCAGAACTACAACATATATTTGTGTTTACTGCATAGCTAACAAATATTCACTATAAGCATTGCATGGCAATACATAAGGATAAGACAGTTAAGTATAGGAAGAGAAGACATTGTATCAGTTTGGAAAACTGACTATACACAATATTAGTCACTGCATTGTTTGATACAATTTGCTACTTCCTTCTAGGAGCAGATGAAGGCATTTAACCTTAAGAAATAATTATTTGGAACATAAATAACAGAATAAACTAAAATAAGTTAAGAATTACTGTGCTACTAAACACTGATCATATTGAAATAATGACAAATTGACAACGGTTTTGTTTAATATTTTATTGTACACATTAATTTTCATCTCTTTTGCACAATTCTATCTTTTTATATTTCACCATCTTAGTAAATTTAATATAGTGAGATTTTAATGCATACCTATTAAAAATATTACATTTTAAATTACCAACGTGGGTCCCAGTGCACCCATTAAAGCTACTTACTTTTCTTTGTATATCTGATATTTACAGTACCTGCCTTCTGGTGTTTCAGTGCCTGTTGTATTTACCAGCCTGATACTGTCTATAATATGTACACGTGTATCAGGCATTCCTGTTTCAGTTCTGTGCACTCCAGGCTACAAGGCAACTTTCCAGCCTGCACCATATTCTGCTTCTCATATCTCCTAACTGCATGAGAAAGAGCTTCATCAACCCACCTAACTTCATACTATCACCTCAACCTGGAGACAACCCTAGAGTCCCTTATCTGGGTCAGACAACCCTAGAGTCCCTTATCTGGGTCAGACAACCCTAGAGTCCCTTATCTGGGTCAGACAACCCTAGAGTCCCTTATCTGGGTCAGACAACCCTAGAGTCCCTTATCTGGGTCAGACAACCTTAGAGTCCCTTATCTGGGTCAGACAACCCTAGAGTCCCTTATCTGGGTCAGACAACCCTAGAGTCCCTTATCTGGGTCAGACAACCCTAGAGTCCCTTATCTGGGTCAGACAACCCTAGAGTCCCTTATCTGGGTCAGACAACCCTAGAGTCCCTTATCTGGGTCAGACAACCCTAGAGTCCCTTATCTGGGTCAGACAACCCTAGAGTCCCTTATCTGGGTCAGACAACCCTAGAGTCCCTTATCTGGGTCAGACAACCCTAGAGTCCCTTATCTGGGTCAGACAACCCTAGAGTCCCTTATCTGGGTCAGACAACCCTAGAGTCCCTTATCTGGGTCAGACAACCCTAGAGTCCCTTATCTGGGTCAGACAACCCTAGAGTCCCTTATCTGGGTCAGACAACCCTAGAGTCCCTTATCTGGGTCAGACAACCCTAGAGTCCCTTATCTGGGTCAGACAACCCTAGAGTCCCTTATCTGGGTCAGACAACCCTAGAGTCCCTTATCTGGGTCAGACAACCCTAGAGTCCCTTATCTGGGTCAGACAACCCTAGAGTCCCTTATCTGGATCAGACAACCCTAGAGTCCCTTATCTGGGTCAGACAACCCTAGAGTCCCTTATCTGGGTCAGACAACCCTAGAGTCCCTTATCTAGGTCAGACAACCCTAGAGTCCCTTATCTGGGTCAGACAACCCTAGAGTCCCTTATCTGGGTCAGACAACCCTAGAGTCCCTTATCTGGGTCAGAGAACCCTAGAGTCCCTTATCTGGGTCAGACAACCCTAGAGTCCCTTATCTGGGTCAGACAACCCTAGAGTCCCTTATCTGGGTCAGACAACCCTAGAGTCCCTTATCTGGGTCAGACAACCCTAGAGTCCCTTATCTGGGTCAGACAACCCTAGAGTCCCTTATCTGGGTCAGACAACCCTAGAGTCCCTTATCTGGGTCAGACAACCCTAGAGTCCCTTATCTGGGTCAGACAACCCTAGGGTCCCTTATCTGGGTCAGACAACCCTAGAGTCCCTTATCTGGGTCAGACAACCCTAGAGTCCCTTATCTGGGTCAGACAACCCTAGAGTCCCTTATCTGGGTCAGACAACCCTAGAGTCCCTTATCTGGATCAGACAACCCTAGAGTCCCTTATCTGGGTCAGACAACCCTAGAGTCCCTTATCTGGGTCAGACAACCCTAGAGTCCCTTATCTGGGTCAGACAACCCTAGAGTCCCTTATCTGGGTCAGACAACCCTAGAGTCCCTTATCTGGGTCAGACAACCCTAGAGTCCCTTATCTGGGTCAACAAAGCCCCAGTGACCTAACAGCTTACATGCATTTATGTATCTATATGATAGGGAATTTAAAAGCTCCAATGTGGAAGCAAGAGTTTGACAGAAATCAGCTGTATATGCTCCTTTATTGGATACACAGAAATAAATGAATATATTTGCCCATACACAAAGTTGTACACACCTTGCCATGCACCCATATATATACTACTTTTCCTACTAGTTATCATCATCAGTGCACCTACGCTTTACAGTACTAGGTGCAAATGATAAACCTGGTAACAGGCATATTTCCGCTCATGTCCAGCTTTGCATTGCCCACAGTGTTATCTACATTCCCAGAATGAACTTTGCCCACAAGAGAATGCCAGCTTACAACCCAGTTCACGTGTAACTGTAGATGTGGTCAAAATATGTACATCTACATCACAATCACCTGCATGTGCTACATAATTCCATCAATTCTCTACAAATAATGATGATCACATTTAAAAAATGAAAACACCTCAAACACCTTAATTTGTCACTTTGTTTCTCACCTAAATCCCTTATTGAGATGATCCTTAGCTTTCTTTCAGCTTGTAAGTTAATTTGAAAAAACATAACATTTAGAGTTGTGTGGGTTTGGGGCCTGATTCAGACCTGCTCGCTAGATGCGTACCCTAGTTAGATGTGTATGCAAATTCGGCTAACTAACAGCAAGACAGGCGATCGCACGGCAAGGCATGAGCATGCCCACTATGTCTTAGCATGCGATCGCGGTGTGTATTTAGACGCCCACCAGCCTGTCTTAAGACACATCATCTCCAGGAAGTGTATGCAATAATCGGTACCATCGGAAGCGAACGCAGCGCTTGTGGTTGACCATACCCTACCACAAGCACTGCGAGCACTTCAGTGTAAAATCCAGTCAGGTGATGTGTACTATGACACGGCATCTTAATTATGCATGCCTCTGAAATGGCGTTGAGACGCTCAGGCAAGCCTGCGTTCGCACCTGAACTCCTCAGTTTTCAAAGACCAACCTCAGGTCACCCACCCAGAAACGGCTTCTCCTGTCACTCACTCAGCTGGACAGTCTATGCGCAGCGAACCGAACGCTTCCCGATCGCTCGGACTGGTTCGAGCATGCGCACTGCGATGCGTATGCATGCGCAGATAGCAAACATTGGCTGGCTGCATGTGAACGCATCCTAGCGAGCGGGTCTGAATTGCGCCCTTGGTTCCCAGATTACCGAGAACAACCGAATTTAGGGGGTTTAAAGTTGAAGTCCGAGCCCAGAATCACTGTGGGGTACCAAGTCGAAACGAGTCCTGGTTCGGATCTTCCCGCGATTCGTAACTCGGATTTTAAAGCCAAATTCGGGTTTTGGATTGCAGGTAAAAAGATCAAAATTACATAATTTTAGCTGGTTTTTTTTACATTTTATTTCTTTTTAAAAACACAGATCCAAAACCAAAACACAAGAGGGTGCACATCTCTAAAAAAAAATAAAAATAAAACTCCCAAAAAGATCACATTCCCCAAAATGAAAACTTGCTGTCTTTCATTCTAATCAATTCCGGGCAGCTTCACTCTGATTGGTCAGAGTGTGGAAATGCTGCTTTTGTATTGGTTAGTAGTACTGCAACCCTGTGTGGACTCTCAGAAATACTGTAGTTCAATAACCTACATTGATACAAGGTACAGTAGATCCGTGGTACTATGTTTTTTTTATCTGCAATTCTTTATGTACAGTATACTACAGTATGACCATTTTGCAAGCAAGTTTGCCTCAGACCCATAATTTATAACATAACTCTTTGATTTGACAGACATACTTTCCAAAGGTCATGTATTTTCTAACACCCATACTGTTTTCATGGTATCAGACAAGGAACTCATCTGGTTTAATTCTTCCAAGGTAATAAATGAAACCTGAGAAGGTTGTTAGCTGGTTACAATTAGAAATAAATACTTTGTGTAAGGTAGAACTTTAGCCTAAGTAACTAGAAAGACACTGCAAAGGTACGGTATGATATGATTATATGCTATCACTCTGGTTTATCGAAAATAAAAGAAAACATTGGAGTAATGAAAATGAACAGTACTCTGATTTATAATGTATGGATTGTTTGGTAGTTTGTTAGGTGTCTATTTACTTGAAATGATTTGATTGTTTACTACCCTGTACTATAGGTTTCTGTAAAATCTATGCTGATTGCTATTCTAGTAGATCATTTTGTTGTGTGATTATGTATCAGATTGTGTCATTAGACATCTGAATTATTCTCCACCTGTGTATGTGATCTAAAGGTACACCACATAAAAATCAGTTGTTTTTGTTTGGGCATGGTGGATAACCAAACTATATAAGATAGTTCACATTACTGAGAATGTTTCCATACTGAAGTACAAAGTATTACAATCTTACGTATCGCTTTGATCAAGTGCCCAAAACACTTGAAGATTGCAACTTGGTCAAACAAATGCAGGGTGAAATTGATAACCAAATTGGTCATTTGGTAACTGTAAACAGCCAGATCAAACTATACTGTGTATTGTCAATAACATTACAGCGATGATGAATGTGCAACAAAACTCATCAGTGCCTTATTTTTAAACTTGAACCAGAAATGGGAACCTGTTTAATTTACATTTTTGTACCTTATGAACAAATATTTGCATGCTATTGTAGAGTAAATGTTTTCAGCATCATGCTCATATTTTGGTGTTCATTTTGGCAGGACCAAGCAAGTGTCTTGGTTATAATTGTCACCAAACTGCAACAAAATTCATAGACTTGTTTGAACAGCAGATGACTGTGCGGTACCTGGGGCACTGCAGGCTGTCTATTTCCTTTATTATAACTTCCAATGTTTATTTTGTATTGCCGTGCATCCTGGGCACTTGCAGTGAAATGTCTTTATACTATCATCTCGGTACTGGGATCATACTGTGCCCTGAGGCCACTGGGGGAGATGTAGCAAGCTTTGCAGAGAGATAAAGTGGAGAGAGATAAAGTACCAACCAATCAGCTCCTGTCAGTATTCAAACACAGCATGTAACATGACAGTTAGGAGTTGATTGGTTGGTACTTTATATCTCTCCACTTTATCTCTCTCCAAGGCTTGATACATATACCCTAATATCTTGTTACTCCGATATGAACATTGCAGTATCCAACGTGCCTGCATACACACTATCCAATTTTCAGGCATTATTGACATATCGGCCCAATAATGCCCGATAATTGTATAGTGTGTACCTAGTTTTACCCTGAACACTGTTTTGTAACCTAAGCCTGCTAAGGGCGCCATTTGGACTGAATTCCGCTTATGACCCCGATTCTACTATAGAATGCCAACTGAACCAAACCTTTCTTGTGACCCAGATTCTGCTGATATATTTCACATTGACTAAACTTTTATTATATTTCCTGAATTTAATTTTGCTTCTTGTACTGTATCATCTCACGTTAGCGCTTCTTACATTTGCTGTACAGTAGTTCAGACAGTGCTGCTCTCTATCTCTGTACTGTGCCTGTTGGTTGCCTTTGGTACATCAATCGTTACCTGGTAATTTAGAGGCTGATTTGAGAAATTACCCAGCGGCTGTGTGAAATGATGCAAAAGCCACAAGTCTTATGTACAAAGATGTCCTTTGCCGGCTTCTGGGATCCACTGCAGCATCTGAAGACGCAGCATCAAATCAACAGCGTGAACATCAGACATATGAGTAACACTCAGGTTACTCAGGGTATTCAGTGAAATCACGTAGCAGAGGCCAGAGCAGCTGTGGCCAAGGATGCAGCAACTCACTTTGGAACGCCCAGATAATGGGGCTGACACTCTCACATTTTCTGTAACGCTCCCTGTCGCCTCACCTAAACACCAGCAGCTTACCGCACCTGCACAAATATTGTAGATGTACATCTCTGAATTAGGGCAGGGTGTACTAACATTGTGCTGTACATCCTGCCAGACATCGCATCTCATTCTCTACTGATCGCATACAGTATGTACTACTAACATATACGATCAGTACCGCAAAGGACAGCTCTTCCAATAAGAGCTGCCCTTTGCGATCAGCGCTGCTCCCTGGATTTCTGGGTTTATGACAGGGAGTCCACCTGCGCATGCGCAGGTGGACACGGCAATCACGGGGCATGCTGGAAGGAATCTGATCAGATCCCTCATACAAGCACAATGCGGTAGAAGCCCATAGACTTCTATAGGGTAAATTCAGCAAAAGCTGGCGTTACCCTCAACATCGGAGCCCCGGCGGCCAATAGTACATATGGAAAATGCAGTAAAACCCTGAAAACGACTTTTTATCGCATTTTTCATTTAGTACATCCCACCTTCAGTTCCTTAGAGTGGTGTTAATTTTCCTGTAAATTGCATTTTACTTTGGCTCTGTCATTACTGTTCTCTACTGCTGAACTGTGTCTGATGGTTGCCTATGAACAGTAGTATGATCATCATCTGCTATTCACTCTTGTGCCTAATCTCTCATTTTAGTGAAACAATGCTTGATAATCGGTCACTACTTTGAGTTTAAGTTTAAGTTGTCCAGACAACGAAGAACTGGCTAATTCATAGCATTCCATGGGACCAGTTTAAGTTGTGCAGACAACGAAGAACTGGCTAATTCATAGCATTCCATGGGACCAGTTTAAGTTGTGCAGACAACGAAGAACTGGCTAATTCATAGCATTCCATGGGACCAGGGGTTCCTATAGGTGATGACCTCTCCTACTGTACTGTAGGTCAAATCTGATAATTTATCAAGTTGATGAGTTTTGAAACATAAACCATGACATTCTGATCTATTTTTGGCCTGGTCACAACAAAAATGGAGATATACAGTAAGGGGTACCCCTGTCCTAATGTGATGCATGCCCCAACCTGGTCAGCATGGAGCACAGTTCTCTATCATTGGTGGATAGTGCCATGGGGCATATAGTTATTAGCATTACGTTTGTAGAACTACAAGTTACAGTAAGCCCCTGACAACCAGTATGGACATGGCTGCCAGTGTTTCCCTAGGAATATTAAGAGCAAGTTGTTCCACAAACCAAGCAAACATAATAGAAATACACACTGACTTTAATGGATTTAATTTAAATAAAAATACCCCAATATCTTGTTTGACATTTTATAAACACCTAACTCACACTTGGAGGTATATTTACAGAAGTGCGGGTTTTTAAAAGTGCAGATGTGGCCCATAGCAAACAATCAGATTATACTTATCATTTACCTAGCACTTTCTAGAAGATAATAGCTAGAATCTGATTGGTTGCTATGGGCAACACATCCACTTCTAAAAGCCCGCACTTTAGTAAATATACCCCTTGGAGTAGTACATAGGGAATTTTTATCCACAATGTAATAAATAATATAAAATAACAATAATAACCTTCATTCTAATATCCATTAAGTTCAATGGGATCTTGTGGGGAAAGTGTTTTCAGTATAAATGGAAATATGGGAATATTCATGGGTTAATAGATGTTTCCTTGGAGTGTATAGTTTCCCTTTAACCATTTGTTTCCTTTACAACCTGTATTCTTTTATTATCATTATTTATATGTTCATATTAGTTTCTATGGTTTTTTTATTTTTACTGTTTGTAACATGAATTGGGTCTGTTGGAATTAGTTTTCTGAAAATGGTGACACAATGGTAGTTGGCAAAAATGTCCTTCAGATGGCCACCTCCATACTCCAGGTTTTCCAAAATGTTCAGAAAAGGAGCAACTGGATAGGATTACCCAAATAAATGTGTAACATTGGGACATATGAATGTCCAGTGCTTGCTGCAAATGTCACTGTGCATAATTGCAATTGGTAATCTTTTGTAATCAAATTTATGTTTCTATTGTTGCAAGCTCTCTGTCTTCCTTATCCAGAACACTCCTTTCTTATCAACTAAACCTCTTCTGCCTGTATGGCAGTGTAGCTCTGAAAGCTTTTCAGATACTTATGGTGGTACTTTCGTGGCCTGGCTACCCATTTCCTTCCTCTCACCTTCCCACCCTTCATCCTTAGAGACTTTAACATCCATTTTGAATACCATTGAGACACTGCTGAGTCCCAAACTGTTACCTCTCGTGTCCTCCTTTGACCTGTCAAAATGGTCATCTTCCCTTACCTACAGCCTCTGCCACCCTTTGACATTGTCTTGTCTCACTCCTGCATCATTTTTTACAGTACTTCTCTAACTCTCCTTTCCCACATTGCAAATACCTCCTCCTCTCCTTCACCCTCTCCTAACCTCCTGCCTCTGCTTTTAAATCCTCTTTCATCTAGCATATTCTCAATGATATTCCCCTTGCCATCTTTTGTTCCATTTATTGATCACTCTTCTCTCTTATCACTACATTGTACAATTGGGTCTGAATCAGGCCAACTGTCCATTATACTCTACATGAGGGGAGAGAGGTTAATGACACTAGGTTTGGGAAGGTAATGCCACTGAGAGATGTATCGTGGTGTGCAATAATTCAATGAGGGAACACAGACCCTGGAAGCATGGTGCGTTGTGGGTGTCATTATTGTTAGTATCGCGAGGTGAATATCCAGAATTAAGTAATTGTACAAGTGAAATCTAAAGAGTCAAATTCAACTTTAATTGACCTCTACAAATTCTCTATTCTGTTTCCTTAAGCTCTCATTTGAGTCATCAGGTTGCTGCCTGATAAGAGAAGGACTGAGCTTTATTATGGGGGGTTGGAAAAGTCTTGACCTAGTCACTCTTGTTAATAATATGTAAATTATGACAAGTTAATCCATTCCCCAATTCCTTGAATCTATGAAATATTACAACCTTAGATCTTATTCAAAATACCATACCATTACAAAATACCATTCCAGTCAGGTTAAATACCCTTTAGGAAAGATGAATAAATAGGGTAATTTCATAACCTTTGATTGCAACATTGTTCATAAGGAGATGCTCTAATTTTTAATGTTTTATTATCCTTATCTGATATACATGTGCAGGGATAAAATCTCAAAAGTATAATAATTTGCACACTGTGGATCACATTGGGTGTGTATTGTACTTTAGATAGCAGCTGCACGTATAGGGGACCAACCTAAAGTGCTGTGCTTATCTTATGTGTGTTGTAGGTCTGTCTTATTAGTAGGAAAATGAACAGCTTAAATAAATTAATATAACTAGTCCAGAGTCAAACTAAATAGTATTTTACTTGTAGTCGCATAAAAATAATAAGAACAAGGAGAGTATAAACATCAATGAATTAAAACTCATAGCATGCAATAGTGAACAAGTATATAACATACGTATATACAATAGAATCTACCGGCTGATTATTGGAATTAACAACACGCTGGTATTGTGCACGGATACTCAAGGTAAGTACAGTCTAATAATGTCTGTACAGTACTCTGTATATGTTGTTCTTGTCTTGCTACATGTTTCACTATAGTTTTACTGTTATTACTTAGTCTCCAATTTACCTTTTATACCAATATAAGAAATGGTATAAGCTCCTACTACAGGGCAACTGAGTGCCAGTGAACATATCACACTTCATGGGAAATGAGGCTGTTAAAGTTGAACCCACGTATATTTGTCATTATCAGTTTCAACAGCTTATTGTAGTTGTTCTCATCCATTTTCCACCTACAGTAGATAGCTACTAGCAGTCCATTACCATTATTTTTATTCACAACACCCACAACACAATACTTTTGTAATGAATATACTGTAACTGCTATTGGATAAAACAGAAGGTGCTGACTTATAGAAGCCAATTCATTTACTAGAAATAAAATGTTAAAAAATACAACACAATAATAGATAATTATTGTATATAAATTTCTCACATATTACAGTTTACAAAACTTTAAAATTGATAACAAACTGTAGTCCACATAAGCTTCTGACACAAGGATTCACTTTTTCAGTTCGTTTTCGGTGTCCAACTGCGATGTACGAGACTAGAGATTCCTGCTTTCCCTATGGGTATAATTATCAGCTGGATGTTTCACCCCACAATTGGGGGTACTAGTACCCCTGGTATAGTGTAGCACAATATTACAAGGATTATAATAGATCACTAATGTTGCATTGTAGCACAGCACAGTGTTGCATTTTTCTAACACATGACAATAATATCAATAATCTCAAATATCACAAAAACGATCAGTGATGCGTGTGCCCACTGGTTGTTTAGACATCTATCATCATGCAAACATGCTGGTCAACCAGACAATAATGTCAGGTCCAGCATGTTTGCAGATGATTGATGACCCCGCACTGAAAGTCTGCTTGTTCAGTGCCGACACATCACAGACTGACAAACGACTGCACAATTACAATGTTGCAATCGTACAGTCGTTTTCAGCTCTGCAAGTGGGTGGGCACCTTTAGGCTCTGCGCGAGGGTATTTGGTTTTGCACATTCCACCTATTTGCATTTATTATCTGTGTATGTGTGTGTATTCTGATACATTTAACAGTTTGTTTTGAGCTTCAGGGTTATTGCAGTTTACTCTGATTACAATTTACTCAGTGTATCTCATTACATGCTACATGCTGTTCCCACAGTGACAGCCTATACGTGTATCTCAGTGCCTGCTATAATCTGTCCAAATGGTGCCAACACCTCCGTATACCCAATTGCATGCTATGCACTGTTTGAACAGTTCCAACACTTCCTTGTACTTTATGCTTACTATGTGCTGTACAAACAGTGCCAACACATCTCTGTACCTTGTTGTATGCTACACACACTGCTCAACTAGTGCCAACACCTCCGGGCACCTTATTGCATGCTACACACTGTACAAACAGTGCCACCACATACTGTATGTATATCTTGTGGCATGCTATCAAAATCCCACACTTTGTGTTCTCAGCTGTACCTTTGACATTTGTGCCAACTGTGTTAAAAATCTTAGGGTATTCCATGGATACCACCTCTCAGAATATTGCATCTATACTTCTTTCAATGTTTTCCCCAGTAGAAGCAAAATTCCAACGCTTCATAGTAGCATGTGCATCTTGTAGGATAACATCAGTCCCCATAGGACTAAATGAGTTCAAACCCTGAGGCAGGACTGGACCTTTTGAATGGGCCAGGCTTTCTTTGCATTAGCAGTGACTATTTTCTGCTAAACCAATCAGATGTAGCTAAGGGGGAAGAATGTCTGGCCTGTTGAGGCCTCTCCTCCCCAGTAGTACTTAACTGATTTACCCTATCTGGAGGTCAGCGACACCATTTAGCTGGATGGGTCTTGGTTGTTTAGCATGATATGAAGGAATTGTTGATCCAGTGAACTATGCTCCAAG
Organism: Taudactylus pleione; assembly: GCA_031769625.1. NCBI lineage: Eukaryota > Metazoa > Chordata > Amphibia > Anura > Myobatrachidae > Taudactylus > Taudactylus pleione. Next base: position 6,369,038 of record JAUIMM010000135.1, read on the forward strand.
GTCAGGAAACTGCCCTTTCTTGGGTAAATTTTAGGCCTCTGCATGTAGTCTGATTCTGATCTTTGCGCCCCTCTTTCCTATCACCATCTCTTTTCTATCCTCTCTATAATATTAGTATAAATGCAAATATTTTAAATGCCAACATTTCTGTCGTGTTTTTATTGTTTCATGGTTGAGTTTGTTACAGGGCTGACCTAGTTAAACTTTCTTCTGCCATTAGGGAGTTTATACTTCTAGTCCTCAACATCGGTGTGCACTTGCACCTGACCTATAGTAGAAGCAAAATACACCTTCTGACAAGCACAGTACATGAGCATGCACAGTACATATTTGCAGAAGATTTGCTATGTATACCGATGTGCTTAATACCCTATAGATTGTAAGCTTGTGAGCAGGGCCTTCCTACCTATATATCTGTCTGTTATTACCCAGTTTTGTTCTATTAATGTTAACAATTGTAAAGCGCAGTGGAATATGCTGCGCTATATAAGAAACTGTTAATAAATAATAAAATAATAAATAAATACAAGCAATAAAAATCATATACATCAATATAAATCATACCCTGGTATTTATAATTTGTTTAGTACAGGGAGTAATGCACATTATATCCTGGTATTTAAAATGTGTTTTTAAGATGGGGAGTAAAGCATATTATAACCTGGTATTTATAACGTGATTAGTGCAGGGAGTAATGCACATCATACCGTACCCTGGTATTAATAGTGTGTTTAATAAAGTGAGCAATATACTTGTATCTATAATCTATTTAATAAAAGGAGCAATTAAAATTATACACTAGTATTTTATTAATGGGTTTATACAGGTAGTAATGTAAATCAAATAATGATAGTTATGCAATACAGTATATATTAAAGGGAGAAATTTACACTGCATTTAATCCAGAGAGTAATGCACATCACATCATTGTATTTATGTTAAGGTTTGGGCAATGATAGTAGGGAATAGTCTTGCAACAGCCTTGAGGACTGGTATATCTTGGCTGAATGCGGCCATGCAGCAGCCTTGAGGGCTGGATTGATTTGAGTAGTTGCTGCCTGATGGCCGAGGATGTGATGCAGCCTTTGGGCTGTGGAGGCAGCCTTGAGGGCTGGAATGCTGTGGTTAGTTGTGGCCTGATGGCCGAATATGTGATGCAGCCTTTGGGCTGTGGAAGCAGCCTTGAGGGCTGGAATGCTGTGGTTAGTTGTGGCCTGATGGCCGAATATGTGATGCAGCCTTTGGGCTGTGGAAGCAGCCTTGAGGGCTGGAATGCTGTGGTTAGTTGTGGCCTGATGGCCGAAGATGTGATGCAGCCTTTGGGCTGTGGAAGCAGCCTTGAGGGCTGGAATGCTGTAGTTAGTTGTGGCCTGATGGCCGAAGATGTGATGCAGCCTTTGGGCCGTGGAGGCAGCCTTGAGGACTGAGAAGTCTCTGACGTGAAGTGCCCAAAGGCGAGAAGGAGTTGCCAATGTTGCTGGGTTGACACCGGTGATGGTGCGCCGGGTTGCGCACTCTAGAAGCTAAGGTGCGGCCTATGTCGCCAGGTTGACACTGGATCTTGTACACTAAATAGCATACCCTGGATGCTGGAATTTGGGCACTTTGGACGCTGAAGTGTGGCCTATGTTGCCAGGTTGACACTGGTGCTGGTATACTAAATAGCGTACTCTGAAAACTGGGATTTGCGCACTTCGGACGCTGAAGTGCGGTCTATGTCGCCGAGTTGCCACTGGCACTGGTACACTAGGTAGCATACCCTAGAAGCTGGAATACATGCAGTGTCACCAAGATGACACAAGTGCAACAACAGATGATATGTAGACTGGGCCACCTGGATGGATCAAACGGTAGTGGGAAAACACAACAGGACTGGACTTGGAAACTTCAACAGATCAACAGAGGACTTGATACCACTGGAGACATCTTAAAAGAATGTAAGCTCTTATAAGCAGGGACCTCTTCCCTCATGTGCTTCTCTTTACATTTTCTTCTACTCTCTACTCCCCATTAGGGCACCTAACACGGGACTGCCAACTCCCGGCAGCTTATTGTGAGTGCTTTAATCACTATTTCAGCAATGTATATAAATTGTGTCCTTGTCCTGCACTTTAATGTACTGTAAGTTACTTGTTTCTTGTTCACCTATTAGTTCTATGTACTATGTAAGGCACTGCGGAACACTTGTGGCGCCATATAAATAAAGGATAATAATAATAATAAATGCTATAACTGGCATGGAGTGAAGGGCTGGCTGGAATTTAACAGAAACAGGGCCCAACCAGAGCAAGCCTCCCTAATGACAAACTAATGTGCAGCTGGGCTGTGCACAGACAGGAGAATCAATTAGTGTGCACCTGTTACTGCACATAGACAGGCAGTAATTAATGCAGAGCCTCAGTAGCAACTAAGGCTGGAACTGCAAACCATATGCTGCAACCACAGATCCTAACAGGTAGAAGGAGGAGACTTCAGTGAACATTTGCCCAGCATTCACCCTGCACAGCATTGGCAGCTCAGCGGTTTGTGACAATTTAAATGTGTTTAACCCATACACTGCAGCTGATGTGTGGGAGTTGTCATCCACATATGAGTTGTCTGCTTAGATGGAGTTCCTGTCCAAAATATAGGTTTCCCCATCAGTCCAGAAGACCTGTGGGGACTAGCTTCTAACTGTGGAGCCAGTTCCAGGTACCTGACATTGGTGAGAATGTGCTCCAACGTTTGTTTTGTAAAGAAGAAGACAAACTAAGAAAATTAATGAAAGTTTGGGGGGAGGAACTGTAAGTCCCTTTATCTTCCCAATCCTGACACCTACAAAGATGAGAGTACACTCATTTGTAAGAGGGGAAAAAAATAATGGAGCCCAGGAATAGGGGAAGATTCCCCCCCCCCCTGCAAATTATGCAGTCCTTTATTGTCTGTTTATCATCTATGATACAAAGCAATGTAAATAATTCAAAACTACCCTTGTCTGCATGCACATACTATGGAAAGTATAGATGTGCTCTGACCCCATGTTTTAGTTTTGGAACTGGATTCATCTTTGTGTTTAGGTTTTGCAAAACCACCCTCATGTGTTTAGGTTTTGGCTTTGGAACTTGATTTAAAAAAAAAAAAAGATAAAAAGTTTTTAAAAACCGCTAAAATCATGTCATTTTTGCATTTCAAAACCCAAAATTCAGATTTAACACCCGAATTCGGAACCGCTGGAAGATCAGAACCATGACTCGGATTTATCCAGATCTCTTCAGGAGATTAAAACCATGCTTCAGTTCTGTCAGGATTCAGGAAATTCGGGTGGAATCGGAGTTCTGGAGAACCAAACCGCACATATCTACTGAAAAATTCTATCATTTCCATATTTAATCTGTGAAACATATGTATTCTGAGTATAGTTATATGGTCAAGAACATAAAACAATGAACATAAATGCCCTGGAATGTCTCAAGATTCCGTAGCTAATGTTTGATATAAACAAATGTTTAACATACAGTAATTACAGCTAAGTTAGGGGAAGGACAGAACGTATATTTTTTCCTTATGGAGCAGCAGTTATTTTATTCTCAGCTTCCTTCACTTGGAAGAGGCTAAGCATGTCTCTGACGTTAGAGCCATATATTTTTACAGCTATGCTGCTAAATCAGTAACTGATTAAATGACCGCTAGTGTTTTAGAGATACAGACAATTAAACTACAGTCTGAGTAGAGTAAAATAGACTGCAATTCAGTCAGTAATTGCAGCTGCATTGCGTGCACGGTACTAAATCGCTGAGTTGTACGTATAGATTATACAGGTATATGACTGCATTGCCCCAATCCATATATTTTATATCATAGCTGCCATCATTATTAGTGTACACCTGCACCTGCCTTATCCCTGCTGCAAGTGATCCATCTGAACACAGGTGTAACGTCATGTACAGGTGTATTTTTGTGCACATACAACTCCGCTTAACTCCCATTTAGCTTAATCTACATGCCAGCCATCCCATTAACACTCAGTTATGGCCTTTCAACTGCCAGTGGAGATTGAGTTGAGTAGGAATCAGCATTGCCCATAGCTGTGTCTGTTTTGCTCAGGAACATTGTAAAAACACAAGATCCATCTGTGCGACATACTTCCTTGTAAATTGGCTTTGACCCCTAAATGGTACACATTTTGTACTGCATAAAACTGAGCAATGGTCAAAGTATATAATACATTATATTGTGGTAAGACATGATAGACACTTCCTTTTGAAAAAGTACTGTGCTTTATATGTCAATATACAGTAAAATTCAAATGTTATTTCTGATAAAATGCTTTGGGGGATTATTAGACTAGTTATAATAAATATCTGATTAGGACCCTATTAGTTTCAGCTTCTAGGTTATGACAGTGCTTAGCAGCTCATTATCTCAAAAAGAAGTTGAGAGTACAACAATATTCAAGCAAATTGTGTGTATTCAGAGAAAATCTCTTACTTAACTGTCACCATCGTAGATTTCTGTTTGAATAAGTGTGGTTACTGTAGCTTTTATGACACTTTTTAACTATGTAATTTTTCCTTTTATGGTTAAATATGTTAATTTGAAACATATGTTCTAACTATATAATTCTTAATTCCGTTATGATACAAGGATCATATTTGTACATTTGTCTAGAACATGACTGCAATCTGTCAATCCTATCACTATTTAAAATTGGTTTTTATTAGAGATGTGCGGGTTTGGTTCTACTTGGTTCTTTTTGCCAAATTAGCATAAGTCTTGGTTCTTTTCGCCAAATTAGTGCAAGTTCAGATTTATCCTATTAGCTATCCAAAACACGTGACAGCCGATAGCCAATAAGATTCGGCTTTCAAATCCGAATGTAACCGAGCAGAACTGAACCCGCACATCTCTAGTTTTTATTCATTTTCAAAACATGAAAGAAGGGATGGGTACAGAGTAAAGATGAAGGGGCAGGGAGAAAAAAGGGAGGAAGAGATACAATCATTTCAAACAGAACAAATATATGTGTGTGCACAACACATATATATGGAATACACAGCATGTTATATAAACAGAGAAAAAGGAGGCAATAAAAAACTTCTGAGATCCAAGTCATTTGCAATCCGAACACAAATTCCTAAGCGGTGTAGAGGCAAAGGACATAGAAGTTCTCACCATCTGTTTAAACCATTTGCTTAAAATTGTAAAATTTGTGCTCAATAGGGAATTATATAAGCACAGGGTTAGAACATTACATACTGCAAATAGTGGGGGACTACTGTACATACTAGATAAACAAATTAAGAATATGACATTGGTCAGGCCATCCACAAAAACCAATCTTAATAATAATGTAATCAAAGAACAAAACAGGTAATTGGCATTTAAATGATCATCAATTTATTAATAAAATTAACTTAAGATATGAAAACATATGGTGGCAAGAAAAAAGAGGGACAGATTAGAAGCAGGCTATAATTGGCCAAAATCTAGTGCATATCAAAATGGTATCTGCCTACTCCTTCATATCATGCCTAATCAAAGACCCACATATCAGGGTGATGTCTCTGACTCTTGGACCAATGCCATTATGGGAAGAAGAGTGTATCAGCTATGCAGCACAATATCCGCTCATTTGACAATCTCTCCTGCCCAATACACTAAGACAACAACAAACAATAAAGAAGAAAAAAACATAATGGAAGAAGAGTTAGGATGACCCTAAAAAAATGGCCTCGGTCTGGGCAACAACTTATCAATAAAAGCTCCTGATACCTAAATGCAACCATCCCTCCTTGGGAAGGAGAGCAGGATGGGTCTTCCTCATCGTGTTCATTGAGTTCCATGGTAACCATTGGACCTTTTGTCTGACATTCGAGAAAAGACCTGTGACCATTGATTGACCTGGATAGATGACAGTTGTTTTAGAACAGAATTCTGACTAAGGATAATGCATCGGTGTGGTGATTATTTATGTGTATAGTTCTGCTGGAAGTACCTTGGATGTATGTGCCTATACTGGGCAGTCCTCAAAGATACTCATATACGCAATTATTGATATTGTACAAAGAACATGTAAATTTTACATTTGTCTCTGATAAATGGGTATAATACATGGTGGGTGCTCCTTTGTTTTTTTGTTTTTCTTTTTAGTTTAAAATGGAAACCATTGGCAGTTATTTGACTTCACTGGAAGCAGCTTCTGTCAATAGCAATGTATAAAACAAAGTCTTTGTTAGGGCCAAGCAACTGGTTTTCGCAAATCCACTCTCAAATATTATGGTTTTGGTTTTGGCAAAACCACCCTCAAGTATTTTGGTTAATTTTTTGTTTTGAATTTTTTTAAAATTGATAAAAACATGCAATCCTGAACCTGAGATCTTTTTTCTTAGATCTGAACTTACGGGTAGACATGATCCAGGACTCAGTTTAACTCTGGACCCCATTGTTTGGGTGTGTTTTCAGCAAAACCGAACCGTTTATCTTTAATATACAGGTTGAGTCTCCCATAACCAAATATTCCGAAATACAGAATTTTTTGAGCATGACTCAGATAATGACTCCTTTGCTTTTTGATCATTCAATGTACACAAACTTTGTTTCGGAGCGAAACGTTGTTTAATGTACTAAATTATGTAAAATATTGTATAACATCAACTTCAGACAATGAGGCATATTTAATTAGAAGCGAAAAGTCCCATACTTTTCGCATGCCGGATTTTTGGCTGACATCGCTGGTTTTGCATGCGAAAAAGTATTGCGCGTCCCCACTTATCCCCCGTATTCAATTCCAAAGGACGTGAAAACGCCTCCCGGCGAAACTCAAACGGGTGAAAAGTGCTGGCAGATATAGGGAAATCAGCCTAACACCCCCAAAATTATGCACTGACATGGGGGATCACTGTGGATACCCCCAAATAGGCCTGCTGGAGGTATTTGTGGTGTTTAAATGCTCTCAATTGGTGCTATTTTGCATCTTTGCACAAGTGGTGAAAAATAGCACTTTGCAGTATTTTTGGGACAAAAATAACTAGTCCCAGCAAATTTGGGGTACATGAAAATGGGTGCAAGCATCGTTAAAAATTGCTAAAGTGAGGTCTTAAAAAGCATAAAAAATGCACCTTCAGCAAGCACCTGCAATCAAATAAACTCCTCCCCATACTTACAGACCCCCCAAAGTCTATTTCGCTCGTTTTTAAGTTTGTACCCCAACTTTGAATTTTTTCACCCCCTTTTTCAAAGTAATTTTTGGGGTGTTCTTTCATTCTTTTTTTAATTTGTTTTATGCAGTTTACCTTTTGGGGACCTGTCCTAAGGGCCACCTTTGCACCCCAAAACCGCAATTCTGCACTTTATTACACCAGCTTTTCAGAGGTGAAACTTTTCCAACGGGTACATTGCATTGCATTTTCGCACTGGCGAAAAGTCTCAAAAATTGAATACGGGGATAAGTTTCCACTGGCAAAATGACGTCATCGGCGAAACTTTTTTCCTTGCAAACAATGGATTTTCGCCGCTAATTGAATTTGGCTACATGTGTATAATAAGGTGTATATGAATCATAAATTAATTTTGTGTATGTACACAAGCTTTGTCTGAAGTACAAAATTATTCAAAATATTGTATAAAATTACCTTCAGGCTAAGTGTATAAGGTGTATATGAAGCAAGAAACATTCTGTGTTTAGATTTGGGTCCCATTCCCAAGATATCTCATGGTATGCAAATATTCCAAAATACGGAAATATCCGATATATTACTTCTGGTCCCAAGCATTTTGGAATGAGAGACACAACCTGTATATTGCAAGTAACAAACTTCGCACACACCAATTTCTTCAGCAATATGAGTCATCGATCATTACTGAATGCCTATAAAATCTACGTGTCACATCTAGAATGGGAAGTGGACCCGGACTGGGTGCAGGGAAGTCCTTGCGAGCAGTTTCCTGATATTGGAATGAAGCTGGACATAAGGGGTATTTGTTCATGAATGTTTCAGCAATCGCAGGATGATGCAGAGATCCAGGGAAAGGGGGAAACCGAACCCCCATCGGGTATTCTGAGTATGACTCCTGGAGATGCTGGGGTACAGGAATGAAGTATTGGTGCTGACTAAGGTTGCAGTAGTGGTTAGGATACCAGAACCGAGATGGCTGACCAGCTGGCAGAGGCACAATGAATCAGAGGAGGTAACAATGATTTCTGCAACTGGATATTGCACACTGGATACAAACGAGACAAGGGAGCACAGAGAACTAGCACACAGACTAGCTGTGTAAGACATTGCACTGGCAACCTAAGGACTCCCAGGAAGCCCTTAAGTACCTAAGGCTTGTGCAGCATTGGCTGACAGAGCCCACTGTGATACATGCTGACTAGATTGGCTCTTTCCTGACATGTGAGCAGATCCAAGATGGCAACACCCAGCATTCAGCAATGTTTGTGCAGACTCCCAGCGACAGTAGCTCCAAAATGACAGAGACTCAGCGGTGCCTCTCAAGGACCTGCCCGCACCCTGCGGTAACCGCCAGCAGCCTGCACCCCCACCAGATGGACCCTGCCAGAGTGCTCAGATAGGTAAGCCCTGAACCCCCCGCACTGCAGCAGAACGGTTTGTGACACTATGTATGCAGACCTTTGTGGCTTGGTTCTAAATCATCATTGTGTTTTGGTTTTGGCAAAACAACCATCACATGTTTTGGTGTTGGATCTGAATTTATTTAAAATGAATAAAAATAGCTAAAATCATATAATTTGGACTTGTTTTTGCTCCTTCAGTATTGTTAACATCAATAACATTAATTTCCCGTTAATTTTAACCACCGCTCACAATATTGTTTTCACCAATATTAGCCAAAGGCTGCAGTGACCTGGCTGCCTAAACTAGGAAACATAGCAGTAGCACAAACACATGACAGTTTAAAAGAATATACAGTAGCACATCTATAAAACATAGTGGCACAGCAGTGGTAGACAGGATGACAGTTTAATAAACTATATGACCATAAAGGATGTTTTCATTAATCAAGAATTAATAGTTTAAATGTAAATTCCTAGTACAAAAAATACATAATATATTACCAACACACTCCACAAAACAGTAAATCACAAGCCCCAGGCCAATACAAATGATTGGAGGTTGAATATTCCGTATTCAGTTGCCTGGAAAAAAACTATTAAAAACAAGCATCCAAATATGAATTTAAAAACACACTAAATACAACCAGCAAATCACAGACCTCAGGCCAAAACAAGTGATTTGAGGTGGAGTACTAAGCATTTAGTGGTGTGGAAAAAAAATATTAAAATCAAGCATCCAATGTGAGTTTACACACAAATTGAATCCAACTAGTAAATCACAGGCCTAATCAAATCATACAGATACAAGATACAAAATATAAGAAACAAAATCTAGAACATCAATGCCTGTGAGAAGTGGGTGTCCAGAACGAGATGTATTCTACTGCTGTAACCTCTAGAAGAGAGTTGACAAGCTGGAGCTGATACTTCAACATCCACCGAAGGAGGAAAAGCTGAAAATGAGCAACTTGGATTACACTGCACAACAATGAAAATGTTTCCGATGTGAAAATAGTTACTTCTAATTGATTTCAGCATGCAAAGAATGAATATGACATTTAAAACTCTGTTAGCTCTGAGTTCTGAGATATAGCCCATTTATGACGATGTAGGGGTATTCCTAGTGAAGTGAGCAGAATGGAGAGAATCTTGCTAGCAATCTATGTTCCGCGCAGAGGGGGCAGGGCCTAATGACCCAATTAAACAAATCAGTTATTTGTCCCCTCCCCTATTCAAATATATGCGATTCATGGGATTACCCACACAAGATAACCGTGGTGCACTGAGTGACAAGCATAGTGAGCGATTCCACCAAGACATTTCAGCAATGGAACAAAGATATCAGGGTAAGTGAATCACAACTGTAGGACAGTGACAAGAGATGCCCCAGAAGAGGAGTACAAGAGACAAGCAAAGAGAAAGCACCCCCATGAATAGGCCGCTATATTAGATAGTACTTTCGTATGCTGTATGTTTGTTTCGTATGTTGTTTTGTTTTGTTTTGTGTTCTTATTTGTGATTGAATTAAAACAACTGTTATTTATTTTCTATCAAGAAAATATCAGATTATTTTAAAATAGCTTTTCACTATGACTATATTACTAATGTACATACAGTATAGTGCAAGTAGTGTAGCTCAAAAAATAGAGCTAGTAAAAACATTCTGAAATCATTTTAGTTTTTATTGACCTCAAATTAGTAATGTATGATTATTTTTAGAAAGGAAACAAATTAAAAGTATTAATTTGTTGTACAGTGTTATCTGTCCTCATAATAGTCAATTAGATGCTGCCTGTCAAACTTCAAGGATGATAGGGAGGATGATACTACTCTGTATCTCTGGAGAAGCTGCAGGAAATGGAGCCTAGTATATGTCTGGATGAGAAGCTGGTGATGTATGGTCTTGCAAGATACAGACAACTATATTGTCCTTGGGCCCTCTCACACCCACCCTTATGTTGTATATTATAGGACATGCACAGTTTAACAAACCAAGCACTTCAGTGACAGGGACTGCCACTATTGTTGCTGAAGTGCTTGCTTTGTTTGGTCCCCCACAAAACAAAATATTTTGTGAGTTGGTTAAACAAAGCTACCAATGGGCTTAAGGCACCTAACAATGTTGTTAATCATTCTCACAGTTGGAAGATATCATCATCCTGTTAATCTGCCACATCACTGTTGTAAATAACATCATTACAAAATATTAGCTCATCCCCATTGGAACTCACAATTACATAAGTCTTTAATTGTTCTAATTGGTGACAATTGACTTTCTCACAGAATGTGAAGTAAATTTTTATGAACATCAGTTTTTCTACATTTTTGGAAGTAGCCTTCTATGCTGTTCACTCATACGGTTCCCGGTTGTGCTAAACTCACTTTCCAAGTACACACTGGATGGTGGCCAGCTTACGCACATCTTAGCTAGTTTGTACAAGCGGCTCCAAATTGTATTTTTTCCTTCCAAGCATTCATAAGGACTGTCTGAGGTGCTAATATTATATTATTGTTACTGTAATCCTCCTCCAATCTTTTGATGTTTACTGTATCATATTGAGTAATGGTAGAGGTGTCAATACAGATATGTCCTCTTGCATCTTTGGAGCTTGTGCAGCAAATCACGCCATGCATGTCATGAGTTGTGCACTCCTATGGAGTTGTGGGTGCAAGCACAGCATGGCATACCATGGCATGCGCAGCTGGGGCTAAATGCATGGTGCGATGCATGCACACGTTTGCAAGAGAACTCACATCTGTATATGTTGGCAAATCTTTTAAGCTTAACCAGATTTCATAATGTTTTAACCTAGTTCACTGAGTTGACTCATCATCATTACCAGTGGCTCTCTTAGAAAAGGTCAGTTTTTTTCCTGGGAGAAGTATTTGCAAGAGAAACTGAAGCAGGAGACATCATTGTGTCAAGTGCCACTTGAACTGACAACTTGCTCACAAGAAGCACTTTGCATCTTTTACAATCTGTGAACCCTTGAGTCCTGGCAAACTGAATAAAAAATGTTTTCTGCAAGACCAGCATACTTAGAGGAATACATTTATCTACTCATTCAGTTTCTTTAGCTGCTTTCCATTAGCATACATTAAGAGTAGGTCCTGACTCACTGCATTGGTTACATTTTCAAATGGTTTCAGTATCTTGCATTAAACAGGGAGTATTCTCCACTGTTCTAGAGTAAGCTACATTTCCATTCTTCTCCACATGTCATATCTGGATGTGTACATTTGGATGGCTTGTAACTGCTCTTCCAGTTGCTAAAACATATAAAGGTTGGATTTCAACCTGGTTACTACCTCTTCCTTCAGTTGGTGGCTTGGCAATGGAACTGTCCTTGTAGTATCTGCAATCTTCTTCGTGGAGTTTCTGAATGCCTAAAGTGGCCAGAAAGTTTATAGGGTACAGTCAGCATGTTCTGCACGAACATGTCATATTTTAAGAAATTCTGAACTGTGGATTTTATTGTGTACACAAAACATGGTACATGTTCAACCCAGTTGTAATGTCTGTGCACTGTTACTTGCATTATCAGAAATAACAGATCCTGGGGAGAGTCTTAGCGGGGTAAGTCACCTTGCTATCACATCCCTGAGTTTTTCTGACAAATTGACATCATTTACAGGTGCCACAAAATTTTTCAAGTGCTCATATTGTTTTATTTTGCATATTATTTTATTTTGACCAGCTAAACACTGACTTTAGGGTGGAGATACTACTTAAGATTTACTTTTGTCTAGGCATGATGATGTGCTACATCTTATCATTGTAAAGAACTGCTGCCACTGGTGGCTCACTAACTTTGACACAATCAACTTCATCCTCCTGAATATTTCCTTTTTCTTGTCCAACACATTCATCATTCACATATTCATTAGTGTCAGATACACAGTTGTCCTCATCATCCTGTTGCATTTCCAAAGTAGCATCCTCAATTTTTTCTAATCCATGATTATCATCACTTTTACTATTATTCTCATATTTGCAGATGGTTCAGCAATAGTGGAATAAGGCTTCTCTAGGACTACAGTGTCAAAAATGTGAGACTCAGACATTTCACGTGTAGACACCCTTAGACTCTCCACAGAAATCTGTGAAGTTAGTGAATGCATAGTTTGTTCTTCAATCTTAGTATTCTTTTTGTGCACTGATTTGCCTGTTTTAGAGCTGACACATCTAGACTATGAGTTAGAAGGTGTTGCATGTGAGCTTACAAAATATACCTGACTGTGTTTGCTCTGACTTTCACAATATGTATTTGTATGCATGAAAGAGCAGTAGCAGGAACACAACTTGCAAAGAATGGCCATGGTCTGAGCCTTTCCTTGCCATTGTGTGTGGTCTATGCCATGTTGAAAATTTAATGTATTCGGCAGTAACTTTTACCTTCATGAAGATTATGTTTTCTTAAAGAATGTCAAACATTGTTTATTGCCCTTTCTTACACCTTCCTTCTGCTTGACATTGTTCAAAAGTAGATTTTGAAGAAGTACTATGACTGCCAGCACTAGTACTGAGTTGTTCCTGTTCTTCTATAGACTGATCTTTGATTGTTTTTATTTTTCATAGTAGGACAGGAGTTAAGCTACTGTGGTTGAAATTTGATGCCACCAAGTAAGTTTTCAGTAAAATAGGGAAATGAGGGACTGTTACCTTTACCATGCAGTTTTATTAAAAAACTGGAGATTTCTTTTGACACCGGAAATTTTTTTTTTTTCCACATTAAGTATTTTGGGGCACAGCTAACAGGGACACAACAACACCTAGTAAGTACAGTAAAAAATGCTGCCTCTCCAAGGCACACATTCTTGTAAAAATATGACTTAAATTATAAAAGACTACAGATTTTTTTACACCAAATAAAAAGTATTTTTTCCCACTTAAATCATTCCGGGGTACAACTAACAAGGACATGACAACACCCAGTAAGTACAGTAATATATGTTACCTTTCCAAAATACACACTTTTGAAAAAATACAATTTAAATTGAATTCTAAAAGACTGCAGATAATTTTGATACAAAAATAATATTTTTTCAATTTTAAAAGACTAAAGATACAAAAATGTTTCTTTTGTTGTTGCAATTATTATTTGTTTATAACAGGAAAGATGTATTCTTTGGGGTACAGCTCATTTAGACACAGCACAGTAGTTTGTGTACAAATAATCTTGAATTCAAACTCTCTGCCCCATACACAAGCGACAATATATATACTGCAGTGTAGATAGTCCTTGTAAAAAAAACTGTGCAACTTCACTTTAACTAACATACAGAACAAACTGTTTGCAGCACTAGATTGCAGGTGCTACTATGTCTGACAAACAATCAAGGCACTGCAAACAATCCTGTTTGCACATTCGGTATGAAATACCGGTTGACGCATGGCCAGCAGTTCGATTCCCAGGAGCGGCAGCCCAACAGATGCAGAGATCCCGACAGCGGCAGCCCGACAGCGCTGGAAATCCCGATCATCCTTAGGTAAGTACAAACTAACCTAACCTAACCCCCCTAACTCTAACACTACTAGGGGTGCCTATCCCTAACCTCCCCCCATGCCTAAACCTAACCCCCCCTTCCCCGCTGCCTAAACCTAAGTCCCCCGAGGGGGTGCCTAACCCTAACCTCCCCCCAGGGGTGCCTAACCCTAACCCCCCCTTCCCCTAGCCTAACCCAAACCCTCCTGGGGGGGTGCCTAATCCTAAATCCCCTCCGGGTGCCATAAACCTAACCCCCCCCTGCACTGTCTGCTCGCGGCGTCCGGTGTTGGAAAAATGACAGGCATCTAGATTTAGAAGCCTGTCATTTAACCCTCGCTGGGATAAAGCAATCGGGGAGCCGGCTGTCGGGCTTACGTCAGCTGGTTTCCCAATTGAATTCTTCTGTTTACAGTGCACTGCAGTTGCAAGCTAGTGTGTCTGACCAAAAACTGACACATACAGTACATAGTGACAAAGATGCTTGCAGTCACACTTCTCACCTACTTTATCTACCTAATACATGTCTCTGTAATCTAATGGTGTCTTTTAAAGAGCAAAACTACAGCCTACACCATCTCCTTACACTCTCCTGTTTGAATTGGCGCCTATTCATGAGAAAGGTACTCTTATACCGTATGCAATCAAAAACACACGAGAGCCGAGATTGCAAATTATGAAAATTATGTTTTGCCTTGTTTTGGGAACCAAACTTGGTGCGAAACCCAAGCCAGGACTCAGTTCTCCTCAGAAATGGCAAGGTTGGGTGTGTTCAGTTTTTGGCTAAACTGAACTGCTCATCTCTAGTTTGTATATGCTCATACTCATTAAAAGATGCTCATTGAAAGATGAATCTTCCTGCTTATAATTGGTATGAATTTGTATAATTCTCTTTCATCATTTCCTTACTTTTCCACCATCATTGTACATAATTGTATATCTTTTCTCTTTCCCCATTGGCTATGTAAAAAGCCTTTATTGGTGCCTACACACTAGATGACACACAAAAGATGTAATGTCATCAACGATTTCCCTGCAACTCCCCTGCACTCACAGACAAACAATATCCTTCATAAACTGACAAATGATCTGACCAATGACCTTAATCTTGTTAATGAGATTGGCAGAACTTGCCTGCTGTAGACAAAATCTGAAGATGTGATGTACGACCCGTGGGGATGCGCATTGCCATTGTGATCTTGAGTGGACACTCTTTATTTGGACATATTTACATGATTTGTTCCATTGCATCAAAATTGGGCAAATTGTGAAACATATTGTCTAGTGTGTAACCACCTTAACACTCTCAACCTTGGTTGCAGTTTGTTTCTGTTACAGATAAAACAAAAATAATGATTGCAATTATTTCAGCTTAATACAAGAGTACAAAGAGTGAATTCAATATTTTTTTAAATAATTTTTATCTAATCGCATAGAGCATAACCATCCATTTTTTCTTCTTCAGGGTCCATAGGGTCCACAGGATCTACCTTGGGTTATGTAGTTGGAGCAATCCAATGCACCAAACAGCTTACAGCTTGCACTGGTCCTCCTCCCTATATACCCAGCCACAGGCATTGTTTTCTTATTTGGTGCGAGGCAGGACCAGTCGCACCTTTTATACAGCACAACTGCCTAGACAGTCCAAGGCTTTTTTCTTTTTTAGGATTTACTGTACCTTAGTTTTGAAACTTCAGAGTTTAGCGGTACCAGCACCGATAAGGACGCAGTACCATGACTCCTTCTACCTCCGCCAATGCCAAAATGCCAATACCGCTATATGCCCTGAGGTTCTCGGCAGGCCTCAGCATCGCTTAGCTAGTGGCTTTTGCTGAGGTCTGGACTGCAGTTGGGTCACGGAGATGTGAGGTATCCTCAGAAATCATGCACAGCAGTCCAGGCCTCTGGTGTAGAGACGCATCGGCGGCAACTGCAGGTGAAGGACTCATGTTACGTGTCCTCACTAAGGCAGCCGGGGCCATATCATCTGTTGCCAGGGTTGGATGGTAAGATGCACTAGAGCACACTAGTCAACATCTTACTACTGTGAGGTCAGAGTACCCTGCCATCAAAATCACAGCCATAGGGTGATAGGTACTCCCCATGCCGGTCCTCCCGCCTGACTCAAACTTCCAGGTACGGATTCCCACATCTGGTTCACTATATCTGACCACATAATGTAATGAGATGCTTGCAGTTAGCATTTGTGTGCAGTACTGCTGTAGCTGTTGGTCTCAGAGGTTTTGGTCTGTCTCTCTGTATGCCTCTTCCTTGGGTTTGGTATGTAGCACTCTACATCCTACCACAACCCCCTTGGGGCTGGTTAGTTGATACAGAGTCCATTTGCAATAGCAATTGTTAGTATTTATGCATTTGTATGTGACTATATGCTAGCTGCTGTGTGTATACTGCCTGTTTTTTCAAACTGTCAGTTATATCTATCACTGTGTTTCTCCTTAACCCTCTGAAGAGGTGTGTGGGGAGTTTCATTGATAAAAAGTCACATTGCATTGTACACCTTATACCATTTACACATTTGTCATGTCTAAAGCTGAAGGTGAGAAAGATGAGCTGCCAGTGCTGAAGACATGTAAGTCCTGTGCAGTAGCCCTGTTGAAGCAGGATGTTATACAAGATGGATTGTGTAGTAACTGTGTAAACAGACACCTGGGCCATCAGGTACACCAGCACTAGAGCCACCCTGGGTGGCCATATTGCCTCAGGCTTTGTCATACTTAGTAGACAAGGCTGCAGATGCACGGGCTCCTGCTGCTGCTGTATTACCTCATGCTATGGGGTGTTTACAGCATGTATATCCTTTTATGTGTATGCCCCCCATGAATTCCTGTTGGGTTATTTCTACTGCTCACTCTAGTAAGAGTATGCGCTGTCTCTAGCCTCTCTGCAGGTAGATAGACCAGTGACGGTAAAGCAGGTGGCATAAGAGAGGTTCTTGTCATTTGTTGCCTCAAGCGTCTAACTCGGCCTCATCAGCAGACTCTAATATGCAGAGTTCTGGGTCTTACTCAGTGGATGTCCCCTCTCTGGTGAGAGCGGTGAGGGCTGTCCTCAGTATAGAAGAAGAAAAGGTTTCACTGACATCTAAGACTCCAGACATCTATAGACATCAGAAAGTGGCTAAGGATTATTTCCCTCAGTCTGAGCAACTGTCGAATCTCATGTCTGATGCATGTGGCACTCCTAGTAAGCATTTTCATGCTACAAGGAATATAACCTCTCAATACCCATTTGCACTTGGTGAGTGTAACAAATGGGAAGTTTCCCCAATGGTAGATGCTCAAGTCACAAGATTGATTAGGAGCGCTATGTTACCCATTCCGGCAGCATCCTCTTTGAAAGAGGTTGTCAATTATTTAAAAACAATGTTTTCATTATCTGGTGCTATTACCAGGCCAGCTACTGTATGGCTGTAGCCTGGGTAGCCAAAGTGGTGGAAGAATGGACAAAGTCTCTGGAAGATATTATGCCTGATGCAACCAGAGAACAACAATCTCTTCTTGGTCAAATGCGAGAAGCAGCTGTGTATATGGGGGAAGCAGTTATTGATGCAGGTATTTTGGCTTCTAGGGTCTTGGCAAACTCAGTAGCATCCCAAAGATTCCTTTGGCTAAGGACCTGGAAGGTGGATGCAGGGTCCAAGAAGGCTCTGGAATCTTTGTCGTTTGAGAGGTAGGTACTGTTTGGACCAGAGCTGGAATACATAATGACTTCTTTGGCAACACCGAAATCGTCTGAATTGCCATCCACTGATACATCTAAATGTAGGCAGTCATCATCTCGTTCCTTTCGCCCACAGGGTGGAGCAAAGAAACAGTCTTCCTCCAGACAGAGTCATTGCTACAGGAAACCACAGGCCAAGAAATCTTGGTCAACCAAATGTCCTGCTTCCAGGCCAGATGGTAAGCCTATTGTCTAATGGGGCGGGCCTCCCCCTAGAGGATATCAGGGTTGGAGGCCAACTCTTACTGTTATCCCAGGCCTGGCATCAGACAACTATGGATGCCTGGGTTCAAGAGCTGGTCTCTCATGGCTATGCCATCACGTTACTGAGGCATCCCCCTCAGAGGTTTGTTGACACAACCATGCCTTTGGGCCTGGTCAGAGCTTCGGCCTACTGGGAGTTTATTGGGCCCTCCTGAAACCAGAAGTCATAGTCCCCATCCCTGTGATGCAACAGGGAAGGGGTTATTATTCAAATTTATTTTTGTTTCAAAAATCAAATACCGGTAGGTCACATCGCCCTATCCTGAATCTGAAATCTCTCAACAGATTCATCAAGGTGCCCAGACTCTGTATGGAAACCCTATGGTCAATTGTACTGATTATGGAGCCTTGAGATTTCATGGTATCCCTGGACATCTAAAATGCATATCTGCATGTTCCGATTGCACAATCCCACCAAAGCTTTCTGAGATTGGCGGTAAATCAGCAACATTACCAATTTCAGGCTCTACCCTTCGGTCTAGCTATAGCCACTCTGGTATTTACCAAGATAATGGCAGTCATGACAGTGGGTCTCAGATGGCAGGGAGTCAGGATACTGCCAAATCTGGATGACCTCTTGATATTAGCACAATATCAGGAGATGTTACAATGTCATCTGCAGATAACTATTGTCTGCTTACAAGAGCACAGCTGGGTAATCAATTGTAAAGTCTCAGATGATTCGCATCTCACCAGAGGTCCGGCTCTCCCTCACCTGGTGGCTGGAGATGACTCATTTAAACAAGGGTTGTCCGCTATGGGTACCGGATTGGGTACTTCTCACCATGGAAGCAAGTCTGCGAGGATGGGGAGCAGTGACAGGTCACCACACCTTCCAGGGAAGGTGGGCAATGCAGGAAAATCACCTACCAATAAATATATTGGAGCTTCATACAGTGCACAGAGAGCTCATATAGGGCAGGCGTGTCCAGGTTCAGTCTGAAAAATGTCAGTCTGCAGTGGCCTACATCAATCATCAAGGAGACACACGAAGTCTGGCTGCCATGAAGGAAGTGGCAGAAATTCTGCTGTGGGCAGAATTCCATCTTCCAGCAATCTTGGCAATATTCATCCCTGGTGTTCTCAACTGGGACGCAGACTTCCTAAGTCACCAGGGCACCAGGACATACAATCCGGAGCTCTTGGGCTCAATGGGCTCTTAAACTGGACCTCTTTCAAATCCTGGTGGACAAGTAAGGATTACCGGACGTTGACCTCATGGTGTCACGTCACAACCACAAGGTCCCCAGGTATGGGTCCAGAACAAGGGACAACTCAGCTGCCTTCATGGAAGCTATGGTGGTGAGGTGGGACTTCAGGTTGGCATACCTTTTTCCTCTAATCTCGATCCTCGTCAGAAAGTTCAAGTAGGAATGTGGCAGGATAATACTAATAGCCCCTGCCTGGCCCAGGAGGCATTGGTTCTCCAATCTGACATGTCTATCCATAGACAGTCCACTTCCACTAACTCTATGGCCAGATCTGCTAATGCAGGGTCCCTGCCTATACCAGGATTTACCTTGGCTGGCTATGCGGCATGGTTCTTGAGTCTTCCATCTTAAAGGCTAAGGGTTTTTCTGCTTCTGTGATCCAGATGATGCTGAGGGCAAGGAAGCCACAGAATTTGGCATTAAGTTTTTCTTTGGAATTCTCACAGAAAATATGACCCTATGATTTTTCAAGGTATCAAGAGTACTTTCTTTTCTTCAGGCTGGATTATACTTAGGTCTTTGCCTGGCTACCTTGAGAGTCCAAGTTTCTGCTTTTACAGTTTGGTTCCAGTGCAAAATTGCCCCTTTGCCAGATGTTAGAACATTCTTACAGGGGGTTCTGTGGTTTCAACCTCCATTTCTCCCACCAGTGGCACTATGGGATTTATCCTTGGTTCTCAGGGCACTGCAATCTCCTCCCTTTGAACCCTTTGATACAGTGGACTGGCGATGGCTGACAGCAAAGACACTTTTTCTCCTCACTATTTCTTCAGCTCACAGAGTGTCTGGCTTGAAAGCACTGTCATGTCGTTCTCCATATTTGATTTTTCATCAAAAAAGAGCGGTCCTCCGTACTAAGGCAGGTTACCTTCCGAAGGAGATTTCCCGTTTCCATATAAATGAGGAAATTGTAGTCCCAACCTTTCAGTCTTCAAACCTGTCTACAGGGGAAGCATCCCTGGATGTGGTTCGAGCCCTTAGTATTTACATGGATTGTACAAACTCTATCAGGCAATCAGATTTGCTCTTTGTGTTATATGGATTTCGCAAGCGAAACTGGCCAGCAAACAGACAAACTTTGGCTCATTGACTGCGTATGATTATTTCTCACAAGCTGGTCTCCCTGTCCCTAACAAGGTGAAAGCACAATCCACTCGGTCTGTGGGACCATCATGGGCAGTTAGACATGGTGCCTCAGCTGAACAGCTGTGCAAGGCAGCCACTTGGTCTTCCATCCAGACTTTTATCAAATTCTAAGCATATGATACTTTTGCCTCCCAGGATGCTTCCTTTGGGTGGTGGATTCTCCTCTCTGTGCAGGAGTGTCCCCACCCTTAAGGGAACTGCTTTAGGATGTCCCCAAGGTAGATCCAGTGGACCCTATGGACCCTGAAGAAGAAAATAAGAGTTAGGCTTGTTTACAAACTGAATGCCTGTGGCTAGGGGCTGGGTATATATGGAGGAGGACCAGTGCATTCTGGGAGCTCCAAAGCTGTAAGCTGTTTAGTGCACTGGATCTCTCCTACTACATACTTTAAGGTAGAACCTGTGGACCCTATGGACCTCAAAGAAAAAGAGTTAACCAAGGTATGTTATACCATAACTCTTATTATATCTATAACTCATCAACACATCCAGATAGTGACTTACTGTATTATTGTGCGTGGTAGTAAATGAATGCAATATTTAATGCAGATTACATTTAAAGATAAAATACGGTAAAAACAAACAAAACTGTCATCCAATATCATGTACTACTTTTAGACAATTATTTACAGTATTATGTCTAGAAACCAGTATAATGTTGTTTACATTCATCATGCTAACAATTTTCTTTCCTAGTAAGTTTCCAAGATGTCCACAACTGAAGATGAGCCGGAGACCCCATATTACACTTCTTCTGCGTCCCAACAGGGTAGGAACAGCCCCGAGTTTACACATTTAGCTCTCTATCAAGCAACATTTTTGAAGGGTAAACCAAAAATTCTGGGGGTGAGTATTACAATTTCTATTTTGCTGTACTTGCAAGTACTGTATAAGGTAAACACGTGTGTATTTGTCCTCAATAAGCTACACTGGCGCGAGACACCCAGCATGAGTGAGCTGCTCCGAGAGGTGTGCACTAGAGATGCTGCGGTATGACTTTAACTGCCCAATAATTGGTTTTAAACATGTATAAATGCACAAATGAAGCAAAATGGAACTTGATATGTAAATAACACATGGATGCTGCATCGTAGTACTTTGTATACAGATCCAGACTCAGGGCCTGATTCAGAGATGGACGAAGCAATGATCGGTGCTGCACCTTCGGCCGCAGCAGATCTGAGATGTTATGTTAATCCAGCAGGAGGCGTCTTTTTTAAAACGAATCTCACTGCCGGCTTCTCAAATCCACTGCCTGTGTCCAAAGACGCAGCATTGAATCACCATGATGACCATCAAATCACCATGACGACCATCTTCTAGACCATCGGGCATCTGCGCAAGTCTAGGGTTGCTCAGAATGTCAAGCTGCAGCGGCCAGTGAAGCTTCATTCGACTACGCAGTCGCTGGCTTCGGACCTCTTCTGAAATTTGAATCATTCCCATTCTCAGGCAGCTGCATCTACAGCTGCATCCTGGCACATTCGTACTGTGGCTCCAGTGCATGCGCAGTAACAAAAACATTGGTCAATATTGGCTAAATCAGCCCCTCAGTCACAAATGTTGCACATTAAATTGATCAGTACAATCTAGTTATGTTTTATTTGTGTGAATACAGTAAGGAGCACATTTTGAGCAAAAGAGACCATCGTCGCGGTCGAGTCACACAGAATCTGGAGCGCCAATAGGGTCTGTTTGGCGCGACTGAAGCTGCACTGTTTGTGGATACATCTGTAGCTTTGATTACGCCAGGGAGCTAAAAACCAAGGGCAATTACATATCCGGTAATGATATGATTATCAAGAGCCCTTTAATTCACTGTTGACCGTGGTCCATAAATAAAATTGAAAGAGGGGAAAATAAGTTATTTTATACATGAGCAAAAGGAACACAGATAAACATCACAAAGCAGCAGGTTCGTTAATAGTGGTCTGGTGATTAGTATGGATGCTTGGATGAGAAGAGGACCACATCACTGAGCAGGATGCCGAGCCATGCTTAGAGCCAAGTTTGGGACTTCAGTAGATATTGGCCGGTGTTAAAGCAAAGTGTTTGAAGGTTTTCCTTGTACATTATAGAGCTGGCAGAACTACAGTATTGCATTTAAAGTAGGGGTGAGTGGGTTCGGATTTCTGAAATCCGAACCCCCCCGAGCCCCCCCGATCCGAGGCAGATCCGAGTCAGGCTCGACTTTTCCCGCCTGACTCGGATCTGAAATCGAGGCAAAACGTCATCATCCCGCCTTCCGGGTCTCGCGGGTTTTGGATCCTATATAAGTTACCCGCGTCAGCGCCATTTTCTCACTCGGCTGTGGACAGTGAAGAGGGAGGGTGGGAGTTAGGGCTGGCTGGGCTGTGTAGTGTAGTGCAGAGTAGTGTTGTGCTGTGCTGCGCTGTGCTGCTGTTGTCAATAGGGGCTGTGTCCACTACTTCAAAGTCCATAGGGGCTGGCTGTGTTGTGCTGTGCTGCTGTTGTTAATAGGGGCTGTGTCCACTACTTCAAAGTCCTGTGCAGTGTCCCAGTCCTAAAGGGGTGCTGTAGTGTTGTCCAGGGGGTGCTCAGTCCATCTGGGGAGCTTACCCCAAGTGCAAAAAAAATAATATTTTTTCTGTGTTTGTGAATTGTGTGCGCAGTAGCCGCACGTGCATCAACAAAGTAGTGCCAAGCGTGCGCCTGTGTCATAAGAAAAGGGCCGACTGGCTTGACTGTTAAAGGGTGCTGTAACCCCCAAAGTACACTCCAGTCCAAACCAAAAAAATCTATATTTTCTGTGTTTGTGAATTGTGTGCGCAGTAGCCGCACGTGCATCAACAAAGTAGTGCCAAGCGTGCGCCTGTGTCATAAGTAAAGGGCTGGCTGGCTTGACCGTTAAAGGGTGCTGTAACCCCCAAAGTACACTCCAAACCAAATAACAAAATATTTTTTCTGTGTTTGTGAATTGTGTGCGCAGTAGCCGCACGTGCATCAACAAAGTAGTGCCAAGCGTGCGCTTGTGTCATAAGTAAAGGGCCGGCTGGCTTGACCGTTAAAGGGTGCTGTAACCCCCAAAGTACACTCCAAACCAAATAACAAAATATTTTTTCTGTGTTTGTGAATTGTATGCGCAGTAGCCGCACGTGCATCAACAAAGTAGTGCCAAGCGTGCGCCTGTGTCATAAGTAAAGGGCCGGCTGGCTTGACTGTTAAAGGGTGCTGTAACCCCCAAAGTACTCTCCTGTCCTAACCAAAAAAAAATAATATTTTCTGTGTTTAGCCGCACGTATATATCAAATCGATATAACATAAATGGAGGACCAAACTTTCTCCGATAAAAATAAAATAGAGAAAGATCAAGGACCACTTCCTCCTAGTGCTGAAGCTGCTGCCACTAGTCATGACATAGACAATAACATGCCATCAACGTCGTCTGCCAAGGCCGATGCCCAATGTCATAGTAGAGGGCACATACAATCCCAAATGACAAAGTTCAGGTAAATCACCTTGAAAAAAACATTGAAATCATCTGAAGAGAAACGTAAACTTGCCAATATGCCATTTACGACACGGAGTGGCAAGGAACGGCTAAGGTCGATCCCTAGTATGTTCATGACTAGTGGTTCAGCTTCACATGACGATGGACGCCCTCCTCCCACTAAAAAAAATCAAAAGAGTTAAGCTGGCAAAAGCACAGCGAAGAACTGTGCTTTCTAAGAAGATATCACAAATCCCCAAGGAGAGTCCAAGTGTGGTGGTGGTTGCGATGCCTGACCTTCCCAGCACTGGACGGGAAGAGGTGGCTCTTTCCACCATTTGCACACCCCCTGCAAGTGCTGAAAGGAGCACCCACAGTCCACTTGCTGATATGCAAATTGAAGATGTCACTGTTGAAGTACAACAGGATGAGGATACTGGTGTAGCTGGCGCTGAGGAGGAAGTTGGCGAGGAGGATTCTGATGGTGATGTGGTTTGTTTAAATCAGGCTCCGGGGGAGACAGTTGTTGTCCGTGGGATGAAAAAGCCCATCACGGTCATGCCTGGGCAGAAGACCAAACATTCCACCTCTTTGGTCTGGCAATATTTCTATCCAAATCCGGACAACAACTGTCTTGCCATATGTACCATATGTAAAGGTGGAATAAGTAGGGGTAGGGACGTTAACCACCTAGGAACATCCACCCTTATACGGCACATGCAGCGTGTTCATAATAAGTTACTGTCAAGTTCAGAAACTTTGGCTAAGACCGTAAGCTGTCCAGGGACACCTAAATCCTGTTGTCCTGTTGTATCCAAGCACCTGCAAACCACACCGTCAACTCCCTCCTCATCAATTTCCTCCTTAGTCAGGATCGGAAGTAGTCCTGCAGGCCATGTCACTGGCATGACTGACTCTCCTATATGGGATTCCTCCGGAGGATCCTGCATTGCTACGCCTCCTGCTGCCGCTGCTGCTGCTGGGAGTCGTTCATCATCCCAGAGAGGAAGTAGGAACACCACTACTTTTACTAAACAATTGACCCTCCAACAGTCCTTAGCGAGGAGGATGAAGTACGGCAGCAGTCATCCTGAAGCAAAACGTATAACTGAGGCCTTGACTGCTATGTTGGTGTTAGACGTGCGTCCGGTATCCGCCATTAGTGCAGTGGGATTTAGACAATTGATGGAGGTAGTGTGTCCCCGGTTCCAAATCCCGTCTAGATTCCACTTCACTAGGCAGGCGATACCGAGACTGTACAGAAACGTCAGAAAAAGTGTCCTCAGTGTCCTGAAAAATGCCGTTGTACCCAATGTCCACTTAACCACGGACATGTGGACAAGTGGAACAGGGCAGACTAAGGACTATATGACTGTGACAGCCCACTGGGTAGATGTATCACCTTACGCAGATACAGCAGCAGCGTCACCAGTAGCAGCATCTCAGAAATGCCAGCTCGTTCCAAGGCAGGTTATGCTGTGTATCACCGGTTTCAGTAAGAGGCACACCGCCGACAACCTCTTAGAGAAACTGAGGGAAATCATCGCCCAGTGGCTTACCCCTTTTAGACTCTCCAGGGGATTTGTGATATCTGACAACGCCACCAATATTGTGCGGGCATTACATCTGGGCAAATTCCAGGACGTCCCATGTTTTGCTCACACAATAAACTTGGTGGTGCAGAATTTTCTGAAAAGCGACAGGGGTGTGCAGGAGACGCTTTGGGTGGCCCGAAAAATTTCTGGCCACTTTCGCCATTCAGCAACTGCGTGCCGTAGACTGGAGCGCCAGCAAACACTCTTGAACCTGCCCCGCCATCACCTGAAGCAAGAGGTTGTGATGCGGTGGAACTCAACCCTCTATATGCTTTAGAGGATGGAGGAGCAGCAAAAGGCCATACAAGCCTATACATCCACCTATGACATAGGCAAAGGAGGGGGTATGCACCTGACTCAAGCGCAGTGGAGAATGATTTCCGTGTTGTGCAAGGTTCTCCAGCCCTTCGAACTTGCCACACGTGAAGTCAGTTCAGACACTGCCAGCTTGAGTCAGGTCATTCCCCTCATCAGGCTTTTGCAGAAGCAGCTGGAGAAAGTGAAGGAGGAGCTAAGACGGAGCGATTCCGCTCGGCATGTGGGACTTGTGGATGAAGCCCTTCATTCGCTTTGCCAGGATTCCAGGGTGGTCAATCTGTTGAAATCAGACCACTACATTTTGGCCACCGTGCTCGATCCTAGGTTTAAAGCCTATGTGGTGTCTCTCTTTCCGGCCGACACAAGCCTGCAGAGGTGCAAAGACCTGCTGGTGAAAACAATGTCAGCTGAAGCAGAACATGACACGTCAACAGCTCCTTCTTCATTTTCTCCCGCAACTGGGGCTGCCAGGAAAAAACTTAGGTATCCTAAGCAACCCGCTGGTGGTGATGCAGGGCAGGCAGGACCAAGTTTTGACATCTGGTCCGGACTGAAGGACCTGGCAACAATTTCTGACATGTCTACTGTCATTGCATATGATACTGTCACCATTGACAGAATGGTGGAGGATTACATTGGTGACAGCATCCAAGTAGGCATGTCAGACAGTCCGTACCTGTACTGGCAGGAAAAAGAGGCAATTTGGAGGCCCCTGTACAAACTGGCTCTATTTTACCTGAGTTGCCCCCCCTCCAGTGTGTACTCCGAAAGAGTGTTTAGTGCAGCCGGGAACCTTGTCAGCGAAAGGCGTAGGAGGTTGCTTCCACAGAATGTGGAGAAGATGATGTTCATCAAAATGAATTATCAGCTCTTCCAGGGAGACCAGCCTCCAGAACGTACAGAGGGACCTGTGGTGGTGGATTCCAGTGGGGACGAGTTAATACTCTGTGAGGATGAGGATGTACACAACACTGAAGAGGGTGAGGAATCGGTGGATGAGGAGGATGAGGATGACATCTTGCCTCCGTAGAGCCAGTTTGTGCAGGGACAGATTAATTGCCAGCTTGTTTTGTGGGGGCCCAAACGAACCAATCATTTCAGCCACAGTTGTGTGGCAGACCCTGGTGCTGAAATGATTGGTTTGTTAAAGTGTGCATGTCCTGTTTATACAACATAAGGGTGGGTGGGAGGGCCCAAGGACAATTCCATCTTGCATCTCTTTTTTTTCTTTGCATTATGTACAGTTTGGGGCCTAGTTTTTCAAACTGCCATCCTGTCTGTCACTGCAGTATCACGCCTAGATGGGACACGTGTTTGTGCCGCCCACTCGTGTCGCTTAGCATAGTCATCCAGCTACCTCGGTGCAACCTTTTGGACATAAAAACACTATTGTGAGGTGTGAGGTGTTCAGAATAGACTGGAAATGAGTGCAAATTAAGGTTATTGAGGTTAATAATAGCATAGGGGCAGAAAAACCTACAAATTCTGTGATTTTAGCTGTTTTTATGCTTTTTTTCAAAAAAATACAGATCCAAAACACAAAACCCAGAACCCAAAACTCGGAAGGGTGGTTTTGGCAAAACCAATCCAGATCCAAAACACGAAGAAAGATCCAGATCCAAAACCA
This sequence comes from Taudactylus pleione, assembly GCA_031769625.1. Taxonomy (NCBI): domain Eukaryota; kingdom Metazoa; phylum Chordata; class Amphibia; order Anura; family Myobatrachidae; genus Taudactylus; species Taudactylus pleione. The sequence continues at coordinate 6,396,434 of JAUIMM010000135.1, forward strand.
AAACACAAAACACGAAATGTGGCCGGTGCACACCCCTAATTTAAAGATGAAAAAAACATAAGTAATATTGATAGAAGAAGCCTACAACCCTTGTGGGCCTTGTATGAGCTGCACTATTAGCTTCCATGGTAGCTCTACCTTTGGTAGCGACTGTTACACTCCTTAAATGGCAGTCCTGCAGTATAAAATGACACCGGCACTTAACTCATAACTGTGTCAGCAGTGCCCTGGATGTACTGAGGACATTGTATTGAAAAATGTGTAAATACAGTGTAATTCCCTATGGAGACTCAGCTGACCATCAAGCTCAGGGGCATTTCTAGAGAGGAGAGGGCCCGTGTGCAGTTTGCGTCATGGGCCCCCTCCTCTCAGTTCGGCGGCCGGCAGCGCACTAAGGGGTTCGTGGCCAGCACCGCACTGATAGACTCTGGGCTCAATAGTGTGTCCAGAGTGTATACTGCATGCGCAGGTCACCGGGAAAAGGCCCCGGTGGCCATTTTCCCAGTACTGCACATGTGTAAACGACAGGAAAATGGCAGTGGCATCCATTTTCCAGCCGTTTTTACAGTGCAGACACCGATGCTGATGTGAGACTCCAGAGAGGTAAGTATAATATGGGTGAGGGTACCCATTATAAATATGCCCCTGCATCAAGCTTAGTACTCTTTTCTCTTACAAGAAAGGGAAAGTCCACATGGGTCCGAGCCAATGAGCGGCCGCTAATGTTAAGCCACCGCTGATTGGCTCGCGGCCCGGTACTAATGACAGCTCAATCCCATGAGCTGTCATTCGCAAACTGTAACAACATGTTGAAGCATGTTTTATAGGATACTTTATGTTGAGAAGGGGATGTGAACATCTGGCAGCAGGTGAGTATGTGTGAGTGTGTATGGATGTAATAAATCTTTATTTTCACGGTGTCTTGTGTTTTTTACACATTTCTTTACAGGTGAACAACACATACCAGTGGCCCCTTAATGTCCCGCATGCTGTTACTTGTGGTTCTCCAATACCAGCATGCTGGGGAGGCTTGCTGGGACCTGTAGTTCCACTGTAAAGACAATGTGAGTAATTAACATTTTTATACACTACATGCACTATCAACCCCACACCCAATGCCCTGACTGCTAGTCAGCCTAGGCCATGGGTGCTCTGGAGAGGGGGACCCCTTTATTTGGGGGGTCCCCAACTCCCCTGGGATCCCTGGCCTGGGCTGACTAGCGGTCAGGGCTGATGCTGATGCTGGGGGACTCGGTGAAAGGGATCCCCTGGCTGTGGCATCAGTCCCCTGCTAGAAAGAGTTTGGAGCTGGTTTTAAATATAGGGGGAACATCACGCATTTTTTTCCCCCTATATTTAAAACCAGGTCTGTCCCTGCAGCCAGGTGATGGTTCTTAAATTACTGTGGAAGCCTACTCATTTTGTTCCCTGTAATTCTAAGAACCAGGACTGGCTTGCAAGTCCTGGGCTGGTTAAGCTTTAGGGGGGGACCCTATGTAATTTTTTTTTATATTATTTAACCCGTTTCTTACAGGTCTTAACACTCAAGCAGCCAGCACATATCTCACTGATATGTGCAGGCTGCTAGCTCGGGAGAGATTTGCAGAGAGAAAACACTGCAATCTTGGGTGAGTCATCTCCTGCAAAACCAGCTATTCGGGGGAGATATCTTGTTCTGCTTCACCATCGGACATCTCACTCTCAGCTAAACTCGCTTCTTGGTAAATTTGAGAGTTTCAGGAGCCTCAAATCACCCGAGTTTTGGCGAAGTTAATCGAGTTAAAAAAAAGCAACCTCTCCCAGACTCGATTCTTAGTAAATTTAACCCTTAGACTCTCCTCAGGGATTTGTAAAGTTTGTGAACACAGGGCCTGATTAAGCAAGGATCGCTATTGCGATGACAGCTCTGTAATCGAATGCAGGTCTGCTGTGAAAATATGCTAATGAATGTTATCTCAATGCCATCACACTGCCAGCATAGAGATGCCCACTGCCTCCCACTACAACTATCTCACATCTGTAATTGCAGTTCTGCGTACACATCGGAAACATCAAATGTCATCGGCCCCTCATGCACAATTACAGCAGATCTGACCTTACTCAGAAATTGCTAACCTCATTGCGTGCAGTAAGTACTAAAGCTGCGTATGCCATCCCAGTGGCTAATTTATGCATGCCCATGCAACTGTGTTCAAACAGACAGGCACGCCTGTGTTTCTCCTACCACTGCCCTGTCACCATCCCCAAAGGTTGACTACCTGTCACTCACTCAGTGGAGCCTTGGCGCATGCGCGCTGTGATGCATATGCATGCGCTGTGCGCAACAATTGGACAAATGCGTACGCTGTTGCAGTTACGAACCATAATCAGGCCCACAGTTTGTTCTTCAGTCTTAGTTTTGTTTTGGTGAATTGATTTTCCTGTTTTAAAGGTGACACATGTAGACTTAGGGGTATATTTACTAAAGTGCAGGTATTTTAGAAGTGGAGATGTTGCCCATACCAACCAATCATATTCTACTTAACATTTATCTAGCACCTTCTAGAAGACAATAGCAAGAATGTTATTGGTTGCTATGGGCAACATCTAGACTTCTAAAAACCCGTACCACTCACAAAGCAAGGCCATGGCCTGAACATGTCCAGCCACTGTGTGTGGTGTATGGAATGTTGGCAATTTTAAATTTTTTGGTAGTAATTTTCCCTTTATTATTAGAGGTGATGCACTACCATGAGAGTAGATGAATGTTCTGCATCAAGTCAACATCCCCAGTGAAGTGGGAGGTCCAGGTGCTTGTTTAGGCAACAGATCATGTCATCATAGCCTCACCGCCCACCCAGTACACAAATCCGTAAATAGTGGCATGGCACTGTGGTGCTGGACAATGATGTTATTTCTGGCACTATTGGGTATATTTACTAACGTTTAGAAGTGAAGATGTTGCCCATAGCAGATTTGATAAATTATAAATAGACTATGATTGGTTGCTAAGGGCAACATCTTAGACTATGATTGGTTGCTAAGGCCAACATCTTCACTTCTAAAAACCCATGTTGCATATAAGGTCTCATAAGATGTCTGTGTTTTGATCCAGCTTCTGCAATAGGCATTTTAGTGCATTAAACATCAGTTGCATGACCACCACTCACAAAGAAATGCCATGACCTGAACATTACTAGCCACTGCGTGTGGTGTTGGCAATTTACATTTTCTGGTAATAAATTTTGCCTTTATTTTTAGAGTTGATGTTTACTTTAACATTGTGTAATATTATTTAGATTTCAGGTGCCTTTTCCTAAACTTTATTTCCCCTGGAGCACCTTTAGTAGATGTTGAAGTGCTGGCAGCAGCCGCAGCACGAGTACTGGGTTGCTTCTCCTGCTCTTCTATCAACTGATCCATAACAACTTACAGCACTTTTAGTATAAAGGTGGCACTTTAATGATGTTAGATTTTTCAACACACTAGTTTTATTTTAATTTTTATAACAGTGCCTGAACACACAACACAGTGCCTTTTCAGCGCTCCTTGAATTGATGGCATCATAATGACATTTTTGTTTAACATACAAGTTTTACTTATTTATTGCTTATTTTTTTTTAACAGTGCCTGAATACACAATACACTGCCTCACAGCGCTCCTATTACTTTTTTAATATTATACAGTGCCTCATAGTGTTGCAGTTCACAGTCGACAGTACCTCTACATGCTGTGGCCCTTTAACACAATTCTTCCAATCGTTTTTTTTTTATGACAAAGTGCCCCTGTAGTCATATTTTAACACGGTGCTCTAGTCAGCTCTTCCTAATGGCATTTTTAGTGCCTCACAGTGATGCAGCCCAGTCTCACACCCTCTCCCTCCGGTCTTCTGTGTGAAATGGCGATTGATCACGAGGGAGGGGCTTTTATATGTAATCCAAAACACATTAGATCTGACTCTGGGAAGCTGACATTTTGCCTCATTTTTGGATCCAAACATGGTGGAAAGATCTGAGCCCCAGCTCTTTTCAACTCAGAACCCTTAAGTTTGGGTGTTGGGTTCCAGGAAAGCACATATTTTTAACACATAACAAAGCCTGCTCAGATCAAAATGTGCTTTTGGCCCACCCACAAAGATAGAGGTGCTTCAAATAGTAATCGCAAGTAGGAAGTATTATTGGAATATGATGGGGAGGGGCTGATATGTGCAAACCATGTGAGATGTGACATTATCCAGATTAAGACATTTTGCCTCATTTTGAGACATGAATTTGCTGAGAGGAACTAAGCCATGTCTCAGTTCAACTTGAAACCCCCAAATACAGGTGTTTTTGGATGTCACACAATACAAAGTACTCATCTCTAGTTATAACTATTCCAATGATTTGATTGGCACCAGTTTTTTTGTCTATGCTCTACCACTTCAAAACAAGGGTGCATATGGACAAGTGGGAGAGGAAGAACTACAACAAAATATTCCCAGACCATTGTCAATCACATATTAATAAGCCATACTACTCTATTGCCATCACAATTAAGCACCCACAGCACTGCAGGACTGATCTGCAGAACTAATAATCAATAACATATTCAGGACCACTTATTAATATATTATTTTTTTTATTTAGATTGTGCTGATTGTTACAGGCATCCTGCAGGTTTGTCTGGGCGTTGCATCTGTGTTTACTACAGTTTCTGCAAACTTCGTAAGCGGCCTTCCATTTTATGGACCTGTGTTTGTAAGTACCAAAACCTTGTGTGAAGTGCATTTTAATATTTTTATGCACAGCAATGCCTGCGAATTATAAATTACTATTATTGTGCATGTGTTAATAAAAAAATATATATATATATATATATATATATAGGTAGTTACGTAAGAATATACATGTATATGCAGGTAATCATTTAATGGTAGTGTAGAATTTGCTATCAGGCTTTCTTGGCTACTGTCCTAGAATGCCCGGGAGACTTCTGAATTTTAGGAAGTGGTCCTGCACTCCTATGAGAGTAGATGAATGTTCTGCATCAAATCATCTGAAGTGGAAGGTCCGGGGGCTTGTTTAGGCAACAGATCTTGTCAGAGGCGTAAGTTCATCCCAGATGCCCGGAGGCAAGTTATAATTTGCTGTCCCCTACCCCCTACCCCCGTCACAGATGCTGACACTGTAATGTAGCAATTTGCATGCAGACAGGCTATAGATAGATGAAGGCAGCAGCTGATGGTCTGACATGAAGCTCTCCACTAGTGTATGGTGGCTTTTCAGGTGCCAGGAAGGGGTGCCATGTATTTTTCGGCCATGACGGTACACTCCAGGGAAATAGTTACAGCCCTAAGTGGGGTGAATGTTGTGGACAATGGAGCAGGTGCCCCTTCAGAGCTGGAGCCTGGCAGCAGGCGTCTCCATTGTACACAACTCCAAAAGTAGTGGCATGGCACAGCGGTGCTGGACAATGATGATGTGATTTCTGGTGCAATAGGGTATATTTACTGAAGTGCGGATGTTGCCCTTAGCAACCAATCAGATTTTAGCTGTTATCTTCTAGAAGGTGCTAGATAGATGTTAAGTAGAATATGATTGGTTGCTAAGGGCGACATCTACACTTCTAAAAACCAACACTTTAGCAAATATATCCCCATGACTCCCACATCTCTCACCTTTAACTCCCCCCTGGATTCTCCCCAAGGTAGGATTTAAAAGTTAGAATTATGGGCCAACATTACACTTAATTATTATACCACCTAGCTATTATGTTTCATAATATTTAAATCTGATATGTTTTTTTTGCAGTATATCGTTGCTGGGTCTCTGACTCTAACTGCACATTTTAAACTCAATTTCCTTCTGGTAAGTTATCAACAAACAAACTATATAACAGTTACTGTATATGTCTGCCTTACCAACCACACCATGCAGTCTACATAACAAACTAATACATATTTTCAAAGTGTTTTTATCGTTTGAGATCTTCAATTTTTTTAATGTTCAGCTACACTATTTAAGCATTAGGTATGTGCCGTGTTAATACTGTATAATTAGCCATCATGGTCACAATCCACTGTTAGAAGTATGATAAATAGTCCAGCCCATTGCTTAAATACTGTATTTGTTTAATTTCTCCTTTTGGCTGGCTCCACCTTCCACAGAAAAATGGGAAGATACAACTCATTGTATAAAATGTATTTTGATTAAGAGTGTAGCCCGCCTGAAGTGTATTATTGTAAATGCAAAAAGTGTATGAAGATACCACCAAATCACAAATCACATGCAAACTAGCTTTTTATCTGAGCCAACAAATAGAGAAGGCCTCACCTTGACAACTGCATTCCTTCAATCCTCACTTCAATCATCTTCTCATGTTATCAGCAGTGGTGGGCTTTTCATGAAACTTGATCGCAGACCTCTTATCCATAAGTCCTTTCTTCACATTGTAACCAGCAAGGTCTGAGTGACTGGGAAATCAGTGAATGGGTCATGACATAGTTTCACTAGAGACCAGCTAATCATGCATAAGCATTCGCTCTGTGTGGTTGTACCTAGAACTCAGTTAAATGTCTGCATCATCACTATGTCCATAGAGATGTGGTCACAGTGGGCCAGTCACCATTTTGGTCCTCCTTACTTCTTGGTTGATTTTCAGTGTAATGTCAAAGTAGCAATTTCACATGACATATGTACGATATCATGATGAACATCTGTCTCTCTGCTATCTCTTCCTGGATGTCCCAGCAATTTCTTAAATGTAATGTCTAAAATTGAGCTTATCATCTTCCCACCGTCCCACATAACCTCAATTCCCACTATTTCTTTATAAATTGATGGCACAACTATCTCCTCTAGCCCCAAAGTGCTCTGTCTTGGAGTTATACTGGACTCCTCCCTCACCTTCAAACCACATATGCAGAACCTCTTGCAGTCCTGTCATTTTCATCTCAAAAATATTTCCAAGATCAGACCCTATCTCACCCAGGATGCTACTAAAACCCTCATCCACTCACTGGTCATCTCCAGCTTGGACTACTATAACCTCCTCCAATCTGGCCTTCCCAACTCCATCTCTTTCCTCTCCAGTCTGTCCTCAATGCTGCTGCTCAGCTCATCTTCGTCTCCAAATGCTCTTCCTCTGCCTCCCCTCTCTTACAAACCCTCCACTGGCTCCTCTTCAGGACCCAAGTCAAGGTTCTCACACTCCCCTCACCCATTCCTCTCCCATTTATATCTCTGACCTCATCTCCCTTCGCTCTTCTGCTCGCCCTCTTCATTCAACAAATGCACGCTGCCTCTCATGCCCACTGATTACTTCCTCCCACTCCCGCCTCCAAGATTTTGCCCGTGCTGCTCCCCGCCTTTGGAACTCTCTCCCTCTACCCATCAGACTATCCACCTCTCTACAAACATTCAAATGGGTTCTCAAGACCCACTACTTCATCAAAGCCTTCCAGCTTTCATCCTAACTTGCTGCTACATGCTCCTTCCTCCCTGCCTACCCCATCTGTGTCATGACTGTTTGTCTGCCCCTCCCCTTTAGAATGTAAGCTCTATGAGCAGGGCCCTCTACCCTCTTGTTTTGTCCTTACTTTACTTTCATCTACTTCTTACTCCCCAGTGGGGCCCCTAACATTTGGTTGTTTATTCTCTGTTGCTTATTTGGGTGTTATGGTCGCTAATGTAGCAATGTATATGGGAAGCAGTCGGTAAGCCGACAGACGCAATGCTGACCGCCGACTTCCCGACTGCTTAATCCCGGCAAGGGTTAAATGACAGGCGTCGAAATCCCGACACCTTTCATTTTACCTACACCGGGAGACCAGTGCCCGGCATCCCAATCAAAGATTGGGATGCCGGGCGCCGACTCGGACAGCTGCGGGGGGGGGAGGGTTAGGTTTAGGGCTCCCAGGGGGGACTTAGGGTTAGGCACCCCCCGGGAGGTTAGAGATAGGCTAGGGGGAGGGAGGGTTACGGTTATGTACCCCAGGGGGAGGGGGTTAGGGTTAGGCATCCCCCCGGGGGATTTAGGCTTAGGCAGCGGGGAAGGGGGGGTTAGGTTTAGGCACTTAGAGGGGGGATTAGTGTTAGGCACAGGGGGGAGGTTAGGGTTAGGCATCCTAAAGGAGGGTTAGGGGGGATTAGGTTAGTTAGTACTTACCTTAGGGATGATCGGGATTTCCTCCTTTGTCAGGCAGCCGCTGTCGGGATTTGAGTCCGGCGGTAAATCATACCGATTCCATGTATATTATCCATGTCCTTGTCCTGCATTGTATTGTATTGTACTATAAGTCACTGGTCACTTATTTATGTACTTTGTAAGTACATGTGGCAAAACACTTGTGGCGCCATATAAATAAATAATAATAATCCTGATTATATAGTAGTGAGCTCATTCTCTATGTGGGTGTTAAATAGAAAACATGGAATGTTAGATCAAAAATGCTGTTCTTGAGCGCTCCCTAACTTTCACAGCTGCCTAATTGTTGCAAATTATACAAAGAAATATACAGTAGAAGTGTAATGTGCACTAATGATAAACCAGTTATTTTACAGTTTTCTGTAAATTGTCCTTAAAATCAAATCTTAAATCCTAAAGCTACAGTATTGTGTTAAAATCTTTCCTGTTTCTAAAAGGAAAGGTCTGCTCTCACATCTACCCATAGAAGAAATAACTGCACATGAGCATAAACCATTGTCCAATCAAGCTTGTCTCACTGCAATGACCCAGATTGGCCATACTGCTGAAATCATCCTCTGGGAGTATTCTGTGTATCCTATCTTGGAATCTTGGATGTATCATTATTACCACTTAAAGATGTTTAACTACCTTCTAAGGGCCTCATTTATCAATGAGTTTTATAACTCACAACGAGTGATAAAACTCGTTGCGTATGATAATGGTGCTCCAGCCAATCAGCTCCCAACTGTCATCTGTTTGAAAAAATTACAGTTGGGAGCTAATTAGCTTGCGCACCATTATCATAAATAGGCCCCTAAATTCTGCATATGGTCAATAAATACTGGTCGTCTTACATGATCATGCACAATGCCCACAATCTGTTGCACTCCCGTCATATACAGATAACAGCTACCATACATCAATTGTCACTATATGGGAAAATAATAACATTTTGTCTATGTTTAGTTTAAAAATGTACATTTTATTTTATAGTAAATGATTTGTCGAGTTTCACTGCAGTTTTTAACAGGGCACTAAATATAACATAATAGGGTGCCTTCAGCACTTACTATATCTCCTTCTGCCGGAGTCACAAACTGCAGCAAAATACGTAAGGAAAATAATATTTGTATACGCTCCTATTTTGTTCAGACTACTATATCAGACCTAATTGTTGATTTGTGTATGGAACTTAAGGAAGTGTCAAAGGAGTTTCATGAGTGAGTGTAGTTGGCATGTTTCCAAAGTTCTGGGATAATGCCAGTGCAGGCACTAATGATGAGGATTGCGGAAGCAGAGGTAAATTAATGGGCGGCATGGGTTTTTGCTCACAGATGCACAAACTCCCGCATTAGCCCTATGGATTCTCGCCTTAACATAAGGTAGTAAAGCAGGCTTTCGCAGCTGCCGGCAACTACAGCTACTTGGCAAGTGACTCAGCCCTAATAATGTGTTGTATAAATAATTCCCCTAGATGTTATCCTTTCTTAAATTTACCCCTAGCAGTATGAATGTCTAGTCTGGTGGTCAGTAGGAGTTGTCAGTAATGGCTGGTTACTGTCAACTATAGATGCACGATTCAGTTTTCCTGAAATACAAACACACCCAACCGAAGGGGTTTATAGTCTAATCGAGTCCTAGTTCGAAATCAGTTGGGGGTTCCACATGGAACCGAGTCCCTGTTCGGTTCTGAAGTCAGTTTGGAACTCAGACTTAAAAATTAAACTCTGGTTTTGGATTGCATGTAAACAGGTCCAAATTTCTATATTTATAAAACATTTTATTGTTTTTATTTACTGATTTTCATAGATTTTTAAGGAATCCAAAACCAAACCAAACCAAACTCTTGACGGTGATTTTACCAAAACCAAACCAAAGCATTATGATGAGTCAGAACCAAAACCAAAACATGGAAGTTCATGCACATCTTTACTGTCAACCATCGAAATCCCAAGACAAACTGGCAAAACCATTGATGAAGGGAAATGTTTTCTTATTTGCTGTCTTGGAGGGTAGCTGAACATCTACAAACAGGAACTGAAAATTTAATACATACTGTAGACTTCTGTGCGTGTTAAGGCTTGGGTGTAATGTACCCCCATCTTCCAGCCATAAACTGAAGTAAGGAGGTATAGTCTTCATTGCCCACAGGTCTCTGTCCCTTTAACTTGACCATCTTGGCAGAAAGGTTGTAAGATACTGATGTAAGATGCAGATTCAGGATACGGAGAATGGTCAAACTTAGCACGGGTTGGGTATGAAATAACGCCAGTTGGGATGCCTACTGTCAAAATGCTGACAGTGCCATCCCGATGCTCGGTATCCCAACAGGGGTCGGGTAAGTATACTAACCCAACCCCCATCTCCCCTCAACCCTCCCTTCTTGCACCCTAACCCTCCCCACCCCTCACCCTAGCCCTAACCCTCCCCGTTAGTGCCTAAACCTAACCCTCCAACCTTGGTGCCTAAACCTAACCATCCCCCCTTAGTGCCTAACCCCCTTCCCCCAAAGACTAAGCCTAACCCTGCTGTAGGGCCTAAACCTAACCCTTCCCAACACGGCTAACAGCTAAGACACTCCATGCACCTTCGATTGGGATGGCAGCTGTTAAGATTCCAGCATCAGGATTTAGATAGGTGTCAGGATTTCAATGACTATCTTTAGTCCCGGGTCAGGCTTACGACATCAGGATTTCGACAGCTGGCATACTCACTACATCTTATGTAGTACACATTTGATGACAGTAATATAGACAGATTTCAGGATCAAATAGGATAACATTAAACACTGGAACAAAGAGTAAACTTCAAATAGGGAGTGCCTGATTTGAAATTGGAACCAGTGAAGACAACGGTGATGGTTCTGCAACTTTATAAACTATAGTAGTACTGTATACCTGCCATGAGGGGGAGGCATCAGCAAAAAGATTAACTTGACCCCAGAGAGCCAGTGAGGACAAAGCTGAAAGCAGGGCCGTAACTAGGGTAGTGCGACCTGCGCCGTGGCACAGGGCACCGCAGGGCAGGGGGTGCTGTTTGGGCCTGTCAATTTTCCTGTTTATTATTTTTCTCACTTGTAACTTCCTCTTCTTTTATCCCCACAATCTCCTGGCTGTCCCAGGAGTACCCCTATCTCTTCCCGGCCCTTCCCCATGAAGCCATGGTCCTTTATCAGGTGCTCTATCTTAAGTTCCTATCTAAAAAATGGGGGGGGGAGGCACCAATGCTCTCTCTGGCACAGGGCACCAAAAAGTCTAGTTATGACTGGCTGAAAGCATTGAATGGAGTAGACAGCAGTAGACTGGCAGGGCACGGCACAGGCTTAGTCCATGCTAGGGGATCCAATTTTTGGGCTAATGCACACATTGTAGTTGCAGTAACCACCTGCAAGTATATGCATTGCATTACATTTTTGTGCACGTTGACAGTACTTTGATTCATTGTAAATGTTATTTGTGTCACTGTCTCACTGATATTCTATGCTTTATAGCTGCATAGATAATTTTTCATTATCCATTTAATCACTATTCAAAAAGATTTTGCATGTTATTATCCTAATTAAGCATTCAGGAGTAACACAGCAACAGTAAGCTGCGTAGAGGTGTTACAGCAGCTTTACCATACAGTTCGAAGCAGTGCCAGATTACCAGCGAGGCAGCCAGGGTGGTCACCCATGGACCCCACACATTATACACACAGAAATTCACCAGTAAAATTACATTGGGAGGTCAATGTAACAGTAATTGTAACATTGTTTCTCCTAAAACTGGCAATTTAAGTATGAGGGACATTAAACCTTGTGGGGTTTTGAGTGTTGCCACTTTAAAATGTGCTGATTCTGTTTCCCCTTCAAGGTAGTTCAGCTTAGTTTAGAAGCAGCCAATAGCAGATAAGTTGAGGAGGAGTTTTAGTAGAGATCCCCGTGTTTTCATTTTGGTTCTAATTCTAAATTATTGCCATATTTTGGTTTTGGCAAAACCTCCCTCAAGTGTTTTGTTTCCGTTTTGCTTTGGTTTCCTTTAAAAAATGTATAAAAAGAAGATAAATCATGTAACTTGGACTTGTTTTTATTTCTATAGTATTATTAAAATCAATACAATTAATTTCTAGTCATTTCCAGTAAATTTTGACCAATTTTGGCACCTGAAACAATGGAGCGACTTCAAAAACACACAAGTTACGATATTCAGATGCAAGATCTGACTTGTCGCAATGCCTGAGACTCGGTTCAACTTGAAACCCCTGAAGTGACCCTAGCTGAAACCTGGTTCGACTCGGAACCTCAAAGTTTGGGTGTGTTCGGTTTCAGCAAAGCCAAACCGCTCATCTCTAGTATATAGTGGTTGTGAGGCAGACTAACTGCCTCATTGTTCTGGTTTTCCCGCCTTCCCACCCTTTGTTATGCATGGAGTGTTAGTTGTGCACGTGGCAGTAAAGAACGCTAGTTGGGTTGTGTGAGTTAAGTTTTAGGCTTGGTGGGTGCAGTCTCCTTGCATTGGGGTATGTCGTGAACCAATTGTCCTGAACAGGAAATAATTACACTAGCTGAACAGGTGGGTTGTGGGAAATGGAGAGTTGAACACCAACATTTGGTTCTGTGTGTGTGTTTGGTTGTCCTGTCCCTTTTCTATTGCTGCCATCATTAAAAATGTAAAATGAAAAATGTAAAATATATCATTTGTCAATAATTCTTTACAAAAATGTTAAACACCGACACTGTTGTCCATGTTTTTATTATTAGTAGTTAAGTTATATATGGTGATGTGCGCTGACCCCGTGTTTTAGTTTTGACAAATCCACCCAAAGTGTTTAGGTTCGAATTCAGTTTTGGTTTTGGATTTCTTTAAAAATTTATAAAAACAGCTAAAATCATGCAACTTGGACCTGTTTTTGTTACTATAGTGTTATTAACATAAATAACTTTAATATACAGTTACTTCCAGTCAACCTCCTGACTACTTCACAGCACCTGAATTCTCAAAAAACAAACTGCTCATCTCTAGTTATATATATTAATTTCAGGATAACATTTGGAGAGTAACACAAATACACACTATTCGAGTTTACAGGTTTGCAGGGTTCTACACAACTAACTGTTTTTTTTAACACTTGTGTTGCAGATCAAAATCTCTTTACTGCTAAACATCCTAAGCATCATCTTCAGTTTTACTGGTTTGATAATGGTCAGCGTGGATCTATATGTAATTGATAATATGGCTGTGTCTGACTATGAATACTACACCAAAACAGCACGTGTAAGTTTTTACATTAATCTATGAAATACTTTTTATTTCTATTTTATTTTTCTAACGTGTACAGGTCGAGTCCCCCATATCCAAAATGCTTGGGACCAGGGGTATTTTGGATATCGGAATATTCCATATTTTGGAATATTTACATAAAATAATGTAATATCTTGGGAATGGGACCCAAATATACACACAGAATGCATTTATGTATTATATACACCTTATACACACAGCCTGAAGGTTATTTTATACTATATTTTTAATAATTTGTGCTTTAAACAAAGTTTGTGTACAACCATCAGAAAGCAAAGGTTTCACTTTCTCAGTCATGCTAAAAATATTCCGTATTTTGGAATATTTGGATATGGGAGACCCAACCTTTATTGCAAATATAAATCCTGGATTCTCTTTGCTGGTCTCAGGAGTGAATTTTCAGCTTTGTTCCTAATTATTACTAATTTTGCTCCAAAAAAGATACTTTGGGCCTGATTCTGCAAGGATTGTAATTGCAAAGCTGCACCCAGCAGCTTTGCAGT